>JARHVA010004470.1:37500-688750 GCA_037957365.1 Torreya grandis
TCATTTTATTGGGAATATGTATGTTGATATTAGATGATTGGAAATTATTATGTGGATCTTCATTATTTAACTCAATGTCCTCATCCATATTATTTGATATTTGAACAAGTCCCAATTCTTCTTATAACACTAATGCCTCATAAAAAGATCTATAAATTATTCACAAGTATAATATAGTAGCTTCTATGTTAATGAATAAATTAAAACTCTAAAAATATATAACATACTTCCAAATTAGTTGGTTGGTAAGTTAATTAATGCATAGTAGTTATAAATCTAAAGTTTATAATCATAAACTTTCTCAGGGTTGCCTTATGCAAAGAAGGTTATATTACATAAGTGACCCTAGGTTCTTTATTTTGAATATATTATATCAAGAATGCTTATTATAGTCATAGATATGTATTGAAGGATCCATTAAGAATAAAATGAAACCATGCAAGTGCACACTCTTCTAAAATATTAGGAAATAATTGTAATAACATTTGATTACCATTGTATCCATTCACAATTTCTTGAAAATATCTAAGATGTAGGTAAGGGTCCCCTTTTCCATCAATTATAAAAAATATAAGAAATTTTAAATTATGAGGTAAAGGTTCATACAAAATTTCGTGCACAATAGGATTACTATGGACATATTAGATTCAACCCAAGCATGATAATTTTTACTTTGTCAGGATAATTGATGTACTTGGTCTTGTAAAGTACCTAAAACATGTATTATGGATATGAATTCTTGTGAAGGAATGTTTAGGTTCTTAAGAGGATTATTTAAGGGTTTAATTATATTTTTAATTCTATCCATGAGAATAATGGGACTAATAAGATAAGGAGGAGGGAAGATAACCTCTTCCTTTGTTTTATGACATTAATTAGATATATAAGAATAATTTGGTTCTTGTTGATTAATTACATTAAAATAACTATATGTTAATATTTTGACATTATGGAATAAGATCAATATCATGTTTATATAAGCATGAGGTGAAAGTGGAAGAAATATAATAATATGTGTTAAAAGGAATGTCATTACTTTTAATTGTATCTTATGGTGAACTAATGGAATAAGAATGAAGTTTACCATTATTTTTTGATGAATGGAGAGAGATATGGCATATAGACTTAATACCCTCTAATTTTAAAGGAGAGAGGTAACATCATGATTATTGGATTTAATTTACACTTTTAGAGAGAAATATGAATTAGTTCATTACAACATCATAATTATTTATTCATATTTTATGTGAATTTATTTTATAAATGCAGATGTGATAAAGTGCATTATCAAGGTGGAAAGATAAATTAGGTGTGCAAGGGTAAGGTTCCTCCTTTGGGATGGTAGGTGGAATTTTAAGAGAGAGCATATATTCATCTTTAGAATACTCTTTTTTCTTTAGAGTATGAGTTAATGAATAAGGTGATGTTAAATATAGAGTGTAATATAAAGACAAACCTGAAAAATAATTTATGGAACTATAGAGGTTAAACTAAATGATAATATAGGGATGAGTCTAAAGAGGAAGATAGAGGTGAATCCAAAAAGTGATTCAAGGATGAATCGAGAGGGGGATCTAAATAATGATCTAGGGATGAATCCAAAGAAGTATTTAAGGATGAAACAAGGAGAAGATACAAACAAGGATCTAAGGATTAATACAAAGAGGGATTCAAGGATGATTAAAGAGGTAAATCCAAAGTGGATTATAGAGGTGAATCTAAAGATGAAACAAGATGTGTATTTTCATCTTCAAGATGAAATTAGATAGCTAGTTTTATATACTCTCATTATCAAGATGCATCAAAACCATATTATTTATTTAGTGTTACATCATCAAAATCAAAATCATCCATATATGCTTCTTCCATAATTTTTTTCTTATTGTGTATTGTCCATTAATTATCACAATTAAAAGGTGTTGATAGTCTATTTGACACAACACACTAACTATAGTAGGAAAAGGGGAGAGAAAAGGATTAACTGGTGAGGATTCCCCCTTACCTTACACCTTTCATTAAAGGAAGAAGGTTTTATAGTAACTTCCCCAAGGTCTTTGTCTACTAGGTCATGAGAAAATAGATAACTCAATTGATTGACAAAATCTCCGTATAAAAATCCATTTGGAATATAATTTAAGACTTATGAAATAAACTTGGTCTATGTAATTGAAAATCATCTCATTCAAATTTATCAATGAACTCATATCAGATGAACACTTTACATTAGTTTAAAATATCCAACAATTCTTTAAGAATGAAAAATGAATGAATGAACATGCAATCAAGATATACTTGCAAGCACATATTATAATTCTGAAACTAAACTACCTTCTCTAATAGAATAAACAATAATAACAAAAGAGAGATGGTATGGAGAAAGAAAATATGATCTCACTTTCTAATGAGGGCAGATCTAGGTTTTTTAGGCAAATAAATTTCTTGAGAAACTATTCTTTGTTTGGCCATCATAACACAAACAAAAATTAGAGATGGTGCAGGTGTTTGAGGACCAATTATCTATGTAGAAGAAGGAAATAAAGTCACCATACACATGTATAAACAATGAGTATCATTCACAAATCTTTCATATAAAATGTGATTAATTAAATAAAAATACAAGATTCATCAATACTCATATGAGTTACATAAAGGTATTTAAACAGACTTTGCTCATGTAATAAGGTAAATAAATAAACTGAGAAATTAGGAAATGTTAAAACTAAAAATTACATGGCCCTTTACTCTAACTTTAATTACAAATAGAACAAACCTTATTACAATGCATAAATGGTCTTTTATAGGAAATGAAAGCCTATGGAGTCATTAAATAACCCACTATGTGGTGGTTATAGTAATTTAATGAGATGTGTCTAACCAAGATCATATCATAATAAAATTATACCCAATCCTAATGAAATTAGGATCAAGACCATACCAATTGGTCTTTGAATTGAACTTGTCCATCTCAAGTCATTAAAGATCCACTTGGGATAGCTAGTTAGCCACACTTTACTCTATGATGACCTTACCTTATTAAGAAAAAATTTTATCTTTAGTGATATTTGAATGATCCTCACATAGAATATAGTCCTACCAACCACTTTCTATGCAATCAGGGAACATGCCTCTTCAACATAAACTTTTGTCTTTAATGTTCTCACTTGATCCCAATATACATGCCAAATATTATAATCAATGCCACTCTCTAATTTTCATTGGAATCTACCATTTTTAATCATTCTAATAGTATGATACAATCCAAAAAATTATTATACAAATAAAATTAGACATGCATTTTGTGTGTAATTAGAAATGCATCAGATCCAAAATCAATCCTAGCTCAAAAAAGATAGATCCTACTTACACTTCTGATTGAGGATACATTATATAATCGAGAACATGATTAATATATATCTGATGAACCATATTATTGGATATCTTACCACAATAAGATCACTAGGGAGGGTTTTAAATCCTCTAGTTGAGCAAAATCATGTAATAACACTAAGTCTTATGTTTTCATATTCATTATACTAATAGCAAGTAAGGCAAAGAAATCTAATCTAGTGTTCTCCAAAGCTTGTCGCAAAAAGTGGGGGTTAGTAAACAAATGAAATTAAACATACATAATAGAATCCTAATTAATTTATGTATAGGTAAGACCCTAATGCATGGATAAGAAGAGTAATATTATTCAAAAGACATTACTTATGCTACTTATATCTACTAAAGAGATGAGTAAAGTTAGAGATACTTACCTAGAAGATGAATCTATCAAGACTCAATCTCTCCCTTAGTCAAAGTTGTTACGTAAGAGGTTATTTTGGTTTTTAATGATCACCAAGAAATTCCAAAGCATCCAAGACTTCTCAACAATTATAAACCCTAAGCTAAGACTCCTCAAGTAGAATGGTGGTATAGCAGATTATAAAGAAGCATAAATGAATAATAACTCTTGGTGTCTCTTAATAATGATGAAATGAATGTGTTTATATAGGTATGTCTAACCCTAAACCCTTCCAAAAGTTTCAACTAATAGGGTTAGCCTAGTTGACCTAATATCATTACTGAAAAAACACTCGGTCATAGGCTAGGTTAGCCAAGATCCAACCTAGACCCTAAATAAGTTTCTCTAATAAGATCACAAGGTTGAACTAGTTGACATAGTCATGTAAACTATAAAAATAGGTTTTAGGTTAGAAAAATGGGTAATAAAGGTGGTAAATGACTAGAGGATTATGAAAAATAAGATTCAAAGTTTAGGGGAATGGTTTTAGGAGCTGGTTGGATTGGTAACAAGTGATAATTAGAGACAACAATCATGTGAAGCACTAATGGTATACCCGCCCCTTTCTTAGTGCATCCCTTAAGGCATGCACTCAAAGAGATTGAGACTCAATGAGTTCTTAAAAGATAGAAAACATCAGTAATTGATAAAGTTTTAAAATATTATGTGTATACATATGCCCCACTCGAATCTCATCATGTGTCACTCAGGTTCAACAGGGATGATGCTTTGAGAAATAACATAGTAACATAATGTTGAGGCTAAAAAAAAATTATAGTATTTCAAAGCATAAATAACTAAAATTAAATGACTAAAATGAAAATAACTAAAAAATTAAATGTATGTGTATCTTGACTTAACTTTATTATTGGATGGTTGTCTATTATTTTTTTAGTTTTAATTTTAGAGGGTGTAGAGACTGATTTTGACAAACCCAAGAATACAAAACTAAAAGGCAAAAACAAACAAATGTAAGAAATCCAAGATAATTGGTAATATGTGGATGGGATGTACTTAAAATTTTGGAAAGCTAAGGTGACAAGTGTTATGTTAGACCAAATTACCAAGACAAAATTTAGATTAAATTGAGTAATTGAAAATTCAAGGCTACTAAAGACTCAAACAATTAAAACTTAAGTAAGAAAAGGCAAACTCACCAAATCAAACTAAGAATACATGTCAAAAAGGATGGTAATTAAACATCAATGTGATAGTAGTGGAAATCCTTACTTAAACAAATATGGGTAAGCAAAAAATGGTAAAACAACACCGATGAGTGAGAAATAACAATCCTTAATCATCAATGAAAAAATGTGTATGAAAGGGAGAACAACATTGGTGAGTGAGGAGTAACAAACCAACCTCAGTCAACAATGTAAAAAGTACAAAAAAGTAGAAATAAACTTAGGTGTCCACAAAAAAGATGGTATGAAAATGATAAATGATAAAAAGAAAGCAAAGCATGTCTAGAGTTGTAGATCCATGGTGTAAAGAAAGTAATCCATGATTGCTCAAGCATATTATTTTGTTCTACAAATATATGAAACTTAAACAAAGTAATGCTAGAATGTTTTTAATATGTGAATAAGGAGGAAGTATAGTAGAGGAAAAAATATTTGGGATCATAATTTGCTTGTCAATGGGGGAAATGAAATGGGTAGTGGAGAGAATGAAGGAAAAACCAAGGTAGAGGAACTCTTTATCAAAGTCAAGACACTCAAATTAGGTTTGTTAAAATGAGATTAATTTAAACCTTAATTACTCTAAAGAACTTATCTTATCCACATAAGTTGTAGGTCAATAAATGATGTAGATTATTCCATGAAGGCTATATACATGAAAATTAAAATGGACCTACCTTCCCACAATGTGTTCCCTATTCCTCATGACCCCTTACAGAGTCATTGATCTATTATGAAAATTGGGTACTTACATGAGAATGTATGTATCACCATAGAGTTTTTTGAATTATCATAGTCTAATCTACTAGCCTATTATACCCCAATGGATCTTAGCTCTATGTGAGGCACTCTATGGAGTTTGATCTTCGATTAGAGATAGGAGATGTGCTTGTAATCACATTTTTTGGTGTGGTTTTGACTTTTGAAAATTATATGTTGCCTTTTGTATATAATTGGCTTTTTTCAAATGATTTGGCTTTTAACTTTGTTGATGGTTTTTTTTTATTCTTCCTCCCTACAGATTTAGAAAACTAAAGATAGGTGTTAAAGATGACTTTAATTTGAATACTTGGGACTTGGTTGCTAAGAGAGATAACTCAGAGAGTATGGTGTCTAAGAGTCTCATATATTTAGGTGAAATAAAAGTGATATCTTGACTTTGACCTTGTTTTATCCTTTATGGAGTGAAAGGAAAGGAAATTAAGAAGAATGAAACATGAAACAATTTAAATTACTTCAAATAATAATAAAAATGTGAAAATGGGTAAAAAATGGATAAAATGGTAGTAAAGTGTGATTACTTATCATAAGAATGATGGAAATGTAGGAAAATATGATAACATAGATTATTGTGAAAATTAAATCTATAAAAGAAGCAAAAGTTGAAGCTAAGAACAAAGATCAATAACTTGTAACCAATGTAAAATACATTATAGATAAAGGAATGACAAGATGGTTATTTTTTGAGGAAGGCTATGTCCTATCCATGGTCTTTGATACAACTCATAAAAGAGAAACCCATGAGGGTGCTAAAAAGTAGTGGAAAAATAAATGGGATACAAAAAGTATGGTATTTGTGAAGAAGGCTAGGTCTTATCCAAGGTGTTACACTGTAACTAACAAAAATAAACCCAAGGGTTGAAAATAAATAGTATAAAAGTATATCATGAGGAATATCATGTCCTATCTATGGTTTTACAATGTAACTCATGATAAAAAGGGAAACCAAAAGACCAAAAAGAAAGACGAAGGTTTGTAAAAATGAAGAACTGTTATAGAGGGTGAGACCCATGTAAGTATCCTATAAAAAGTTTTAGATAGCATATCATATAGAAAGCATGAAAATAAGGGAAGGAATTAGGCAAAATACTTCTTTAATATTTGTTCATTGGTGGGCTCTTTGAAAATATGACCTTAAGTGTTTGGAAGGCAATAGGTTTTTGGACCAAGAATATATTTCACTAAATAAGGGCCCCACCATTTTTTGGAGTATTTACCCTATTTATCATTAGTGTATTATAATTTAAGAACAATATCACCAACATTAAATGTGTGAACTTTAACTTATTTGTTTTTTTATTTGTAAATATGAGCCTTGTATTGGCGATTGTGTTACAAAGCATAAAGACGGGGCATGAATGTGAGTTTCATGTAATTTTTTATCATGTATGATACCATGAAGAGATATAAAAAGAGAGGGATGCTCAAATTATAATATAAGGAATGATTCAAAAACATATACTAGAGAGAACAACATTACCCCAGTGGTAGTACATATTCTAGTTTGAGAGTCCCAAAGAGGAATATAGAGATGAAGATGTCAATCCGTGCATGTTTCATGAATTATATTTTGTAGAATTTTATTAATAATTTTGTTGGTGCCCTTGGATTGGCCATTATATTATGGATGATAGGGTGTATAAAATTTGTTACTGATTTTAACTTTAGCACAAAGCTATTTGACATCTTTAATTTTGAAATTACCACCATTGTTTGAAATAATAGTATGAGGGACACATAAGTGGAAAATGATTTGATTAAAGATAAATTTGGAGATGGTGGTACTAGTGACATTAACAAGAGGCATAGCCTCAAACCATTTGGTAAAATATTATGTGGCTATGATTATAAAAAAAATTCCATCTTGAGATCAAGGCAAATTGCCTATGAGATCTAATCCCTGTAAACACCTAAAACTAGCCACTAATAACCTCCAACTATGATTTTGACCAATTTCTACCCAAAATGCACAATTTGTCCTAAAAACACTAAAACATGCTAAATGATATGAAACTGACATATTCAAGTGCCAATTTTGGTTAGGGTATCCCTAAATGGGGCAATGTAATTTATAGGCCAGCTAACTTTTATCAATTTATTTTGAGTCAAAATACCAAATTTGCACCTACTTGCTCTAGGATACTCTTTCCTATCAAATATTTTACACAATACTTTTGCCTTTGTTATTTATTATTGGTAACATCATAAATGGGAATACACATCCAACACATCTAACGTGGAATTCCAATTCAAATCCAATCAAATTTAGGACCAATAACAAGGCATTCTGATCAATTTGGGTAATTTGTGTATAAGGTGCTTAATCATGCTTAAGAGATAATTAACCCAAATCAAGGTCTAATTAAAAATTCCACGGAAGCTTGTTGAATACTTATTTTGGAAATGAATATGTAATATTTGCATCATCAAGTGACCTTATTTCTTGGGAAGACATCCCTAGGCCATAAATGCCACAAATATTTAGATTCATGCCATCTATGCCTCATTACTGCCTTCCTTGATTCCCTCTATGCCTCTTAATTTCACCTTCTTCTAATTTCATGATGAGGATAACTACAAATTTAATTCCAAAAAATGAATTAATCCTCAACCACACATCTCAATCTTGAGATGGATGGTTGAGTTTAATTCTGATCAAATTCAAAAATCTATAAATAGAAGGCCTCACAACATCATTTCTAAGATTAATTAGTGCAAAGTTATAAAGCAGGATTGGTTCTAAAAAGCTTCAAGCAACTAGTGTTATAATCCCGAATTGATTCCAAGTGTTATAATACCAAATTGATTCCAAGCCAAGCCAAGCCAAGCCACAAACAACAAGGTGCCAAGGAGAGATGGAGGTTGTCAAGATTATATTGCCAAGCAATTCATGAGCACAAGCCAAGAAAGCCACCACAACAAGCATTTTGGAGTATCCAATCAAGGTAAAAGAGTTTTCTTTTGCATTTTAGTTGTGTTTTTCATTCATGATTGTTAACTAAGCTCTCCCTAGTGTCTAGGCCTAGAGATGTTATGTTATTAGTTTGTTTATTTCATCTTATTTTCATTTTGGAACTAACACCATACTAACCATCCTCTCTTGAGTCAAATTCTTAATTCACATAATGGCACACCTGGTGGGATAAGATGCATCCTACACATGAAAGAGATCCTTTTGCAACCTTAAAAAACTTATTTAAGATTTTAAAACTCTTGTAAATTGATTTTCTAAATTTATTTTGTCATTTTTGATTACCACAATTTTTACATAGTAACCAATGTTGGTAGAAATATCGACATCAATTACTTGGCTTAACTAATGTTGGTCAGCAGAACTGACATCAGTCAAATCTTGGTTGGCAGTAACCAATATCGGTGGTATTGACTGACGTCAGTCACTATGTTTTTTTCTAAAAACATAGACCTACTTTTATAAAGTTTCTTGTTTCAAACTCAAAAGGGATTTAAAATTAAAGGACATGCTAACAATTTTATTGTAGGACCAAGTGCGATATTTGTTCAAAACATGTTTAAATCACTTTTGCATGCTTAAAATTTGATTAGGAACTTTGTTTTGGTGTCTAACAAGGAATTTTTAGGTGTTTTTGATGATTTTTTTTCAAAGTTTACAACTAAGAACAAGGGGTCAAATGAACACCACCAAACATTTCATTTGGGTTTAAAATTGAACACACTTGTCAATTTTTGCTTGAAATAGTTGTTTAATTAGATTTTGTTTGGAAAAGAAAAGAATGTTGCATGTATGCTCTTCCATTTTTCCCTTATAGAGAACCCTTATAATCAAAAGAAACATTCATATTGTAAGTAACCTAGTGCAAGGATTAGAAAGAAAGTAATCTAAAGCACTCCCTAAAAAATAATCAAATTTTGGGTGACCTTGAAAACAACCCTTAAGTCTTTTTACTTTCATGCTTTATTTATTTTTATGCATCTTGGCTGGTGAGGGGGACTTCATCACCTCCCACAAGTTCTTTAGGGAAGCTTTGACTTGGGTTTTTATCTCCTGGCATTAAATTCATTTGGCTCCTTTAGATTTGCACACAAGACATAGTGGCACTTTGGACATCGTACTACACTGAGTGAACAACAGGATGTAGTGGTTGTAAAAAGGACTAGACCTTTTTGTAACAAGCCAAGTGATACAAACCCAAAATCCATACTTTTCTTTTGCATTGTTGGGTGCGAAATTCATTTTCTAATTAATTCCCCTATAATGATAATAACCTTTATAGTTTAGTCAACCCCATATGCCATACCCTTGATAGGATTGGATGATTATACTTAGTGTATTTTGGTCATTTTTGCTTGGTATGTTTTGAGACTATAACTTGTTTGTTTGTTTATAAGCCATGTCAAAACAATGTATTTGAGTTGTGAAGGGTAGTCTTATGCTACCCAAATAATGTCAAAACATTTTTGAGCCTTTTTAGTCTTTTAAATATAACATTGACTACATTATTTGAGTATGCTTATGTTTTTAGGCTGCTCAATTTGTTTTAAGACTAGTTTACCACTGTATCAAAACCATTTATTTCAAACCACTTTGTGTGTACCATTTGGACCTTTATCTTATGCCATCATGCTATCTAATATTATCTATCTTGTTTGGTCCATTTTCAATGTTGAGTTTTTAATTAGCCTTATCAAGTTTGGATTCAAACATTGATTGATTTTAATTTAGGCTTTAAATTGTGGGGTTGATACACAGATCTTTCTCTTTTGGGTTACATAACTTCAATTAATCAATTACCCAAAATTAAAAACTATTGATAATTTGTTTATTTTTTTAGATTATGGTAAAAGCAGGTTTTGAAGGGGCCCCGAAACCCTAGTACAAGGAAAAAAGATAGAGCAACCAATACATAGACAAAGTCTAAGAACTACTACAAGGAAGTAGCAAAAACAGGTTTTAAATGGACCTGAAACCACCGGATAGACAACCGGTCACAACCCAAAAAAATAGAGATCTAGCACCACCTTAGACAAAGGATGACATCAAATAAACAAAGAACTAGACCAGATTCTTTACCAACAAGAGGAACCAGATTATTCATCTAGTTCCAATATCATTTTCATTATTTCTTTTTCTTTCAAAATAGTATCCTGGGTAGTGGTTTCCACCAGCATTGCTCCTTTTTTTGTTTCCTTCTTTCTAGTGCTTTGTCTCATTCTTTTGCTGGGTCCCTCCAAAGCTTTAGTCTCCTCACTGGCTCTTTTACCAATATTGATAGCAGCAGCACAAATATTGGACGTAGCTTCCTCCATTTTCATTCTATTGTCCTTAATTAGTTCCCGGAGGTTTTTCTCATAGGCTTTGAGCTTGGTTGGGATCTCTCCTATCTGATTATCCATATTGTTGACTTTGTACCATACCTCTTTCAGGGTATCTTCCATTGTTTCCACTTTCCTTTTGAGGTTCATAACCTCCCTACACATCCAAGAATCAAATTGAGAAGATGCCTCTGCTTTACAATTAACCCAGTTCATTGGTGTATGTGTTTCATCATTGAGTTTTTTCCCCTTCCATTCTTCAGAATTTTTATTAGGACTATTCCTATCTTCTTCAGTGATATCTTCTCGACCCTTATGTTCCCGCTCTTTAATTCCATTTTGAATTTCCATTTCCATATCTTGATTATCATCTTGCCCTGTGGTTTCCTTTTCGTTCTTTGATGCTGGGTCCTCAACAGGGTCATCCTGGACAAAATCAGACTCTACCTCTTTCTAGTTTTCCTCAGTGTCTTCAGTTCTATTTGTAAAATCCTCCTCTGTATTAACATCATCTTTTTCATTCTTCTCAGGACATTCTTCATCCTCATTAGATTTTGTAGCCCGAATTTTAGTTCCTTCTTCTTCCTCCAAGTTTTCCTCACTGGGTTTATCAATACTCTCCCATTCCATATCTTCTTCTACAATCTGCTTTTTAGTACTATGGAACTTGATTTTGCCTTTCTCAGTAACACATTCACTCTTTCTGTTCCCTGACTCCTTGTTTTTCCCCTGTTTAGGGTGCTTAACCATAGCATTATTCTTACAGTAGCCTTCGATTAATAGAATAAGGCCTTCATGATGGATAGGGCGCGTTTCCTTTTTCCTATGAGCATATAAACTTTGGACCAAGGAGAAACGAAGGTAAAAGGGAAAAGACAAACTAACCTTGTGCCTGAAATGGTTAAGGAAGACAAAGTGGAATTTGTGCACACGCTTGCTTCTTTCGTCCAGAATGAAGTACTCCCTTATGCAGCTTAAGACATCCCTCCATATCCCTTTAATCTGATCCAATTCAAAGAAATCCCCGTTCTTAACCAGTTTCTGCTCTTCCACTTCCATTTTGGGGAACCTACAGAAGGCCTCATTAGAAATGCTTGTCTGTTTGGAGAAGTTGAGTCGATCGGTAGGCAGCCCAGTAACCTCAGCTATAAAATCCTCTGTTAAGTTCACTGTGACACCATGCAGGGTGACCCTTTCATCCTTCCAATTTTTGAAAAAAGCCATAGTGATATGCGGTTTCGATCCATGAAGTCTTTCCAAATAGCTTGTAACTTTTCCTTTCTGCAAAATTCTCCAGACTTCATGTTTTTCTTTCCATTCCTCACAGCTCTTAGGTTCCTATTTTTAAGGTTCTCCCTTCCTTTCGCTTGCTATATTCATTTTCTTAGAACCCCAATTGCTAAGGTCATTGCAATAATCCCATCTGTTGCCGAGTTGATAGGAAAATCAGCTTTGATTGTGCTTATTCAGGATCCTCTTCTCTCTCTTGAGGGCCTTACTCTTTAATGATTTTTGTCCTTTCCCCGTACTACCACTCCTCCTACTAATATTATTTCTTATACACTTCGATCTTTCCTTCCTTTGCATGGGTTGCATCATGAAGAATGAGCGCCCTCAAATCCACATTCTTTACTAATGTTTCATGCCACCTCACTGTTTGGCCAGTCTGGACTGCACAATTAGGTACCCAATCTGCAACACCATTGGCTTCACGATAGGTGTGGGTAATGATCACTTCTTCAAAATTTTTAATTAAGGTTTTCATCTCCATTACCTTATTCTCTATAGTCCAAGACACTGTATTTATATTGTTAAGAATATTTATAATATTCAAGGAGTCCCCTTCAAGCCATAATTTGGGATATCCCGAATCCACAGCGATTTTGAGAGTCTGAAGGGCAGCAGTAGCTTCGGCAATGTGACAATTCAATTTCCCAATAGGGATAACTACAACATCAATTACCTTTCCCAAATGGTTTCTCAACACTCCACCACAACCTGCATTCCTCAAGTTCCCTTTAGTCACACCATCAAAGTTTCCTTTCATCCATCCTTGAGGGGGAACATTCCAAGTAACTCCTACTCTGGGATTATTAGGTTTACCAATAGAATTATCCGTCCTCAAGGGATTTTCCATTTGAAGAGTAGAGCTTGGATTCTTTTGTGATAAGAAATTATCCTTTAAATCTCTTATGATGTTCTGTCCTACCACCCATCCAGGAAGTTCTTTATTTCTAAAGATTCGGTTATTTCTTTCCTTCCATATTCCCCACCAAATATGGGGAAGAGTAAGTTTCCATAAAAAAAGAACTTCAAGATTCTTTGAGGGGAAGTACCAGCTTTTGAAAGATAATTCCACATTTTTGTGGTGAATCCATGTAATACCCCACAAATTGAGAATCTCCTTCCAAACTAGCTGAGTGAAGGAACAATTTACGAACAGATGATCTCTATCTTCAAGGTCTTTTTTACATAGAATACACATGTTAACAATATTAATTCCGCATTTTTGTAAATTATCCAAAGTCAATATTTTGTTTTGGAGAAGGGTCCAAAAAAAGAATTTGATTTTAGGGATGAGCCCCTTAATCTAGGCTCTCGTCCAAAACGGATTACTACCATTTCCCTTAGAGGTGAAAATGGAAGAGACTTTAAACTGTCTGCTTGGCTCTTTATGCCAAACAATTTTATCTTCAAGGTTAGGATATAGAGATATAGCATTTAGGGATAATTAAATTTCCTTGAGATCTTGACCATAGTCAATTAGGTTAACCCAAGAGTTGTTCTCCCAGTAATGATAAACCATAATTCCCACTCTTTGCTTGCATCTTTCTATAACCTCGTTATCTTGGATTTCTTCCTGTAAAGGTTTTCCTTTTAACCAAATATCTTCCCAGAACTTCAACTTTTTACCATTGCCAACTTTCCATGAACTTCCTTCTTCTAAAATATGTTTAGTTCCCTAGACTGCCCCCCATATGGTAGAAAGATGAGAAATGTCCAGAGTAGAAAATAATTCAGGGAGTGACTTAGCCTTGAATAAGTACTTGTGCTTCCATATTTTACTCCATTTTTTTTTCTTGATAAACCCTCCACCCTTGTTTAGCTAAGAGGGCTGTGTTCATACTTTTAATTTTCCTTATACCAAGTCCACCTTCCCTGACAGGTTTACATATGTTATCCAATGCTATAAGAGGCATTCTCCTTTTATCCTCAGTACCTGACCAAAGAAAGTTTCTCTGAATTTTTTCAATAGCTTCTGCAAATTTAGTAGGGATTTTGAAGAGACTTAAAGCATACGTAGGTATGCTTTGAAGACTTTCTTTGAGTAGTATAAGCTTTCCACCTTGGCTTAGAAGACTGCCTTTCCATCCCGCTAATTTCTTACTAAATTTGTTAATAAGACCTTCCCAGAAAGCTTCAGGAACTTTCGACCCTAAAGGGAGACCAAGGTAAGTAGAAGGAAGAGCACCTATGGAGCATTCAAGTATCCTTGCTATTTTGTTCTATCTGTAGACTGGGGTATTCGTAAAGAATACAACACTTTTGTTTCAGTTAATCATCTGTCCTGAGGTGGAGGAATACAAATTTATAGCTTCCTTTAGAGTTTTAGCTTATGAAACTTCAGACTGTCCCATGAAAATAGTATCGTCCACAAATTGACCGTGGGAGAAAATTAGAGGATGCGAAGAGGGCTTCAGACCTTTAAATGATCCTTTACAAACTAAGTCCCCTAGGTATCTCCCCATACTATCAGCCATGATAATGAACAGAATAGGGGAGATCGGATCTCCCTATCTTAATCCCCTAGACGGTTTGAAAAAATGAGACGAACTTCCGTTTACCAACACAGCTATAGAAGTTGTAGATATCAGTTGTTTGATAATTTCAACCACTCTTTGTTCAAAGCCAAAGGTAATAAGGATATTTGAAAGGAACAGCCAATCCACACTATCATATGCTTTAGCTATATCCACTTTCATTAAGAACCCCTCTATGTTTGAGCTGGATAGTGAGTGAATATTCTCATGCGCCATTATAACAGAGTTGAGGATTTGTCTACCTAGAATGAATCCATTTTGCTGATCAACAATTAATGAAGGGATTACTTGAATTAGTCTTGTTGTAATAACTTTGGAGATTATCTTATAAAATGAGTTGCACAAACTAATCGGTCTGAACTAATCAGGGCATTCAGCTCCAGCCTTCTTAGGAATAAGGCACAAAAAAGTGGCATTAATTTCCTTCAGCATCTGTTTTGCTCCAAAAAACTCCTTCACCGCATTGCTGACATCCTTCCCTATAATTTTCCAGAGCTTTTGAAATAAAAACATGGGGAATCCATTTGGTCTAGGTGCTTTTTCTCCTCCTAAAGATTTGACAGCCTTGAAGATTTCCTCCTCCTTAGGGATATAACATAACATATTATTCTGCTCCTTCGAGATCAGTGGAGGAATCACTCGTAGGATATCAGCCTGGCTTTGCAAGTTGATGTTTCTATCAGCCTTCATTAGGGAAGAGAAAAATGAGATCATTTCCTCCATTATTTCCTTTTCCTCTGTTATCTTCTGATCTCCTTTTTTCAAGTGATGAATATGAGTTTTCGCTCTGTGGTTCAAAGTGGAAAGATGAAAGAACTTAGTATTTTTATCTCCTTCTTTCAACCATTTCACCCTAGATCTTTGTCTCCAAAAGGTTTCCTCCTTAGTTATAATGTCTTGATATTGTATCAATTGATCACTTTCCTCTCTGTGGGATTCTGGGGTATATCCATTTTGCTAAATTTTTTCCTGGATTCTACTGATATCCTCCTTGATGGTCTTCTTTTTCTCAAAAATATTTCCAAAACAATCCTTATTCCATTTCTTAACTTCCTTTTTAACATTTTTGAGTTTGGAGGCAACTCTGAATAGGGTTGTACCCTCAATAGGCTTATTCCACCACTCTTTAATTTTGCTTTCGAACTGTGGATGTTGCATCCACATCTTTTCAAATCTGAACGGATGATTTTTTTTTGGTTCAATTTGACCGCTGTGAGTATAAGAGGGAAGTGATCCGAGCCTATTCTATGGCTTGCTTCTAGCTTACAAATATAGTCTTTCATCCAATCAAGGGAAATGAGAGCCCTATCAAGCTTAGCCTGTATACATTCCTTGTCCAATCTCTTATTGCTCCAGGTATACTGAATTCCTTGCAAGTCCACATCCATGAAACCTTCTTTACTTATAAACACCATGAGATCAAATCTCCCTTCCATTTGAATAGTGTTAAAACCCAATTTATCATAATCATAGAGTGGAACATTAAAGTCTCCCATTATAATCCATCGCCCACAATGATCTTTGCTTCTGAGATTTGAGAGAATATCCCATACCTTTTTCCTATCATTCCTTGCATTAGGATCATAGATATTTACAACATACCAACTTTCCTTTTGGTCAACACTGGTAATATTAACAGCCAAAAAATTTTTACTTTCCATCAAAATAGACCCAGTATATTGATTTTTTTTCCATAACATAATAGTTCCTCTCGAAGCTCCTTCAGAGCTACTGGCCTTAATGGTGTAATTTTTAAAGTCTTTGATCTATTCTGCTTTCTCTTTTGTCATTTTAGTTTCTTGAAGCAGAAGGAGGTCTGGCTTTTGCTCTCTGACAAAATTCCTAGCTAAATCTACTTTATAGAAGCTATTTAGCCCCCTTATATTCCAACTAAGAATTATCATTTATTTTTATTGGTTAGGAGACATTCCCACAGAGTCACCTACTTTCCATCTGCTATATTAAGCTTACTTTCCAGCTCTCTATTCTTCTTTGCAGATTTTTTCCCCAGTTTATCTGTTACTCCTACATCTAGTTTAAATTTGACTTGCTTTTCAGATCCTTTTCCTTCTTTACTCCTATGGGGACTATTTACTTTCACACCACCATTTCTCATCATTATGTGATTAGTATTTTTCTTTTTCACTTCTTTTATCTTTTGGTTTTTTTAGTTTTTTCCAATCTCTTTCATTTCTTCTGCCATTAGAATCTCTTTCACTGGAGTGTTATTTTCAACCCTTGAAGCCTCCTGCTTTTCCCCCATCTGAAATTCACACAAATCTCCCTTTCCTTCTTCTATTTTGTTCACCTCTTCAGGAAGTACCTCTCCTTCCTCTAATCCTTCATTGTCCTTTACCTTAGAAAATTGATATTCTAAACTTTGGGTATTCTGGTTTAGGATATTAACTTTTCCTTCTGTTAGAAGATCTGATTTGTTGTCCTCTGATCCCTTCCCCTTCTCTTCCATAAGGGGACTTAATTTATTTAAAAGGGGATCTATTGTTCCTAATAAATTAAAGTCGCCCTCTTCTTCTGTTGCAGAAATTATACCCTTTTTTGTGTTTTGGTCGGCTAAGGCATCTTGAGACTCCCTTATCTTTCGACAGTCTTCTTTTACCTTCCATATTTTCTTTTGTTGAATCTTTATATTTCTCCTTTCCTAAAGATTTCATGAAAGAGGTCTACCCCTTTTGGGGCAATTCTTAACCCAATGCCCCTGTTTCTTGCACACATAACAAGAATTTGGCAGATCTTCAAAGACAATTTCTTGAGTTTTCTTACCGAGCTTTGAGATTAATTCCACCTTTTTAGGGAGATGGTTTAGGTTTGCCACTTTAACATAAATTTTGGCACTTTGGAGTTTAGTTCTTGAAGCCGTGGCATTATCCACAGCCACTAACTCACCAAATGAATTAGCAATTCCATTGAAAATGTCCTCATGCCAGAATTCTAATGGAAGCCCAAGTAGTCTTGCCCATATAGGGGTTGTTAAGAAAAATGAGTCTGATAAATCCATTTCTGGTTCCCATTTCTTAATAGTAAGAGTACTTCTTCCAAAGGACTAGGGTCCTTCACTCAAAATCTTGTTCAAATCTTCTTTACAGTTAAAGATAAAAGAGAAAAAACCATTCACCATTGGTGCAAAATCTACTTCTCTGCATATTGCCCATTTTTTCCTGATCATAGATCTAAGAGAATCTCTATTTGGTCTTACTCCTAGAAACTTACCAACTAGGGTGAGATCCATAGAAGATACAGAGAAGTCAAGTAGAGGATCTGGGATGAAAATTTGAAACTCACCTTTCTCCCAGCATGATTTAGATATCACCGGTGGGAAGAGGGATTTCCCTATCAGTTTTTTCCCAAACAACGATGACCAGGACCTTTGTTCAGGGGCCCCTATCTGTCTTTCAGTGTTCTTTTCTATTTTATCACCAGATTTATCTTTCACTTTCTCCATGATTTGTTCTAATGCATTTTTCGATGATGAGTCTCCGGCCCCACTATAGGACTCAATGGCAGATGAAAGCCTTCTTGTGTCTGCGTTGTTTAGTAGACCTGGCCTTCCACATTTTCCTTCTTCCTTTGCTGTCCCTCCCGGATCCATTCCTCCTACTAGATTTTCCCCATCACTGTTCCCGCTCATTCCCATTTCAAATCTTACACCAAATTACTCTTCTCCATGTTGGTCGCACGTTGATTTTCCTTTAGGATGAGGTCTTCAATCCATTATATAATTTGTTTATTTAATTCCTATCATTATCATTGTTTGTGAATTTATTTTGGAGAACATAGCCTTTCTCAAAGAGCCTTTTATTTTATGCCTTATGCCAATTGATCATGTTTATGTTTGATTCCATGTGTCAGGTCTATGTCAAAGCTATTTCCAAAATTGTTAGAATAAATCAAATCACATCAAATTTTTTTCAAGTCTAGATTTTGATGTCATTTGGATAAAATTCCTAACACATGCCTATTTGTTTGAGCCTAGCTTTTGACTCTGTGTTTGGACAAAAGTCCTAGCAACTCAACTTTTCCCTTTCCTACTTTAAACCTTATTTGGAACACTTTGACCTAGACCTTTGACATGCTATTTTTTATTCATAAACTTGACCTTTTGTGCATATGGAATTTGACATTAGACATTTGATGTTATTCTATTTTATGCCAAGTCTTAGCATAAATCATTTTGAAGATATAGATCCACTTTTAAACCACATTAGAAATATAACTCCACCCCTTTGACCAAGTTAGACCAAGTTTGAAACATTTATGCTTTGGACATAGCTTTTTAGAGTTTGTATAACTCTAAGTCTTATTATTTTTTGAGCTTTCATCATTTACATGGATATGTCTCACTACACTTATGGTGGAGTCACTTACAATCTGACTTATGATAGATTGGCCACATAAAATGACTTTTATGGCTTTTGTCAAGACCCCAATGATGTTAATATGATTTTTGAGATAGATTTATATCCACCTCATATTAGTCATTCACGGGAATAAAGTCATGAATCAACTTAAAATCCAAATCAAGACCTTGATTGGTATGAAGAGGCTTGTAAAGAGGACTTTGAAGACCCAACTATAGATAACGTTGTTTGGGATACAAATCCACACCCTCTTTTTAATAATTAGTACATGGAACATAGACAAGAACGAAATTATGATCCAACTCATGACTAGGATGATATGGTTTATGAGGATGACTTGGATGCTTTTGCTTGTGTGAGTAATCAAGATCCACAACACCCTTTCATCATTCTAGGACCTCATCCTTTGGCTTGTGTGAGAAATCAATCCCCATAATGCCCTATCATTACCATGTCAAGACTTTTTCCTTTGGCTCATGCGAGTATTCATGTTCCCCAATGCCCTACCATTATCCAAACATAAGTCATTCCTCATCTGGTACTAATCCCAACCAACCCTCAACTGATCTAATCATTTAAAGACCAAGCTATGTTCAAAACTAGTATTTTATAACCCATTGGAAACCAAGGCCAAGAGAACCAACCAATCTGAGATGTTTTTTATTGAACCAACCATTTGTGATAAGTTAACCTATGATCAATTACCTATTAATGCTATACCAGTTATTGAGGAGTCTCACTCTAATGAGCTAGTCTTTACTAAGTCACTTCTTAATAATTATAACTACCTTTGGGAAAATCATTACCTCAACCATATGCCTATTTTTCAAGATCCTCTTATTGACAAGCCAATATCTAAGGAGTTGTCTCTTGACCTATTTCCCATACTAGAGGCATCTCACTTTAACAAAATAGTTTTTGTCGAGCCCATTATGCCATCATAGGCTATTACTTGTCCATAAATAAACATTCAATAAAACACCATTGTAATAGAGTACCCATCAGATGAAGAATTAGAGTTAGAGTCAGGTTATATTCTTGAATCAACATTAGATTTAGCATTAGAATCAGAATAAATATTTGTCTCAACATCAAATTAAAAGTCCCTTGAGTTAGAATCAGATTCAGATGAAGAATATGTTCATGGACATTACAACATTGGTTACACATGCCTCACAAATCAATTTGAATACATTTTTAATCCTTATATAGTTTTTGAGGATGAGTATTTTAGCTTTGACATAAGTTATCCTGTATCTTCTATGAGGATTATGTAGCCTCTTCCCATTCCATTACCATTCCATAGGCCATTACCATCAACCAAAATAGCTATATTATTGACATTCCATCTCCCACAAGTGTCGATTGGGATCGACAGAATCACACTTTATTGAACTACATCCATGGCAACATATTAGTTGAAGAAGAGGAAGGAGGCCAAGACAACATTAATATAATAGAAGAACACTCTCCTAGTGAATTTTTTTAAAAGTTCTAGAAGATAATCAAAGGCAATAGCCAATGTTCATTAGTGAAACCTTCTTGAAGGTGCTACGGGACAATCAAGACAACTTTATTTGTGAGAACCTCTTTGAGGCACCAATAGCTGAGCATAATAGCTATTCACTACTTGATGAAGACAAAATCAAAGAGAAAATCAAAATATCTTCCGATATATAACATAATCAAATGGTAGCTACTATCAAGATCAAACAATAGAAAAATCTAGTGGTCCTATCAAGAGAAAACATATTTGGCCCTACCACAATAAAATTTATGTTGAATCTGACATCAACAAGATTGTGTATGACTAAAAGCCTTGATCTTCATTTGTTTCCCCACCATTCCACATTCCATTATCATCTACCATTCCATTTCATAGTCAAACCTACCATCCATTATTTGTCCCTATTTACCATCCATGGTTTCACTTTCCTTTGTAGAGGCTATACAAATACCTTGTCTCAATGTTTGAAGGAATCAAAATCAATGACCAAGGAAGATCACAAAAGCATTCTCAACAATTAAATCTATAGGCAATTCTTAATAGAATAGTTATTAAAATGAGGTGTGGGATATCAATTAACATGATCAAGTATTTTTTTGTATCATTTATTGATTAGGACGTGCATCTCCCCATCAATAAGAACAACAAAATAAAAAACCACACTGAGGCCAAAAACATGTACCATACCATTTCATTCCCATGCCATTGCCATTGTTTCATATCCATTTTCCATTATAGATCTTATACATTTACCCCATCACTTGGGGGAAACCCTCCTAAAATTTTAACCCAATTATCAAACCATCATTATCCTTAGCAATGCCATGCCATCCTATCATTCCATTCCAATCTAGACCAAACCCTATTTTTAATCATCCTATCTAATCCTATTTTGATCTTGGTTACTTTGGTTCTTCTTGAAACTTTTGTGGGGGGATTATAATTAGGTTTCAATAATCAATAAAATCCATGTTTATAATGATAGTCTATGAAATAAATTTGATAATTGATTTGGCAAGATATCTTTTTATCCTATAACCATGTTTGTTTATGTGAGCTTGATTATAACCACTTATGGGAAAATCAATGTTTCACCAGTCTTGATACTAATTATAACTACCTATGGGAAAATTAGTATCATTTACCTATTACATTTTATCATATTTATGACAACCTATGGGAAAAATAGGGGCAACACTTGTTTGTCATGCATTGTTGCATCACTTTGCCTTCACTATTTTCATTTGACTAGCTATTTATCAAATTTGAGAACTTATTGGGACCTAGTTAGTTTTTCCATATATTTTTTGTGGATGGAATTACTATGAATTGAGGTCATTTTAGGATTGTATGGGTCATACTCAATTCATTTTGAGGTCACCTCAATCCTCCTTTCCATATGCTTTCACCATTTTGTGAGCAACCTAAGCTAAATGCTCTCATCATTTTGTGAGTAGGTATCTTATAATTATCTAACAAGTTAAGATACCTCAAAATTATAAATATATTTATAATATTTCAAAGTCTAAAAATATTTTTCATCTCTAATCTTAGTCAGTTATCCTCTATCCACCTTACTAGGGCATTGTCATTGTTAGGATGTTTTTTTTCTTTTGTTTTCAGGCTTTATATTTGTTTGTTTATTTTAAATTGTTTATTTTTTTATTTAATTTTTTGATTGATTGATTTATTTTTTGTTTGATTTTAGAACTTTTACCTCAACTCAGTATATATGTGCTTATTGGGTGATTCCTTTCACACATTATTCTTGAGTCCATCCCTATTCGTATGTTTAAATTATCATCATGGTTTTTATCATTGGTGCATTGTTTTCTATTGAGAATTAGATTATAAGAGTCAGTACTCATGCATATTTTGGCTAATTCTCTATGGTGTTCTATCATGAATCCTACCATCACATGATATAACAAATATCAGCTTTAAGAAGTCTATTTAGCAATGGTAGCATCTCTTTGGCATCAACATCTTGATTACACTCCCAATCATATCCCAAATAGAGTTATTGACCATGAAATAATTTCAACCTTTATTAATTTAGATGAGAATATCCCTATTATTAGGTTATTCTAATTCATCATTACCCTCTTAATTCATCATCATCCTCAGCCAAGTTTATCATTTTTGCCATAATCAGGGTCCAATGATTATAACTGCTTATGGGCAAATCATTACACATCATCCCACCTCCATTTCTCAATGATTTTAACCACCTTTGGGTAGATTATTATGTTATCACCACTTTACTTTTCTTACCTATACAAGGGAATGTTATTATCTTATTTGTCCATTCTAACTAGGGAAGCTTCATCTTCTCAATGATTATAACCACCTTTGGGAAAATCATTGTGTTATCATACCATGCTACCACTATTAGGGTATAATGCTTATAACCACCTTTGGGAAAACCATTGTACACCATCTCACTTGCATTTTCAATGATTTTGACTAATTTTTTATTATCATTATGTTTTCACCCCATCATCTTTCCTTTATTTGGTCCCCTCATTTCACTTCTTTCTTTTGGAGGGACCATTTTTTGACCCACTTGTGCCAACCATTCCCTCAAGGGGGCATCATGCAATCAGTTTATAATCATTGTAGTTGTAGGCATGTAGGACCTTTTCATTCTTTGAGAATATGTTACTATGCTTATAACTTACAATGCCTTCACAAATAGGGGCAAACTGTAGAAACATAAAATTGGCCATTGATAACCTCCAACTAGGATTTTGACCAATTTCTACCCAAAATGCATAATTTGTCCTAAAAACACTAAAACATTCTAAATGATGTGAAACTAAAATATTCAAGTGCTAATTTTAGCCAGGGTATCCCTAAATGGGGCAATGTAATTTATCAGCCAACTCACTTTAATTAGTTCATTTTGAGTCAAAATGCCAAATTTATACCTACATGGTCTAGACTACTCTTTCCTATCAAATATTTTACACGAGACTTGTGCCTTTGTTATTTTTTATTATAAACATCCTAAATGGGAATATGCATCTAATGTGTAATTTCTAATTCAAATCCAAACAAATTTAGGACCAATAACAAGGCATTTTGATGAATTTGGGTAGTTTGTACACAAAGTGCTTAATCATGCTTAAGAGCTAATTAACCCAAATCAAGGTCTAATAAAAAATTCCATGGAAACTTGTTGAATACTTATTTTTGGAAATGAATATGGAATATCTACATCATCAAGTGACCTCATTTCTTGGGAAGACATCCCTAGGCCATGAATATCACAAATATCAGGATTCATGCCCTCCATGCCTCATCAATGACTTACATGATGCTCTCCATGCCTCTTAATTTCCCCTTCTAATGCCATGATGAGGATAATTACAAATTTAATTCCAAAAATTGAATTAATCCTAAACCACACATCTCAATATTTATATGGATGGTTTAGGTTGATTCTAATCAAATCCAAAAATCTATAAATACGAATCCTTACAACATCATTTCTAAGCTTAATTACTGCAAAGTTATAATGTAGGATTGGTTATAAAAAGCTTCAATAAACTAGTGTTATAATGCCAAATTGATTCCAATCCAAGCCAAGCCATGAACCATAAGGTGTCAAGGAGAGATGGAGGTTTTCAAGCTTCCATTCCAAAGGACTTCATGAGCACAAGCTGAGCAAGACACCACAACAAGCATTTTGGAGCATCCAAGGAAGGTAAAAGAGTTTTCTTTTGCATTTTAGTTGTGTGTTTCATTCATGATTGTTAACTAAGCTCTCCCTAGTGTCTATGCCTAGAGATGTTATGTTATTAGTGTGTTTATTTCATCTTAATTTCATTTTGGAACTAACACCATATTAACCATCCTCTCTTGAGTCAAATTCCTAGATCAAAATCCCCACATGGAGAATGGCCAAGGAGATTTTATGGTTTGAATATAGCTAGAGGTAAATGAATTAAATCATCATGAATATAAAAAGGATTACACTTTTTAGAAAATTAGATGGCATCCTTTTCAAGAGTGGGCCAAAAGTATCCCATATGTGAGTGTTTGCAAGTTGTAGCATGTTTGCTATAATGGCTACTGTAAATGCCCCCATGTGTTTATTCAAGAAGAGAAAGGAACCCATATTTTATAGCATAGTATAGAAACATACCTTTATCATTACAATAATATATGATTTTATATCAAAATACATAATTAAAATTTTATTTGCTAATGTGAGTCTTTTCATAATAATTGAGGTTGGGAGGATATGTTTGGTGTTCTATAAATTGAATGGTGTCTTTTACCATAGGCTTTATCAAATGGTTACAACCTTAATGTGGTAGATTAGTGAATAATGTGATTGAATACAAGATGGATATTTTCTTATTTGGATAAGAAAATTTGGATTGGAAATAACTTGGTACAAATGAAAAAAAGATGTTGAAGAAGTGAGGGAATTAACAATAAAATTTTGATCTTGAGGGATAGGATCGATGGTAAAAGAAATGAAATATTTGGTAAAATTAGTTGAAATTTGATGATAATTAATGAGATTATTTTTTTAACATCAGTAATCACCATTGACCTAGTAGTAAATGAGTTGGGAATCACCTAAAGCATGCAGGTATTAGATATCTAAATCAAGAGTAGATCTCATGACTAAGATTACATCTTCATACTTTGATATGTTGTTAGTGGCATCAAATGTTAAGTGAATAGATAAAGGGATGTTTTTTAAAAGAGGGATTATAATAATACATCCTACCCCAACTCCTTGAATACATTTAACACCATCAAAGTGAAGGGTCTATGTATCCCCATGTAAATCGACATTGATTTCAGGAAGTTCTTGGATAATTATTTTTAGTTTAGTAGTATCAAGGAAGATAGTAGTTTTATCAAGATTAATTTCTTTAAGATCAATAGTGAAGTTATGGGATTAATCTTTAAGATATATGGCTTGATTGAGACCTTTAATATAGAGAATATTGTCATTAGGAAGACTATCTTGAAGGTGGTTTGTAGGGGTCATGGGAGTGGAAACAAGTTTATCAGTAATGGTTTATTCTTTGATAGCTTTTTGATTAATAATTCAGAGATCAAATTCCATTAGGAGGACCATCCATTTTCCAAATTTATCTCCAAGAAGAAAATATTTATATAATGAGTGTCAAAATGGATCAAAATAAATGATAACATAAGTGGTTTGATAAAGCATATAATTTCAAATTTTTTTAGCTACAAAATATATGGAGAGGCAATCACATTCAAATTTTGTGTAACATTTCTCATAATTAATGAGGATTTGGTTGATATAGTAGATGAAATACTCTCTTCTAGTATCATCTTGTTAGGAAAGCATTGCTCCAACTAATATGGGTGTGGAAGAGGTATATAAGATCAAAGGTTGATCATTGGAAGGAGGATGAAGCATAGGTGGGTGAAGCAATGATTCTTTCATATTATCAAATAATTTTTGATAAGGATCCATCCATTATAAAGCATTAAATTTATTTATAAGAGAATTAACAGAGTGTATATGGTAAGACATTTTGGGTATGAATCATATAATTGCCCCAAATTTATCAAGATGAGTGTGATTTTCTAGAATGGATTGAGGAATGGGCATTTTGATGATAACATTAAGCTTGGTAGGATCAACATCGATGTCACAAAGAGACACTAAGAATCCTAATAATTTACCAGATGTGACATGGAAGACACATTTATAAGTATTTATTCTAACTTTATATTTAAGAAGATAGTCAAAGATGATGGTAAGATTAGAAAGATGAGTCTTACAATATTGGGAATTAGTAATGATGTCATCCACATATATTTCTACAATTTTTTGGATAATATCATGAAATATATGATTCATTTCACATTAATAAGTAGCTCCAACATTTTTAAGGTAAAATGGAATTCTAACATAATAATATGTATCCCATTCCATGGTGAAAGTGGTTTTATGTTGGTCTTCAGGTGTAATGTGAATTTGATTATAGCTTAAGAAACCATCCATAAGAGATAACATTTCATAACTAGCTATGGAATTGATAATGGAACTTATTGAAGGTAAATGGAAATTATCCTTGGAACAAGCAAGATTAAGATTACATAAATCAATATAGTTTTGAATGACCATAGTAAACTTTTTCTAAATAGGGACTATGTTAGAAACCCATGCAGAATAGTCCACTAGTTTGATAAAATTTAACATCAAGAATTTTTATAATTTTTTGATGGCATAGGGTGGAAACCTCAAGTGGAAATTTCCATTACTTTTGATGCATAGGTTTGGCATCAAGATAAGTGATGATATTGTGCACCACAATTTTAGGGTCAATATTAGGCATGTCTTCATAGGACTAGGTGAAGATATCATGATATTTATCAAAAAATAAGCTAAATCTATCATGTTTAGTAGGTGAGAGTTCATGAGAAATTATAATTGGTCAAGGTCATGATGGAGTACCATATTCAATGTGAATATTTTCTCTGATAAGCATAACATTTCCATCTTGGAAGTGATATGGTGTATTTGGTAAAGAAGAAATTGGATTAGCTTTAGTATCAATGATAGCGATGAAGTTTTTGAGACAAGGGGTTTTTTTTTGAAATTCCCAATTTTGTGATGTCATCAAAGAAGTTGATGTTCTCAGGCTTGAATTAATTAAAGAATAGATTCATTGCTAGGTAGAGTAAGAAGAAGACCATAATACTCAACATCTACATTAAGATCTAAAATATGATTACCATGCTAATCATATTCAAAATGTATTTGATAGATGTTTGTGGACTTGGCATCTAATGTAATATCAGGAGTAGGAGGAGTAGATTGATTAGATAATGTTGGTATATTGTTAGTTTCTTTGATGGTGGAAGAATCAGATGTAGTGGTGGTATCTATAGGTGGTAAAAAATATGTAAGAATCTCTAGAGGTTCAGAAGGTAATATTTGTTCTACCACCTAAGGTGTATCAAGAAGTGGAGAATTAATAAGAGGTACATGACCTTCAAGATATAATTCATGATCTATGGAAATGGTGTGAACATCTCAATTGAAAGCATGTATTTAAGGTAAATGGTTTTTATAATGTTGAACATCCAAGTCTTGAGATTGAGCTTGGACCATGATGTAGTTATCATCAGAGGTTGGTGAAATGGTACATTATTCAGAATTAGGGAGAGTTTCAAAAGGTGAAATTCTAATGTTACTAAACCTTCATGGAGACATGATGAGAGGGTCTTGTAATAATTTGGCCACTCCATAGTCATTGCAAGTGAAATAATATTCTAGTAAAGAAGGTTCCTAAGCATTATATGGAGGGGGGAAATTAGTGATATCATCAATGATAGGAATAGTGTGATCATGAGGTAATAAATGAGGAAGACATTCTGAGATATAAGGAGGTAGATTAGTAGTGTTGCAATTATGTTGTAAGTCATTAGACTCATCATCATTTGAATTAGCAAGAGTGACCTGTAAGTATGGATTGATGTTGATGAACTCAGGTAAGGGATAATTATTGATGTCAAGAATGGTAGGGATTCGATATTAATATTTTGGATTGGGAAGTTGAATACTCCAAGGGTTAGGATCATCTTCATGTTTATGATATTTTCCATTACGTAATAATTGGATATATTGGCTATCGGAAGAGGTGATGTCTCTCAATCTATGAGTCCAAGGGAGACTAAGGAGTATGTTATAATATAGGTGAAAATTGAGGACCATAAGTGTAGTTCAAATTGTCTTAAGTCTAATTGTTATGGGAATCCAAATACAACCAAGTGGCTTTTGATTAGTTTTATCAAATCCACGATAGGTAAGGCATGTTTTCTTGAGATGATCCTTATTATATCCAAGTTATTGGATGAGACACAAAGATGTCACATTAATACCAAACCCTTAGTCAAATAAAAATTTATGAACAATGGTATTATTAATGGCTATTCTAATGAATAGTGGTGGATCATTGGCATAAAAAAGGATCTCGTCATTAATCATGTTTTCTTTAAAAAATTCAATAAATGGTTAAAATGGTATATAAGTTAGTAGTATAAGGCTCAATAGAGGGTGGTTATTCATCTAGAGAAGATGGTTATTCAATTTATTTTAATTATTACATAAGGAACTTGTGATGATAAGAGGAAGTACGAAATAACTCCATAAGTGGAATATTTCAAGGCATGGAGTTAAGTTCTTCAAGAAATTTCCAATGGGATTTAGAAGAACCTATGAAGGTTTTAGAAGGTAAGGTATATTTTTAAGGGATAGAAGTTAATGGGTGTTTGGAAGAAGGAGGCGGTTCCTCATGGGATTCAAAAGCTAAATGAGTGGTTGTAGTATCTTTGAGAAGTTATTCTTTTAAAGATGGTTTTTTAGGTTTTGGGATAGGATATTTATGAGTTGGTTTGTAATGATAATTGACTTAAATGTGTTAACATATTGAGAATTATTGTAATAGGTCATATTTATCATCAATGGCACAAACATACTTTGTAGCTTGTTGAGTATTAGCTATGGAAAAAGTTTTTTGGTTAATAGAAGAAGAATCTTTGGAATCTTGTCATTTTTGAGAAATAGTGTTGTATTTTTGATGAAAAATTTAGATCATAGCTTCATGATTAAAGGAATCACAAAGCATGTAGGAGAAAATAAATTTACTAATACATAAACAAGTTTCATGGGAATGACCAATGTCAATGGGGAACTAATAAAATTTATTAGGGTCATACCATTTATGAGGATTATTAGGATAAGTAAAGGGTTTGGAGGGTAGTAAGAATTGTTTCATTTGTTGCATAGTGAGTGGTATGTGAGAAGATGGGGAAGTGCCAACTTTGGAAACTCCTAGTTTGGTTTGAGGAGTATTATCAATGATGGTAATTGGTAGAAGTTTGAACATAATCCTTTAAGGAATTTGGTATTAGTTTTGAATTGCTTCATGATAAATTATTGATGGTTAGCTTGGTCAAGAGATTCATTAAGTGTTTGAGGAGAAAAATTTCAAACCTTATATTAAATTAAAGGAGTTAAATTAGTTTTAAATAATTTTTAAAAAGTATCATCAGTCATGTTATGGTTGGCTTTATAAGCCAGATATTTCCATATTTTGATAAAATCATGAGCTGATTTGGTGGGAGATTTCTTAGCATTGATGAAATGGCTAAGGAAATTTTTAGGAAGGTCATTATGTTAAAATTATTTAACTAAAGGATTGATTAAATCCTCAAGTTTCTAAATGGAATGTTGGGGAAGTTGATTGTAACATTCTAATACATCACTAGTGAAGGTTTTAACTAAAATTTTAGTTGTGGAAAAATTATTAGTTTGGATCCATTATTTATTAAGATTGTCAAATACTTTGAGAAAGGTTACAGGGTCTCTAGTCCCATCGTACTTGATAGTTAGAGATATATTGCCAATATCAATTTATATAATGAAAGGAGATAAAGATTCATTTTGGATATTTTTAAGCATTTCGTTATTCATTATAGGTTGAGGAATAACATTTATTAAGGCATATCTAAGAGGTGAAGGAGTGAAATTTGGATTGGCTTGAGGATTGAGAGCCAGAGGTTTATTAACCATATTTATAAAATGACATTGTAATTGCATCATTTGAGAGGTGTTAGAAGTTTTCATTATGTTCATTTGTTGTATGACTTGTACAAGAAGTTGAGTCATATCAATTAGTGGGTTGGTGTATGTAGGATAACTTCCAAAATTAGTATTATGGGGAGGGTTATTAGAAGGTGGATTACCTATGATATTATTGGATAGACTTATGTTAATTACTCCCACATTATGTTTAAAGTATTGAAGATGTGAATTATATTGATATTTAAAAAAGGATAAAATCCACCAACTTCATCTTGAGGTGTGATTCGAAACATGGTACAATCCACAAATGAAGGAGGGGAAGAGGTGCTCCAAGAGTGAGGGTTCTCTTGGGAGGAAAAGAGAGGGAGAAATGAATATCCCTTATAATGTCTAAATGGATTCAGGTTGTCCAAAAAGATTATAATAGGGGACTTCATGATGATTTGAGGAAATGAATAGAATGTTAAATAAAGAAAAATATAAAACTAAGTCAGATAGACAAGACAATAGTAAGAGTGCAGAGTCGATTAGGTCAACCTAGTACTATAAACTAGGAAAAACATAGTTTGATAAGGATACAAGGTTGACCAGGTCAACATAGTAATGTAACCTAATTGGTAAAAGAGATATATAGTTAACTAGGTTGACTTAGTACTGGAAGAAAGAAAGAAAAATAGTTTGTAAGAGATTGTGTTGAGTATAATGATAGTGTACTAAAATTAATGAAAGATTTTGCAATGTACTTTAAACAAGAAGTGAAAGTAAGTAAACAAATAATTGGATCAACTTTTGGCTAATGCAAGTTTTTGAAATATAACATATAATGAGAAGAGAGCAAGTAGTCAATTGATAATAAAATGTTAAGTGGTCATCTTTAATGTTTTTATATTATTATAAAGTGTTATTTTAAGTGTGATAGGGAATTTGGATAAAATTAGGGAACTAAAAAGCAATATATGGATGATTTAAGAACATTTAGGTTGAAAGTTATCTATGTTGGCAATGGTACTAGATTTGTATTGGGGTCTACTCCCTCACTTCATAATCCTATAGTGATAAGGGTGTTATGTGATTTTCAAATATATACCATTAACCACAGGTTTATACTTGGCTAGAAAACCAAGTTAACTTCCCCCTTGGTGATGAAATCCAAGTAGGTAGGCCTTAGGTGGATAAATGTTTAAATGAGTTTTTAAGTTGTGTGATTTGGTAGTTTGTAAAATAAAGAGAAAAATAATAAAACTAAATGGTATATTAAAACACCACCTAATTATAATATGTGAGATACTTTAAGCATGCAAATAGTTGAAAATGAAAGTGTGAATTAATTAATAGCATATAGTTGTTAAGTCATAATTTAACCATAGTATAGAGTTAGTTCTAATGGAAATGTATGAAAAAATTATAGAACATAGTCAATAGGGTCTCTACTTTACTTCAGAAGCAAGACTCCTTAAGAAGTAAGTCAACTAGGTCAATCTAGTCTCTCAAAGAAAAGGCAGAATATAGAACTAGGTTGACCAGTTCAACCTAGTTCATTGTATGATTGTAGTTTTGAAGATTGAAAAATTTGTTTAATAGAATTTTAAGGAATAACTAAATTGAAAGATAGAGAAATAAATAAGCCTTAGTGGGTTGGAAGATCCTGAGGACTATGGAATTTCTATTGAAGTATCTTGAATGTTTCTTTCAAGTTCTACCAACTATGTTGACTAGGTCAACTAGTTCTATAATTCCCTATTTTTTGAAGCCTATTTAAGATGACTATATTGGTTTGGTTGACCTATTTTGTTATTTGTAAGATGACTATGATACTAAGTCAACCTGAAAGACTTAGTTTGTTGTTTTGGAGCTAAATAAGAAACTAGGTTGACATATTCAACATAGTTTACTATTTGTAAGTGAATAATAGTACTATGTCAACCTGCTTGATCTAGTAACTTATATCTGATGAAGACTTGGATAGAAATAATAAGGTCATTTCAATGTGAATATGTGTTAAACTTACGCACATAAGTTATAAACTATATCAGCCTGGTCGACCTAGTATCCCAAATATAGAAAAATAATAAAATGATAGAAATGAAAAGCATGAAAGAAAACATACAAGGATTAGATTCACATTGGGTTTATCAGAATGTATGCAATCAAAAATGCATCAAATCCATAAATCAATCCTAGATTGGATAAGATATATAATACTTACACTTCCAATTGGGGATACATTAGATAATTAAGAACATGACCAATATGGATCTAATAGACCTAATTACGGGATCTCTTACCATATAAAGATCACTAGGGAGGGTTCCAAATCCTCCAGTAAATCAAAATAATGCAATAACCCTAAGTAAGTCATATATTTTCATGTTCATTATATTAATATTAAGTAAAGGAAATAAATTTAATCTAGTGCTCACCAAAGCTTGTGGCACAAAGTGGGGGTTAGTAAAAAAATGAAAGTAAACATATAAAAGATAATTATAACTAATCTATGGATATTTAGGACCTTAATTCATAGAGAAGAAGAGTAATATTATTCAAAATCAATTAATTATGCTACTTCTATATACTAAATAGAGGAATAAAGTTAGAGATACTTACTTAGAAGATGAACCTATTGAGACTCAATCTCTCCCTTGGAAAAAGGTACTTTGCAAGAGGTTGTTGTGGTTTATAAATATTACTAAGATGGGACAAAGCATCAAAGACTTCTCCACAAGACTAGATTCTTCTCCAAGTAGAAACCCTAAGCTAATATTCCTCAAGTAGAATGGTGGAAGAGAAAATTATAAAGAACTAAAACTGAATAATAAATCTTGATGTCTCTTAATAATGATGAAATGGATGTGTTTATATAGGTGGATATAACCCTAAACCATTCTAAAAGTGCCAATAGGGTCAACCCAATATACCTAGTATTGTTATTGACAAAAACTCACTAGGTCATGGTAGAGGTTGGCCAAGAGTTTACCTAGACCCTAAATATGTTTTGCCAATAAGAGTACAAGGTTGATCCAGTTGACATAGTTATGTAAACTATCAAAAGAGGTTTTAGGTTATTAAAATGGGTATTGAAGGTGGTAAATGACTAGAGGAGTATGCAAAATAGGATTCAAAACTTAGGGTATTGGATTTAAGAGCTTGTTGGATTGGAAACAAGTTGAAATAAGGGATAACAATCTTGTAAAGCACCAATGGTCTACCCACACCTTTCTCAGTACACTTCTTAAGGTGTGCACTTAGAGAGATTGAGACTTGATAGGTTCCTGTAAGATAGAAAGCATCAATAATTGATAAAGTTTAAAAAAAAATTGATTAGGCATCATCTTGCTCACCTAATAAGTCATTATTCTGCTACTATGAAATTTTTTCCTGAGGTTATGGTGAAGTGGGATTTCACCATGTGGTCTCATCTCATTAATTTGGTAACCCAAAATAATTGATCTATGGTCTATTTATCAAAGTATCCTTGAGAAGTGATATTTAGACACTTGGAAAGATCTTGTTCATCTAGGGGCCTAAGGATTTTGAAACTCAACTAAGTCCCAATGTCATAAGGAATTATTACATGGAAATTTAGACCATTAGATACATAATAAATGAATTAGTGGCTATTCCTTTTATTAATGAAATCAACTAAGTATAAAATTCCAAGAAGAAACCTTAGACATTTTTTGCCTAAAATAGATAAAAGGACTAAGTATAAAATTTAAAGACCAAAAAATCTTAGCCATTTTATCATAATTATGAAGTAGAAGTGGAATAAAATGGATGAATAAAAATATCCCCCATTTTTCAAACCTTAGCTAATTCAGTCCAACTAAAATTAAAATGACTAAATTTTAGAGATAGAATAATGCATAAATGGTTAGTTAACTCAAGTCAATGTAAACAAAAAGGACTAACTTATGAAGGAAAAGATATCAAACATAAAATTTAAGAATAAATAAATAATCTTTAAAGTTCTAAGTCTATTTTCCATTTTGATAGGTAAAACATCCATCAAATTTAAGCTCAGGGACTAATCACATGGATGCCCACATGTCTTTTAGTTGGTATTTCATGCCACATGGTATTTTCTCACTAATTTAGGGCCTCAATATGTGGAATGATTTAATGCATCCATAATTTTGAAGGCCTAGGCTTGAAAATCTAGAACTCAAAATGACGTGAAGATCCTGCATCATGACACTTATCATCATATTAGGAATCTAGGAGGTTAGAGGCTTGATTTGAATTTTTAAAGGACCTATGGAAGTGATGAAGTAATATTAAAACACTTGGCACTATCTCAATTATCTAGGGACTAGAAGGTTTTATGAAAAATGACTACGCCCTTAAAGAACCCGAGGGAAGGAATGACCAACACTTGGTAGCTCTAGGTTTGTTTGGGGACTTGTTTGAGAAGAAAAGACTATTGACCTACAAAAAGGGTAATATTCATTAGGTTTTAAATATGAAATTTGTGTAAAAATGTCTATGTAATAGATCAAAAGGTATAAAATGTAAATGAATAAAGGTAGGAATTTTTCCAATTTCAAGACAACCAATCCAACATGAATAAAATGAATAATTATAAACATTAAAATCATATAAATTTTTAGCCATTACACTTTGAAAAGGAGTAGATATGGACCAATTCTCTATAGAAAAGAGTGTAGATATTTTGAGATTATTAGACCATTTTTATAAACCTATGTCAAAATGTTCTAAAAAGGAAAATTCTAATGCACTTTGAAACACATTCTAAAATAAACCAATACTTATCATGTTTATGGAGATTCAAATACTCATATTAATATATCCTCAATTACAAACTCTTTTATACTAAGTGCATAAGGATGGAAAAATTAAGTTTAGACTCAAATCAAAGAGTAAATCCAATATAACATCAAGATAAAAAACACTTAAGGACCCTTTTAAATCAAACCAATAAGTAAAATAGGCCTAAAATTGATTAAAACATAAGACCAAACTCCACATCAAAAAGAGGTTATATGATTTCAATGTTGAAATTAGGGAATTTTGTGTAAGCAACAACAAATTAAAACTATGTTTTAAAATACTCCTGAGTATTTTGGAATAAATAAATAGTCAAATAACCAAAAAACATTAGCTATAATTGTGTATAGAACATGAACAATTTTTTTGTGTCCAACACACCCCATTATTAAAAATCTCACATAGGGACCCTCTTGTTTTAACATACTTGTTTCTTTCATGTGTTATTTCTTGCTTTCATGGTCACATTTATAAATGTTTAATGAGTTGATTGATATATATTCCCATCTTATGATTCTAAACTTATGAATGTGTTTGTTTAAATTCATCAAATTTTAGTTGACCATTTACTCACAATGATTAGACAATCCTTATCTAGATTTAAAATAACAAAATATTAGCATTTTGAAGTTTTCTTGAGTGATTGAAACTTTTATTCATCATTGGGATATATACTTTATATCATCTCAATAATATTAGTTAAAGTAATACTTCATCTATTGTTGTTTTTATTATTATTATTATTATTATTATTATTATTATTATTATTATTATTATTATTATTATTACACTTTAGCAAAGGATTGTGACTTCAATCTTAAAATATTGGTCTATTTTTTACATTTTCCACTAGAAGGTCTTATCTTGAAACATGTGTGCTTTAGTTTTTAAAACTTAACCTTAAGGTTTAAATTGAAAGGGACCAATTTAAATGGTTTATTTCATTAGACATTGGACTTCATTACTTAAATTTTGATTGAATTTTAATCTTTATTCATTAATATGTAATTCAAATTTCATTTTAAATGGTCATATTATTGATTTTAAATTCTTGTTTTGGATTTTAGAAATTGATTACTTAAGTTCATAGTGTATTTTGAACTTTGAATTATGATAATATATGATTTTATGGGTCTATTTGGGAATTTAAAATTGGGATATATTTATACCTTTTTGGACCTTTAACAACACATATTTTCATGTTTTCTAGTGGAATGTTTTCATTTACTAACCTATTAATTATTCCCCAAGTGGTTTTTTTATTGTATTTTGTTCATAGCGATCTTCTAAAGAACCTGAGCCATTGATATTTAACATATATTAAAATATTGGTTGTTTGAAGTCCATAAGAGGAGGATCATTCAAAAATTACTATCTTCTAAGCCTTGACATTCCAATATTACAACATGTGGTTGCATCTTAGGCACCTAGAGATCAAAAGGAAATAGTCAATAGTTCAATGTCCTAAAACTTCCAAATATTATATGATCCATCCACATGTTGATAGATAAATTGATATAATTAAATCATCATTCCATATAATTATTGAGGCCTAAAAGTATTATAATGATACCACATGGCATCATCATAGGAAATAAGGACTTAGAGGGTTAATTTGAAAAGAAGATGTCTCTGATGGAAGATTCAATCAAAAGGTACCATGTACCATTATAAATGGTTTGAATATCACCCAAAATTATAAATAATTTTTTTTTAAAATCAACTAATTTTTAAAGGTAAAGGAACCTCGAGATCATGCCAAGTGGCATAATCTTGTTCAATAAAAGCAAACTGATTCATGTAAAAATGACTAAGTGTCAAATACTTTTAAGTTACAAGATCATACCACATGGAATAGTACCATGTATTTATATATCAAGGAAGGTGATGCATAGTAAAAATGTTTTTAAAGATAATCCAAGCTTAAAATCTTGATATTGTGTCACTTGGTCACATCAAATGAATTTGATGATCGTCGAGTAGAAGTGCACAATTCAAATTTGTTATAACTTTGAATTTATGAGATTGTGACATGCGGTAACTATTATAGCCTAAAATTACACCATATATAGTTTAATTATACCTTCTTAATTTTAGGATAACATGGAGCTATCTTTCCTCATAGACAAGCTATTATAAGAGATAGATGTCTAGGTTTGAAAGGGCTAACTCCCTTGATTTATCTTATAGGATCACACTAAAATATAATAATCACTATTGGGGTGAAAATGGAAGAAGGAGACATAAAATAAAACTATTCTAATGAGGTAATACACCAAATATAATTCCACATAACACACTTGCATCTACACTAAGAAACAAGACTACCAAAATTGACCTCAACTCTATGTCCTTCTAGCATTTTTATTTCTCATATTATTTTATTTATATGGATATTTATAGGTCGATGAAAATAATTTATAGTACTAGACACTACTAGTCACTCTCACACTTTGATACACACTTAAAAAACACATACATATAATGAAACATGTTAGAAGAGATATCATTCACACAAAACATGTAAGGGTAGAATGGAAGAAAGGAGAACATATTCATCACTTTTAAACCACATAAAATATGTAAATCACATAATTAATAGATTGAAAATAATTAATCAACTTTAAAAAAAAAATTAAAAGGAAAATGAGCTATCAAAACTAGCAGAGCTTCTTCATATCAATTGTGGAAGAAAATAAGTGGAAGGGTCACAAGGCCAAGTTTCAAACTTTAGAAACTGGTTACAATGCCATAGAATGAAGTGAATCATAGTATATGAAGGTATTTTTGGACAATTTTCCATCTAAATCATGTCATATTCCTCAAGTTATCATAGAGACTCTTCATGTTCTTAATTTAAAACTACCTTGATGATGAGTCATTTACTTAACTTTATAAAACTACCATAGGAGTCATTACAACATATATTATGACATGAGATGATGGAAATGACGTAATTTTAAGCCATATACATCTCTCTAACTAATGAACTCCCCTTTTTCATTTGTCATTCATTGTCTAGTCATTCATTCACCTTCTAGGCCTGGTTCATATACTTGTCATTGTGATGATTTATAATTTTCCAAGGAGTTTCATTTTATAACGAAACTTTTTGAATAGCTATTTGTCCTTTGGTCTATCAAATAGACCTCAAAATTTTCAATGTCACTCTTCTCATTGTCACACTTAGATAGTCACTTTCCCTTCTTACTATCTTTTTATATTGCATGTAATGAATGGTCTAACAAAGAAGTTTTCATGTACAATTATGGTGAAAAATAAGTGTAAAGAGTTAGTAAAAGTGTATAAACACCTCCCATAATGATATTCATTCATCAATCCCCTTTTGTGCCTATGAAACACATCAAATATTATAATAAACACACTATTAGGTTTGTCCATATAGATGATAGTATAGATCAATTGGATGGAAATGATATTTGTGGAGTTATAGACATGTACAAAACACATTTATGGACATTTTACCCCTCCTAGATTCATCTCCAATTATATTTTCTCCATCAAGTTCTTGATAGGGTTTTAGGAAGGCTTTTATAGGTTTTAATTTTAATAATGATTCATAAAATAGACACTAAACCTCAAAACAAATTCCATTGAGAAAAACAAAGAATCCCATAAACTATACCTAAATATTTAAGTAACCAGACATTCTATATAGATGTGAGCATAAGAAAATGGCCTCTCAAGGTCGTAATTGTGTTCTGAGTAGGTCTAAGATATAATTAGGTCAAAATGGCCAAAATTATGATACTATCTACAAAAAAGTGGTTCTAAGACATCCTAAAATTTAACTTGAAGTTCCTTAAAAGGCTTGTAAGGATTTCATGGTCATATAAATAGAGTTAAGCATTTGAGTGTTCATGTCTAGTTTTAGGCCTAATGGGCCTAGACTATACTTTTGTACATATGACCAACAATAAGTGGTTCCAAAGGATGTGATGTTTATCAATATGTGTTTGAATTAAATTCAAATATATGATTCACCCTACATAATTTATGACTCTACCTTTCATTCTTTCTTCACTCACTTATTATGTCTGCAAGTTATCTTGTTCATGGAGTGCCCTCTGTGTAAGACAAAACAAATGAAATATTCCCTATTTGTCTAAAAAAATTAAGGTTATTGAAGTAAATATTATGTTATGAGGATAATCTACACAAAACATAAATATATAAATATGTTTTTATAACTCTCAATACCTCAAATCCTCTAGACTAACTTCTATGATAGTGACTATGTAAGGTCTTGACTTGATAGAGTTTTGACATTCAAAAACCTAGTTTTTACTCTATCTCCTTTACCCCTTAAAGTCACATGGAAGTTATATCATCACTATAATTATGTATTAAACATATTTATCCACCTTATACTTCTACCATCCTTCCAAACTAACTTCTCTCCATTAGTTTGAACTAGTATGTAGTTTGTTTTGATTATGTCACCTATAGTTGGTAATTAGAGAATAAATGAAGAGTTTTGTTAGGTATTGATTCTTGTTTTAGAATTATATTTTAAAATTTTTATATAAACATACACATATCTAATATTTCCTTGAGACTATACTCTCATCCACCATAATCAACACATTGTGTGTCTGTAGTCAAAATGTAGATGTTATTTAGGAGATATGAGACCTTCCTATAGGTGAAGATGTGCTTAAACATTGCATCATTATTTTTATTATTATTAATGTCACTAATACCACATATCATATTTATGATATTTTATTATGCCTAAAAAATATTGTTTCATTAATTTTCTATAGTGAACTAGTTTTATTTCAAGTTCTAAGCTCAATGCATTGTAGCTTTCACTAAGTGTTTTCAATGGAAAATTGATTGGATGAAACTGCACACTATAATAATTTTCATTATCCTATAAATCAACTTATTATTCTAATTCATTACTCCTATTACTATTATACAATATAAAAACCATTAGGATTATCAATACTTCAATATCACTTACCAATAGATGGCATTGTATCAGACAAAGACCTATTTCAGAGAAACTAAGGTAAATGTTCCCATTTTGCATCTTTTCTAACTATGCACCTATTTATGTTGTTTTAAATATTCTAGGACCAACACTATGAACTTTTTATGACTTTATAAACTCATTAAAGTCATGAAGTTGAATCCAACCTAAGTTTTGGGTTCTGAATAGCTCCTCCATTCTCCATACATGCCTACAGATGATTGTTGATGGTTGTGTATATTGGAGATCTAATTAGTATTTGTTGATTATGTTAGAAAATAATCTCCATAAAATTATAAGTTATTCAATGTAGATATTCCATGGATAAATTAACTTCTATAGTTTGAGAGGAGAGACACAAGTGTACTACCTTGATTTGAAGTCACTTATAAAAGACAAACACTGCCACTTGATGAAAACACTATCTGTATATTTCAATGGTGGTCTCATCTAGCACAATGAGGGTTATTTCATAATAATTTCAAATCCACACATGTAAAATAAATTTAAAACAACATGTAATGAAGGAATATGATATAAAAGGCTATGCACACCATTTAATTCACATAGACAACTACAATTAGATGAAGAAACCAAGGTGTTAGGGATTTGTAAGTAGTTTGGAAGCATAAGTATTCTTAGTGTTTGTTCATGAAGTATGAACCAACAATATAAAAATACAACATTAAACCCCTAAGTGCACTTAGACCAACTCTAAGCCTCTTGTCTATACCAATAAAAAACTAGTTAACCTCTTTGACTTTCCCAAGAGAGTGATGGGATAGAGTGATCAATTTTCACCATTTTTAGAACTGTCAAAGCAAATTAAGATTGAAGATGAGATATGAGGACATGAAGGGACACTCCTAAATCATTCACATGTGATAAAACTATATTAAAATCTATATAACTAATGAAACTCTTCCTTTTTTTAGGTGATCTTCTTGTTTTAACATTGAACTCATAAGTTTTTAGTTAAAAAACTATTTTTTTACATTTCCTAACATGAGACACATTAAATTACACCTTGATAGACTATTATTTTGGTTATGAACCATAAAATTCATCTTTATTACCAAAATCTAACATAAAATGATATTAAATATAATTAAAAATATGCGACCAAGATGAAACAAAGTATGTGACCTCATTTAATACCATGGTGTATGAATTTCCAACCTAGGATACCCTATGTAAGTTTTAAATTATAGGGGGGTTTACCTAATTTGACTTGGGGTTAAATTATTCAACATTTTGGTGATTTCCTAGGGGTAGCAAGCCTGCTATGCCAAGGATTAGTTAGCTTCTTCTATCCTTGGGAAATGGATTCACCTAAACACTACATATGACATTGATAAGCCTTTGAAAGGACACCAAATCACACCAAATATAAAATATGAAAAAAACACACAAGATAAGAAAAAAGAATCACACTTGTGTTTTTATGAAAACTTAGGGAAAACACAAACCAACTGAAAGGAAACAAACCTATTCCAGTATGTACAATACCTCAAGACTCTTGAGGTGAAGAACCTACTTCATTTCTTGAACTAGGGTCAAATATATTGCTTCTTGTATAATTTATACTCCATGAAAATAGTCCATCATATGAGGCATATTTGTCAATGAGAACTTTCTTTTGGAGATACTCAAATAACTTACCATGATTGGATCTTCTACTACCTACAAGTTTGTCATTTGGAATTCTCAAGAACACTCCATCTATCTTTTCAAGAAACTTTTTTGAACTTGTACCTTGCTTGAACTTTGACATGCTCACTTGATAGTATTCAATTAGATCATTGAAGAACACCATAATATTATCAACTTTAAATGCATTTGAGACATGATATTATTATTGTTATAAGTCATTAAGACCATCTTCCTGATTTACCATAGTTGTTTCTTTCTCAACTAAGACTTCAAAATCTTCTTTATGCTCATCAAATACATCTTGGTCTACAAAGGTTATTTTTTTCTTGGTAGAAATCTCAAGCTCTTCCTTTTGTTTATATGGATCATGTTTGACCTCACTATTAGGTTTTCATTCTTTTTGAAGAACTGAAGGCCTACTCAACCCCTCAAATTACTACATAATGGAATTTAATTATTTCCATATGTCATTCACTTCTTGAGGTTCTTGGTTATGAGAATTATCTTCTTTGGTAGGTAGAATTGAGTATTCACCAAGATTATCATGATTTGTCATAGATGGGAGATCAACATCATCACTCACATGTACAAGATGTATACATATAATATTTTCAAACTTTTATCAATACTAACACTTTGTATCTTATAGGAACCCATCGAGTCTCAATCTCTTTGAGTGCATGACTTAAAGGGTGCACTAGGAAAGGGGTGGGTAGACCATTGGTTCTTTTCAGGATTGTTGTCCCTTTTTCCACATGTTATATACACACTTGTCTCCTAAAAACCATTTACCCTAAGCTTGTTCTTATCTATTGTACCCATTCTAAGCTTTTGATACATTTTATCCTCATTTTCTTAACCTTAATACCATTTTTTCAATCAGTTATATAGGGTCAACTAGGTTGACCCTATATAATTTTGAGTTATTTTCATGTAGGATCTATTTTGACCTTTGGAAAACCTAGCTCAGGACCTAATTAATTATTGTCTAGAATTGTATTGGGTTGATTGGGCCGACCATGTTTGCTGACATTTTTGGAAGGTTTTAGGGAAAGATCCACCTATATATACAAGTTCATTTTCCACCATTTGATAAGGAAGAAGTGAATGAGAAGTAAGTGTAAATGAATATATATTTATTGATCATTACTACTTGAGAAGTAAAGCCTTGGGTTCCATACTTTCTTTGGATATATGAATTTTATCTTGTGGAGAAGTATTTTGGATGCTTTGATAGGTTGTGTAGCCTAGAGCTGATTTGTCTTTGGCATCCTTGCATACCATAACTATTTCTTGTGAAGCACCTTGGCCAAGGGAGAGATTGAGGCTCCATGGGTTTGTATTCAAGGTAAGTGTTCTTAACTTTATTTATCCTTTATAATAATAGATAGATAATGTAGTTGTGCTTCTCTTCCTGGCATTAAGATTCCATATACATTGACATGAGTATATTTCTTATATGCATGTTTATATTTATTATTTCTAACCCCCACTTTGTGCCACAATATTTGGTGAGCACTAGATTAGATTTAATTTCCTTTTTACTATAATAGGTGAAATATCAAAACCCAAGACCCCATTAGGGTTATTACATGATTGTGTTACACTGGAGGCTTTAGAACCCCCCTTAGCATAGTGTATTATGATAATTGATCCCATAATTGGGTCTATTAGATCCCCATATTGTTCATGATCTTACTTAAAAAATATATTCCCAATCAAAAGTGTAGGTATGCTCTATCTTCTTAGAGCTAAGATTGATTTATAAGCATGATGCATTTGTAATTGCATACATTTTAGTAAACCTGGTGTGAACTAACCCTTATAGGATTTGTTCATTTATTTATTTATTTTATCATTATTTTTATCATATATTTGTTATACTAGGTTGCCTACATCAACCCAACTCTAACTTTTGTGCAGAGGTTTAACACATAATCATATCCATACATCTGTATTCTTTTTATGTAGGTTATTTTTTAGGTATAGACTACTGGATTGACTTAGTTGACCCAATACATTTTTTATATATTTTTAGACTTCCATTTTAGACTAATAGGTTGACCTATTCAACATTGTATATTTTGAATCATCCTATTGAACATATTAGGTTGACCCAGTTGACCCTGTACATTTTAGGCACTCAGCAACAAGCTTTTATAAAGCTAGGTTGACCCAATCAACCCTGTTTCATATAATTTTCAAGAATTTATCAAGGTTCTTTAATAGTAATCTCACTTATTTGCATCTTTTATAATCACCAAGGTTCCTTTCTATCCTTTCTCTCTTTCCTTACAATATTTTATTTTCATAGTTTCTAGTCTTTAAAACATCCCTTGTATAGTCAACTAGATCGACCCCTGTCGACCTAGTTTTATACTCTATGTTTTGTCTGGATAACTATATCAACTCTATCAACCCTATTCATTATCATACCTTAATTCTAAAATATAGTGGGTAACACATTTGACCCTATTTTGTATTTTATGCATATAATATTGACTGCATCAACACTATACCATGTTTCAAAGATGGAATTAACCTTTATATGCTAATTATTAGCTCTCACTTTCATTTCTTTTTGCTTGCATTCTTGTAATAGAACACATAGTATAATTAGGTGGTTTTTAATTTACCATTTAGTTTCACTATTTTTTATTTTATGCACACATAATCAAATCACAAAATATTAAAAAGCACTTGAAAAATTTTTGTACCAAGGCCAACCTACTTGGATTTCATGACCAAAGGGGAAGCTGACTTGGTTTTATGACCAAGTATAAGAATGTGGTTAATGGTATATTTAGGATATGCACCTAAGACCCTTATCACTATGGTGTGTGAAGTTAGGTGATAGGCCCCAATACCAAGCCTATATTATTTTCTAATACATATCCCTTTCAACTAAAATGTCATAAAACTATCCTTTGATTGATTTCTTGTTCCTTACTTAAAGCCAACTTCCCATCACATTTAAAACTAAATTTTAATAATCTAAATAACATTAAAGTTGACCAACTAGTTTGCTTTTATTTTTAAAATTTGATTGTTTTATCTTTCCTCAATTTTATTTTTGTATTTCAAAAAATTTCATTAGTTAGCATTGGTGCAAGCTTTTATGTTGTGTGCCTCTATTAGGTCAACCTCATCAATCTAATTGATTGCTTGTTTCCTTTTAGTATTTGATATTTCAAAGTAATTTAAAAATTATTTTTAGTACATGATCATTCTAGTCAAAATAATCTATTATAGACCTATTGATTTTTACCTATCTATTATACTAGGTCAACCATGAACACTTTTGTAACCTTTATTTATTGTATTGGATTGACCTAGTCAATCTTCTACTATTTGTAAGCCCTGATTTCTATGCTAGGTTGACCTAGTCAACCTTGTAATATTTTTTTCCACTTCTAATTTCCTTTATTTTTCACTTCTCTTACCTTGTTTTAGTCCTTATCCTTCATTATGAATTTTCTATTTAAAGATAACACTGATTTGAATTCAATAAATATGATTAGTCTTACCAACCCTCATATTGTCTCCCATATGTAGAGTAGGGCTCCTCTTTTGGATAAGAGTAATGTTCACATATCCACTTGTATAATGAACTATGGGACCCCTCCTAATACCTATTAATAGTGTAATCATCTCTTTTCCTTAGAATACCAACCCAAATTAGAGTATACCCCTAAAAGTCTCTTCTTTATCTCTAAATTTCCTCAACATTGAGGAAAGGATCCCTCTACTATTTACCATCTTATTATTAGTGGTCAATTTTAAGAGCCTCATTCACCTACTTCCACATTCTCAAATGGATTTGGGGGGGTACCACCTTCTTTGATTCTCAACCTCTTCCTTCGATTATGACCCCTTATCATACCATGACCTCTTCCTCTTTAACCTCTTCCACCTCCATGCCTAATATATCCATTAATATGGTAGGTTTTACATCTAGTGGGCCTCTTACAAGATCCACTATCCATAATCCTTCTACTAATGTATCATTTTCCACCCAAGGTAATCATGCTTCTAGTACTTCTTCCTCTCATCCATTCATTAGTCCATCTTTTTATTCACAAGAAAAAATTTTCCACTAGTGCCTCTCATTCTCATAATTCCTCTCAAGATCTTATCAACACCCAATATTGGTACCCAAACCATTAATACCAACTTTAAGTTTTCAAATAATGCTAATAATCCTAATCAAACCCATTAATTCTTTTTACAAACACTTAATCAAATGAATAACTTTCAAGATCTTAATATAAATCCAATGATGAGAATGAAAAATCACCTTCCCCATATTTAAAATCACCGTCAACCAATGACTTAGGGCACACAACCAAAATGTTCCCCCTCTTCCTCTTTAAGATTCCCAAGGCAACTCATCCCTCAACCTTGTTTGGCTAACAAAACCATTAAGTATCTTCAAAATGAGCCTCTTACAATTCAAATTAATAATATTGATATAAGAGGTATCCCCCCTCACCATTTCTTATAATGGATCAACTGATCCTACCCTTCATCTTAAAACATTTAGATATATTTATAAGGATTGGGTCATATTGAACACCTTTGCTACTACCAAGCTCTTGGATAAAACCCTCATGGGTGATGCCTTAGATTGGTATAATCAACTTATAACTCATTCCATTTTTAGTTTGGAATATTTAGTGAATGCCTTAGTTCAAGAATTTCAAACTAGTGATCTTCTTGAAAATGCTTTGGCCCACTTCATAAATTATAAACAACTTGAAAATTAAACTACCCAAGATTTTTTTTAAAGGTGTAAAACTTTTTTTCAAATAAGTGTGAACATAACATGGTTGATGATAACCTTTTTCATCTCTTTACCAATTGCTCTTTTACCCAAGTTGCAATATTAGATCCATACTCTCTCTCTCCTCTCTCTCTCTCTCTCTCTCTCTCTCCTCTCTCTCTCTCTCCTCATCTCTCTCTCTCTCTCTCTCTCTCTCTCTCTCCTCTCTCTCCTCTCTCTCTCTCTCTCTCTCTCTCCTCTCTCATCTCTCTCTCTCTCTCTCTCTCTCTCTCTCTCTCTGCTCTCTCTCCTCTCTCTCCTCATCTCTCTCTCTCCTCTCTCCACATACTTTGGAGGAGGTTGTTGACCAAGACAAATGTCAAGATTTCCTTATGTGTCAATTTGAGCCACCCCAACCTTATATAGGTCCTCATAACTTACTTAAGAAGAAAAATTTTAATTCTACCAATGATGGTGTCATGTATTCTTATGACACCATTCACACAATTCAAGCTATCATTCCTAACCAATAGTTAGAACCAACTCCCCCTTCTTAAAAATATACCAATCCTCATTTATCTTCACCAAATAAAATTAATGTTTATAAACCTCTATCCTTAGCTCAAGCATCTACTAAGGCCTCTTCCATGGGAACTTGATCCTTCTCATCCTATGAAATCCTAGTATGATTTTAACAATTTTTTTTGGTTTCCCGCTAGTTGGGGTCACTCTCATGAGACCTATAGGTAGATCCATAATTAAGATATGGAATTTCTTCATGGTCTTAATTTTAATCATGATTCAATCATTATAAAGTGTCAATAATCTTATTAAATTAATTTTAAGGCTCATGAATCTCATACTAAATATCAAGTCTTAAATCAAGTTAATGCTCATTTGGATATCTACAAAGACCCTCTTCCTAACCACCAACCTAATCAAGAGACCCAAGATAATTCCACCCCTTCCACCAATAATGTATAAAATCTTGTTGACCCCACTTCTAAAGACAATGTCATTAACATGACTAAAATGTGAAGGGTGGTTACTTTGATTGACACTTAGCCTATATGCACTCCTCTATCATCTCAAACATATCATATTATCTATTATTATTCTCCAAGTCATCTAAATGAGTTGGGATAAGATGACCTTATAAATTTTTACTATCCGACTCCTAATTCTCCATTAGATAACACTTCCCATTCTATTTCTACCATCCTTTCAAATCACTAATAATAATCAATCTTTTACTATCACTTCTTGTACCAACTCTCAAAACTAGCCATAACCAACTATTTCATCTTTGAAACATAATTTACAACCTTTATCTTAACCTTCTCCCTCTTATCAACATAAATTCTAATTTACTTCATCTCCTCTTTTTGATGACCTTCTTAATCACTATGCACATATTTCTAACAACCTTCTCATGGGTTATGATGAGTGGGATCCCATTATGGATATCACTAATCTCCCATCCCAAATTTCATTCCTTGAGTTTATGAGGACCTCTTTACATAATATAAACCATCTTATGCAACTCTTATTTGAGATGAACATCCCTCATCATCCCCTGGTAGGATGTGAAGTAGCCTTATCTAGATATGAGGATAGTATATTACAATTGTGTGAAGATATTTCCATCCATGTTGATGAAATAATAGACACTTTTCTTGATTTAAAATTTTCTATAGCCTTTATGATTTCCAGCAATATTCTACTTTGTATACTAGTGAATTCCATTAAGACCCTTTGATATTCCCTCATAATGGATCCCTTTATAGGATTCAGGGTGATACTAACCCTTGGAATTTAGAACAATTCTAAGACTGTGGTGTCTTCAAGATTCCTACTATTGAACCTTTACCCAATGTTCCATTATGTGAGTCTTAATGCCTTAATTTCCTCATTAATTCAACTAGAGGTTACAATGGGCATCCTAAACTTATTAACATTATTCCTCCTAACCTATTAGAATCTAATGATGATACTAACGATATTAGCCTAAATATTAAAAATAATAATCTCTCACCCCATTTCATCTCATAGATTTTAGATTCTTTATAGCCTCATTCTCACAAACCTCATTATGATGACATTCTTATTGTCTTGAACAAGACTCACCATTCTATCCATCATACTTCCTTGAATGAAAAGGTCATCCATAATTACATATTATTATTCAAACACTATATTATGATTACGGTTATTTCTTAGATGATCCATTCTTAGGTGGTCTTGTCCAAGCCCATGATGCTAATATTATATGTTTTTTTAGATTAAGGCAAAAACAGGTTTTGAAGGGACCCCAAAACCCTGAAACAAAGGATGAAGGATATAACAATAACGTCCATAGGTGAAACCTATCACCTACTGCTAAGCAATATCAAAAATAGGTTTTAAAGGGACCTGAAACCATAATACAATATCATCAAAAGACAAACCCCAGGTTTTACAGAGACCTAGAAACTCTAGTGTGAAAAAAAACAAAGAACCAGTAAATGGAACCAGTTATAACATCCAACTAAAGGGACCAGGACTGTAAGAACTCAAAGATCCTATTCTTCTAATTCCAAAATCATCTTCACCACTTCCTTTCCAATCACAGTAGTGTCTTGTATAGATATAGCCGCTAACATAGCAACCTCTTGCATTGCTTTCTTCCTTGAGCTCTGTCTGGTTCTCTTGCTAGGCCCCTCCAAGGATTTAATTTTCTCATTTGCTCATTTTCCAATGTTCACAGTGGCTGCACATATGATATAAGTTACCTCCTCCATCTTCATTCTACTTTCCTTAATGAGCCCCCTTAGATTGTTCTCATAGTCTTTAAGTTTGATAGGTATATCCCTCATCTGCATTTCTAGATTATTGATTTTATTCCAATCTACTTCCTAATTACGTTCCAATATTTCCATTTTCTTCTTGAGGCCCATTATCTCCTTATACATGCACAAGTCAACTTGAAGGATAGCGTCTACTTTGCATTTGGCCATATTCATAAAGGGATGCCTCCTGTCATTCTGCCCTACATCACTTAAATCTTATGCATTCTCTTTTCGATTGTCTTCATCCTTTTCCATATAATCCTCCCTTTCCATTCTTTTTTGTTCCTTAGTTTCAACATGGCTTTCATTATGGATAAGATCATCCTTTACTTGTTCTCTAGTTTCCATTGCATGATAGGCATCCTGAACTAGATGTTCCTTCTCTATTTTTGAAGCAAGATCCTCAAATAAAACATCCATATCTTTTTCAGTTTCCTCTAGCACTTGCTGATTTTCCTCATGATCATAGTTATTCTTTTCAATTTTTTCCTCTATAGTGTCCCTTTCTTTCTAATTCTTACTTTTATCTTCTCCTTCTTTGTTAGAGTTGTAATCCCCACTTTTTGTTCCTTCCTCTTCCTACACACTCTCCTCCTCAAAAATTTCAGTGCTTTCCCACTCTATTTCCTCATCAACAATCTATTTTTTGAAGCTGGAGGATTTGGGTTTAACTTTTTCTTTCCCTTTTAATGTTTCATTATTTTTACTCTATGAGTCCTTATTTTTGTCCGAATAAGGATTCAGGACAATGGCCTTATTTTTGAAGAAACATTCTATTATTAGGATTAATCCCTCATGCAATATAGGACAAGACTCCTTTTTTATATGAGCGAACAAACTTTGGAGTAGTGAGAAGTGCAAATAGAAAGGAAAGGAGATTTTAACTTTGTGCCTAAAATGATTAAGAAAGACAAAATTAAATTTATGGACTCTTTTGCTTCTTCCATCAAGTATGAAATACTCATAGATACAACATAAGATGTCTCTCCAGATTCCTTTAATCTGCTCTAGGTTAAATAAATCCCCATTCTTTTCCAACTGCTGCTCCTCAGCATCCATCTTTGGGAATTTGCTAAATGCCTCATTAGATATGTTGGTCTACTTAGAGAATTTTATACCCTCCATTGGAAGCCCCGTGATCTCTGTTATGAATTCCTCGGTGAGCTTCACCATGATGCCATGGAGGGTTACCTTGTCGTTGACCCAATTTTTGAAAAAAGCCATCGTTATATGGGGTTTTGAACCATGTAGCCGTTCTAAGTAGCTCACAACCTTTCCTCTCTGAAGGATCTTCTAGACATCTTGTTTTGCCTTCCAATCTTTACAACTTTTAGGTTCCTGCTTCCTTGGTTCACCTTTCATTTTACAAGCCATATAGTTATCTAGTAATAGCCAAACACTGATTACTGAGCAATGAGACCAACTAATATCAACTTGTAATGAAACTCACCTATTATCTGGCACATACAAAACCCACTTCACGTTCTCTAGAATATTTCTATTTAATGAATGTACTCCTTCCTCCATAAGGCCACTCCACCAAATCATTAATTTTCTATTCCAAGTAGATATTTCCCTCCTTTGAATGAATTGCATCATAATTAATGAGTGCTCTAAGATCCACATTCTTATTTAATGAATCTTGCCAACTCACCTCATGTCCTGTTCAAAATGCATGATTTGCTATCCAATCAACAACTCCATTGGATTCATGGTAAGTATGGGTTATGGTTACTTTCTCAAATTTTTGAATTAAGGCTTTCATTTCCATTACCATTGCCTCTATAGACCATGAAACTAAATTTTTTTTATTTAAGATATTAATGATATTCAGGGAGTCACCTTCCAGCCATAATTTAGAATATCCTGATTCAACAACTAATTTAATGGTTTGAAGGGTTGTAGAAGATTCAGCAATATGACAATTTGACTTACCGATAGGGATATCAATAGCATCAATTACATTTCCCACATGATCTCTCAAGACTCCTCCGCATCCTGCTTTTCCTGAGTTCCCTTTAGCAGCTCCATCAAATTTTCCTTTGATCCATCCACAAGAGGGGACATTCCATTTAGCACCTAATCTTGGATTTTTAGTATTCACATTAGGCCTTTCAGATCTTAAGTTATTATCAATTTGAAAGGTTGGATTAGGATCCCTTTGTGATGAAAAATTCTCCTTTATTGCTCTAATAATATTCTGACCCAACACCCATCCTAGAAGTTCTTTACTTCTAAAAATTCTATTGTTTCTTTCTTTCCATATGCCCCACCAAATATGGGGAAGAGTTAATTTCCAAAAAAAAAGAACATCAGGATTCTTAGATGGGCAGTACCAAATTTTAAAAGATAGTTCCACACTTTTTTGATGAACCCATACAACACCCTAGAGATTGAGGATCTCGTTCCAAACTTGTTGCGTATAATAATAGTTCACAAACAAATGATCTCTATCTTCAAAGCCCTTTTTACATAGAATACACCTGTTCACCACATATATTCCTCTTTTCTGCAAGTTGTCAAGAGTCAAGATTTTGTTTTGAAGCAGAGTCCAGTAGAAGATTTTTATTTTGGGGATAAGCCCCTTGATCCAAGCATGTGATCACAAAGGTTGATTACCATTTCCCTTAGAAGTAAAAATGGTAGATACTTTAAATTGTCCACTAGGATCATCATGCTAGATAATCTTATCCTCAAGATTAGAATAGAGAGAGATAACATTAAGGGATAATTGTATATTATTGAAATCTTGATCAAGGTCAGTTATATTCACCCAAGAATTGTTCTGCCAGTATTGATTTACCATTATTCCATATCTATGCTTACATCGATCAATTACCTCTTTATCTTGGAAATCTTCTATCAAAGGGTATTATTTTAACCAAGCATCCTCCTAGAATTTCACCTTTATTCCATTACCAACTTTTTAGGAGCTTCCTTCTTCTAAAATTTGTTTGGTTCCCTGAATTTCCCCCCATATGGAAGAAGGTTGGATAACATCAGGGTAAGAAAAGAAATCAGAAAGGGATTTTGCATTGAATAAATACTTATGCTTCCATATGTTACTCCATTCTCTATTTTCATGGTAAACTCTCCATCCTAGTTTTGCTAAGAGATCTATATTCATACTTCTAATTTTCCTTATTCCCAGCCCCCCTTCCCTGAAAGGTTTGCAAATGGTGTATGCTAAGATTGTATGTTATCATTATTCTTTGTTTGAGTATTTTCATGTATCTTCCCGTTTTACCTCATTTATAATTCTTAATTTTAGTATTTTTTCCTCTTTGTCATAAGGTAGAGATGATGTCAACACATCCATTTTTTTAGTATCCTCATAGGAGTATGCTTGAAGATCATGCTCTAATTGGGCTTTACTAATTTACTAGGTACCTTGACTGTTATAGCTTGCTTATCCCTAAGATGCATGAAACCCTTATTTGGGCTTCTATATATCCCACCCCTCCCTTAGTGGAACCCACATAAAAACCCATTCTTGATCCCACTATAGTTTATCCTATTCCCATTTCCATTATTGTTGAGTTTATCCTTGCTTCCAATCCTATTGCTCCTTCTATTAAACCTAGTCTAGTTCCTTCCCCACCACCACCCTCCTTTGGTGATGGTTTACTTCCTTTGCCTAAGAGGAAACTATTTCCTACTAAATGGTTTGATGAGCCTTATTTATCTCCTTCCACTCCTATTACACCTACTCCTATGAGTTATTCTACTAAGACCACTCACAAGCATATTTATTACTTTCATGGCATAAATAATCATTCTTCCACCCATTATTATAAGCTTTGACAATATATTGATACTTTGTATCCTTCTTCCCCTTAGTCCTTAGAAAATACCATGCCTCCCATGAAGGTACTTCCTAAATATATGCCTAAGTATGGAAAGGTATATTATCTTTGGCACTAATATGGCACCCATCACACTGATCATTGCCACATCTTTTTATCAAAACCTTAAAGATCAACTTATATCTATTCCAAGACCTTATTCCATTCCTCCCATAGGTCATTCCCATAATAAGTCTCCTCATTCTTATCCTATGGTTCTAGATTCTATGGTTCCATCTCCTCCTATGGTCCCTTCATCACCTTCTATGCCTCCACCTATGAAACCTTCACCCATGACCTTCCCTCATCTATAGATCATTCTCCACCCATGAGTCCTTCACATGTGGATCCTTCTCCACTAGTGATTCCTACATCTCCTATATATGTTGATTACATGCATTTTATCAAGTATGCATTACCTAATTTCCCTCTTTAACATGATCCATCTAACATTCTTAATTTTTCTATGGAGGAGATTAGATGAGAAGTATTTTCCCAAATTTCATTGAAGATAGATACGACATTAGCAATAGTTCATGTCCAAATTCATAGAGATCTATCTAATGTTATCATTATTTGGATTGGACATGTGCTCCAATATTATCTTTATCTATGTATTATATCATTTGACATTGTGTCAAATTCTTATTTATCTTACATGGTGACTTTAAATTTGCACTCTATATTGTTTATATTATAATTTATGTTTTCCTACAGATATATTTATTTATCACTTCTTTATCTTTCTCTCCCACTTACAAATTATCTTCTTGTGTCTTTATGATTGTTTATTTTCTTATCTCTATTTTTCATGAATAATTATCATTGTGACTTGGTTATACAAACCTGGTTCCATTTACTCATTTCTTATTACCATGTGATTAATTAGAAAAAAATTCATCTCATTATACTTTCCTTTCACCAGTCCACTTTGGATCTCCTTATTTCCTTTCTTGCCCTTTTCATAAACTAAGCATATACATGGTTGAGACTTGAGATCACATGATGGTGCATTATTAAGCCTAAATGTTCTAATTAGTCTTGTCTTTGTTTACTTAGCTTGCTTTAGAATAAAACTATAGCTTATCTGTATGTATCACTCTGTCTCTCATAATTTGTCATTCCAAGTCCATATGGAGGAAGAATCATAAAATCAATAAAACTATGAAAAAACCAAATCATGTAATAAAAAGCAATGATATAAAAGGCAATAATATTTCAAAAGTATTAAAATTCCAATAAAACTAAGAGATGTGATTCAAATCACATCTCCTTTTTCTATTTGAGGCTTAAAATCCACAATTAGCCTCATAATAGATCCAAGGTCCTTTGTGGTGTATTAGGCCAATAGATTAGAAAAGGAGAATAAAAAAATATTTTAGTTCTACCTAACTTCTCATGTAGATACCCAATATTCATAGTACATTGATAACTTTGTAAGGGGTCCTGAGGAATGGGGACCATGTCATGGGAAGGTAGGTCCATCTTAACTTTTCTGTACCAATCTAACTTCATGAGTTGATATTAGTAGCATGATTATTTCCTACACAATTTAGTGCCTATAAAGAATAGGTTTCCTTTGTACATTGATGGTCACTAGTCACTTGGTGTCTTCTCATGTCCTTAGTATGAATATTGTATCTTAAGGCCTTATCATAAGATGCCTAAGTCATTATTTTTACACTCCCTTTTTCATTCCCTACATTCTTTATATTTCCTCTCGAGAAATATTGTTTTGTTTGTTGATCACTCTCATTTGGATTTCATTTATGAGTTGCATTATAAGACCATGGATAAGACCTAGCCATCCTCATAAATTACCACAATTTGACCTTCTTATTACCCACATCCTTTATTAACCAATTTTCATGTTTATTCCACCTCATTGTTGTTCCTTTTGTGAGTTGTAGTCTAATACCATAGATGGGACCTAGCCCTCCTCACAAAAATTTCCAATAATACAAGTCACAATAAAAATTACATGTTAAATATGAGATAAGATTTGATTGATTATTAAGTTACATGTCATTGGCATGTTTCTCATCTTAATTTAGTATGTTTTATTCTTACTTCATTTCTATTTTTCTTTTATCTTCTTATTTTATAATTGTATGTAAGAATACAACCATTTTCTTGATTTTTTCATACTTCCTAGCTTGAATTAGTGTGATAAATTTAAGATCCATGTTTTTTGGCCAAATTTTTCTCTCTTATATTTCCCAATGTGATATAGTATTATTTATTAACTTAATTGATTTATTTTTATACCATTTGTCCTTTTTCATACCTTTTATTTTATTACATTATTTTCATACTTTCTAATGCAATTTAGTGTGATATTACTTGTTTTAATTTGGTTCTTATCTTTCATTTGGTCTAAAAACAAATTCATTTTTACCCTCTTGTTTTACCATCCCATTGTTATTTATAATTATTTATTTTCTTTTTATTACACATTTCCTAACTTGATCTAGTGTGTAGTACATTACTGATTGATTATATTTTTACCAAGTCCTTTTTTCCTATTTCTTTTTAACCATGTATGTGTTCTACATAATGCTAGAAAGTAAACCACCTCATATATTTCATATAGCATATATAACAAAAATCCAAATACATGTGCTAGAAAGAAATCTATCTAAAGCATCCACAACCACAACCATAATGACAACATATACAACCAATATCTAAAATTCCAAAATAATCCATATATATCACAATTTTGATACAATAAATATAATCATATAAAATTCTCCAACTCTATGGCTAGGCCCCATCCTACCTATCTCATGGCCTAGTCAAACTACCTTTAGATACCTCAGTCTGACCCCTCTAAATAGAATGTTGTAATAAAGTTGTTTGGCATCTCAATCTTAACACTTTCTCTTATAGATGAGCTACCTGAGCTTTCACCTATGCCAATTGGGCCAAAGACACCAAATGTGTCACTCTCTCCTACTCTTTTACCTATGTCATATGGGTCAATATTATTGCATGTATCACTCTCTCCTACTCTTATACCTATGTCATATGGGTTAGGGTCACTTCATGTGTTTCTCTCTCTTGAGTGTGTGCCTATGTCATTATAACCAAATGTGCATCTTTCTCCTCTACCAGAGCCTACCATGCCCATGTCTCTCATGCACCCATATCTACTAGTGGTTGCATTCCCTTTATGTATGCTTGTATCTACTTTACTAGCCCTCCATCTAATCTAAACTAGCTCACCTAAGTTAGGAAGATTGTACCCTAAGGTCCTCCAATATAGAGGGGTTATATGGCATCAGTGTCTCATCCAAGACATCATGAAGTGATCTCATCATGAGTGGCCCCCATATGATCTCCTCATCCTATTCTATACCCAAAAATAGAAAAATAGATAGATATTAGATCACTAATATATCTCAAAATCTATTTCTAGTATATTTCAAATAAAAGTCAAGCAATAAATTAACCATCTTTTATTACCTATATTTGTATCATCCACTATTATCTTGGAATTTGTGTGACCATCGAACATAATTTTCCCATCTATGTGGCCAACAAGAACATTCTCTATTGGTTTTCTCCTAAAATTAAATCCTATAGTCATATCTCAATTCCATCTTAGCCTACACCTGAGTGGCCTTTCTATAGTCTAACTCTACTCCAACCCACCTACTAGGTCATTTAAGACATACAATCTTTGTTATCTCCTACTACCTTCATCAACATCATATCCTTAGTGGTCACTACTCCTACTATGGATATGATGGTGGTACCTCTAGTGCTCTCACCTCAGCATCCCTCTCCTCTTGCTCCACTACCTATCATGATCAACCAGTCCATGGTCTCTCATGACATAGCTTGAGCATCACTCTCACCACTGGTGGCCCTAACCCTCCTCTGCCTCATGGATCTCTGACACGTCAAACCCAAACCATGGGCACTACTATTAGTGCCTCCAAGTAAAGCAAGTCCATCTACCCTGGTACTCATGCCACCAGATGTGGATCCATCCACCAACTATAATGTCTTATCACCTTTATCTATACTAAAGCTAGTGAAACTATGTCTTAGCTTGACCATGTAAATGTTGTGTGCCCACATAGCTACTATAATATGTCTTCCCATGTCATTATTTGTAGTGATAGTATATGGGGCATGCCTAAAATACTTGGTCTTATCTCTATCTTAGTACCTGTGGTAACCTATCATTGACTACAAGGGGCAACCCAATGTATTGATACATGGGAAACCTCTCATAGATCAATGAGTAATATGATTGATCCAATAGACTTCTTCTCTATAACTAACACTCCATAAATATCATGTACAAGCTAGACCTAGCTGAAAAACCTTAGATCATATAATACTCTCTCCTCCAGTATCACTAGCTCAAGGCTATCATGAATAATGGTACCTTGTCATTTGACATGTGGCATAACACTCATGTTATCATAAGTCCTATCATATCCTTCTAGATAACCATAATATATGATGTATATATTTCAAATATACTCACTTTTTGGCTTGAATATATCATCTCTAATCTTATAGCCCATATGGCTAAGGTTATCCTCTCCTCATCACTCTCTAATATCATCATTATCATAGGTGTCATCACTATCTATAATTCTAGGATGGCATGTACATCCTCTAGGGTGGTATCCACCTCTATAATATACCCCTCCACCTCCCACTTAAAGGTTATAGTCAACCATTCCTAACATCCCAGTAACATGACTAACAAATCTAAGATCAAGGGTATCCTACACATCTTTGCTAGGCTACCTAGGCCTATATAGAGTAATCTCACCCTATTCTCTACCATCAACCACTCTAGTAGATCTAGTAACCTTGACACATTTACCAAATACTATAATTTGGGTCATCCTTACAATTAGGAAATAACAAAAGATGTATTAGATCCTCCATGTCATGTATAATCAAGATACATTCTTTTTACAATTGTAACAAAAAATAAGCCTAAACCACTTTACTTTATTGATTTTTACCTATTTTTATCTTACTTGCCCATTTAATCCCTTAATTGGTTATTCTAGGCCATTCTAACACTCTTTCAAATACTTGCATATATTTCTATACTATTTTGGTTCTTTGGTCAAACTAGTTTGACCAAAATTTCCCTATTTTTGTCTTAGTTGACTTAAAAATCTTAGTCAAACCTCTTATTTCACCCCTTAGTATTGTATTGTCATACTAGCCTTTTTTGCTCAATCAGTAAGCTATACTAGGTTGGTAGTATGTAAAATGTATAGGGTTGGAACATACTAGGTCGGTAGTGTGGATTTTTCCAAACTTTAGCCTACTAGGTTGACTAGGTCAACCTAGTTATTTTTCACTACCAACTCCTTGCATTCTATGAAAAAAATGTCTTCTCATAATTCTTTTCCCAAACCCTTCAAATCAATTTCTCTAAGTAGTTTTTCCTACTCATAGCATTTGATTTAGTTTCATTTATAAATCTATAAATTCTTAAAATTACAAATCTCTAAAAATACACTTAAAGCATTTAAACACTCAAAAACTAGCTTAAGATTCTTAGTTGCCTACCTGTCATGCACCCACTGCTACCTCTATAAGTCCCTCTCATCTATCCTATCATCTCCTTCCCATCCTAGCTCATTTGGTCTCTCAAAGCTCTTTTTCTCTCCTTCACAAGTAAAAAATAACAAATGAATTTCATTTCAACCTATTTAAAATCACTTTTCAAAATTCAAATATTTCAATTATTTTGTAGCAGATTTTTTGTTTAGTCCCTATATTTGTTTTTACTCATCCATTTTTCAAACCATAAAATGTTCTAGATTCATAATCATGTAGAGAATCTTTTTGAATAACATATGCCTATATTACAAAAATTTCAATTTTTAGCTATTAATTACACTTACTTCTACAGGTTTGCCTAATGTTCTTCACATTGGATGCCTTCACTTCTATTTCAGCCTATTTCTTTATCTACAACACTAAGGTAAGTGAAGGTATGTGTTTTTCAATTTGATCCTTTCATTTATCTTATTTATTACTTACTACATCTATACTTATCATCAATTTTATGTATTATCATGTTTTATTTCCTAAATCAACATCCTATGTTGCACTCACGTGACACGTGATGATTTTTGAGTGGGACATATGTATACACATAATATTTCCAATCTTTTAGCAAATATTGAAACTTTATATCTTGTATGAAACATCTAGTCTCAATCTCTCTAATTACACACCTTAAGGAGTACACCAGGGAAGGTGTGGGCAGACCATTGGTGCTTCAAATGATTGTTGTCCCTTTTACCACATGTTATCTACATGTGTCTCTTAAAAACCATTTACCCTAAGCTTGTTCTTCTCTATTGTACCCATTATATACTTTTGATACATTTTATCCTCTTTTGCCTAACCTGAATCCCATTTTATCAGTCATCTATATAGGGTCAACTGGGTTGATCTTGTATAGTTTCATGTTATTTTCACTTAGGATCTATTTTGACCATTGGCCGACCTAGCTTGAGACCTAGTGAATTATTATCTAGAATTGTACTGGGTCAACTAGGTCAATCCTATCAACTGATATTTTTGAAAGGTTTTATGGAAATTTCCACCTATATATGCAAGTTCATTTCCCACCATTTGATAAATAATAAATAAATAAGAAGTGAGTATGAATGAACATCTCCTTATTGACCATTCTACTTGAGAAGTAAAGCTTACAATTCCATACTTTATTTTGAGATACAGATCTTATCTTGTGGAGAAGTTTTTTAGATGCTTTCATAGGTTGTGTAGCCTAGATATGATTTGTCTTTTTCATCCCTACATACCATAATTATTTCTTATAAACCACCTTAGCCAAGGGAGAGATTGAGTCTTAGCAAGTTCATCTTCAAAGTAAGTATTCCTAACTTTATTTATCCTTTGTAAGAGGAAATAGATAATTTAGTTATGCTTCTCATCCATGCATTAGGATCCATAAACATTGATGTGAGTATATGTGTTTTATGCATGTTTAGTTTTATTTTTTCTAACACCCACTTTATGCCATTGGTGAGCACTAGATTAGATTTACTTTTCTTGTTATTAGAATAGGTGAAATATCAAAACATAGGACTCCTTTAGGGTTATTGTATGGTTTTATTAGACTAGAGGCTTTGGAACCTTCCTTAGTATAGTTTATTATGATAATTGATCCCCTAATTGAGCCTATCACATCTCCATATTGGTCATGCTCCCACTGAACAAATGCATTACCAATCAAAAGTGTAGGTATTCTCTATCTTGTTCAAGCTAGGATTGATTTACAGATATGATACATTATTTATTTCATACACAATATAGTTGCCCCATTCAGCTTACTCTAAAATGTTATAATGATCTACCTCAATAATCCTATCACAATCTTCATGAATTATATAAGTTTCAAGACCGATTTCTTTAAATCCACCTTACTCAACTCCACATTCATCAAGATAAATATCATATATTCCATCAAAGAGAGTTATAGGTTCTTAATCACTAGGGTGATCATCCTCTTAAATGAAAATTCAATTCATATTAGAGGTATGAGGCATATATGGTTCAATGTGGAAGTTAGAGAGAGGTTCTAATTTGATTGTCACTTTTACAACATATCTAGTCTTAAAACTCATGTAGGACTAGTCTTAAATTATATACCCTCCAATTTTAGTAGTGATCTCTCTTGATAAAAAAAGTTCAAAATGAGGAGGTACATATACAACTAAAATATCCTCATAAATGGTGAAGGTAGGACAAACATGGAGAATAATTTTTAAACCCCTTATTATACCAATGGTTTTGGTAGCTAGCCCATCCAATTGTAGCACTCCTTTGGCATGAGGCTCATACTTCAATTTCAATTTATCATCTACTTAATTGGACATGACATGAGTAATAGCTCCATTATCAATGAGATAAATATGTATCAAGGTATCTCCAATAATGATGGATAGATAAAAAGGAAGAGGTTTGTCTACCTTTTCAACTTTGATTGATTGTCCTTCATTAAGCTTCATGGTGTTTGTTAAGGATGCCTCATTACCACTGGGCTATTTGGTTTCTAAATTGAGTTTGGATAGCTTCCCTTAAATTATTTATACTTTCATATATATTTCAAATGTATTCCACATTAACACATTCACATGATACCTCTTCATTTGCTCTATAATGTTAGTAAAAGGACCATTAACTTTTGCTTGTCCACTAGGAGGAATAGTACTACCTACACCTTATAAATTTTGAAGTATGAAATCACTTCTAAAATTATGATTTTTTTCATCAACTGGTGTATTTCAAACAAAATTAGACATACCTTCCCTTGTGTTTATTTGAACATTCATTGAAGAACCATTAACATTCCCTTGAACTTATTCAACTACCTTTATCTTTTTTCTTGTGTTTTTAGATATAGAACTTACATCTATGATTGAATTCCATTTATAATTGACTTCACATGAATCATATTTCTATCAATTACCTAATGTAGACCCCACTTGATCACCCTTACATTAGTCACTCCTTCATTTTGTATTTCATATTGATTCATAGCTAGCATAGTTCCTAAAACTTCCATGAAGGCTTGATTTAAGGACTCATTGAAAAAGGAAGATGGATCATAAGGTTGATCCAATGAAGGTTTACTATTATTCTCTTGGGAAAGGTTATTTTGAGTAGGCACTAAATGCCTTTGAAGTGGAAGCAGCATTGGTACTATAACCACCATATGGATTAGATTTCACCAGTTGTCCTTGACCTTGGGAATGGCCTTAGAAATGAGGTCTATTGCCTTAATAGTTAGGGTAGGAATTATTATATTTATAGTGGCTTTGGAAAGGTTTTATTGAATGATGTTTAATGATCCTATTTAGACCAAGGATATCTTGTTCCATATCTCTCATCTTGTCTACCTCATTATACTTCCTTGGTTGACTAGGGGTATAAAAATTATTTTTGGTTATAGGAATAAGAGAAAAAATAGGTGTAGGAGTTTTAAAATTAGGATATAGAAGCATGGAAGGTCTTGGGGAAATATTCCCATCTTGAATCAAATAATTATCTATCCTAATTTCTGCTTCATAAGCATTAGGTAGAGTGTTACCTCTTATATATTATATCATCATTGAAATGTCACTATCAAATGCTTAAACATAGTAAAGGAACTCATGGTGAGTTTCTGGTCTTACCAAGACTAGGATTATATCCCATGTCTTCTAAAATATTATGTTGAAGTCTTTAATTAATTCTTGAGGTTCTCTCCTAATTTTTGTCATTTTCTCTATTAGTGACAAGTTGTCACTATCGTTCTCAAATCTTCTTCTCAATGCATCTCCCAATTCATCCCATGTGGTGATTGATTCAGGTGCCAATCTTCCATACTAGTATATAACCTTTCATTTGAATGAAATATCCAGAAAATTTATTTCAATTTTTTATTTTATGATTTGATGGATATTAAATAAGTTATCAATATTTCTTATATGCTTAATAGGTGTGACAGAAGATTCACCAGTGTATGATGGAACAATTTTGAGGGTAGATATAGGAATATCATCATAGTGGGAAACTCTTAGAGGAATATAGACCTTAAAGGAAACAAAAGTAAATTTTATTACCATGGTGTATTTATTTAACTTTTAAAGAGTGGGGTAATCAAGAACTTTCTTATATACTTGTGAGCAAGATATGACTTCTTTGGATAGGGATGGGTGTTTCTAAATCTACTTGCTTTGTATGAATAGTGAGGAAGCCTTGAAACTCAAAATTAATGCCTTTGGTGAGATAAATTGGGTTTAAATTAGTCATGAAAGAGTTAAATATTCTATAACCAAGATTTAAATGTTGGAGTTACCATATACTGCAAGAAGTGGACTATTACAACTCCTTGTTGTCAAGGCCAACATCTACCTTGAACAACATTCTTGGACTTCATGTCCCACAATGTGTGCCAAGATGTTTACAGCCTATAATTTAACCCTAGATAACTAAATTAAACCTTATCAATTTTAGGATAACATTGAACTATCTCTCCTCATAGACAAGCTACTACAATAGATAGATCTCTAGGTTTGAGAGAACTAGTTACCTTGATTTATCTTCTAGGATCACACTACACTAGGCTAATAAATTTGAGGTGAAAATATAAGAAGGATAAATAAAATAAACCTATGATAATAAGGTTATATACCAAATATAAATCCACACAACACACTTTAATCTACACTTAAAAATAAGACTACCAAAATTGACCTCAACTATATGTCCTTCTAGCATAAGTGTTTCTCATATAGGTAGATTTATATGTATATATATATAGGTGTGTGAAAATAAGGTATGATACTAGAAAATAATATTACCTCTCACACTTTAAGACACACTTAATAAACACATACACTTCATGAACCCTTTTAGAAGATATATCACTCACATAAAACATGTAAGAGCATAATGGAAGCAAGGAGAACATATTCATCACATGTCAACCACATAAAACACTTAAAACACTTAGGAAAGAGATTTAATATAATTAATAAACTTAAAATTAATTTATTAAAATTCATATAAGGTGTCAAAACTATCAGGTCTTTGTCATACCAATTGTGGATCCATTACAAAGCCAAAAAGGCTTGCTTATATAGAGTATAGGAGAGGAAAGAGAAGAAAAGAAGTGAAGGGGTCACAAGGCCAAGTTTAAAACTTTATAAAATAGTTAAAATTCCATAGAATGAATTGGATAATGGGATATTAATTTATTCTTAGATAAGTATCCATTTGAAGCATGACATAATACTCAATTTGGCATAGAGACTCTTCATGTTCTCGATTTGAAACTACCTTGATGATGAGTCATCTACTTGACTAAATAAAAATAACATAGGAGTAATTTAAACATATATTTTGACATTATAAGAAGTAAATGAGGAAAATTTAAGTCATAAATGCCTCTATAACTAATTAACTACCCTTTTTTACTTGTCATTCACTATCTGCAATCATTCATTATCCTTTTAGGCCTGCTTCATACACTTGTCATTGTGATGATTTGTAGTTGTCAAAGGAGATGAGTTGAAGAGGATCTAGGACACATTTTTAAGACCTCTTTTTCCTCTAGTCTATTAAATAGACCTCAAAAGTTTCAATGTCACTCTTCTCACTATCACACTTAGGTAGTCACTTTGCCTTCTCATTGTTTATTTAGACTACCTATAATTAATGGTCTAAAGAAGAGGTTTTCATGTACAACTATGGTTATCACTAAGTTTAATAATTAATTAAAAGTCTTTAAACACCTCCCATAATTATATTCATTTATTAATCCCCTTATTTACCTATGAAACACATCAAATCCTATAATAAACATAGTATTAGGTTTGTACATACGGATGATAGTATAGATAAATTATGTGGAAATGATATTTAGGGAGTTATATATATGTCCAAAACACTTTCATGGACATTATACCCTTCCTTGGTGCATCTTAATGATCTTTTCTCCATCAGGTTCTTGATAGGGTTTTAGGAGGGTTTACTTATCAACAATGATTCATAAAATCCATAGGCTAAACCTCCAAAGAAAAACCATTGAAAACAAGATAAGGACACCCCTAAACTATCCCCAACTATTTTATGCACCATACACTGTGTGTGTGTGTGTGTGTGTGTGTGTGTGTGTGTGTGTGTGAGCATAATAAAATGGCCTCTCAACCTCTTGACTACATTTTGAGTAGGTCTGAGATAGAATTGGGTTAAAATGACCAAATTTGTGATGCTATCTAAAAAAATGGTTCTCATCCATCCTAAAATTTTCCTTAAAAATCCTTAAAATTCTTCGTTGTATTTCATGGTCGTATGAATAGAGTTAGTCATCTGAGTGTTTATGTCTAGTTTTAGGCCTAATAGGCCTAGACTATACTTTTTTGCATATGATCGCCACTTAGTAGTGTTAAAGGATTTATATGTTCCTCAACATTTTTTACATTAAATTAAACTATAGGAATCATTATACATCATTTATTACTCTCCCTTTCATTCTTTCTTCACTCACGTGCTATGTCTATAGGTTATCTTATTCGTGGAGTGCCCTCTCTATGAGACAAAACAAAGGGCATATCCCCTATTTTTATAATCAAATTGAGGTTATGGAAGAATTTATCACATTATTATAACACTCTTAAGGAAATATCAAGTTATAAATATCTTTTTATAACTCTCAATACCTTAATTCCTCTAGACTAACTTCTATGACAGTAACTATGTAAGGTCTTGACTTGACTGAGTTTTAAGGTTCAAAAAACCAGCTTTTACTTTGTCTTATTTACCCATAAAAGTCATAAGGAAGTGATATCGTCACTATGATTATGTATTCAACATATTTATCCACCTTATACTTCTTATAACCTTCCAAACTAACTTATCTCCATTAGTTTGAACTAGTCTATAGATTATTTTGACTGTGTCACCTATAGGTGGAAATTAGGGAAGAAATGAAGAGTTTATTATAGTTATTGATTCTTGTTTAAGAACTATATTTTACACATTTGGTTACTTTAAATTCATTAAATATCATTTCACACCTATACATATCCAATTCTACCTTGATATTATACTCGCATCCACCACCATCAACACAATATGTCTATAGTCAAATTGTAGATGTTGTTTAAGAGACATAAAACCTTCACATAGGTGAATATGTGATTAAAATTTTCTTAATTATTTTGATTCATATTTAGGTCACTAAGACTATCTATCATATGTATTAGTTTTTATTATTCTTACATATTATGCTCTCATCATTGTAATAGAGTGCACTAGTTGCATTTCAAGTTATAGGCTCAATGTGCTGAAGCTTTCAATAAATGTTTTAAATGGAAAATTGACTAGGTGAAACTCCACTCTATCATCATTTTCCTTATCCTATAAATCACCTTATTATGTCAATACATTGATCTCAAGTCTAAGATAAAATATATAAACCATTAGACTTGTTAAGACTTCAATATCACTTACCAACATATACCACTATATCAAGCATAGTCCTATTTCAAAGAAACTAAGGCAAATGTTCCCATTTTGCATATTTTCTAACTTTTCACCTTTGTATGATGATTAAAATTATCTATGACCAACACTATGAACCTTTTAGACTTGATAAACTTAATCAAACAATGAATTTGAATCCAACATGTGTCTTTGGTTCTAAATATCTCCTCCATTCCATAGACATGACTAGAAATCACTATAGATGACTTTGTATATTTGATCTCTCATTAGTTTTTGCTCATTATCTTAGAAACTCATCTCCATCAACTTCCATTTCTTGTAGTATATATCTTCCATGAATAAACTAGCTTCCATGGTTTGAGAGGAGAGACACAAGTGTGCTACCTTAATTTCAAGTCACTTACAGAAGATAAACACTACCACTTGATGAAAACACTATCTGCAGACTTCAATGGTAGTCTCTTCTAGCACAATGAGGATTATTTTCTATCCTTTCACATCCACAAATGTAAACTAAATTAAAAATTTCATGTAATGAAGGAATATTCTTTGAAATACTATGTACACCATTTTATTCACATAGATAACTATAATCAGATGAAGAAACTAAGGTGTTGGGGATTTGTAGGTAGTTTAAAGGCACTAGAAGTCTTAGTGTTTGTTCATGAAGTAAAAACCACCAATATATAAACCATGACCATGTAATTAGAGCTCATATACACTCAGACCAACTCTCATCCTCTTATCTATACCAATACAAAATTAGTTGACATCTTTGACTTGCCCAAGAGAGAAATGGGATAGAGAGATTGGTTTTCACTAGTTTTTGAACTATAAGAAAATTGAGCTTGGATATGAGCTATGGGGACATGAAGGGGCACTCCTAAAGTCTTCACACATGCTAAAACTATCATGTAGTCCATAAAAATACTTAAACTCTTCCTTTTTGTATGTGATCTTCTTGTTTTGATGTTAAACCTAGAAGTTTTAAGTTACAAAATTACAATCTAACATTACCTAAAATGATACATGTTTACTTACACCTTGACACACTTTTCTTTTAGTTAGAAACCACACAATTCATCTTAATAACCAAAAGGTGACATAAAATTATATTAAGGACAATTAAACAAGTGTCACCAAGATGAAACAAAGTATCTTACCTCATTTAAGACCATGGTGGACCACTCTCTAAGCTAGGATACCCTATGAAGGTTTGAACTTACAAGGGGGTTAACCTAATTTGACTTGGGGTCAAATTAATCAATAGCCACATCTCAAAGAGTTGGAGTTTTAAAGGGTGAGTACATATGTAATAGTTGATATGTCCTCAAAGTTTTGATATCATTCCACATGGTGTGATCTTGTGAACTCAATCCATAGAAGATATAAAATGTAGATTAGTTGAGTGGCAATATTATGAAGTCCTGATATCATGCCATATGGCATGATGTCATGGAATTACCCCATAGATGATATCTAAATCTAATTATGAATATTGAAATACCTCCCAAAATTATAAATTTTTACAAGTGTTAAAATCATGTACATATATATATGGAGAGTCAAAGAAGTGAAAAATTGACACATGGCATCACCATGCAGAAGGAGATGGCATTGACATCTAATGACCCTAAATTTTATAGCCAAAAAAATAATAAAAAGGATTGGTAGGTGATTATTTTAATATATTATTAATTAAAGTTAATTACTTAGAATCAATTTCAAATATGAATGGTTTGGTTGACTATAGATCTTGAAGGTTGAGTGGGAAAGATAGAGATCTAGTAAATAATCTTAGCATAATTCATCAAGATATTGTTTTGAGGGTTCAATGATTAATCACAAAGAGAAAGATTAATAATATTCAAACTATTATATTTAAAAGGATTTTGGAATGAAGTCCCTCATCAAGAAAGTAAAATAACTAGGTAGAAACAACTAGAGTGATAGCTAAAATTTGTGGGAGAGAAATGAGATCAAGGAGAGTGTGAAAAACATAATTTTACTTTATTATTTAGAGACATAAACAATTTCATAAAAGTATGAGATTCACATATTTAGATGGGATAACCCATTATTCCAATATTGATATGTCTAGTTATCAACATTTAGTAAATAACGATACATTTAAAGGAAACTTTATTTTCTTGAAGATAAGTACATAAAATTGGGAATAGACAAATTAAATAAAGAATGGTTGATCCATCATTGGGATCCTTATAAAATGATGTGTTTTTTCATGTTTGGTCCATTTATTTAATTTTGAAAATAAATAAAAGTCAATAAATGTTAGATCATTTGAGCTTGAAATGTATTTAATATTCCATCCCCTTTCTTCATAAAACCTAGTATAATCTATGAACTATGCCATGACTTTATTTTATCCTTTCTTGATGTGTTATTTCAAGAAACTGAACTGTAATCATTTACCACATTTAATTTAAGGCATCGGGCCTTTGAATTTGGTTATGAATCAAGGTAATGAATTTGACTTCCTTTCCTCTATAAGTATCATTGATTTCCATTATAAGGGTTAGCTATTTTTGTACTAAAATTATGTCAATATTGTGCCAAGATTTCACTTTCCATTATCTTTTGTTTTATCATGATTGTCTTCTACAAGATATTGATTTAAGGGAAGTAATACATGATAAGAAATTATTTGAATGTTTATTTTAAAAGTGAATATATAGTTTGATTGTACAATAATTAAATTTTACTGGTTCCAAATTCTCATTCCATTTATTTTAGAGTCTTCATTAAGTCATTGTGTGTAATAGATACATACTTATGTATTTTATTTATTTTGATAGATATTTTTAATTATATGTTTATATTTTACTTTGAATATTTCTCATTGAGTTATTTAAGTATTTTAATAGTTAAAATTAATGCCCAATGATATAATTATACCCAACCATGATTTCTATTTATCAGCACTAAAACATTTGACCTCAATCAAATAATCATCCCTTTTTAACCTTAATATTTCCCTCTCTTTTACATTCTTTTATGATAATTTATCCTACTCAATATATAATAATTACCTTATATTATGAAATAATATATTAAACCAATGGTTTCAACAAGCCCACAATAATAGACAACATTAGTTCAAGTAAAAAAATTAGTTGAACCTCTAGTTATAATAGTTATTGATCACCCAGCTAAACATTCTAAAAATTTATCGACCCTTGGATCCCCGTCAAAATCTTAAAAATGAGGGGACATTTATCCCATATGTTTTATACTCCCTTTATCCTCTTATATTATCTAATTCAATCATTTAATTTTGATAGAATCAGAAATTGAGTCTAATAAAATTAAAGAAGGGACAAGGTGGTAGCCACTAAGTGACTAGATAACTATCCTCATTGGCCTAATGTGTGCAAAAATGAGTTAATTTACCATTTCATAAGATTTCCTAAGATTTTATACTATGGATCTAGCCATAAGGATATTTAAACCTACCTTTAAAACATTTACATGAGCATTGCTCCACTACCATCAAGGTGTCTATAAATCTAATGGAGTTACCTCTGATCCTACTCAAGGCCTTTCCCTAATACCATCTAGGTGTTCATATCCCTAGTAAAGATTTCCTAAATTACCCATCACTATTTTTTCCTAAAATTGATTTTATTTTCTTTTTTTGTTTTCTATTTTTATTCTCATTTTATTGTCTTTGATCAAGGTTACAGACCACTATGGCCAATGAAGTGTAGTACTATACATTTTTCACCTTAGGCCCTCAACATAGCTATATCACCCAAACAACTTTAGAAACTAATTAATATATTATGTATGTTCTTGGTTTCAATAGAATAATTTAAATGGTCAATAATATTACCCAAAATTTCCCAAACAAGAATAAGTCCAAAACACATGTAGCAGTCAAAGCCTTCAATATTGACCCATTAATAGGATCTGTAGTAATAAAATAACTTAAGAATTACCCTTGTAAAAAATTCCATTTATTATACCTACTTATAGGACTTTCACTTCATCATTTTTAATCAATAAGTGTGGATCCATATGAAAAAATAGTTTAAACATATCAAATGAAGAAAGCATAAAAATAAAACAATAAGACAGACCCAACTAAACAAAAAAAATAGGAAAGCAAGATAAGTAAGGAATGAAAATTAAGATAAATATAAAGGAAATTATTCACAAGATCATTCCAATATATATAAAACTTGGAAGTGGGATTGAGGAGATGTCCTTTGACAAGTAACAAGACCTCCTTATCAATTAGACACCTAAAACATAACATATTCATGTTCAAGATTTAGAGAAGTTTGGTAGGGATCCCACCAAGAGAGGGTAAGACATACTTATGTCTGTGATGGCTTTTATATTTAAAAACACTATACCAAATATTCTTATTAACAATGTTTTCATGAAAATCATGTAAACTTTTGTTATATAACTCATCTGTGTACTTATATCAAATTTGCATGAATCACTTGGGATTGGGTTTGAGAAAAACCCCTACTTATACATTGAATTATGGTGAGGGGTAAGGGTGGGAATATATATATACTAGAGTAATTTATCTACCCAACCTAGTATAGATATATTTTTTATGATAGCCCAGTGTTGAATCCACTCTTCTCTACTCTATAGTTGACCTGGTCAATTTGGTAGTATCCTTGTTTTTATTTTCACCATCCAAAATATGTAGACATGGTTCTTCCCAAGTCAATGACCTTTTATCTTTATCATCAGTGATAAATTATGTGGATAGTTACATTAGATGAGGTTATTCTTAGTTTTGACTCTCATTTGCTTTACTTATTCATTCAATCCACCATTCTCATGGATGTTCACTTTGGATATTATTGTCTATGTTAAAGGAATCTCATGGCTATTGTAGTCTCATTATATAAGGTGCTTTAAATATTCAAATATTTTAGATACAAGGATAACCACCTAGATCTCTTCTACTTTCTCCATCTCTAATGAAGATATGGGGATCATTTTACTACCACCAAGTATATGATCTTCTAGAGCAATATTTTTAAATGTAGGATCATTGGCATATGATATGGATATTTTATACATTGAATTATGGTGAGGGGTAAAGGTGGGAATCTATATATACTAGAGTAATTTATCTACCCAACCTGGTATAGATATATTTTTTATGATAGCCCAATGTTGAATCCACTCTTCTCTACTCTTTAGTTGACCTGGTCACTTTGGTAGTATCCATGTTTTCATTTTCACCATCCAAAATATGTAGACATGGTTCTTCCCAAGTCAATGACCTTTTATCTTTATCATCAATGGATAAATTATGTGGATGGTTACATTATATGACATAATTCTTAGTTTTGACTCTCATTTGATTTACTTATTCATTCAATCCACCATTCTCATGGTTGTTCACTTTGGATATTACTGTCTATGTTAAAGGAATCTCATGGATATTGTAGTCTCGTTATATAAGGTGATTTAAATATTCAAATATTTTAGATACAAGGATAACCACCTAGATCTCTTCTACTTTCTCCATCTCTAATGAAGATATGGGGATCATTTTACTAACACCAAGTAGATGATCTTCTAGAGCCATCTTTTTAAATGTAGGATCATCAACATATGATATGGATATTTTACACATTGAATTATGGTGAGGCGTAAGGGTGGGAATCTATATATACTAGAGTAATTTATCTACCCAACTTGCTATAGATATATTTTTTATGATAGCCTAGTGTTGAATCCACTCTTCTCTACTCTTTAGTTGACCTGGTCACTTTGGTAGTATCCATGTTTTCATTTTCACCATCCAAAATATGTAGACATGGTTCTTCCCAAGTTAATGACCTTTTATCTTTATCATCAGTGGATAAATTATGTGGATAGTTACATTATATGAGGTCATTCTTAGTTTTGACTCTCATTTGCTTTACTTATTCATTCAATCCACCATTCTCATGGTTGTTCACTTTGGATATTACTATCTATGTTAAAGGAATCTCATGGCTATTTTAGTCTCATTATATAAGGTGCTTTAAATATTCAAATATTTTAGATACAAGGATAACCACCTAGATCTCTTCTACTTTCTCCATCTCTAATGAAGATATGGGGATCATTTTACTAACACCAAGTAGATGATCTTCTAGAGCCATCTTTTTAAATGTAGGATCATCAGCATATGATATGGATATTTTAGATGCATAGTATGCATCTTATATATTTAGCTACTCTAACTCTTTTATTTCATCTCAAAGTTGACAACAAGGTATGCCTAATTATTCTTCTTTTGCACATAGCCTTTATTACTTAGATCTTAATATGGTAACTTTCCTAAGATTATTATTGTTTCTTCATCATTAGATTCATCCTCATCACTAATCTTAGGTATTACCTCCTACCTCTTGAATGGAACATTCTCGATCAACATTACTACTTTAAAACTTGTTCCATTTTTAAATATATGGACTTATAGTTGTGTACCTAGAAATGTAGTATCATAAATTATCCCATGAATTTTTGGTTGGGTAGCTCCTAAAAAATAACACTTGATCATTAAAATAACTAAAATATTCTTTATCACTAACACAAGGCAAAACAACATACTGATCATATATATAATTATCATAATTATATGCATTAAAATTAATAGTAGTGTTCTCATTCATCTTGAGGGATTGGATTGGTTTTAAGCTTGAGGTAATACTTTGTTATAAATCCTACATTCATCTATAGGTTGAATTATAGGTAGATAAGTCTAAGAATTTGGGGTGTGAACACCTAAATATACCGATGAGTAAAATTGGTTAACATTATAACCATGTGGCATCATTTGTAGTTCAATTATGAATGCCTCTTGATAATTAAAGGCCAAGGATGTTATTGAATATGGGATCCTTTGAATAATCATAATAGTTAGGGGATATAATGATCTAAGATAAACCTCAATATCCACCACCTATATTTATAAGAATGGGTCTTTCAACCTCTTGTATAGTTGGTGAAAATGACTATTAAATGAACTCATAAGTTAACTAGGTTCCCTAAATGCTATATAAAATTTATAGTACATGGTGGAAGTATTAATAGGCACACTAAAATGGTTGATAAATAGATTATCAAATATATCCAATGGGGTAATGTATCTATTTGGTAAACCCATGTACCAATTGTAAGCATCTTCATCTAGAGAATAGAGGAATAAGGGGTAATCCACATAATCATGTTGGATATAGGTTTGGATGATGTCCTCTTTAATTTATTGGATGATATCTTTATTAATTTTAATCCCACAATGTATATATATAGAATAAAATTTATTGAGGTTCTTAGGTAAATCATGAGTACTACCTAGAACATTCATAGGATTGAAAATTCCACCAAGCCAAGCCAAGTCCATAAGTGGGTTAAAATCTTATCGATGTGTTTTTTAGGATCACAATAAGGTTGAAAATTATGCAACAAGACCAGAATAAAATGTAACCATTAGAATAGTGTCTGATTGAGGCCCTCTTTCTAGTGTTAATCTATTAATGGTATTTTTGACATAACATACTAATTTTTTGAGGAAAAAATGAGAGGAAAGGATCAATTGGTGAAGATTCCCCCTCTTCCTTTCTACATCTCTTGAAAGGAATAAATCTTGGTATTAACTTCCCCAAGGTCTTTGTCTATTAGGTCATGGTAAATTAGATGCCTTAGTTGGTTGATGCAATTTGTTTCGTATAAGGGTCCCATTAGGAATATACTTCAATACTTATGAAAATGAATTTGTTTATATTATTGGACATTATATCATTTAGATTTATCATTTAAATATTAGCTAACAAGTACTTAAAATTAATCTAAAATATCTAACAATGTTTTAAAAATGGCAAGTGAATGAAAGAACATGTAATAAAGATATACTTATAAGCATAGATTTTAATTTTGAAACTAAAAACCTACTCTAATAGAAGAAAAAGAGAGAGAGAGAGAGAGATGGTAGGGATAAATAAAATATGAGAGTTCTTTCTAATAATGACAAATTCAGCTCTATTAGGCAAATAAATATATTGAGAAACTAATCTATGTTTGGCTAGCATAGCATAACTAAAAAGTAAAGATGGTGCAGGAGTTTGAGAACCAAGTAGCTATGTAGAAGATGTAAATAAAGTCACCATATACATGAATAAATAATGAATATAATTCACAAATATTTCATCAAAAATATGATTCATGAAATGAAAATCTAATATTCATCAATACTTAGATGAGTTATAGAAAGGTCATGAAATAACTTCAACTCATACAAAAAGGGGAAAATATACTAATAAATTAGGAAATACAAAAAATGAAATGGTATAGCCTTATACTCTATCTCTAATTATAAATATACCATCCCTTATTAAAATATATAAATGGTATTTTATAAGTAATACAAGCTTATATAATCATTAATCAACCTACTATGGGTTGGTTATAAGCATTCAATGAGACATGTCCAACCAAGATCAAATCAAAATCAAATCATGATCAATAAAAATGAAATCAAGATCATGACCATGCTAAATGATATCTGAATTGAACTTGAAAGGGTCATGTTGTTTAATATCCCCTTGGGATAGTGAGATGGCCATACTCTACTTAGTGATGACCTTACCTAATTATGTAAACATTTTGTCTTTAGTGATCTTCATGTGATCCTCACATGGAATATATTCCTACTAGCCTCATTATATGTAATTAGAGACCATGCCTCTTCAAGTAAAACTTTTATCTTTTATGTTCATTATTGATCCTAATGTACACATCAAATATTATGATCAATGCCACTATCTAATTTTCATTTAAATCTACCCTTGTTTAATCATTATAATATTAGGAGACAAAAAATAAATTGATTATGTAAATCAAATTAGACACACAATCCATTCTTAGGATTTAATGACTTTAACAAGCAAGATAAAAACCAAATTTAGGATATGTATATGTTGACATGGATGTACACATCTCTTTATTAGTAGGGAGGTGTCACATGACTACTTCTAACTTTTAAATAAGATCAACATGTCTCTTTTGGGTAAGGTCATGATATATGGGAGACACTCAATTATTCACTACTTGATTGAGGGGGACATAGCTCTTTAACTTTTTTCTTCTATACTAAGATGAGACTTTGCCACTTGGCATCATATAACTCACCTGAGAGGTCATTAGTCTGCTAATGTGTACTTTTCATTGATGGTTCATTTATCGAAGCCTCCTAGAGAAGTGAAATTCAAACACTTAGAAAGATACCATTCATCTAAGGGCCCAAAGATTTTAAAATTTGACTAAGTCTTAATGCCATAAAGAATTATAGTGTGAAAAATTAGATTATTATCCTTTGTAAGAAAGGAATTAGTTGTTAGTCCTTCAATTTATGAAATCAATTAAGTATAAAAGTCCAAGAAGAAACCTTATCCATTTTTAGCCCAAAATAGATAAAAGGACTAAGTCTATAATTAAATCACTAAAAACACTTTACCATTTTAGTAAAATTATGAAGTAGAACCATACTAAAATGGATGAACAAAAATAGCCCCCATTTTTAAAACCTTGGCTAATTCAGTCCAATTCAAGATAAAATGACTAAGGTTAAAAAATAAAATAATATATAGATGATTATTCAACTTAAGTTAATAGAAATAAAAAGGATTAAATTCTAAGGGAAAAGATAAAATAATAAACTTTAAGAATAAATAAATAATCTATTTTCCATTTTTGATTATATTTATAGTTAAAATGGCCATCAAATTTAATCTCAAGAGTTGATAACATGGATGCCCATGTGTCTTTTAGTTGGTAGGTTCATGCCATATAGCAGTAATTCACTCATCTAATGCCTCATCAAGTGTCCACTTAGGTCATTTTCCTCTATAGTCTTGGTGATGTGAGAGCTAGACCCTTGTCAATATCTTACATATATGGGTCCTTACTAAAGGATTTAAAATATATGGACTATCTTGAGGAGTGAATAGATAGGATCATGCCATGTGTCATAATCCTAAGCATCTAGGAGGTTGATTATTTATTGGAAGTATACATAGAGACCTAGGGCTGTGTTTGAGTGGGATCACACCATGTGGAATGAACCCTTGCATTTTTAAGGTTGATGGCTTGAGATCATAGATATAAAAATCATGATGAAGCTAGGAGCCTAGATTATGGCATTTATCAACATCTCAAACATTTGGGAGGTCAGAGTCTTGTTTTGAACTTTTAAATGATCCAGAGAAGTGATGAAGTGAGATTCAAACACTTGTCACCATATTTCCTACATAGGGGCCAAAAGGTTTTACAAAAAATGATTAAGTACCTAAAAAACTTGAGGAAGTGAGAAACCAACACATGGTATATTTAGTCTTGTTTGGGGACTCACGAGAGAATAAATGGCCATTGGAATACAAAAGGGGTAATGGTCAATAGGTTTTAAATATGAAATTTGACTAAAAATGGCTAAGTAATAGACTAAAAGACAAGTAAAAGGTAGAAAATATAAATGAATAAAAACATGCATTTTTCCTATTTCAAGACAACCAGTCTAACATGAATAACATGACTATGTCTAAACATAAATACCATATAAATTTTTAACCATTATAATTCAAAAATAAGAAAATATGGATGAGTTTGCTATAGAAAATAGTGTAGAGATTGTGACATAATTATACCATTTGTATAAACCTACAGTGAAATGGTATAGTAGGGGAAATTCTAATGAACTTTGAAACATGTTCTAGAATAAACCAAAAATTATCAAGTTTATGTAGATTCATATATTCATATTAATACAACCCCAATTAAAAACTATTCTATAATATGTGCATATGATGGACAACTTAATTTTATACTCAATTCAAAGATCAAATCTAATATAACATCAATAATAACACCTTTTAAGGACCCTTTCCACTTAGACCAATAAGTAAAATTATCCCAAACTTGATTAAAATAGAAGACCATACTCTAGAGCATAAAGAGGTTCCATGATTTCAATGATGAAATTAGTGCATGTAATGAAATTAAAAACAAAAGGTATATCATGAGTATATAATAATTTATCTATATGATTAATATTATTAGCATATGTACGTTGACTATATACGAGATACACAATGAATTTAAATAAAAAAAATATAAAAATTAAAACACTTCTTTATATCAATTAATCTTTCATGTACAATAGAGATAATGACTATTAGTAAAATATAATATGAGCCATAGATTCTAATGGCTATGAATAAAATACTAAAACAAAACAAGGTATATAGGGTAATATATGAAAAAGTTGAAATGATTTCATAGAATAGTTTTAGCCTAATGTTTTAGAGTACTAACTATTGGCAAAAAATTTCCTATATAAAAAAATTTATCCTAGATGGATCAGGTCACTCTCCTAGACCATTCAGTGACCTCTTGCCTTCATGACTAGTCTCTGAGCTCCAAAGATGCTCTGAAGATGCTCTAAGATGATCTAAAGATGTTCTATTGAGATATGAAGATCCTTAGTTGAGATCTAAAGATTCTCCAAAGAGGTCCCAAGAAGCTCCAAATATGTTTTGAAGATGCTCATAATAGGTCCCAAGAATCTCTGAAGATGCTCTAAAAATGTCTCAAGAAGCTCTAAAGATGTCCCAAGAAGCTCTAAAAATGCTCAAAAGAGCTCTAAAGATGCTAAAAATATGCTCTATGAAGCTCTAAATATGCTATATGAAACTCTAAAGATGATTCAAATATTTTATAGGTAGCTCTAAAGATGATCCAAAGATGGTCTAGTGCACTACGCAGATGTTCTATTATAACTCTAAAGAAGAGGTATTTCTAGTGTAGTGGATGATCAAATGGTAGAGAGATAAGACCAGATTCATGAACCTATTTAGTTTTCTTATAATTATTTAGTTCCTTACCATCCTCTCTTATGCCTCTAAAATCATATCTAAACACATGATTTTTGTCATATGGTAACCTATAGGGTCTTCAAGCAATTAATCACCTACATCAGTGTTCTAGTGTTCTATGGAGATTTGGTGTGAAATACCTCAACATAAGCAAGTGATATAGATAGGTTAAATTGAAATACCTAATAATAATTATAAAAATTTATCATTCCCTTTAAGGTGACAATAATGATAGGTCACTCTTTTTATTTGAGTCCAACCTAGAGGTTGCAGTCCATACACTTGAGAAGTCTTGGTTACTAGCTTATGCAATAAGGAAACCAAGATATAAAGAGATGGATTATGATATACTTGGAAATTTTAGGAATTTTGTAATTATAATTTCAAGGTGATAATTTTTTCTTTCATAAGTGGTTTTAATAGAACATATGGTTTTAGACTGTACACACAATCATAAGCTTGAGGGCTAATTTAGAGAAGAGTTAAAGAGTTAAAGATACTAAAGAGGGGATCTAACCTCAAAATTTGGAACAAATGGTAATTATAAACTAATTTTAATTTTAATTTCATATATTTTACCCAAATAACAGGGGATATACCCTATTTTTTTTCTCATAGCTAAGGCACTCTCCAAGTAAAACTCAAGTAGCCTAGGCCAATCTTCAAGAAGTTTGTGATTTTGGAGAATATACAAGAGGATTTAGGATATAATTTTTTGTAAATATGATCATGGTTTGTATATAATTATTTAAATTACATAAATAATTAATTTTTATTATTTTAATCATCCACTATTTTTGTACAAACCTCCTACAGTCATGAATAGTCATTCACACAAACATCCGGTAGCTACTTTTGAGATAAATGCATCTTGAGGCCTCTATAAGCATGATCCAAATATTAAAATAGTTAAAATTTATTATTATTAGTGTTTATAATTTTTATTGGTCTTATATAATTCACAATAATAGTGTAATCATCCGCTATTTTGTCACAATCCTATGCTTGTTTATTGACAGTCAATATGGAGATAGGTGAGCTTCTTTGAAAAGTTAAGGTATGACAGATGGTTTTAACCTTATATGAGTTTTTTTGGGGTAAAATATGGTTATTTTAATTATTAAAATACCTTTTTATAGTTATTATCTTTATATTTTCAATTCAAAATGAAAATAAGGGAAAATTTATAAAATTTAGGATTTTGGCATACAAGTGGGGATAGTTAGAAAAAAGTTTTTAATAGATTTAAAGGGTTTTAAAATTAAATATAATTATTTTATAATTTTTTAAAGATATTTAATGTTATAATTAAAAAATAATTGTGTATTAATACTTTATAAATCTCAAGATATGTCTTTTTCTCTCTTCCTGGGTTTCTTGGTTCTCATTTTTCTTAGTGTATAATAGGTCTAAATATGTGTTTGAGGTTGGTTTTACTAGTTAAGGATGGAAAAAAATTTATTTTAATATTTTTTAGTGTCAAAAATTTATCCTAATTAAAAAATAATTAAGTCTTAGGATCTCATAAAACTTGATAAAATGACAAAACTTAGACCTACACATGCTAAAAATTTTGATAAGGTAGGTTGAAGCAACACCAAAAGATGCATTTTTTGAGTTATAATCGAAATTTTACATGGATGTATTATTTTATGTATTATAATTTTTCCAAGTTGTCTCATTCCCCTCCTATACTTAAAGATAAAAAACCAAGTTTTCATATCTTCATTAATGGAGTCTGTGCTTAAAACCAAGTCTAAAGGAGCCTTTAGCAAAGGTCAAGAGGAGGATTAATGTTTGGAATACTGCTCAAGAGTTTGTATAATATACACCATCATGTTTTTAATGAGTTTTAAAATTAAATAAATACTCCTAGTGGCTCAAATTAGCAAAGAGACTCGCTAGACCTACCTAAGCCTAAAAGGTTGCATGCCTTCCCAAGCTGATTTATAGAGTTTCTAAGTGAATTAAATGATGGAAATGGTCTCGAAATAAGAGTAGGACCCACCCAAATATTATTGAGAATAAAAAAATCTCACTCAATCTCCTAATCACCATGGAAATTCTTACAACTACTATAAGCTACCAAGGTATAGTGTGAGTTTTATACTCCTCCATACTTCATCTCTTGTCTAATGAGCCTAGTTTTGGAAATATTGATGCAAAATGACTAGGTTGAGAGATTGTGTGAGTAAGGGTTATCTTTTAACTTCCTTAGTGTTAGTTTCAATAAATTTGGAGTGTCATTCATTTATGTGTATCACCCCTTTTTTGTTTTGGGTCATCCCTTTCTCCTCTTTCTAACCTTTTTCTTTGACAATTAGTAGTTTAGAGTAGTTTGTTAAAAGCATAATTGATACACCTAGGGAGCTATCCCATAACCCAGAGGTTTGCCTCCATTCTATGATACCCATATCTTGGAGGTGTTCCCATTTTGTAGCTAGGAGTGAGATATCTTGAAGAACCCTCTCACAAGGGTAAAATTCTTTACTACAATAGTTTCTATCATGCTTGTTGGGACTTCTATGTTCTTCACTTCACTAAAGGGTTTTTTGTGTTTATCTTCAATGTAATCAGCCTTCAGAGGCACATTTTTAAACATTAATAAAAAGTATAAGATTTTAATTGGTTACAATAGTCCAAGTAATCCTTTAAGTAAATTTTATCTTGTTTTAGTCTCTTTCATGAGTCTCTATGGCTAGATTTGGGGCATAATTAATTCCTAATTAAGTTGGTGAGCCATATCATCAACCAAATGGAGCCTACTAGCCTATTGTAAACCCTACCAGTAATATAATCATTCCTATCAACCCTGAAATGATCCTACCTTCATATCAACATACTTACCCCTTTAGCTAACCTTGTCAAAATTATATTTCCACTACCACATCCTTATTGACACTCAAGAAAGGTATGCTAAAATATGAAGGGGTAATGAGAGTGTGGAATAAAGAGTTGGATGTTATACATTTTCATCTCATAAAGAGGATGAGGAAGTCAATACAAATTTTGAAGGGCATGTGGGTAGCAGCTGAATGGGAGAATCAATATAGTTTAACTAAGGAGTTATGGGAGATGAGGATCTTAATCCAAGGTTGGGAAGATAGATTAATGAGATATGAGAATCAAGAGTGGATAAATGAGGTAAAAAGTAAGAGATAATATATTTTTAAATCTTGATAAATCCCCCCCCCCCCAAAGTTACCTCCTCTCACCTAGAAGAAATACCTAAGCTTGAGAGGAAAGAATAACCAAGTCATGAAGAAATGAAAGCCATGAAATTATCACCTATTCTCCTTCAAGATCTAGAGAAAATTTCATGTTGGAGGCTACCTCACATCATGGATCCTAATTATATTATGCCATACCTTATGAGAGAACATTATCCTTTACCCATGCAAGATCAAGGAGATGAGAAGGTGGGTCAACCTCATACCTTTCCATCTTGGAAATTAGTCAAAGAGTACATTCAAAATAAATAATAAATTCCTCTAGAGATGGTCTAAGATTCAATAAAAAAGGATGGAGGGGTTAAACTATTTCAAGATATTCCATTCAATTATTTTGGTCAAAAAATTGAATAAGATGAAACCTCTGAAATGGTTGTAATATAAATTTAGTTAGCTAAACATGGCAAGGAGGCCCTTGAGGAAATCATGGAGTAGTTCTTAGAGTCTCTTGATAAGATTTAGGATCCTAACATAGTGGATTTTCAAGTGGATACCATGAATAAAGTAGTGGATCAATCCATTTGGCTTGGGTTTGGCATTTTTGAATTGGTTTTTAAAGAAGACATATAAGAACTCTTTCAAGATCATCATGAACTAGACCCTAAATAGACTACTAAATGCCCATTATACAGTGATTAAAAATAAGACAAATTATATTTTCATATAGTAAATCATGAAGAGAAAGATATTAGTGGTTATCGGAAATAAAAATAAGAATATCATAATGAGGTTGTAGCAGTTGATCAATCTAAGAATGAGATGTCATTTGAAGGTAATGTTTATGTCTACAAGTTTGAAGAAGATTTGTTAAATCAAGAGCCTTAAAATCATGATGAGTTATACCTTGTTTGTAATGATCAGCCTCACTTATATATATAGGAATAATACCAGTATATCTACTATATATTGAGTCTTGGTTAAGTTGAGACTATCTCTGTTACAAGTGATCAAGACGAAGTTAATTTTTAGGATGAACTAGAACTCTTTTGTCTAAGCCTAGATAGTCAGCCTTCATGTTCAAAAGAGTCATCAAGTGAAATTTTTGGACATGTTCCTATAACACACCATGAATTGAGTTATCGAGCTTTACCAAATATAAAGACCAGAAACAAGCAAGTCTTGAACTAATAAGATATTTTGTCTACATTAGAGACATATTTGTCCAAATTTATCCATTTGAGAGATATTCTATCATGGAACACCATCATGAGCTAAAGTTTGAGAATTAAGATGAATTTGTATTCATTTGGAACATATTTAATGTTGATGATTCACTTGGAGCATTACCAAGAGGATTGAAAATCATGAAGTAGCTAAGTTTAATAAATCAATGGTGTAATAGGCACAACTTGTTTCACATCTTTACTCATCACATGAAGGTGACTTATGGAATTTTTCTTATACATAATATTTATAGTAGTTTTTTATTTCCTCCAAGTGCCTTGTACACATTTCCATTTTATTATGTGTTTAAATTACCTAAGTGATTTGAGAACATTGTTGTATTATTTTAGGTTGTCTTTGTTATATTGAGATTTCTAATCAGAAGATTTGCAACCTTGTGCTTAGTTGAAAATCAATTGAAAAAGACTTATGTGACTCCATAAGCCTAATGGATAGACTAAGGAAAATATTATTTTGAATAAATAGGCATGAAATCCCAGGAGGTCAACATAAATGTTGGTAAAAATTGACCTACATATGAAACTTTTGCCTAGATGGATCAATCCACTCGCGTAGACCATTCAGTGACCTCTTTCCTTCATGACTAGTCTCTGAGCTCTGAATATGCTTCAAAGATGTTGTATTGAGATATGAAGATCCTTATTTGAGATTAAAGATGCTCTGAATATGTCCCAATAATCTCAAAATATGCTCCAAATATATCCCAATAATCTTTAAAGATTATCTGAAGATGTTCCAAAGATGTCCCAAGAAGCTTGGAAGATGCTCTAAAGATGTCCCATGAAGCTCTAAAGATGTTCCTAAGAGATTAGAAGATGACCTAAAGATAATATAGGAAGATTTTAAGATGTTTAAGAAGCTATAAAAACTCTCTACAAATTCTCCAGGAAACTCTAAAGATGCTCTAGTGCACTATGAAGATGTTCTATTGTAGCTCCGAAGAAGAGGTAGTCCTAGTGCAATGGATGATAAAATGGTGGAGAGAAAAGACCAGATTCATGACCCTAATAAATGTTATTATCCTTATTTAGTGCCTTCCCATCCTTTATTATGCCTCTAAAATCATATCCAAGCACATGTGTCTTTTTGCATATGGTAACCTATAGGGTCTTCAAGTAAATAATCACCTACAATAGTGTTCTAGTATTCTAAGAAAAGTTGTTGGTGTGAGATACCTAAGAATAGACAAGTGATATAGCTAGGTTAAATTGTAAGACATAATAGTAATGAGATAAAGGTCTCATTCACTTCAAGTTGAAAATAATGATAGGTCACTCTTTTTCTTTGAGTCCATCCTGAAGGTTGTAGTCCATACACTTGAGAAGTCTTAGTTACTACCTTATGAAATGAGGAAACCATGATATGAAGAGATGGATGGTGTTATTATTGGCCATTATAGGAATATTTTAATACTAATTTTAAGGTGATAATTTTTTATTTCATAAGTGGTGCTAATATAAAAAATGGTTTCAGACTGTACACATAGTTATAAGATTGAGGGCTAATTTGGAGAAGATTTGAAGAGTTGAAGATGCTAGAGAGGTGATATAACCTTCAAATTTAGTATAGAGGGTAATCATTACCTAATTTATGTTTTAATGAAATATGTTTTAGAAAAATATGTATATACTCTCTATTTTATCTTATATCTGAGGCACTCTCCAAGTAAAACTCAAGCATCATAGGCCAATCTTGGAGAAATTTATGATTTTGAAGCATTTATAAGAGGATTTAGGATCTCATTTTTGGTAAATATGATCATCATGTTTATATAAATATTTAAATTCCATAATTAATTCCTCTTTGTTAAGGTGTGGAGCCTAAAAGCTTCACTTAAGGAGCGTTTTACAGTTTGCAGGTTTACATAGTCACTGGCATCGGTCAGGAGCGACCGACGTCGGTCAGGAGCAGTTCAAGAGACACTGGCATCAACAGGAATCAGCTAACATCAGTCACAAGAAAGTAGGTAGGAACCGATGTCGGTTACCTGTGCGTCTAGAAACCTATTTCCGTGGACAGAACTGAGTGTTTGCATGATGAGATTAAGTGATAGTCTTAAGTCTGCGTCTCTATTATTAGTAAGACTATTTTTAGAGCCCTTGTTCAAGAGGCATAACTATTGGTTATAAATGCATGCTCAAGTATCCTAATTATTATATAATAAGATAATTATTCTTAGCTTATTGTATGAGAATGTTGAAGAATAGTATAGAATTGTATATGTGAATCATTCCAGGTTGTTGGAGTTGATTGTACTTGAGAGAGAGAGCTCTTGAGGGAAAGAGATCTAGAGAGAGATCTGTACATCTGAGAGAGATGTGAAAGAAAGAAGTTTCTTCAATTGTATTCCTTCTGTAAAGATTTTAATACAAGTTTTTAGGGTGGTTTCTTGTATCTCTTATTCTTTGCTATTTATCATTCTAGTTACTTATCATTCTGATTTAATTCCACATTTATTGCTTTCATAAGTGTAATAAAATTGTTGGTTGATCCCCAAAAAGTGGTATCAGAGCCTTGGTTGTAGGTTCAGAGCTTAATATCCAACAAGTGGTATCAGAGCTCAGGTTCACTAACAGGTGGTTCAGATCTATGTAGTGTATATTGATTATAGGTTACTCACAGGAGTTTCTACAGGGATTTCTGTTTGAGTGGGAGAAGTAATGGTAGAAGAAAGTAAACTGAGAATGGAGAATTTCAATCTCAAAAATTATCAACATTAGAGAATGTAGATATAGGATTATCTGTATCAGAAAGATCAATACTTATCGTTAGGTGGGATTACAAAGAAGCCCACAGACATGGATGATGAAGAATGGGAAGTTCTTCACAGAAAGGCTCTGGGGTCTATAAGACTGAGTCTAGCATCTACTGTGATATCTAATTTATCACAGGCAAAAATAATGATAGAGTTGATGACTACTTTAGCAAATTTGTATGAAAAACCCTCAGCTTCTAATAAGGTATATCTTATGAAGCAGTTATTTAATTTGTGTATGCAGGAAGGTGGATTTGTATCTAATCATCTGAATGATTTCCATGGAATTGTAAATCAATTAAGTTCAGTCAGTATAGTGTTTGATGATGAAATTAAAGCTCTTTTAATATTATGTTCTTTGCCTAAAAGCTGGCATAGCTTAGTAATGGCAGTTAGTAATACTGCATCTGCCTCAAATATTTTGAAAGTAGAGGATGTTGTTAGTGGTATCTTGAATGAGGAAATTCACAGGAAAAGCATAGAGGAAACATCAGGGAACACTTTAAGTTTTGAGAGTAGGGGAAGGCAAAAAGAGAAGAGCAAGAAAGGGAGATCAAGATATAAATCAAAGGTGAGAGGTAGATCCAAATCCAGAAATGGCAGGAAGCCACAATGCTAGAATTGTGGAAAGATGGGGCACATAAGATGAGATTGCTGGTCAAAGCCTAAGGAGGACAATCAACATGAAGGAAAGGAAGAAGCAAAGGTTGCAGGTATTGCACAAGATGCTTTAATATTCTCTTTGCATAATAATATAGAATCTTGGGTGTTAGATTTTGGTGCATCTTTTCATGCTACCCCTAATAGAGAATATTTTAGTGACTATATCCATGGAGATTTTGGAATAGTGTATTTAGGGGATGATGAGCCTTGTAAAATTATTGGCAAAGATAAAGTGCAGCTAAAAATGTAGAATGGCAACACATGGGTGTTGAGAGATGTTATGCATGTTCCTACCTTGAAGAGGAATTTGATTTCTATAGGAAAGTTAGGGGATGAGGGTTGTACAGTAACTCTCATAGTTGAATCTTGGAAGGTGACCAAGGGTGCACTTGTAATGGCCAGAGGTAAGAGAGTAGGTACTCTCTATTTATGTAATTGTGTTACTAACAATTCTCCTTCTATATTATCTACTTCAGATGTGGATGCAAAATTGTGGGACTCTAGGCTCGGCCACATGAGTGAGAAGGGAATGTCAATTCTTAAGTCTAAAGGTAAGCTTTCATATTTGAAAAGCATAGATCTGGATTTTTGTGAGCACTGTGTTTTTGGGAAATAGAAGAGAGTGATTTTTCTCAAGACTAGGTCAATAAAGAAGAAGCATAAGTTGCAGCTTGTTCACATAAACGTGTGGGGACTGGCTCAAGTTGCTTCTATTTGAAGATCACAGTACTATGTTTCGTTCATAGATGATGCTACAAGAAAGGTATGGATCTATTGTATTAAGAAGAAATCTGATGTATTTGAGACTTTTAAGATTTGGAAATCTATGGTTGAGAATGAAATAGGTAGAAGATTGAAGTGCTTGAGATCTAATAATGGTGGTGAGTTTTGTAGCTATAAGTTCAACTGGTATTGTTATATGCATGGAATCCATAGGCAAAGGATGATTCCAAGGACACCTCAGCAAAATGGTGTTGCTGAAAGGATGAATAGAACAATTATGGAGCATGCAAGATGTATGAGATTGCATGTTGGTTTGCCCTTAGAGTTTTGGGCAGAAGCTGTTGATACTGCAGTGTACCTGATTAATAGAGGACCCTCTATAGCTCTGGATGGTGGAATTCTAGAAGAGGCATGGATAGGTAAAAAGGTAGATCTCTCATTTCTCAAAGTTTTTGGTTGTGAAGCCTTTGTGCACATTGATAAGGAAAATAGAAAGAAGTTGGATGCTAAGTCTATGAGGTGCACATTTATTGGCTATGGCTCTAATGATTTCAGTTTTAGATTTTGGAATCTAGGAACTAACAAGATAATTAGGAGCCGTGATGTTGTTTTCAATGAAAAAGTGATGTATAGTGATCAGCTGAAGAAGTTGAATCAATCTGGGTAGAGTAATGGAGAATTAGATGAGGTGACAGTCCAAAATGAGCTCACAGGAAAAATTAATCATAGAAAGGAAAACATAGAGATCGACGTCAGCCAAGCAGGAACCAGTGTCAGCAGAACAAAAATTGATGTTGGTCATACAGAGACCGACGTTGGTAGGACAAGAATCAACATCGGTCAGGTAGAATCGATGTCGGCTAGTTACAGGCCTAGAAGTGACCAAGGTCAGTCACTATCAGAGAATTTGGGTAGACAACGTGTTGTGGATGAGTCTAAGATGCCCATCAAGAGGTTAGAAAGGGTAAGTAAACCTCCAATTTGATATTCTCCTTCATTATTCTATTTATTGCTAACTGATGGTGGAGAACCAGAGAGTTTTCAAGAAGCAATTCAGGTAGAATCCAAGAGTCAGTGGGAGCGTGGCATGGTTGAGGAAATGGAGTCCTTGAGAGAGAACCAAACATGGGATTTGGTTGAGTTGCTAGCAGGTAAGAGGACACTGAAGAATAGATTGACCTATATATTGAAGGAAGGTGAGAACATACAGATGAGATATAAGGCTAGATTGGTAGTGAAAAGATTTGCACAAAAGCCATGTATTGATTTTGGTGACATTTTTTCTCTTGTTGTTAAAATGACTTCTATACGGACTGTACTGTCTTTAGTTGCTATTGATGATTTGCATCTTGAGCAGCTTGATGTTAAGACATCATTTCTTCATGGAGATTTGGATGAGGAAATATATATGGATCAGTCGGAAGGATTTGAGGTCAAAGGTAAGGAGAAGTTAGTGTGCAGATTGAAGAAAAGCTTGTATGGCCTCAAGCAAGCTCTTAGACAGTGGCATTTGAGATTTGACAGGTTTATGATTGAGCATGGCTATAGTAGGTGCCAATCTGACCATTGTGTGTATTTTAAGAGATTGGATAATGGTAGATATATTATTCTATTGTTGTATGTAGATGATATGTTGGTTTCAAGATCACACATGCAAGATATCTTTGAGCTTAAGGTGAAATTAGCTCACACATTTGCCATGAAGGATTTGGGAGCAGCAAAGAAAATCCTTGGCATGAGCATCAAGAGAGACAGGAAAAATCACAGGTTGATTTTGTCTCAAGAGGATTATGTGAACAAGGTGTTGAAATGGTTCAATATACAGGATGTAAAACTGGTAAGCACACCTTTGGCTGGACATTTTAAACTGAGTAAAGAACAATGTCCTAATTCACATGATGAGGTAGAGTACATGAGTAGAGTTTCATATTCTTCCGCAGTAGGGAGTTTGATGTATGTAATGGTTTGTACTAGACCGGATATTGCCCAAGCAGTGGGAGTTGTAAGTAAGTCTATGGCCAATCTAGGGAAGGAGCACTAAAAAGTAGTTCAGTGGATCTTTAGATATCTGAGAGGAACCAGCAGTAGTCATTTATGCTATGGAGGTTCAGATACTTCTCTACATGGTTATGTAGATTCAGATATGGCAGGTGATTTGGATGGCAGGAGGAGCACCACAGGATATGTTTTCACTATTGGTGGAATGGCAATTAGCTAGATATCAAAGTTGCAGAAGGTTGTTGCCTTGTCAACTATAGAAGCAGAGTATATTTCAGTCACGGAGGCTAGCAAAGAGATGATATGGATGACACGGTTCATGGAAGAGCTAGGAAAGGAGCAAGAGAGTTGTAGATTGTATAGTGACAGTCAGAGTGTAATTCATTTGGCTAAGAATTCAGCCTTTCATTCAAGAACAAAGCATATACAGCTTAGGTACCACTTCATAAGATATGTATTGGAGGATGGTGAGTTGAAGCTGGAGAAGATCCATACAAATAAGAATCCTGCTGATATGTTAACCAAGCCAGTTATAAAGGAGAAGTTAAATCTTCATTCAACTTCTATTGGTCTTCATGATTGAGTTGAAGATGGAGGAGCTAGAAGATGTTGCTGTACAGGTATTGATGCAGCTATTTATCTCTAAGTGGGAGATTGTTAAGGTGTGGAGCTTAAAAGCTTCACCTAAGGAGCATTTTGCAGTTTGCAAGTTTACACAGTCACTGGCATTGGTCAGGAGTAACCGATGTTGGTTAGGAGCAATTTAGGAGATGCCGACGTCGGCAGGAATCGGTCGACGTCAGTCACAAGCAAGCAGGTAGGAACCGATGTCAGTTACCTGTGCGTCTAAAAACTTATTTTCATGGACAAAATTGAGTGTTTGCATGATGAGATTAAGTGATAGTCTTAAGTCCGCATCTCTATTATTAGTAAGACTATTTTTAGAGCCCTTGTTCAAGAGGCATAACTTTTGGTTGTAAATGCATGCTCAAGTATCATAATTATTATATAATAGGATAATTCTTCTTAGCTTATTGTATGAGAATGTTGAAGAATAGTACAAAATTGTATATGTGAATCATTCCAGGTTGTTAGAGTTGATTATACTTGAGAGAGAGATCTCTTGAGGGAAAGAGATCTAGAGAGAGATCTGTACATTTGAGAGAGATGTGGAAGAAAGAAGTTTCTTCAATTGTATTCCTTCTGTAAAGAGTTTAATACAAGTTTTCAGGGTGGTTTCTTGTATCTCTTGTTCTTTGTTATTTATCATTCTAGTTACTTATCATTATGATTTAATTCCATGTTTATTGCTTTCATAAGTGTAATCAAATTTTTGGTTGATCCCAAACACTCTTTATCATTTAAATAATCCATTTTTTTATTATAGAGCTCCTACAATCATGAATAGTCATTCACACAAACATCCGCTATCTAGTTTAGATAAAAATGCATCTTGAGGCCTCTACAGGCATGATATAGATATGAAAGTTACTAAAAATTATGATAATTAGTGTATAAAAGTGTCCATTTTATTGCACAAGTCATAAAAATATTGTAATCATCCTTTGTTTGGACATAGTCCTATGCTTCTCTGTTGACAGTCAACATGAAGTTAGGCAAGCTTCTTTGAAGAGTTAAGGTATGATAGATGGTTTTAACCTCATGTGAGGATTTTTTGGGTAAAATAATGTGATTTTTTTTCTTTTAAAACCTATTTATATTTATTACATTCATATTTTCAAGTCAAAATGAAAATAAAGGCAAATTTGTAAAATTTAGGATTTTGGCATGTAATTGGGGACAATCAAAAAAAGAGTTTTTAAGAGGTTTAAATGGTTTTAAGATGAAATATAATGAAATTATAAGTTTTGTGAGATATTATAGTTTAAAATTTAAAAATAATGAGGTATTAATACATTATAAATCTCAATATATACCTTTTTCTCTCTTCCTAGGTTTCTTGGTTCTCATTTTTCTAAGTGTGCAGTAGGTATAAATATGTGTTTTCAGTTATTTTTCATCGTTAAATATGGAAAAAAATGATTGGAATATTTTTTTTCCCTATTTTTAATAATTAAAAAATAATTAAGTCTTGGGACCTCATAAAACTTGATAAAATGATAAAACTCATACCTATACATGCTCAAAAATTTGACAAGGCAGGTTTATGCAGCACCAAAAGATGCATTTTTTAAGTTATACTTAATAGAATGAAGTGAAATGTGACATGGAGGTATGTTTTTGTGTAATTTAATTTTTTAAATTGGTATTATTCCCCTTATGTAATTCAAAATAAAAAACCAAGTTTTCATATCTCTATTAATGGAGTCTATGTTCAAAACTAGGTCTAAAGGAGCCTTTAACAGAGGTCAAAAGGAGGATTTATGTATGAAAAATTGATAAATATTTTTTATAATATAAAAAAACATGTTATTATTGATTTTAAAAATTCAATAAATACTCTAAGTGTCTCAAATTAAAAAAGAGACCCACCTAGACCTACTTAGGCCTATAATGTTGCAGACCTTCCCAAGCTAATTTCAAGAGTTTCCAATCAAATTAAAGGTTAAGATGTTAGGTTGTGGAGCTAAAAGCTTCACTGATGCAGACATGGAGGAGGTTGTAGGAGGTTGCAGAAGAGTTGTGGAGTGTCACAGACACCGGTGTCAGTCAGGCCAATCGACGACGGTAGGAAGGAGACAGAAGGCAACCGACGTCGGTCTTAGATCGGCCGGCATTGGCACCCCCAGGCGGACAGGGACCGACGTCGGTCGCCTGTGTGGTTCAAGCTGAGAGTATATTATAGATAGTTGGTTGACGAACCAAGTGTTTGCATGTTTAGAGCTAATTTTAGACTGAGAGCTGTAGATTTAATTATTGTATTATTGTCTAATTATTGTTTGGATGAGATCTATATAATAGACTCATTATTGTATTGTAAATGTGTGCTAGAAATCCATAGAGCTTTTAGAGAGAGCTAGTGTAGCTCCTCCTAGTTCCAAAGGGGTGATGAGTGTGTATGATTAGGGAGAGTTGCAAGGTCTGCAAGGTCAAGGAGCTGATCCACCGGGGTAATGGTTGAAGAATCATAAGGACTTGGTGAGGCAAGGACAAGGGTTCTTCAGGGGTGTAGAGATATCTACATGGTGAGTAAGGTCTAGTGATTTGCAGATAGCAGCAGAGAGCATGGGATCTACTTGGAGTATGGTTGTGTACTTGGTGAACTGGTAGCATGTTACTAACTGGTTGGAGAGGTGAACATCAATTCTATATTGGAGTTGATTGTTGTGACCAAAAGAGAGAGGGAAGAAGGTCTTGAGGCGTGGCAAACCTTTGAGGTGGAGGAAGAAGTGGCATCTTCCTTATTGTATATTCTTCTGAGTGATTATTAATACAATTGTGTATTGTCTCTCAATTCCTGTGTTGTTTCATATTTCTAGTTATTTATTGATTCTGGTATAATTCTGTGTTTAGTTGCTAATACAAGAAGTAATCATATGTGCTCTAATTGGTAGAACAAGATCCTGACTCAGTAGGGATCAAAGCATGCTTATTGTTCTAGGTTCCCTGACATAATAATGGTCTCAAAATAAGGGTAGGAAAAATTCAAATATTATTTAGTATAAAATAATATAAATAAATCTCCCAATCATCATGGAAAGGCTTATAGCTTTTGTAAGCTACTAAAGTGCCTGTTTTGACTAGTTTTGAATTTTTTAAGCTCATAAGCTCATGAAATGACTTGGAATCACTTAGAAACCACCTAAAGCATATAGGGGACTCTATAAATTTCACATTTTACCTATTTTAAATAATAAATTTCCATTTTTTGGTGATTAGGAGGCCTAAAATGGCCTTGAAAGTAGGTTTTAGAATAGTTAGTTGAAGATGGCTTGAGCTTGAAGACTTCTATTAATGGAGTTTAAAGAATTTATAGGTTCCATGGTGTCTTTTTTAGGTTGGAAGAGAAAATATCAGAGGTAAAAAATAATAAATCAAAAAAAATTATCCATCAAGGTTATGTTTATGCATCTAAATATATCACAAGTGTTTTTAGTGTTTAAAGAACACTTCTCATTTTAGAATTCTAGGAATTTAGAGCATGAGTAGCAGGATTTGGAAAATTAGATTACCTATGGTGAAATAGTGGTAGAGAAATGTTTAAATAGTCCACATAATTTATATTAATTTATATTTGGGATCCATCATGGTCCAAATCTTTGCAAAGTGTAAGTATTTATGCTATCAATGGAAAATTTTGATCTAAGCTTAATCTATAGATTAATCTAGATGAATATTTATAGTGAGATCTAAACTAGGGTGATATGGTTAAAAAAGAAGCAAAAGAGAAGAATAAGTTATAAATATAATAATTTATTACTGATATCAGCCTCAAACATTATGACAAAGTTTCAATTATAACTGAATATGTATTCAGCCAATATATAGTGCAAAATAGCATAAGCTCGGGTCTCACTACATGCTAGGCAAACTTCAAAGGATGATATAAAGAAGTACGAGTAAGAAATAAATTTAATTTAATGAATTTATACCACATTCATATAGAATTTTCACATTTCAATTCAAAGAAAATAAAACAAATCAAATTAAATATCATTCAACTAATCTAGCATAAGCACAAATTATCAACCCTATAATTGAAGATGCAACATAGAATTAATAAAAACCATTCAAATTTAAGACTTTAGAATATAAATTGAGATATAGTCCATATAAAAATTGAAATAAACAACCATAGACAATATTTTCATAATTCCTTGTTTGTATTAACTACTCAAAGTATACAAAATTTGCTCAAAATTTTCTCTTTACAAAATGGTAGTACTACCTTTTATAGGAGGATAAGGTAGTATACCGGTCAGTTAAAATATACAAATGTAAAAATAATAAGTATAACTATCATTTTTCACAAGGTTGTAGAATACATTTTATTTTATAAACTAAATTGTCCTAGAGGAAAATACATAATAGACTAGCATATGCCTTTACAAAAGGATATTCCATTTTCAAAATGCTACAAAGTTCTTACAAAATAGAATATCATTCAACTAATTGGTTGGTGAGCCTTGTGTTTGAGAACTTGATTTTTGATTTAAACGATATTCATATCCTTTTGATGTTCCTCATTAACAAGTCCCAAATCCATAGCTAGCCTTCAGAGACACTCTTCTTCCCTATCAATTAGATATTTCAAATCCCTATCATTCCTAGCCATAACTTCCTTAATGCTCTTGGCCTCAGTTATCATTTCTCCTAGATTAAGGATCATGTATAGGATCCTACTATTATATACCCTAGGCTGGCCTTAACTCTTGCCTCTTATTTACTGAGTCACCAAAGAAGCCCTATATTTGAATTCATTATCTACCATGATGTTAAGGACACTTATTTTTGTGGGGTTGGTGATCATGGTGCCAAGTAGTTGTTCAATTCTATTAATTAGATCCTCATCATATTTCAAGAGTCTCTTTAGTTCCTATAAACATGAATTTAAACTCTAGATATTTTCAACAAGTATTCCAAGAGTTACATTTAGATGTCCCAAACTAATTGTCTTGAGCCTAGGGGTTTTCCTTCCAATCTAGATGTTGATTAAACCTATTATTTTTCCCTCTAAGGCTTGCCATTTGGATATTAAACCCTTGGCCATTGTGTTATATTATACTAATGCACTTATCCTTAGATTCATTATTCTCAATGCATCAAACATGTCAAAGAAGGATTCATCAAGCATTTTAACCATTACTCAGGCACTAATAAGATATATTAAGTCTCTCAATTCTCCTTTTCCTTCTCTAAGTTATAAATTATTTACTTTATGCCCATAATGCCTACTTAACTTGAGTTAAGTGAGCCTCAATCACTTCTTTAATGTCATATACATGGATGGGATGGTCACCAAGTTTATGACCTCCAACTAGAGTTAAGCCTAAAAATGGTTCAACCTTTTGAAAGGTGAATTCTTCAGTCCCCACCATGGAATTTCTAGTTGTCACCCTCCAAAGTCTACTATCTTAGGATTAAATTAGACCTTGGTAGTTGGTTTTATGTACTTTAGAAGTTTAATATCCTCCACCTAGGTGCTAATTGAATCTCCTAGATCATACATATACTTTTTATCTAACCCTACAGTGGCCACTATTCTCCTCTCTTCTTCCTTCTTCATCAAATCCCTTATATATGGCTTGATGGCATCATGCACATCAATATTGATAGTTTGGGTTAAGGCCCATGAGTTAAATAAGGATGATATCTTTTTTATTTTCCCATAGATGAACCAATCATGGATGATTGGTTTATGGATGGGGTATTCCTCACTAAGAAAGTTGAATTCAATCATGGGGTGAGTGAAATTCAACTTTGGCTTCTTCTATCCAATTAGGACTATTACCAATTCTACCTTTCTTTTCTTCAATGGTGCCACTAGGATTAGGTCTAGGGTAACTTATATCCCTTTTTATTTCTTAGCACCCTTTATTTGGGCCTTGAAATATTTATATTGATCTTCCTTTTCATCATATCCATAAGTTTCAATAAGGACCTTGAGGGCTTCCTCCACTATCTCATTAGGCTCTAGGGCAATCAGGTCTAAGTACTTAGTGGGAGATGTTAGTCTATGAGGTAAGGCTAAGGGTGAGGATCCCTCAATAGGACTTTCTTATATATTTTCCTTCCCATGACCTTATGAAATATTTGCTTGGGGTTGTGATGCTTCCATCTATGGTTGCTCTTGAGGGGGTCTAAAAATTCTAAGAAACAAATGGTACTATAAAGGTCCCATTTTCCATAGGTCACCTAGTGGTTTCTCATTATTGGTTAGTCTATGTTTGAGTTTGACATTGTGTCTCTTAAACCTAGACAATATATCCTCAAAACTATTGTCCCTGATGTGTAGAGTGTCATAGGGACCAGGTTGATGTTAATAGACTAGTTTGGGAAGATGTTTGATTTTAAAATTCTTAGCAACCTTGTCATTAAGATCTCACTACCTTAGGTCATCCATATAACATTTGAAATACTCCCTATGTCTAGCAATAGGTTCTACATGTTTCCAATCTTGAAAAATAGTTCTACCAATTATCAAAGGAAAGGGATAAAGGAGGCATTTCCTTTTCTCCTTACACACTCCATCAACACCATGAAGAAGTTGACCTGTAATATCTTTCTCTACTAGTTTGGTGGGAACATAGATGGACAATCTGTAAGGTTGAATCAAAATCCCTTGAATTGTAATCACAATACAATCAAGATACAACCAAATGTATCCCATTAGCTCTACATATTTATTGATTAGAGGGCTGATCTTGGGCATGGGGAACCCTGTAATGGATTCTAATAAAGTAGGATAAACACAATAACAAATGAATTTTATATGGTGTCTATATTGGAAAATGTGTAGTTTGGAATAATGGTGGGGGATTTTAAATCTACCCTCACGTGACCAATTTTTGATATGAGGGATCTTGGTGGAGGATAGAAAGGCATCTAACATATAAGATATCATGAAGAATTGATTATTGGTCTTCTTCTAATGGTTATGAATTAACATCTTGGATGGATGCTAATCATCTCTCTAATTAGGGGATTAAGCTCCTTTTCTACCATGAAGTAGACATAAGATACCCAACTCTTATTAACATATGTGGTCGATGGGGCCCCAAATATTATATTCAATAGGGTAATAATTAACCTAATCCCTTCTCTAAATTGGGAAACTGGTATGTTTCCTATAGGCTCTTGGATTACATGGTTTCCTTGAAGTAACCAAGGCCTAGGGATGGTGTCTAAGTCATTCTTGCTAGTCCATTCCTTGATGGTAGGTAAATTCACATGGGGTTTTCCTAATTTTTTGTATCTTTTAAAGGCCAATGGGGAAATATATGCAATTTTCCTAGAGATCCCTTCATGAATTATCTAGTCATGTTTAATTCTAAAACCTTTAGAAATGGGAGCAAGGATGTTAATACAATGGTGTACCTCAGGTTTAGTGGTATCATGGTGAATACTAGCCATTTAGACTATAACTAGATCATAATATCTTTTGTTCATGGTGGTAATCATTTGTTCTTTCTTTGTGATGGGTTGTATCTTGTCAATGGTCTAGAAGAGCTTGAACTAGTTCTTATTAATAGTGTTCAATGCCATAGTTTCCAAGTTTATGTCTTTGAAAACCCTTTCCTCATTATTTATGGTTTGATACAATTCTAGCCCATCCCTTAGTTGTTGCCACTAAGCTAACATGGGTACCAAACTTATGAATTACTCACAATTTGATTAAAAATGATCTCTAGGTCAATTCTTCTCACTCAACTTATAATTGAACTCCCTTTAGCTTAATTGTGATCAATTTGAGCTTGAATTAGGTCCTTTTATGTAAATATTAGGGTTTTTAAAGCTTTAATGGTGATAACTTATTTAGACTTAGGCTCATCCATGGCTCAGATTTTATTTTCACCTTTGCCTTTACACATTTACCCTTTCAAGCACACAAGATCTTCTACTTTATCATTTTATGCTTGTGTGGTGCTTATTTGGCATCTATTTGGCACCTTTCATGGCATTTTTCATAAATGACTTCAAAGAACTAGCTATTCTTATTTAAAATTTTCCTTTTGTTTCATGTCCTTGGATCATTTCCCATAGATCAATGTGGGTTATTGATCATGATTTGATATCTCGCATGTCATTGGCCATATTTGCATAAAGCCTTGTGGTTGTGCCACTTAGTACGCTTATGGGATTTTGAGATTTATACTCTACATTAATCACATATTAAGTGTACATCTACCATGTGTTGAACCTGTGGGCTCTCAAATTTATGTTGAATAGTCATCGATGATTTTACATCATTAGATCATCTAATCTTGATGAAGTGTGAGCCATTGATCCTATAAGATTCAATAAATTTAATTAGTACATGGTCATAAAAATGGACTTAGTCTAAAATATTTTAAGCTAAGTTTTATTTTATGTCAATAAACATGCCATAGACTTAGGCTAAAATATTTTATGCTAAGTTTTAAAGCATGATATCAAAGTGGACCCCTCAAATGATAGAAACACATCTATTTGCCTAGATAAAATATTAGATGATCTTGAATTTGATAGTCTCATGGATTTCAATGACATCCTCACAGACATAAAATGACATTCATGAGAATGTCAAATTTAAGTTCATGAAGTTATTGTATTCTATAGATCTTAGATTTAGTTTACTCTATTCGATCACTCTTCACAATGAAGTGAGATCCATCAATCACAATCTAATTAGTTATATGCCATTATTTTAATTTAATATGTGAGACCTTTTGTTATCAAGCTTCAAATGTAAGAATGTTTTGTGGTGATTCTGTGGGTTATCTTAAGCTTTTAAATTTTCAACATTATGTTTGCTCTGTTAGATCATTCAGTCTTGATGAGTTGAGAGCCATTGATTACATTCCAAATGCTCACACATGATTGTTATAAAGGATCAAATGCTTAGGTTCATTGGGATTTCTTCTTTACAATGGATTGAGAGTCATGATGAGGTAAGGACTGTATGATCTGAAAAGAAGCAAGGTATTAAGTTAGGACACAGGTGGATAGAAACTTAGGATAAAGCTTCAAGACTAAGGTCTCATTTATATTGATAAATATGAATGGGGCCTTAGGGTTATTACTTAAGTCTAATTTTTTAATAAAGGGGACCATGTTAAAAATAAAAGGATCCTACCAATATAAAAGTTAAACATGGTTATAAATAAAAGAAACAAAGAGGGGGAAATAATGAAAGGGTTCCAAGTATGAATTTACGCTAGGGTTTGGTCATGTTATGAAACATGACTAATACTTAGCATAAAATTAGGCTTAAGTCAAAAGGAAATTTAAAATATTCCCTCTAAAATCATTCCTACCAAAATTTGAATTTTAACCTGGTGTTCAAGCTAGGGTCTACTAAAAAGAGAGTTTCATTACATGAATCTAACAAAGATATTATTTAGATTAAAGGCTATCCAATTCTAGATAAAGCTAATCTATGAAAATCTTAGTATAATGTATTGAAGGAATCCATGAAACCTATAACTTATCACATGAAGGGCAATTGTTATCAACATTAGGTTACCTCAAAGTAAAACCACAAACTAGTAGGCCAACTTTATCAAAGTGGATGATATTAAAATTCTAATAAGTTTAAAAGTATCTCAAGGGTCCCAATTTTCAAAAAAATAGGGGTATGTTGACCTAAAAAAATGGTGACTTTGAGGGGAAACATAGAAATATGTTAGAAATCAAAGGCTCTAGTTTGGATGAGTGACTAAGTCACCTATTTTACTTGATATATGCCATCACCAATATCAATTCATGGTCAAAACAAGTTTTGCACATGTATAATTAAGATCAAACATTAAGACATAACCATGTTGTGTGTGTGCTTTGATTCCACTTATTGTTTGCCACTGGATTAAGGGGAAAACTTCCAAGTTCTATGCCTTTAATCATTAACATTGAATTAGATCTTATTTGGATATTCATTGAGGACCATGATTATAGTTTAGGGAAGGCTTGGGCATTTCTCTACTATTAGCTAGGCATCTATAGCCCTGACATAGATGTCTCTAGTTCTACTCGTGACCTTTTTACTCTCTTAGTCAAGCATCAATAGCCCCAGTGGAGATTACCAAAATTACCTATGCTTGAAAATATTTTAATTTTGCATTGAATTATTTTTTTTGTATTTTTTAGGTCTTTTATGCTTTCAACAAGGTTAGGAACCAGGGCAGCCAGGTTGAAGGAATTGGTCAAGTGTTTGTGTTAGCTAATTTTCACACCCAAGTTCTGCATCTTTCATTTTTACTAAGTGCAACATACTTATTAGTTTATATCCACAACAAAAATATTGAGTGTTTTTTCCTTTGAAATCCTTTGTTCAGTATTTTTTTCAAGTGTTATTTCAGTCTTTTTGCTTAAGTGTTATTTATTTTGGCAAGGTTTTACTTTAAGTTTTTTATACAAGTCTCAAAGAAATTGTTTCAAACTTTTTGTCCAAAATAAAAAGTTTGAAGGAATTGGTCCATTTAAAAATTTCCAGAGGGTCACTTAAAAAATTCCAAAGGGTCTTTTCTCATGGAAGTGTCCTTTGCAAAAGGTTTGAAGGGTATATTTCAAGATTTTCAAAAGGCATCTTCAAGATTTATGAAGGAAAAGTGTCATTTACAACATTTTCAAAGGGTTTGTTCTTTCAAATAATTGGTCCAATTCAATTTTTTTATAGGGCACTTTGAAAGTTTTTTGAAGGACTTATTTCAGACATTTTGTCTGAAATAATCTTTCTAAAGGGTCTTTTTTCTCATGAAAGTGTCCTTTATAATATTTTTGAAGGAACATTTTCAATTTTGTCAAAGGGTCTTTTCTCTTCAAAAGGGACACTTTAAAAAAGTCTAAAGGGACACTTTTCAAGAAAATGGATGCTTATTTATCTTGCAAAGGGACGTTTTCAATCTTTTTGAAGGGTTTTTTCTCAAGAATTGGTCCTTTGCATTTTTTTGAAGGAATTGTTTCAAAAAATTTGTTCAAAATAATCTTTTTTAAAGAATTGGATCTTACATTTTTTTGAAGGAATTGGTGCTCTCTAAAAAATTTTAAAAGGTCCTTTGAAAAAGCTCTAAGAGACACTTGCAAAAAGTCCACAAGGTCTTTTCTCAGGAAAGTGTCTAGTTCAAATATTCTAAAAGGCACTTTTAAAAGTCCCAAAGGGCATGTTCAAGCCTTTCAAATGGAACTTTTCAAAGTCTTGAAGGGTAGGTATTTCAAAGGAATAGTCCACTTGTAAGTTTAAGAATGGGATCAAAAGGTTACTTATTTGAGAGAAAAGGGTCCACAAGAAAATTATTCAGGGAAAATGATGAAACAAAAAGTCTAAGCAAAAACCCTAAGGGAAAGGTCCCAGTAGAATGATGGTTATATGGATGTCAAATTCAATTTGAGGAGTTAGCCATTGGAATTTAAATAGTGGGTCTCAGGCAGATCAATCATATTCATTCAAACACTCAAGGATTTAAGGGCTCACATTGTTAATCTACTAAAGAAGATCAGAGGGTTCATTTCCCCATTGATCAAGTCATGATCTGAGTCATTTTTTGATGGCCAATCAAAGTAATTATTAGTTATACATGTAAACTCCAAGTGATGCCTATCCAAGGCCAATAGAATAAAAGTGACTCTTCCCTATGCCATTATACACCTTAGCAAGCCAATGAGAAGATGTTACATCAGGGTGAATCTACAACAAGAGGACTCTCATTTGCATAACTGATTGATGCCATTACTCATCTTGAAAACATTTTTTTACTAGTGTAACCATTGGGGAAGCATCTTTGAGAAAGAAAGCTAGTTGTGTAACCATATGAGGTGACATGGATCAATCGAATGGCCCAAATGAGCATCATTTGCAAAGATGGTTGTAGCTAAAGATATAGATTCCTAATAGATTGATTCCTCTTTTTGGTGCTAAAGGTCTCCTCTTCTCACTTCATTTTTTCTATAAATACAACCCTTGAGATAGTGTAAAAACAACCACATAGTGTATGGTGAATCCCTATTGGATTGATGTCACATTTTTCCTTTAAGCATTAGGTACTAGTCTATTTCTTTCAAGTTTTTTGAATAATTATCTAGGTGTGTAAGAGACATATAGTGATAGTAAGTGACGATTTTACATCCTTCTATCCTTTATCCTTCATACCTGAGTAAAGTTTCTTAGTCTAATAGGTCATATAGAGTGTGTTCAAGTATGTTTAAATGTTGTAAGTGTATATCTATTCTTAGAATGTGAAATTTACCTTTAAAATCATTTTCTTACGTCATTTCATGCATATCACCTCCATACTAAAATACTTATGTTAGAAATCCTTAGAGCTTAGGAATGGTTTATGCATTTTTTTGTATTATGCGCTATAATATGATATTCATGTGTAAGATAATATTCATGTATCACCACTCTTAGAGTAGGTTTTCCTTTTCTATAATCTCTAACTCTTATCCTTTCAAGAAAACTAGTTTAAACAGAAGTTGTTTTGTAGAGATACATTTAGGGAGCTATCCATTTAAATCTAGAGGTTCATTTCCTCTATAAGAATACCCAAATGCCTATAAATATTCCAACATTAACCAAATTTGGAAGAGGATTGAGCACTCTCTTTTAGGGTGCAAGATTTAGAGACAATAGTTTTGGCATGTTTGGTGGGAGCACTTATTTACATGTCAAGGTGAATATTGGTCTTAACAAGCCTAAGGTTGTAGAAATATTATTAATCTAGAATTTGGTGAATCCAAAAGGTGAGAATATATAGTTTTAGATCAATTTTCCCACATTATACTTCATGGTCCTCACTAGGTCATCTAGGATTTTTTACCAAGCCCCTTTAGCTAAAGCTCTTCTTGAAGAATAACACCCTGAAACAATTCCTAACACTTAGAGATCTTAGACAAGGAGGATTTGAAGAAGAAGAAGTTGAAGAGATAGGATATCAAGAGTAAATAAGAGAAATGGATAGGTAGTAACCTTTTCTAGCCTTTAACACCCAAACTCCACTTGACCTTCCTGCATATGACCTTATTCCTCCCAATGCTACCAAGAGTCTCCATAGTTTCAATGGAGAGGGTCTTATTAACCCCTCTGAGAATATTAGGGACATCTCAAATTTTTTTAACTTCAATAATGTCACCTAATCCAACATAGCCATTAGATTACTTTCCATGTCTCTAAGAGGTAAGGCACATGACTGTTATAGGACTTTAGAAGGTGGTTGCATTACAAGTTGGGATGGCTTTGGGTAATTTTTGGTAACTAGATTTGAGAATAAGAGTGATCATACTTCACTGATCCATCAATTGGACATGATAAAGAGAGGTCCTAATGAATCCATGGGAAATTTTAATGAAATATTTCAAAGGACATGGCATAGGTTGCCACCTATCATGAGACCTCATTCAAGCTTTGTATTCCCTACTTATCTCAATGATATTGGTATTGATGTGGTAGTTATGTTATAGTCAATGGGAGGATTCAATCTTCTTGACACATATGAGATAGTTATTAAAGCTAAGAATAGCTTGATATAAGCTAGAAAGCTACCTCCAAGAGTTTCCATGCCTTTTTTGTCTCATAGTTTGGTTCAAGCTCTAATTATAGCACAAGTTCCCAAAACCAATGTTAGGCTAAGATCCTTTCCCAAGAAGGTGTATAATGCTATGGAAAGATATGAGGAGATCCCGTCATTATGAGCTCAGCTCAAGCAAGCTCAATTTTAGGCAAGTGTTCCACCTAACCCTCAATACTATCCTCAATAAGGCTATAGAGCTCCACCCCAATACAACTACCAAGGAAGAGGACAAGGTAAAAAAGGTTTAAATAGGTAGCCTAATGCCTATAATTCTAATTCCACTCCTTCCATCAAGGCTATTGTTTCTAGTGCATACTAACCTAGTCTAAGGGGAGGATCATTTGGACCAATGGGGACAACCTCAAGGTTAGTTTATGCATGATGGTGAATAACATGGCCACGATTTGGTGGAACAAGAAGAATCTAATAATTATGTGACATCAGAAGAAGTGAATCTCATGTAAAGGAATATTCATGGAGAAGGTCATAGCTAGAGTGTAGGTATGATGAACTTTCAAGTGAAGGATGATTATGTGTTGAATCAAAGAAAATCAATTAAATTCAAGACAAGATCCAAGAAGAGAGCTCTAGGAGATGTTATAGAAGTACATATGACTCTAAGTGATGCCTCTCCAAGGCCATAAAGTGTGAATCCTAGTATAATACCTACTACTAGTTATGCTCCTCAACAAAGTTAGAATGCAAGTAGGGTTGTCAAGTCTATAATGCAGCAAGTTAAGACTCCCTCACTACCTTCAAGAATAAAATAAAAGGTGAATAATTACCCTCTAAATATTTTTGATTATTTTAAGAATACCAAGACAAACATATCTCTTTAGGAAGTCTTACATATGCCTTGTCAAAAGGAGCTCTTATAAGAACAGCTTGCAAACATTCATGTAGCCCCTCAAACTTCAAAACACAATAGTGTAGCCCTTACCAATTCTCCAAGTCATGTCTTAGATCCCTCTACCAAATATAAAAAGCCTCCACCCTTCTACCTCACACTCATTATGGGAGATAAGTTGTTTCACAATTGTATTGCAGATAGTAGAGCTAGTACCACTATCATGCCTAAGGTGGTGGATGATAAGTTGGGATTAAAGTATAAACCATATAGTAAAGGTGTATTTAATATTCATTGTAATACAACCAAGATAGTGGGTTTGGTCAGAGACCTAAAATTCTTTCTACATGATTTCTCAAGTTTCCCCATTCTACAAGATGTTGTGGTGGTAGATCTTTTAGCTCATTTTGTTAACTGCTTTTCAAGGGACTCATGGTTAAGATAGGAGGATAACTTTCTAATGTTTGGTGTTTTATATATTTTAAAACAATATATTGAATCAAGGTGACTATAATGAATCAAACCTTAGCAAGGTTTCATATTGAGCCATATATGGAAACAAGTTCAAATCAGAATTTTCTAATTAGTAAAGACAGTGTTATGGATGGTGAAGCATCCTCCCCGCTTGAAGGTATTTTTGATATTTTAATTGATAATTATATCACTAAAATTTATGGACTTGATCCATATAAATTCATAGAAGATACTGATTTGGGATTTTATTGTATGTATGAAAAATATGTTTTAATCCCTTCACTCACTAATGAAGACCATGAAATTGAAGGAATATAGGAAATGTTTTTTGATGGCTCAAAAAGAAAAGAAGGTGAAGGATCTATAATTATGTTAGTTTATACATCAAATAATTAATAATACTCCTCATATAGATTCCACTTTAGTTTAACCTGCAATGTGATAGAATATGAAGGCCTAGTTCATAACCTCCAATGGGCAAACAAGAGAGGGATCAAGAATATGAAGGTTTATGGGGACAATGAATTGGTCATCCACCAAGTGAGAAAAAAATATAAATAAAATAATCCCTTGCTTAAATCCTAAAATCATAGAGTATGGGACATACTTGAATAATTTGATACCCTCAACATACAACCCATATCAAGGGATTTGAATAAACATGCTGATAGATTGGTTTCCATATGAGCACAGTTTAATGTAGTTGTTGATGTAGGAAAGGAGAAATATCAGTCCTATATCAAAGTCATTATGAGGCCTTATATTATAGATAATGAACTATCATGGTAGGTGTTTTAAAGTGATGAACACATTACACACTTCTTACAAAATGAGGCAGGATTCTCCTCGAAAAACCTAAAGAGATTGCATGATCAATATGAAGAATAAGTTATTCAAATAAAGACAAAAAAGATACCTAAGGGGATGATTAATTTGGAGGGTTTTTTAATGAATATGATAAAATAATAAATAAAGAGTGAGCATGTTAATAAAATAAGATAACTATGAGAGAGTCATGATTTACAAGGATAAGCTCTTGAAAATTGGTAAGGTATATTCTTTATCCAAGAGGCAGGCCTTTATTAAATTATGAAAAGAGTTCCATGACATATTTTCTTGGGAATATAAATATTTAAAAGGATTTTATCTAATTATATCTCATCACACCATTTAATTAAAACCTAGATCTAAACCAGTCAGGCAAAAACAAAGGCCTATCAATCCCAAGATAGAGGGACTCATGAAGAAAGAGCTAACCAAGTTGATTGAGTCTAGGATTATCTTTCCTATCAAAAACTCAACTTGGGTGGCTAATATTGTATATATCCAAAATAATAATGGAGAGATCAAACTTTGTGTGGATTTTTGATACCTTAATAGAGCGTCTCTCAAGCATCATTATCCACTACCTTCCATGGAATAAATTTTGCAAGTTGTTTTAGGTTCTCAATGCTTCTCAATTCTTGATGGTTATTCAAGTCACAATCAAATAATGGTGAATGAATAGGATCAGTTCAAGATAGCCTTCACTAAAAAATGAGGGACCTTTGCCTATATTAAGATGCCTTTTGGTTTATCTAATGCTAGGGCTACATTTCAAAGGGAAATGTACATGACTTTTAAAGGTTTGATCACTAAGTTTTTGCTTGTGTACCTTGATGATATAAATATTTTTTTGAAGGATGTTATTGTTCATATAAAATATTTAAGTTAGGTATTTGATAAATATAGAGAGTATGGAATATCCCTTAATCTAAAAAATTGCATCTTTTTTGTCCATGAAGGTAATTTATTAGGTCATATTGTTTCAAAAGAAGGCTTGTCTATTAACCCCAAGAAGATTGAGGCTATTATAGGCTTGGATTTTCCTCAACATAAGAAAGGATTATAAAGCTTCTTAGGGAAAATAAATTTTTTAAGAGGGCTTATTCTAGGCTTTGCAACTGTGGTAAAGCCTATCATAGCCATGATCAAGAAGAACCATGAAAAATCTCCTACTCTCTTAAACCCAAACTTTTCCAAATATTTTATGTTCTATACCTTTGCTAACCTTGATACAATCTCAGCTATGTTTATGCAAAATAATGATGAAGAGGTAGAGCATCCAATTGTATTTGTTAGCTAAGGATTGGAAGATTACAAAGTCAAGTATACATTTGTTGAGAAGAAATATCTAACTATGATAAGAGGATTGAAAAAATTCAGACACATGGTTTCAAACAATAAGATACATGTCATGGTTTTTCATCCTATCACCAAGGAGTTTCTCCTAAGTAAAGACCTTAATGAAAATAGATTTGGGTGGATTAAAAAGGTGATCGAGTATGATGTGTACATTAAGGTGAAAAACTTGGTAAGAGGAAAAGGGTTATGTGATCATTTAGATTTAGATTTTCAAGAGCCAAAGGTGGAAGTATTGATCAACCAAATTCACCCCCAACCAGCTTATCACATACAAGTTCAAATCTAGACATAAAACATCATTAGTTTTCTTCAAGATGGTGAGTGCCCCAATGGGTTTAACAAGTCTCAAAGGAGATATTTTAGATTTTATACCATTCCCTATTATATTTTAGATGGTGTTATTTTTAGGAAAGATGTGAATGGTGTGTTGTTGAGGTGTGTTAATAGTGATCAATTTGATATGTTACTAGAAAAGTTTCACAATGGTGTAGATGGAGGTCATTTCTCTTCTAAGATGACAACTAAAAATATAATGAGGGCTAGTTACTATTTGTATAGTATTTTTAATGACTATTACCATTGGGCTAAAAAGTGTCCTCAATGTGCTTTCTTTGTAGGCAAACAAAAAATTGTAGTCCTTCCATTGAATCCTATCTAAGTAAACTAGCCTTTCATGCAATGGGGTCTTGATTTCATTGGTGTGATCAACCCTCCATCAAGTTCTAGACATAAATGGATATTGAATTATACTAACTAATTCACAAGGTGGTTAGAGATTATTGCATTGAAGGAGGCAAGTGAAAATGCTATCTTGGATTTCTATGAGAGCATTATAACAAGGTTTGGAGTTCCCCATGTTATCATTTCTAATAATTCACTTGATTTAATAAGTGATACAAATTTTTATTGGTCAAATAGGAATGGATTTTACTTGATTACTACATCTAACTATTACCCTCAAGGTAATGGGTTGCCTAAGTCTACTAATAAGAATATCATCAAGATCATCAAGAGGACATAGGAGAACAATCAAAGAGCATGGCACAACAAGTTGAAGATAGGATTATGGATTGATAGGATTACTCCTAAGAGGTTAATTGGTAATTCTCCCTTTGTTATTATTTATGGGAGAGAGGCTAAGTTGTCCATATCTCAAGAACTCCTTACTCTAGAACTTGCACAATAGTTGAAACTACTTGAAAATACTCTAATGGAACTCAGATTGATAGAACTAATACAATTATAAGAATCAAGAGACAATGTACACAAGGCCATGGAACAACACCAAGTACTCATGAATAAGTCCTTTGACAAGAGAACAATTGAAAGAGTGTTCAAGTAAGGTGACTTGATTTTGAAAGGGGATGAGGATAGAGAAAAACTAGGCAGACATACAAAGTTTGACACTTTGTGGAGTGGCCCTTACATCATTACCAAATGCAAGCAAAGAAACTCCTTTCAGCTAACCAAGATGAATGAAAAATATTTTATCATCCATTTGAATGGGATACATCTAATGTTATATTATTAGTCCTTACAAGTTTTTTTATAAATAAGTAGTTTAGGTATGTGTTTACTTTGGTTTTTTGTTGTGTTCCCTAGGTGCTTTATATCATAAGTGTGTTTCCTTCATTTTTTTGGTGTGTGTCTCTACCTTTGTGCATGTGTTTTTTGAGCCAAGGGCCTATTTAAGTGATTTTTGAGTGGCTGTATGCATGAATCCATGCCCAATGGAAGGATCTAGGCAATTGGTCTTAGGCATAGTAAGCATACCTACCCTTGGAATCAACAAGAATGTTAGCCAATTTTCACACCCAAATTATGCATCTTTCATTTTGGCTAAGTGTAGCATCCTTATTGGTATATTTCCATAGAAAAAAGACTAAGTGTTTTTTCTTAGGAAAGTGTCAAGTTCAAACCTTCCAAAGGGAACTTTTAAAATTCCTAAAGGGCATGTTCAACCTTTATAAGGGAACTTTTCAAAGTCATGAATGGTAGTTATATCAAAGGAATAGTCCACTTGCAAGTTTAAGAAGGGGCCCGAAAGGTTATTTATTTTAGATAAAAGGGTCTATGGGAAAATTATTCAGGGAAAATGTTGAAGCAAAGGTATAAGAAAAAACCTTGAGGGAAGGGTCCCAATTTAATGATACATATATGGATGTCAAATTTAAGGTGAGGAGATAGTTGTTGGAATTTAAACAGTGGTCCTAGGCAGATCAATGGTCTTCATTCAAATACTTAAGGATCTAAGGGCTCACATTTTTCATCCACTAAAGTAGATCAAAGGGTTCATTTCACCATTGATCAGGTCATGATCTAAGTGATTTTTTGATGGCTGATAAAAGGAAGAATCAGCTATACATATAGACTCCAAGCGATGCCTCTCCAAGGCTAACAGAATGGAAGTGACTCTTCCCTACATCATTACACACCTCACCAAGCTAGTGAGAAGCTATTAGCATCAGGATAAATCTACAAAAAGTGGACTCTCATTTTTATAACTTATTTATGCCATTACTTAACTCAAAAATATCTTGTTTCTATTAGTGCATCCATTAGGGAAGCATCTTTAAGAGAGCAAACTAGCTTTGTAACCACTTGAGGTGACATGGATTAATTGAATGGCCTAGATGAGTATCATTTGAAAAAATGTTTGTAGCTAAAGATAGAGACTCCCAATAAATTGAATCCTCTTTTTATCACCAAAGGCCTCCTCATCTCACTTCCTTTCTACTATATATACAGCCCTTGGGCTAGTTTACAAACAACCACATAGTGTATGGTGAACCCCTATTGGATTGATGTCACATTTTTCCTTTAATCATTAGGTACCAGTCTATTTATTTCAAGTTTTTAAAACAATTTTATGGGTGTGTAAGAGATGTATAGTGATAATAAGTGATGATTTTCCATCCTTTTGTCCTTTATCCTTTATGCCTGAGCAAAAGTTCTTAGTTTAACAGGTCATATAGAGTTTTTTAAAGTGTGTTGAATTGTTGTAAGTGTATAAATATTCTTGGAATGTGTAATTTTCCTTTCAGTTCATTTACCTTGTGTCATTTCATGCATCTCACCTCTATACTAAAATACTTGTGTTAGAAATCCTTAGAGCTTAGTAATGGTCTATGCATTTTTTTGTATTGTGCACTAGAATATGATATTCATATGGAAGATAATATTCGTGTATCACCACTCTTAGATTATGTTTTCCTTTTTTTTAATCTCTAACTCTTTTCCTTTCAATAAATTAGTTTAGATAGAAGTTTTTTTATATAGATACATTTATGGAGCTAGCCTTTTAAATCTAGAGGTTCATTTCCTCTATAAGAATACCCACATGCCTAGAAATGTTCCAACATTATCCAAATTTGGAAGAGGATTGAACACTCTCTTTTAGGGTATAATATTTAGAGATAATAGTTTGATATTTAGGTAATCACCTATGGCTATGACCTTTATCCTAGGCAAGGATGTTTGTTAAGTGTAAGCATGACTATGCCCTAGTATCTCAAGCTTTTATTTCACATGTGAAACTCCTTTTAAGACCAATTTTAGATTAGAACAATGTTCAATTTCTCATAAAATAATTTACCTAGTCATTATTCCTTGCTAGTTACTCTAAATTAGAACATAAATCTCATATTTCAATTCCATGGTCAACATGTGCAAGAGGTGAATACCTACATTTCTAAAATTTAGGATATTTAATCAAAATTAAATAATCTCTCAGTGGAGGGTTATCTAAAAGGACTTATTATAAGCAAAGAACAAAGCAACAAGAAACAAACATACAGTAAAAAGTAAGAAAGTAGGAAATAATAAAGAGAAGAAAATAGATATATACATGCCTATGTACAAATAAGGGATAAGAAGGAAAAAATAGAAAGAAATTAACCATCCTACCTACACTATCTCTAACTAGTCTTACAGGTTTATTCCATGAACACTGTTGGTGGAGCAGTAGCAAAGTAATGCTTGAGATATTGCCCATTAGTGGGCAATGTGAATTTTGCTCCATGAAGGTCTCTCATCTTAAAGGTATTATTTCTAAGTGTCTCTACAATCTGATAAGGGCCAATCCATAGGGGTGTGAATTTGCCATGTTTTCCCTTGGATTTAGATGCTTTGTCCCAAAGGAGGACCAAGTCTCCCTTACTAAACACTTTCAACTTTGACCTTTTTTTAAACCACCTCTTCATCATGGTTTGGTGCCTACTAAAGTTAGTAAAGGATTCTTCATGTTCATCTTCCATTTGGATGATCTCTAGTAATCTCGAATTTGAAAGCTCCTAGCCTTCTTCCATATATTATTGCATGAATTTATACATATGAAACTTGAGAGTGATAAGGAAGATAGGCTCGTGGCCATACACCAATAGAAATGGCAATGCCTTTAATTCTTTCTTGATCCTTATCCTATCTTCCCATAAGGAATACTTGAGAATCTTATGCTAAGTCCTAGGCTTGTTTGCAATAGACTTATTGATTTATTTCATTAAGTTCTTGTTGGTAGATTAAAACACTCCTTTCTTTTTAGGATAATGGTTGGATGCAAACTTAAGATAAATGTCATTATCATATATCATTTTATCATCTCTATGGATACAAATGTAGATCTATTATCACACACTAAAGATACTAGAGTTCTAAATATGGTACATATGTTCTCCAATAAATTAATCACTTCTTCAATATTGCATTTTTTGGTGGATACAACTTTAGTCCACCATGTACAATAATCTATGGTAGTCAAGACATACTTGTGACCCTTTAATGAATTGGAGTTGATTACCCATATAAATTCTAACCCCCATTATGTAAAGGGTTTATTAATCATGATTGGTTGTAAAGGAATTACTACCTTTGGCTCCTTTATTTTGAATATCTATCATGAATGGAATTCCATTACATTCTTATGAGCATATTTGAATATAGTTGGCCAACAGTAACTAGCCTTGAGAATATTGTCAGTTGTGGTTCTCCCAAATTGATTCCCACTTCCCAACTTCTCATAGAAGGTGTTCATGATGTGGGTAGCTTATTATTTTGAGACACATCTTAGGTAGACACCTTTAATATTTTTTGTAAAAAACCCTATATTTGATCAAATAATGGGCTACCTTGAGCCTTAAGGCCCTCTTTTTCTCCCTGGTTAGTCTTATAGGACAAGTACCATTAATTATCAAGTGGATTATGAAATCATACTATTCATTAGGTTGAAAATTATACTAATTAACCTATATGAACTTATCTTGGTGTTGGTATTAACAATCATTTAGATCAAGCCTATATACCTTACCAGTTTTGAAATTTTCAATTCTAGGTCATATTCTAGCAAAACTAACATCCATTTACCTCTACATTATCCAAGTTCATTTTGGCTTAGCATGAGATTTGTGGTAGGGTCAGATAAAATAACATGAACCTTATTTATAAGGATATAGTGCCTAAATTTCTTCACTAATATAACTAATGCACATGCTTATATATCAATCAATGAATAATTCAACTTAGCATTCTTAAAGTTGGTACTCATGAAAGGTATTGGGTGATCACACCCATCAATATTTTGAGTTAAAACTATAGTCATGGTATGGTTGGATGCAAAGGAATAAAGATAGAAGTACTTTGAAAAGTTATTACTTATCAAGACTAGGGCTTGGCTAATTGCTTCTTTGATGTCATTGAATGCCTTCTTGGATTCCTCATTCCAAGTGACTTTGGAATCATTTTTTAACATATAATTCAATGGTTTGATAACTTTTTCAAAACTAGAAATGAATTTTCTCACAAAAATTATTTTTCTAAAGAATGATTTTAACTCTTTTCTACTATTTGGAGGCTCTATCTTAGATATAGATTCCACTCTTTCAAGATCTATGGAGATCCCATCTTTAGTTATAACATGACCTAAAAAATTTCCTTCAGTAACACAAAAGATGCTTTTCTTGGGGTTGAAGGAGATTCCATACCTTCTACATCTCTCAAATACTTATTGTAAATACACAAAGTGATCTTCCCTATTTTTAGAAAAAATGGTTAGATCATCCATGTATATAATGATACAGTTACCAATCAGACCTTAAAAGGAATGGTCCATGGCCCTTTGAAAATTATCTCCTATGCTTATTAGCCTAAAAGGCATTCTTTTTTAGGCAAAGGTACCACAGTTGTGAATGCCATCTTCATCCTATCTTCCTTATTTACCAAAATCTAGTTGTAGCTTGAAAAACCATCAAGGAAAGACTTCATGGATAAACCTAAAATAATTTATATTACCTGGTTAAGAGAGGAAAGAGAATAATTATCCTTTTTAGATTCTTTATTTAAATTTATAAAGTCAATACAAAGTCTAATTTCACCATTTTTATTTTTAACTAGTACCAAATTGACCTCTTATGTAGAGTGCTTAATGGGAAACATAATTAAAGCATATATCAGTCTCTTGATTTCTATAAAGATCATAGGTTATATAAATGGATTCACAAGCCTTTGTTTCTTCCTAAAAGGTTTACAAATTTACTTGATAGGGATGGTATGAGTGATGACTCTTAGGTCAAATATATTTAAGTCATCATAAGACTAGGCCATGACATCCTTATATTGTGTTAGTAGCTCTTTGGCTTTCTTATTTTTAGTAGTTGTGCAGGCTTTTCCAACATTGAACAATTGAGGTTGATCTTGAGGGCCAAGATCAACTACATTTTAGTCTTTCCCATCTACCTTTGGAACCTTAGCGGTCTCAACTAGTTTTTCTTGATCAAATAATCTCTCTAAGGCAATCATACATTTGGGAATCTTAATGTCATTTAGTTGAATGACTCTGCCATCAAATTTGCCTTTTCCACAAGTACTTTCATCAGCCTCATCAATAATATGAGCATCAAATGCTCCATAATTAGCCACAAAATCTAATATCTACTGATAATCACTAAAAATTTGAGAATGATTCACATTATCTAGAATTGAAGGATAAGGTGTTAGTTTAATGTTGAAGTTGGTTGAGTCTTGGTCAGGCATAAGGTTGGCTTTATCAAAATATATCTCATCAACGACTTTGTTCTCCTTTCTAGGGATGGAAACAATATTAAAGGCATCAAAAGGCTCAATTAAATCCTAGACTTTGAATTTATACCTCTTAAATTATGATAGTTTGCATTGATATTTGATCTTCACTTGGTTGATTACAAGTTATGAATCCCCATAGACTAATAGTTCTTTAACTTTTTTCTTGATAGCAAATTACAAACCTAGGATGAGGGCCTCATATTCAACAAGGTTATTAGTTCATAAAAACTAGATCCAATATGATGCATGATATTTCTTACCAATAGGATCAATTAGGATAATACCAACCCTAGACCCATGCTTACATATGGAACTATCAAAATGTAGCTTCCATAACCCAGGCATAGCATTAGAATATTTAGGATCATAAAACCTATCATTTTCTAATGTGAAAAATCCTAAGTTTGAGTTGATTATATTGACCCTTTCATTCATAACATTGTACTCAGTGATCATGTGTTTCATTCTTGTTTCTCTTTCAACTCTTTTCTAGTTTAGAACTCCTTTCCAAAGTAGCCATAAATGTGAACAATCTATGGACATGTAGCAATTTATATCTTTGGTCCATTCCCTACTTGACAAAATTTCATAATCATCAAGAATGTCAACAACTTAGATATCAATAAACTATTGTACTCTAAGCTTAGAGGCCAATTGTATATGGACATTTAAAAATTCCCCAACCACCTTGACCCTAGACTTATCTAATTGGTTAACAACCCTATCATACTTAATAAGGGTCAAGCCAAGTTTTTTGGAAATACCAATTGGCATGATATTGGTGGATGCACCAATATACAAAAAATAATTTTGCAAATTATTACCAAACATCTTGACTATGATTAGGAAAGGGGGAGATTCTACCTTAGCTTTGTGCAAACCCACATCAGCATTATCAGCTTTGGGTGGTTTGTTACATTTATATGACAATGATTCCAATAATAGGTCCCTTTTTTTCTATGATTTGCATTAGTTCATGTAATGTGATATTATGTTTTATTTTCTTCAATTCTTCAACAATATTATAACCAATCTTATTTGAAGAACTAGGAACATCAAAATTATGTGTAGAGGTACTCCCTTTGGGTGGTTCTAGATCATTACTTGAAGAAGTTTCTAGAGGATTTCCAAAGTTATTTGGAGGTTTTGAGGTAGTCAAGATCTATTGATGCTCTCTATTCCTCAAAGGATAAGTGTTCTTTGGGAATTATTGGAAGTCTTAGATCTCCTCAGGGACATCATCAATTTTTTTGTCCTCTTGAAAAGGGAATTTTAATGATTCTACCATGTTGAATTGATTAGATGATTTGGATCTTGAGGTACCTATACCACTATCCTTACTATGTACCACTTCAAATGTGTCTAACTCTTCTTGGAAAGCTTCATAATCCTTCAAAAACTCAATGAAATCAATCTCACCATGTTTGGTTGTGCAATGCACTCTATAATAATTAGGTAAAGTAATGTTAATAAGATTAATATTCATGGTTTTCTTGCTAGAAGAAGGTTCATTATCTTTATTATTATATAAACTATCATTTTGAAACCCATTGTTAGGCATATTAAGCCTTTGGAATGAGAAGTTCTTACCAAAGCTTTCTCTAGTATTTCCAACTTGTTTTTGTAGTTGAAGGAAATCAGTGCTTAACTTTTGGACCATTTTTTGGATAGATTCATTCTCATTCTTGGGAGTTTTAGAGTTGTGAACCTAGTTATTCTTAGTACTAATAGCTGGTATTACAGCTCTTTGATCATTTGTGTTGAATCCATTATAACTAAGATGACTCAAGAACCCTAGGTTCTAATTAGGAACAACATGACTCAAAGGCATTGATTCAGATTTGGGAGTTGATTCAAGGCTAAAACATTCTGATTATTATTGGGGAAGATGTTCATAATGGTTAAATGTGGACTGATATTTAGAATAGAGTAGGCCATTTGTCCTTGGGGCTGCATTTGATCATTGATGATCAATACTTTAAAATAAGCCTTGGTTAATGAAGTTATAGCTGGAAGATATTTTTTTAGATATAAAAAAGTCATAGAATCTACTACATCCTTGTAGATTTCTAAATCTAAAGCATCATCAGGTTTATAAGGGTCTATGGTCTTACTATACATTTTATGGAGCTTGGCATTAAAGGACCTTATGGGCTCACTTGCATCCCTCTTGATGGTTGTGAACTGGTGGTATATGACACATGGACTAAGAATTTTTCCAAACAAGTCTATGAAAACATTAGTAAAATCATCCTAGTTAGTAATGTAATTATCAAAAAAATTGAGAAACCACTTATATGCAACATATTTAAAATTAAAGGGGAACAATCTACATGTTGCATCTTCATGTGTGACGTTTATCAACCTTAAAGAATATTTTAAAGACTTAATGTGATCTTCATCAGTTATAATACTAGTTAGACTAAATATTGGCAAGTATTTCTCAAGATTATGTGGGAGATCATGTACCACACCTAGCACATTGATTGAAGATTATCCCAACCAAGCCATACCTAGATGAAGGTCAAAGGCAAGGGTACCTTGAGGAGGTGAAGTTGGAAAAGACTTTGAATTCTTGCATCTACCTTTCTCACACTAGGATCTCTTATAGAATTCTAGCTCGAGCAAAGGTTCTCTTATCTCTTAATGTGATCTTATTCAAATCTTAGGTAGTTCTAGCTTGAAGATTGAGGATTTTGGTTAAAATATAATGTGTCAAGTTAATATTGATAAAGAATAAGGATTAATCCTACACATTAAGCTAATTCTATAAATATATACATATATAATAATAAAGGACATTAATTTCTAACTAATCTGGCTAAAATATGTGTCTAATTGCAAAAATATGGTCTATATTTATAAGTCTGAGCTCAAATAAACCCATATCTATGAAAGATATACCAATATTTGCTCAAAATAAATCATTTTAACCTCAAATATTGTGAATCTTAGATCCTAAGTTATCTTTACCAAAATCAAGCATCAAACCTCAAATAACATTGATCTTTGTCTAAAGTAAGCACAAAGATAGGTCAAAGACCACAAATATCAGTTATCTTTACACTTTTGACCAGAGAATTACATAAAAGGTGCAAAGATAACATCAAACTTAGATCAAAACACACTAATACTAGAAAAAATTCAACCAATTCACAAAGATAGGCCTTCCTTCTAGTGCTAATGAAATGTTGTTCCTGTTGATGCATCTAAATGTATCACAATTATTCTTAGTGTTCAAATAACACTTTTAATTTTAGAATTCTAGGAATTTAGAGCATGGGTAGGAGTTTTTGGCAAATTAGATTACCTATGGTGAAAAACTGGCAAAGCAATGTTTAACTATTCCATAAAATTTATATTAATTGATGGTTGGGAATCATCATGGTCCAAATATTTGTAAAGTTTAAGTATCTATGCTATCACTGGAAAAATTTGATCTAAGCTTAAATTATAGACTAATCTAGATGAATATTTATAGTGAGATCTAAACTAGGGTGATCCAGTTAAAAAGGAAGCAAAAGAGAAGATTAAGGCAGAAAGAGAATAAGTGATTATTTATCTTATCCTCAATCATTATGACAACATTTCAATTACAATTTTATATGCATTAAACTAGTATATAGTGTGAAATAGCGTAAGCTTAGGTCTCATTACATTTCAAAAAAACTTTAAAGGATAATATAAATAAGTATAAGTAATAACTAAATTTACTTTAAATATTTTCTACCAAATTTTAATGTAGAGAAAATAAAATGAAAAAAATTCAAGATCATTCAACAAATCTAGCATAAGCACAAATTAGCAACCCTATAATTGAAGATAAAACTCAAAATTCATATAAACAATTCAAATTTGAGATTTTATACTAGAAATTGAGAGAAAATCCATATAAAAATTGACACAAATAAACTTGGACAATATTTTCAAAATTCCTTGATTGTATTAACTACTCAAAGTATACAAATTTTGTTTAAAATTATCTCTCTTTACAAAATGGTAGTACTACCTTTTATAAAAGGACAAGGCAATATACTAATTGGTTACAAGATACAAATGTACAAAGAATAAAGATAGCTATCCTTTTTCTTAAGGTTCTAGAATACATTTAATTTTATAAACTAAACTAACATAGAAGCAAATACAATAACAAACTAGTATATGCCTTTATAAAAATATATTACATTTTCAAAATGCTACAAAGTTTCTAAAAAATAGAATATCATTTAACTAATTGGTTGGTGGGCCCTGTGCTTGAGAACTTGATTATTTATATTGAAGGATATTCATAGCCTTTTGATGCTCCTCATTAACAAGTCCTAAATCCATAGCTAGCCTTAAGAGACACTCTTCTTCCTTGTTAGCTAGATCTTTCAAATCCCTATCATTCCTAGTGATAGCTTCCTTAATGCTCTTGGCCTCAGTTATCCTTTTTCTTACATTGAGAATCATATCCAAGATCTTACTATTATCTACCCCAGACTAGCCTTGACTTTTGCCTTATATATCTTGAGTCACCAAAGTATCCTTGTGTTTGAATTTATCACCTACCATGATGCTGAGGGCACTTATATTTATGGGGTTGGTGATCATGGGGCCAAGTAGTTGTTTAATTATTTCAATAAGCTCCTTATCATATTTTAGGAGTATCTCTAGTCCATGTGACCATGCATTTAAACTCTAGATCTTTTCAATAACTTTTTAAAGAATTGCATTCAGATGCCCTAAACTATTTTTTTTGATCCTAGGGATCTACCTTCCAATCTAGATGTCAATTAACCCTACTATTTTTCCCTTTAAGGCTTTCCATTGGGCTATTAGACCCTTGACCACTGTGTTCTATTTTACCAATGCACTCAGCCTCAAATTCATTATTTTTAATGCATCAAACATGTCAAATAAGGATTAATCAAGCATTTTAACCATTTCCCCAAGCACTGATAAGATATCTTATGTTTCCAAATTCTCCTTTTCCTTCTCCAGGTTATATATTATTTACTTCATGCCCTTAATGCTTGCCCTAACTTGAGTTGAGTGAGCCTCAGTTAGTTCTTTAATGTCTTCTACATGGATGGGATGTTTATTGGGTTTCTGAAATCCAATTGGAGTTAAGCTTAAAAATGGCTCAACCTTTCAAAAGTTGAATGTTTCATTCCCCACTATGGCTTTTCTAATTGTCTCCCTTTATAAGCCTATTGTCTCAGGAATGAATTAGACCTTAGTAGTTAGTTTTATATACTTTGGAGGTTTAGGAGCCTCAACTTGGGTGTTACTTAATGCTCCTAGAGCATCCATATGCTTTTTATCTGACTCTATAGTGGTCATTATTCTCCTTTCTTCCTCATCCTTCATCAAAACCCTTATATGTGGCTTGATGTCATCATGCACATTAATATTCATAGTTTGGGTTAGGGCCCATGAGTGAGATAAGGAGGGGATCTTTTACATTTTCTCATAAATGAACCAATCAAGGATGATTAGTACATGGATGGGGTATTCTTCACTAAACAAGTTAACTTCACTCATGGGGTGAGTGAAAGCCAACTTTAGATTCTTCTATCCAACTAGGACTATTGCCAATTTTTCATTTATTTTCTTCAATGGTGCCACTTAGACTAGGTCTAGGGTAACATCTTTCCATTTTTATTTCTTATCCCCCTTTGTTTGGGCCTAAGATTATTCATCTTGATCCTCTTCTTCATCAGAGCCATGAGATTTAGCAAGGACATTGAGGGCATCCTCCACTATCCCATCAATCTATAGGGAAATTAGGTCTAAGTACTTAGTGGAAGATGTTATTTTTTTAGTCAAGGCTAAGTGTATCCCTCACCAGGCCTTTATTATAGATTTTCATTCCCATGACCTTGTGAAATTATTTATTGGGTATATGGCACTTCCATCTATGGTTGCTCTTGAGGGGGTATAGAAGTTATAAGTAACATATGGTACTATAGAGGTCCCATTTTCCATATGTCACCTAGTGGCTTCTCATTAATGGTCAATCTATGCTTGAGTTTGACATTATGTCTCTTGAACCTAGCCAATACCTCCTCAAAACTATTGGCCCTGATGTGCAAAATGTTATAGGCACTAAATTGATGTTAAAAGATAGGTTTAGGGAGTTGATTACTTTTTAAATGCTTGGAAACCTTGTCATTAGGATCCCACTACCTTAGGTTATCCAACTAAAATCTAAAAGAGTCCTTGTGTTTCGAAATAGTGTCTATGTGTTTCCAATCTTGAAAAATAGTTATGCTAATTATCAAAATAAAGGGATGAAGGAGGCCTTTCCTTTTCTCCTTGCACACTCCATCAACACCATGAAGAAGTTGACTTATAATCTCTTGCTCTAATAGTTTGGTGGGAACATAGATAGGTAATCTATAAGGTTGAATCAAAATCCCTTTAATTTTGATAATAGTATAATTTGGATACAACCAAATGTCTCAAATTAGATCTATGTATTTATTGATTAGAGGGATAACCCTAGGCATAAGGAACCCTATAATGGATTATACTAAATTAGGATAAACATAATCATAAATGAATTTCATGTGGTGACTATATTTGAAAATGTATAGCTTTTAATAATGGTGGGAGACTATAAATCTGTCCTCAAATGACCAATTTTTGATATGAGGGATCTTGGTGGAGGCTCAAAAGGCATCTAATAGATAGGAAATCATGAAGAATTTGTTAGTGGTCTTAATCTTAATGGTTATGAATTGACATCTTAGATGGATGCTAATCATCTCTCCAATTAGGGGAGTGAGATATTTTTTTACCATGAAGTAGATATAAGACACCCAACTCTTTTTGACATATGTGGTGGATGGGGTCTTAGATATTTTATTCAATAGGACCATAATTACCCTAATTCCTTCTCTAAATTGGGAAAATGGTATGTTTCCTATAGAGTCCCATATCACATGGTTCCCTTGGAGCAACCAAGGTCTAAAGATGGTGTCTAAGTCATTTTTTTCAATTCATTCCTTGATGGTAGGTAAATCTACATAGGGCTTCCTAGTTTTTAGTATATTGCAAAGGCCAATGGGGAAATATATGTGATTCTCCTATAGCTCCCTTCATGAATTATCTAATCATGTTCAATTCTAAAATATCTAAAAATATGAGCAAGGATGTCAATACAATGGAGTACCTTGGGTTTAGTAGCAACATGATGAAAACTGGCCATTTGGACTACAACCAGGTCATAGTATCTTTTGTTCATAGTGGTAATATTTTTTCTTCCTTTGTGATGGGTTGCATATCCTCAATGGTCTAGAAGAGCTAAGACTAGTTCTTATTGCTAGTGTTCAATGCCATAGTGTCCAAGTCTATCTTTAAAAACCCTTCCCTTATTGTCTATAGATAGATATAATTTTGTCTCATCCCTTATTTGTTGCCTCTAAGATAGTATGGCTATCAGACTTGTGAATTGCTCACAATTGGATTACAAATGGTGTCTGGGTCAATTCTTCTCACTCGACTTATAATTAAACTCCCTTTAGCTTAATTGTGATCAATCTGAGATCAAATTATGTCTTTTTATAAAAATCTTATGGATTTTAAAGCTTTAATGGTGATAGTTTATTTGAACATAGGCTCATCTATGCCTCATATTTTATTTTGACCTTTAACTTTATACATTTTCCCTTTTGAGCACACAAGATCTTATACTTTTTCATTTTATGCTTATGTGGTGCTTATTTAGCTTTTATCTAGCACCTTTTGCCATAAATTCATAAATGCCTTCAAAGCACTAGTCATTTTAAATAAAATTTTCCTTTTGTTTCTAATGGATCAACACAGGTCATTCATCATGATCTAGGATCTTGCATTTTATTGGCCATATTTACGTCAAACTTGATAGTTGTTCTACATAGTACCCTTGTGGGATTTTTGAGATCTATACTCTACATTAGTCACATATTATTTGTGCATCTACTACTATCATGATCACAAGCTCTCAAAGTTATATTGAATTGTCATAGATGATTTCACATCATTTGATCATTCAATCTTGATGAAGTGTGAGTAATTGATCCTAAAATATGCATGAACTTTAATCAATGCATGGTCATAAAAATGGACTTAGGATAAAATATTTTAAGCTAAGTTTTATTTTATGTCAATAAGCATGCCATAAACTTACACTAAAATATTTTATGCTAAGTTTTAAATCATGATATCAAAGTGGCCCCTTAGAATGATACAAACACATCTATTTGCCTAGACAAAATGTTATATGAGCTTGAATTTTATGGTTTCATAGACATCAATGACAACCTCATGAACATCAAATCATGTTCATAAGGACATCAAGTTTAAGCTTGTGAAGTTATTTTATTCCATATATCTCAGATTCAATTCACTCCATTTGATCACTCTCTATGATGAAGTGAGATCCATCGATTATGATCTAAGTAGTTTCACACCATTAGTTTAATTTAATATATGGGACATTTTTTTTATCAAGCTTCAAATGTGGGAGTGTCACATGGTGAATCTATGGATTCTCCTAAGCTTTTGAATTTTCAATGTTATGTTCACTCCATTAGATCATATGATCCTTAAGAGGTGAGAGCCATCAATCACGATCTAGATGCTCACACATGATTGGTATAAAGGATAAAATGCTTAAGTTAATTGAGATTTATTCACTCTATTAATTTGAGAGTTACAATGAGGTGAAGACTATCAGATCTATAAAGAATTAAGGTATTTAAGTTAAGACTCAGGTAGATACAAACTTAGGTTAAAGCTTTAAGAATAATGTCCTTTTTGCATTGATAAATATTAATGGGGCCTTAGGGTTAAAAATTTAGGTTAAAATTTTAATAAAGGGGACCATGTTAGAGATAAAAGGACCCTACAAATATGAAAGTTAGACCTGGTTAGAAAAAAAAAAGAAAAAAAAAGGGGGGAAATAATAAAAGGGGAAAAATATGATTTTAGGCTAGGGTTTGGTCATGTTATGCAACATGACTAAGCCTTAGCATAACATTAAGCTTAATTCAAAAGGAAATTTAAAATATTCCACCAAAAGCATTCTCTCCAAAATTTGAATTTGAACCAAGTGTTCAAGCTAGGATCTACTAAAAGGATTATTTCATTGCATGAATCCAATAGTGAGATTCCTCAAATTAAAGGCTATACAAGCCTAGATAAAGCTAATCTATGAAAATGTCAGTATGATGTATTGAAGGACCCCATGAAACTTGTAACTTATCACATGAAGGGTAACTATTAGCAACATTAGGCTACCTTAAATCAAAACCAAAAACTAATAGGCTAACTTTATCAAAGTGGATGATCTTCAAATTCTAATAAGGTTCAAAGTATCTCAAGGGTCCCAATTTTTTAAAAATTGGGGTATGTTAACCTCAAAAGGTTAGTGTAAGCATCAAATGTTCAAATGACTAACCATGTTGTCAAGGTATTAGCACAAGCCAAGTGGAGATACGGCATATAATTTAATGGGAGTAAATATTTGAGGAGTTGAGAAGAATTGATGGATAATTTAAGTAAGTCTCTATGTATTTTGAGATTTTTCTCAAACATTAATTGGAGCATTAAATGATATTTCTAGTCTTTAAAGACTTTTCTCAAAGCTAGTGGAGTGTGATATCATCTTCCTCAAAGATTTTTTTCCTTATAGTGCATTTTTAGGCCAATAATAAGACTTTAATACCCTTTTGACCTTTGGAGATTAATTTGATGAGAGAATATTAGTGTTTAACTAATCTAAATGTTGTTGACACTCCATATAAGGTGGTTCAACTTCATTTATTGTATTTTGAGAGCTTTCTTCTCTTCTCTCTTCCCTTTTCTCCTATATATCCCTTTTATTACACATTTTTCATAAATGTTCCCTATTTTTATATGGCATAGCCCCACCCATTTTTGTAAAAATATCCTCTTGAATTAATAAACAACTTATTTTGCCTATCTATTTACGTGAAACTAGTTCTATGTTTAGTTTTTGCATGATTGCTTTGTGGGGATGCATTCTTCCTTGGTCATAGTCCTTATTTATTTCCTCTTTGTAGGTATTTCACCATTGTTTTAGGTCTAAAATTTTGCTTCTTTGATCATTAATGATGGTATAGTTTGAGTTTTATATTCCTCCATACTTCATCTCTTATCTAGTTTGGGAATATTGATGCAAATGACCAGGTTGAGAGATTGTGTGAGTGATAGTTGTCTTTTATCTTCCTTAGTGTTAGCTTCAAGAAATTTGGAGTGTCATTAATTTTGGTGTATCACCCCTTTTTTTTAATTCATCCCTTTCTCCTCTTTTAACCTTTTTCTTTGTCAATCAATAGTTTAAAGTAGTTTTCTAAGAGCCTAATCAATACAACTAGGGAGTTGGCCCATAACTTAGAAGTTCACCTTCATTACAGGATACCCACAACTTGGATTTTTTCCCATTTTGTAGCCAAGGGAGAGGGGAGAGAGAGAGAGAGAGAGAGAGAGAGAGAGAGAGAGAGAGAGAGAGAGAGAGAGAGAGAGAGAGAGAGAGAGAGAGAGAGAGAGAGAGAGAGAGATCTTGAAAAACCCTCTCACAAGGGTGAAATTCTATGCTACAACACTAAATATAAATAAAAAGTCAAACCTATAACCACTATTCCATCTAAGAGGGTATGGTGAGATTAACTTCCTTGGGTGATATGATCCTCTCAGGTTAACCACAAATAAAATGGAAAAAATATGTTTTATATGGTATAAATAAGAAACCCTAGGCATTTACAATATACCATGAGGTACATGTAAATAAAACATTGTGTTTATTCATGTACAATGGATTGAGTATTAGGGTAGGACCCCTCACACCATGGTTTTAGTAAAATAAAAAATCACTTAGCCCATAATGATAGTCACTAAGTATTTTTAAAATTGTAGGAACATTGTTTCTAAAAACAATAAATAGGTAATAGAAAATGAAGAGAAAAAATGAAATATTTTTATGTATAGAGATTAAAAAATCAACCTAAGGTCAAAAAAAATAACTATAGTGTCAAATGTTATCCAAAAGGAGAATGAAATATATTGAGTGTTATATTAAGATCCAAAGTCTTAAAAAATTAATTCATGGTTTTATATTTATATGTAAGGCTAAAGGATGTTTTCTTTCAATGTTAGGAATTTAAAAAAAATGTTGAAATCCTAGGATAACAATAAATCAAACAAGGAATGTTCTAAATAAAACACAAGTTCAACATAATGTTTAGTCCATTTTATTACAATTTTTTCATACTTCCCATCCTGATTTAGTATGATTTATTGATTCATATTTACGTCTTATACACAATTTCAAACATTTGATATAATATGTTTTCTATTTTATTAGAAAAAATTCATACTTTTGATTAGTATGATTTATCTTGTTTTGATTTGGTATGATTAATTTTCTTATATAATTTTAAAACCTTTGATATAACATGATGTTGAATTACTTCAGGCATGGTGTGCCCTTTAGTCTTCCATTTTTTATTATAAAATCCATGGATGTTTCAATTATGAAGTTTAAACATGGTAACTATTCAACTCCTAGACATGAGGGAGTGATCAACCTTATTTTCAAATATTTCAATGGTATGAATCACATCAACCTAGGCATAGCCTATCCATAGAAGGATAAGACAAAAGAGGGTCCTATGGATATTAGAAAAATTACAAAAGTTGTGATAAAATACCCTATGAGTCCAAGCAAGGTTATTAAAAATTATGTGAACACTAAGAAACCTTTGGATAAACTTGTGGAGAATAAAATTAGGAAGGATGAATTAAATAATAAAAATCCATAGGAAAACATCAAAAAGGACTATGGAGTGCCTCTAATCCTATAGGACACATTCAAGGGAAATAGGGGAGGTAGGGAGTTGAGGACGTGTAGTAAAAAAGGATATTTGGTGATGACTTTTACTGATGTTGATGAAGACAATGAAGATCTAGGGGAGTGTCAAAAAGAAGTGGAATAGGGAAGCAAATAAATAAAAATCTAGTATCTAAAAAAATAAATAATGATCTTAATTATGTCCCTACAAATAAAGGGGAGTTTTATTAGAATAAGCAATTGAAGGATCAAAATGAGGCCTTTAATAATTTGGTTGCCTTGCTCAAAGGAAAGGAGAATTCAGATCAGATAGTGAAAGAGCTCAACCTTCACAAATATATCATGGCATGGTTTATGCAATAGATCATAGAGCTGAAAGGTAAGGTGAACTCTCTATAGTAGGAAAACATAAGGATGAGTCAAATATTTCTAGCAAGGGAGGATGATCAACATATATAGAGTTTATCTTTTAGGGTGGAACTTTTAGAATAGGAGAATTTGAAACTCCATAATAACATTAGTTTATTAGTGAATTTTAGCAAAGATATTATGTGTGAGGGAATACAAAATGTTGAAAACTTACGAGCTCACCTTAGTGAGGTTTTTGAGGCTAGTGTCAGTGGTAAAGAGAAGGGAAAGAAGGGGTAGAGTAGTGGATCTCAATATGGTATGGACCAAGAAAAATCATTGCTCCAGATTGACATGAATCTAAAAAAGATGAAATCTTGTTGTGAGGATATTGCTGGTAGTTGATTTAAACTAGTTTCTTTAGTGGTTCTTATTTTATTTTGTAGTGATATTTTAGCTATCTTTGGGCCTATTTAATCATGTTTCTTGTTTTATTCATTGGTGGACCTTGGTTACTTTTGTGTTTATACTTATCATAGGGTCTATGGACCCTAGTTCAAAAAATATCTCCCCCTTTAACCTAGATTAAAAAAATCATGATTTCCATTTTATTAAAAATTTATCATACTTCCCATCTTAACTTAATATGACTTATGTTGTTTTGATTTGGTTCATCTTTATTTTTTACACTATTACAAACATTTGTTATTTTTGATTTATTTTACTATTTCAATTTAATATATTTTCATATTTTTATTTTACACATTTACCATCATAATTGTATGTGTCTTACATTTTATGATTATTTATACACTTTTCCAAACTCTATGCTTTTCCTTTTAACCATTGAAGTGTTTCACACAATACTATAAAATAAATCCTACACAATATATTTTCCCATAGCATATACATCAAAAATTAAAACATGTGCTAGAAACAAATTGCATACATCCATGATAAAAATATAACTCATAAACCAAGAAATGTCTATATACACATAAATTTTCAAACTTTTATCAATTACTAACACATTTCATCTTGTAAGTACCTATCAAGTCTCAATCTCTCTAAGTGCACACCTTAAGGGGTGGGTAGACCATTGGTGAGTTTTATGATTTTTTGTCCCTTTTACCACTTTTTATATACACACTTATCTCCTAAAAACATTGTTCCTAAGCTTATTCTTCTCTATTGTACCCTTTCTAGTCATTTGCTACATTTTATCCTCTTATTTCTCACCTTAATCCCATTTTACCAGTCAGTTATATTAGGTTGACTAGGTCAACCCTATATAGTTTCAATTAATTTTCACTTAGGAACTAGTTTGGCCTTTGGCCGACTTAGCTCATGACCTAGTGAATTATTGTCTGAAATTGTGTTAGGTTGATTGGGTCAATCTTATCAACCATTATTTTGGAAGGGTTTAGGGTCAAATATACCTATATATTCAAGTTCATGTTTCCATTATTTAGATAAGAGAATAAGAAGTAATAGTTATTCTACATCTGCTTATTGACCATTCTACTTGAGGAGCAAGCTTAGGGTTTCATACTTTCTTTGGAGATACAAATCTTGTCTTATGGATAAATATTTTGGATGCATTGATAGGTTGTGTATCTTATATCTGATTTGTCTTTTTCATCCTTACATACCATAAAAACCTCTTGTGAATCACCTTATCCAAGGGAGATATTGAGGCTTGGTGGGTTTTTCTATAAAGGTAAGTAATCCTAACTTTGTTACTTCTTTGTAAGAGTAGATAGATATGAATTTTTACTTCTCTTCCATGAATTAGGATTCCATATACATTGATGTGAGTATATTTATCTTATTCATATTTAATTTTATTGTTTCTAACTCCCACTTTGTGCCACAAGATTTGGTGAGCACTAAATTAGACTTTTACTATACTTGTTATTAGTTTAGTGAGATATTAGAACATAGGATGCCCTTAGGGTTATTACATAATTGTGCTTGATTAGAGGCTTTGGAACCCTCCCTATCATGGTGTATTATGGTAAGATGTCCCCTAATCAGGTTTAGTGTATCCCCATATTGGTCATGTTCCCACTTAACAAATGTGTTCCCAATCGGAAGTGTATATTATGATTTATCTTCTTCGAGTTAGTACTGATTTATAGACATGATGCATTTATGATTGAACACATTATGGTGAACCTAATGTGAAACTAAGCCTTGAAATTTTTTGTTTCACTTATTTCATTATTTAATAATTTTTAATTTCATATATTTGTGATGTTAGGTCAATTTTATCGACATAGTATTAACTTCTATATGCAAGTTTAATATGGAATCACATCATTATGACTCTATTATGTTTGTGTAGGATTTTTACCAGGTTTAATCTTCTCAGTCAACCTAATAAACATAATATAGTTTTAAAATATTTTATAAATCTATTTTAGCATACTATATCAACCTAGTCAACCCTATACATTTTTAGGTTGCCAATAATAGGTTTCTACAAAGCTAGATCGACCCAATTGACATAGTAGCATTTGAAACTATTAATCAAGGTTATTCAACATCAATATAATATTTAATTTCATCCTCAAAATCACCAAAGTTATTTTATATCCTTCTTTTTCATTTATATAATTTTTTATAGTTTTAGGTTTTACAGTTTGCAATCTTTAAAACTACCTAGTTGATTGTACAGGGGTAGTTTTAAAGATTGCAAACTATAAAAGCTAAAATTATAAAAAAATTATATAAATGAAAAAGAAGGATATAAAATAACTTTGGTGAGTTTGAGGATGAAAATAAATATTATATTTATGTTGAATAACCTTGATTAATAGTTTCAAATGCTACTAACTATGTCAATTGGGTCGATCTAGCTTTGTATACAGTCAACTAGGTTGACCCCATCAACGTAGTTCTATATTTTATGCTTTTTCTAGAAACATAGGTCAACTCTATCGATGTAGTTAATTTTCATATCCTTGACTTTTTAGTATATAGGTGACACTGTCGACCTTATTCTATATTTTCTACATACACTATTGACTAAATTGACACTTTATTGTGTTTCAAAGTTGGAATTAACCCTTATATACTAATAATTATCTCACATTTTCATTTCTTATTGCTTACATGATTTAAATAGATCATATAGTCTAGTTATGTGGTTTTCAATATATTATTTAGTTTCATTATTTTCTCTTTTATGCACATACTACCAAATCACAAAATATTAAAACACATATTAACAATTATCTACCCAAGAACTACCTACTTATATTTCATCACCAAAGGGGAAGCTGACTTGGTTTTTTAGCCAATTATAAAACATGTGGTTAATGGTATATTTTGGCTAAGCACCTGATACCCTTATCATTATGATGTGTGAAGTGAAAGGGCAGACCCCAATACTAAGATGGTATCATTGCTAATATAGATCCCTTTCAGCCCAAACATCTTAAAACCATCCTTAGATTGCTTTATAGTTCCTTGCTTACAACCAACTTACTTTCATATCTAAAATTATACTCTAATAATCTAACAACATTCAAGTTGACCACTTAGATTTTACTTTCCAAGATTATTGCTTGTTATTTACTCAATTGTATGTTATATTACAAAAACTTGCATTATCTAGCATCGGTGCATGGTTTTGTGTTATGTGCCTCAATTGGATTAACGTCATTGATCAAATTTATTATGTGTTCTATTTCACTTCTTTTTTTCATAATTACTTGTAAAATTATTCTTATTTCTATACACAATCATTTCTATCAACATAATCTCTTATAGGCTATCTATTTTTCCCTGCCTATTGTATTGGGTTAACTTAATTAACTGTGTACACTTTTTAAACCTTTATTTATTGTACTAGGTAGACCCAATTGACTCTATATTATTTTTATAAATTCATATTTATTTGTTATTTACATATTTCTTTCTTTGTTTCATCATTTTTATTCATCACAAAATTTATATTTGAAGACAATACTAAGTTGAATTTAATAAACATGATGGGTTTTAACAACCCTCATAGGGTCTCCCATAAGTAGAGTATTGATTCCCTCTTATATGAGAGTAATGTTCATATATACACTTGAATAAAAAACTATGGGACCCCTCCTTATTCCTCTTCATAGTGTAATCCTCTCTTCTCACTAGAAGATCAACCTGAATTAGAGTATACACCTAAAATACTCTTATTTATCTCCAAATTTCCTCAAGATCAAGGAAAAGATCCCTCTACCATTTACCATCCCATGATTAGTGGTCAATATAAATAACCTCATTCACCTTATCCCACATTCTCAAATGGATTTTGAGATACTACTTTCTTTTATTCTTAGCCTCTTCCCTTGATTATGACTCCTTCTCATACCATGTCCTCTTATTCTTTAACTTCTTCCACCTCCATTCCTAGTATATCCACTAATATGGTAGGTTATACATCTAGTGGGCCTCTCCTAATACCCACTATTGCTAATACTTTCACTAGTGCATAATTTTCTACCTAATGTAATAATAATTCTAGTTCTTCCTCTTCTCATCCTTTCACTAATTCATCTTTTACCATAGAAGCAAATTTTGCCACTAGTGCCTCACATTCTAATAGTTCATCTCAAGCTCCTACCAACACCAATAATGATACCAAAGCCATTAATATAAACTATAATGCTTCAAATAATGCTAATAATTCTAATCAAAACCACCAACTCTTATTAAAAACACTTAATAAAATGATTACTTTTCAAGCTCATATTATAAAGTAAATGATGAGAATGCAAAATCATGTTCTCTATTTTCAAACTCATCCTCAACCAACATCTTGGGGCATGCATAATAAAAATGTTTCCCCACCTCCTCTTCAATATCCCTAAGGAAATATCATCCCTCAACCTCCTTTGGTTAACAAAACCATTAAGCATCTTCAAAATGAGCCTCTTACCACATAAATTGCTAATCTTGATATAGGAGGTATCACCCCTACCATTTCTTATAATGGATCCACTGATCCTAACCTTCATATAAAAACATTTAGAAATATTTTTAAGGATTGGTTCAAATTGAACACCTTTGTCGCTACTAAGATCCTAGCCTAAACCCTCATAGGTAATGATTTAGATTAGTACAATCAACTTAAAAGTAATTCTATTACTAGTTTGAAAGATTTAGTAAATTCTCTAGTCAAGAGTTCTAAATTAGTGATCTTCCCAAGAATACCTTGGCCCACTTTATAAATTTTAAACAAATTGAATATGAAACTACTCATTTTTTTTTAAATGTGGAAAATGTTGGTGTAGTGTTTTTTCCCACTGGGTTTTACCTACACAGTCGTATGGCCATTCTATGTTATTTAAGCTTCCTTAGGTTAGTTATAAAGAGTCCATAGGCTAATTATATTTAATTTTAATTAATTAAAAAAATTAGAGGCTTACTCATGTTTCCCTAATTTTCTTTATATGTACCCCACTTTTCCTTTTTGGAAGGTTAATCGACTCATTCACTTTTTCCAATAAATAGGTTAATGCATTATTTTCCTTCTCTTGAAATTTTGGTGCTATCAAACTACCTCACAGGATTCAACATTAATTGTATGAAATGTGTTTAGAGATCTTGGCACATTATTTCATGGTATAAGATCTTTCTTGATAGCCTCATTCATTATACTACCTAGTAAGATCTTCCATGCATTCACCTTGCTGATTTTTCTTCTATCTTAGCTACCATTTTTGAACTTGGAGGTGTTTTATTAATTTACCTCAAAACCACGTCAAAATGCCTTTGATGAAAAATCCATTTACATATATTTTGTGTGTTTTTTGAGATCTAAAATGGGTTTTTCTTAAATTTTTGAGAAACTTCATAGATTTTCTTAGAAATCAATTTATTTCAACTAGTAAAACATCCATATAGACCAAGTAATCACCACTGCAAACCATAGTTTACTCTTCATAGACCAAATCAGGTTCTCAGGGAGTAATTACTTAAGCCCATAGAGAAAATCAAGTTTTTGGTGAGCAAAAACTTGTTCTCCAAGACCAATAAGACTTCTCAAGGCTGATGACTTGCTGCAAGACTATTTCAGGTTTTCAATGAGCAACTACTTGAAGTAATCAGGTTTCTTCAATGTGACAACTTGCTAGTAGACTAATTCGGGCTTTCAAGGCAGTCTTATTTTTCCAAGAACTTGATGAACACTAGCTAGACCCATTTGAGTTTTTTGAGGTTGACTACTTATTAATCATTACTTAATTTATAAATAATAAGTCATTTAGGTTGAAGTACCTAAAATGCACTGATGAAGACCAATCTAGATTTTCCAAGGGTGATTACTCATTACTCATTTACTTTATAAGTAGTGTAATTACAAGGTTCTAAAGTAGTGAAGGTTTAAGAACCTAGATTACAATAAGGAAGACCAAATTAGGTTTTCCAAGTGTGACTACTCATTACTCATTACTCATTTACTTGTGAAGTAAAGCAGTTGACAAAACCCAATCAACACTGACTAGACCCAACCAATATTTCAAAGAAGTAAAGCAGTTTGAAAAGTGCACAGTAAATTAGCTGCAAAACCCCATGTGAAATTTAGGAAGGCATCAAATTTTTGGTGAAAGTTAATAAATAAATAGAGTAAATTTGTTTCCATTTTTGGATTTCATATTTGGAAAGGGTCCATGAATATATGGGAGTATGAACTAGTAAGTGTTATAACTTTCAATCTGTATCTCCTTTTTGGGTGCTATTGTTTTTGAAAGTGCATATTTTCTTGAGATCTAAACAATGATAACATTATTTTAGGATTTTTTTAACATCCATTTTTTGCATGGTGTAATAGCTTAAAAGTCTCTTCAAACCTTTATATCTTTCCTCTTAGATGAATTATTGACTATTCCCGATGTCCCTCTCATACTTTATCACACTGATTGCTCATAAATGCATTTTTGGTTGTGATTAACATCTAAAACTAAGCACGTGTGAATTATAACTTTAGGTGAATTATACTTGATAGTTTAGGGATACTTGTACTATGTGTTTTCTATTATTTTCTTTTATTTAAATTCTATAATTTGTCTCATTCTAATCTACACTAATGGATTTAAACATCTAACAACTCACACCATTTAAATATCTAGAATGGAAGTCTAAAATACAACTCACTTAGAAGTAAAAGACTCTATCATATTACAATGGGTGAGGGACTTGAGCCATTTATATATGTATAAAAGGTTAAGTAGTATAATAGATGTGATGAAGCCTATGAGTTTCTATGCCTATCAATGTCTCTTAACCTTCTATTTCATTTTGAATCTGTAATAACTCTGAATGAAGTTTAGACAATCCTAGATAAGCTTTTTAGGGTATAAGACATTAGGAGGGGTCATGAGCTGGAGAATGAGCTCATCACATTAAGACTAGGTGACTATGACACCCTAAAAGACTTATTTACAAATTTAAAATCATTGAGACTATAGTTGAATCAATGTGGCATTGAGAAAATAGATGACCAATTGATTTTATCCATGCTTGCAAAACTGGGTCATGACTATTCAATTTTCATCTCTACATTTTATGCTAGTAAACATGCAATTGGATCCACTTGGAAAATGTCATCATTTGATGAGTTTGTTGTTGATTTGACTTAGGAACAAGATAAGTTAGCTCAAATTCGTGCACTAAAGTCTTCAAAATCACATGCCTTGATTATAAATCAAGATAAGAAGCCTTCTAGCAGTGGCAAATAGGAGAAAAAATAGTCTAAACTTGATCATGGGCATAAGAAGAATAAAAAATTAGATTCCAAGTTTAAGGCATCACCAAACTATTAATTTTCAAGTGGGAAACCTAAGAAGGAGAAACTCAAATGCAAATTTTGTAAGAAACTTGGGCATGATGAATCTCAGTGCATGAAAAAGAAGATTGACACCTTAACTAAGATGCTTGAGAAGAATAACATCATTGTTCCTAAATATTCATCTCAGAACACATCATCACAAGATTTTACAAAGGGTAAAGATAGTAAAAAGAATAAAAACAAGGGAAAGGCACTAGTTATAGTAGCTTCTCATCCTTCAACTTGGGTTATTGACTCAAGTGCTTCCTATCACATGGCCTCCTTAGAAGATCTATTTTTTGAAATAAAGCCACATTCTATGCCTTCGATTCTCATAGGTGATGACACTTTAGCAAGAATTTAGTGGTAAAGGATTGATAGAAGTGATGGGACCTGTAATGATTTTTTATGTGTTCCTTCACTATCCACCAATCTTCAATCAATATATCAAATCACTCACATAGGTGTAGGGAAGTGACTTGAGTTCACACTTGATTCAGTGGTCATCAAGGAGCTACATAGTGACACTAAAATGGATTATGGGAAGGCTAATCATCAGTCTAATTTATATACCTTTTCACATTTTTCCCCAGATCATCCCTCAGATGCACTACTGACTCATGTAGATGGAGTAAGCAAACTATGGAATGAATGTTTTGGCTATCTAAGCTACTATTACCTAGAGAAACTCAGTTATCAAAACATGGTTTCAATATTGCCTAAAGTCAAATTCTTAGATGGCCTATGTAATGTTTGTATTCTGGGCAAGCATTTAGTAGAGAAATATACAAGGGAAAAACAAGGAGAGCTTCATAGAATCTAGAGATAGTCCATAGCGACTTAGCAAGACCATTTCCAAAACCTTCATTCAATAAGAAAAGATACATGCTCACATTCATTGATGACTTTTTGAGGTATACCTAGGTGTTTTTTTCTCAAAAAGAAGTTTTAGGTCTTTGATCACTTTAAGGACTTAAAGGCACTTGAGGAGTAGTCAGAATGTTCCATTAAAATTTTAAGGACTGATAATGGAAAGGAGTATGTCAATAATAGGTTTGAGTAGTTTTGCACATCAGAGGGGATTTAGATGCAACACATAGTTCCATATAGTCCTCAATAGAATAGTGTGGCTGAATGCAAGAATTTTACCTTGAAGGAAATGGAAAACTACATGCTTCAATCAAAGTCTCTTGATCCTCAGTATTGGGCCAAAGTAATCAACTATGCATGCTAAATTTAGAACTAAAATACACATAAAGCCTTAAAGGGAATCACTCCTTTTGAAGCTTGGGATGGTCAAAATCCTATAGTATATCACTTTTGATTATTTGGATCACCAGTAATGGCCAAAATTCCCAAGAAGAAATGCAAAGCAATGGACCCTCAGACTTAGTCTTACATCTTTATGGGGTATGTAGAGGGTGTTAAGGGATACAAGCTTCTCCATCCTAAAACTCATGAGTTATTCATTGAAAAGAGTGTCAAGTTTTTCAAGGGCCCACTTGAACATAATCATCACACTCTAAACTCTTCAAAAGTCTCACTAGACATTGATTCCACTTCTGAAAGGGATGTAAATCCACCTCAATATCCTCTTGATGATGAGGATGAATCTTCTTATTCTTCAAGTTCAATTGATGAGAGAAATGATGAATATACTCCTCCATCTCACACTGGCACTATAGATTATGAGGACTCACCTCCTAATTCTCTAATCTCATACAATTCTGGTCCTATTTGGGCTAGAAAGGCACTTCAAAGTGTTGGAAGATGGGTTGGAAATCCATTAAATATAAGGTGGACATGATCATAGTTTTAGGGGACTTCACATGACTACTTTTCCATTATATTATATTTTCAAACCTTTCATGAGGCATATCACATTTCAAAATGGGATTCTACTATGCAAGAAGAGCGCAGTTCCCTAATTAGGAACAAAGCATGGGACTTGATCCCTCTTCCTAAAGGAATAAAATTAGTCTAGTGTAAATGGGTTTATTGGACCAAGTATGGTGTATATGGGTTAGTTGATAAGTATAAATCTTTTTTGGTTACAAAGGGGTTTTCTCAGGTGCCTGGTATAAACTACACTAAGACATTTTCTTCTATAGCCAAGATGACATCTATAAGACTCACTCTAGCCATCATAGCTACACATCAATGGGATGTTCACCAAATGGATGTAAAGATTGATTTTTTATGTGGTGACCTCAAGGAAGAGATATATATGGAGAAACCAAAAATCTTTGTGGAAGATATCTCCTTGGTCTATAGACTCAAGAAATCTATCTACAGACTCAAATCAGCCCCTTAGGCATGGTATTCCAAGATGGACTCCTTTCTCCTCATAGTAGGGTTCACCAAATGCCACTCAGATCCAAATGTCTACATCTTACAATAGGATGATTCTCTATTGATCCTAGTTATCTATGTGGATGACTTACTGATTATAGGGAGCTCATGATCATCCATCTCAATAGTGAAAACTACACTTTTGGATAAATTTTCAATGACAAACATGGGATTATTGCACTACTTTCTTGGGATTGAAATAATTTAGTTAGATTCTAAGATAAATTTATCATAATCCTAATATTCTCTTGATTTGATTGTGAGGTTTAACATGGCTGATTATAAGCCAAATCCTACTACCTTCTTGTCTAGTGTGAAGCTTGAGGCTGATTATCCTACACCACTAATTGATGAAACTCTATATTGACAACTCATGGGTAGTCTTATCTATCTCACACATACTAGACCTGACATATCCTATGTAGTTGGATTGGTCTCCCAATTTATGCAAGATCCACATGAGTTATATTGGAAGGTAGAAAATCAAATTCTTCACTACATTCAGGGTATGCATAACTATGGGATACACTATGGAGTAGGAACAAAGGTTGATTTGATTGGATAGTTTCTCACTTGGTTTAGGTCCAATAAGTTGGTCAAGCAAGAAGTAACATGTAATTGCTTTATCATCTACAGAGGTATAATACAAAGGGGATGTCAATGCCATCATTGAAGCAATCTAGCTTTAAGGGATTCTCATTGAGTTTGGTGTCTAGTTTCATAAGCCAATAATAATCTACTATGACAATCAGATCACTATCAAGATTTACAGGAATCCAATTCTTCATTAATGGACCAAGAACATAGATATTCACATGTATTTCATCAAGGATGTTATTAATGAGCAAGTCATTTATCTTTGATATTTCCTAACATCAGAGTAGATTACAAATATTCTAACCAAGCCCTTCATAGAGAGTAAATTTGTTCATCTACGAGCTCTCATTGGGGTTAGGGATGTTCCACCTTCTTCTTCCTCCTATGGAGGTTCATCACTATGTACTTGGGTACCTCATTAGGTTTGCAATGTTGGGACCCAATTCTCATCTCACCTAAGCTATGCTTAAGGGGGGTGTTGGTGTAGTGCTTTTTCCCACTAGGTTTTGCCTACATAGCCATATGGCCATCCTATGTTATTTAAGCTTCCTTAGGTTATTTATAAAGGGTATATAGGTTAATTATATTTAAATTTAATTATTTAATTAGGAAAATTAGATGCTTCCTCATGTTTCCCTAATTTTATCTATATGTACCTAACTTTTCCTTTTTATAAGGTTAATCGACTCATTCACTTTTTGCAATAGAAAGGTTAATGCATTATTTTCTTTCTCTTGGAATTTTGGAGCTCTCATAATACCTCATGGGATTCAACATTGATTACATGAAATATAATCAAAGATCTTATTACACTCTTTCAGAAAACATTGTCCAACAAATTTGAACATAACATGGCTTATTATAACCTTTTCCATCTCTTTACCAATGCTCTTTTCCCCAAGTTACAATATCGAGTCCATAGTCTCTCTCCACATACCTTGGAGGAGTCCATTCACCAAGAAAAGCATCAATATTTCCTTATGCATCAATTCAAGACACTCCAACCTTTTATGGGTACTCATATCTTACTTAAAAACAAAAATTATAATACTACCAATGATGGTGTCATAGACTCTTATTAATAATTCACATTATTTAAGTTATCATTCCTAACAAATATTTAGAACTAGGTCCCTCTTCTCAAAAATACACCAATACTCATTTATCTTAACCTAATAACATCAGTGTTCACAAACCCCTATTCTCATCGAAATTACTAAAATGTCTACCTAGGCCTCTTCCATGAGAACTTGATCCCACTTGTCCTATGAAATATTGGTATGATCCTAACAAGTTTTATTGGTTTCACACTAGTTGGGGTCATTATCATGAGACTTTTAGATAGATTTGTAGTTTAGATATGGATTTTCTTCTTGGTCCTAAGTTTGATCATGATTCAATCACTCAAAAGCGTTAACTAGCCCATGACATTAATTTTAAGGCTCGTTAAACACATATTAAATGTCAAGTTTTTCATAAATCTAATGCTCATTTATCTATCTATCAAGACCCTCTTCCTAATAACCAACCTAACCAAGATAACCAAGATAGGCCCATCCCTTCCACCAATAATGTATAAAGTCTTTTTGACCTAAATCCTAAGGAGAATGTGGTTAATATGACTAATATGCAAAGGGTGGTTACTTTAATTGATAATCAACCTATCTACACCCCTCCATTATCTCTCACATTTTGTGTTATCTAAGATTCTTCTCCAACTCACTTAATTGAGTGGGGTAGTATAACCTTATCACTTTTGATTATCCAATTCCAAATCCTCCCTTTGATAACACTTCCCATTCTATTTCTACCACCCCTCCATCTTCTTTACCTAACACTAATGACAATCAAGCTTCTATTAATGCTTCTTCTACTGATTCTATAAACCAACCTAAACCAATGGATTCATCTTCATCAAATTATTTATAATCTTTTTATAATCCTTCTCCTTCTTTTTAACACCAATTTTAATGCACTTTGGCTCCTTCTTTTGAGGACATCCTTCAACACCATGCACCTATTTCTAAAAATCTTCTTATGGGTTATGATGAGTGGGATCCCATCATGGAACCCACTAATCTCCCATCCCAAATCTTATTCATTGAGATTATGAGGACCTATCTACATCATTGAAACCATATTATGTAATTATTGTAAAAAATGAACATCCCTCATCTTTCTCTAGAAGGACATGAAGCAACCTTATATGGATCTGAAGATAACATATTACAATAATGTGAAGAGATGTCCATCCATATTGATAAAATAATGGACACTTATCTTTTTTTGAATTTTCCCATCAATTCTATGATTCCCAATGAGATATTACTTTATGCACATGATTCTCCTCTTTTCATTAGTCTCCAAATTGGTGTTATCCAAATCAATCATGCCATGATTGAAAAGGTTTCCAATCCCTATGTTACCTTTCTTGATTTTATCAAAACCCTTAGATATTCTAAATTCAATATCAAGTCTACACATAGCACATGTCAAGGATATTATCAAAGGAAAATTAATCCTTTAGGTTGTGTGTAGATTCCCATTACCATCCCATCTATCACCATTCATGTGAAGGTGATGATATTTGACTTTCCTCTATCTTACAACATCTTTCTTGGTAGGTTGTGGACTCACTGTATGAGAGTTGCTACTTCTTCTACCTACCAATGCATTAAATTCCCTAAAAATAGAGCCATATATAGGATTTAGGGAGACACTAACCCTTGGAATTTTGAAAAATTCCAAGACCATGGTGTCTTCAAAATTCTTACTCTTAAACCTTTGCCCAGTGTTCCATTCTGTGAGTCTCAACGACTCAAATTTCCCATCAATTATAATTGAGGTTATAATGGTCATACTAAACTAATTATGAATATTCTTCCTAACCTCTTAGATTTTGATGATGATGAGCCTGATGAGATCAACCTAAAGATTAAATTTTTTTGATCTCTCACCTCATCTCATCTCTCATCTTCCTACTTCTTTGCATCCTTATTCTCATAAACCATCTTGTGATGATTTCCCTTTTGTCTTGACTAAGAATTAGCATTATATTAATCACACTTCATTGGATGACAATGTAATCCCTAACTACATCATTGATATTCATACACCTGACTATGATGATGGTTATTCCTTAGATGATCCATTACTAGGTGGTCTTATTCAGGCATGTGATGCTAAGATTATCCATTACCATTCTTCTTTGCTTCATTATTTTCATGTATCTTCTCATATTAAATCATTTATAGTCATAAAATTTACTATTTTTCCTCTTTATCATAGGGTAGAGATGATTCCAACACCTCTAATTTTTTATGAAATTTTTAGGAGTATGCTCATGGATCATGTTATGGCTAGGCCTTATGACTTTGCTAGGTACCCTGACCACTATAGATTGCTTATCCCTAAGATGCATGTGACCCTTATTCATCCTTCTATATAGCTTAACCCTCCCTTAGTAAAGCCTCTTATAGTTTAACCCATTTTTACTCTTACTTTAGCTGAGTCTCTCCTTGCTTCTAATCCCATTGTTCCTTCTATTGAGCCTAGTCCCATTCCTTCCCCATCATCACCTTATATTTATTATGGTTTACTTATTTTACCTAAAATGGCTCTATTACCCACCAAATGGGTTGATAAGCCTTTCCAAGATCCTTACATTCTTGTTACACCTCCTCCTTTGAGTAATTATACTAAGCCTACATATAGGCATATCTATTGCTTCCACAACATAAATAGCCATCTTCCATGCATTATCATAAGCTATGATAATATACTAATACTTTATGGCCTTCTACCCTTTAGTATTCTAACAAGGACTTACCTCCCTCAAAGGTACTTCCTAGTTATATTTATAAGTATGGAGAGATGTATTATATTTAGCACTAATATGGCACCCATCACACTGGTCTTTACCACATCCTTCAACATCTTAAAGATCACCTTATAGTTATTCATAGATATAATACCATTCCTCCCATAGGTCATTCTTGTAAGAGGGATCCCCCTTCTTCCCCCATGGCTTCACCTCATGTGGTTCCATCCCTTCTTATGGTTTTTTTATCACTTTATATTACTTCACCCATGAATACTTCACTCATTGACCTTCCATCACCTATAGATTCTTCCCCACCTATGAATCCCTCACTTGTGGATCCTTCCCCCCAGTGATTCTTACATCTCCCATTGAGTTTTATCTATGTATTCTTCTAAGCATCCCTTGCCTGATATCCCTTCTCAGCATGATCCATTTAGCATGCCTACATTTTTTGTTAAGGAGATTAGATAAGTATTTTTTTCATAGTTTTCACTGAAGATAGATGAGACATTAGTATCCATTCACCTCCAAATTCATAGATATCTATCATATGTCCTAGTTAATGTGTGTGGGAAAATATATTAGAATTTATGAACACATGCATGGTGTTCTTTATATTTTCATTTGGATTGGACATGTGATCCAATATTATATTTATCTATTTGTTATATCATTTGACATTGTGTCAAATTCTTATTTATCTTAGATGGTGACTTTAATTTTTCACTCTATATTGATTATATTTTCATTTATGTTTTCATATACATGTTTTATTTGTCATTGCTTTCTCTTCCTTCTTGAATTTATTTTATTTTTTTTCTTCATGATTGTTTGCTTTCTTATCTCTATTTTCCACAACTAATTTTCATTGTGACTTGGCTATACACACTTAGTTTCCTTTAGTCATTTCCTCTTTACCATGTGATCAGATAGCAAACAAATAATCTCATTATATTTTCCTTTCATGGTCCACTTTGGATCCCATTTATTACCTTTTCACAAACTAAGAAAATACATGGTTGAGACTTGAGATAACATTTTGGTTCATTGTATTCTAGTTAGTCTTGTCTTTGGTCACTTAGCTTCCTTTAGCCTGAACATATATCTCATTCATGTGTATCACTCTATCTCTCATGTTTGGTCATTCCAAGTCCATATGGAGGAGGAATCTTAAAAATCCTTAAAAACAATCAAAATACAAATCATTTAACAAAATACAATGATATAAAAGGCAAAAACATTCCAAAAAAAATATTAAAATTTAAATAACACTAAAAGAAATGATTCAAATCACATCTCTTTCTTCTAGTCAAAGTTCAAACTCCACAGTTGGCCTCACAATAGATCTAAGGTCCATTAGGGTGTAGTAGGCTATTATATTATAAAATGAGAATAAAAACATATTTTAGTGCTATCTACTTGTTATGAATGAATACAAAAATAAATTCTCAATAATTTCATAGAATCATAATAATATATATGATTAGAGATGCATAAAGGAAAAAAAATAAACATTCACAATAAGAAGAAAAAATTTAACATGGTTCACCTAATGTGGGCTACATACACCAAGAAACATTCACTAAGATTTTATTACAAGCCACCAAAGTATAATCACTCTCAGATTTATCTTCACAATTACAATGCATAAATATTATTTGGAGTTATTCTCAAAAAATCCTCCTAAATTTGCACCTAAATTCACACACTTTTTTCCTCCTTCTAAAACCCTTTTTTCTAATGATGCATTACCTATGAAATATATATCTATAAATAATACATCAACAAAGTAGTATTACAAAATAATGGGTACTAAAACCATGGGAATAATGAACCAAAAATGATTTCCCATTAAAAGGGGTCAACCCAAACCTCTATGATAATACATATAAAGAGTAAAATACATTTTAAATGTGTAGTATTTGAAATAAACTATAATTTATAAATAGGCTCAACAACACAACAATCTCCCACTTAGAGACTAATTTCCTCTGAGCAGGCTTCTCAATCAATGAATATCATCTATGAATGCCAATAGAAAGTAAAAATAGCCTTAGTTTATCCCTTGTGACCACATTTTTCATTATGTTTATAGGATTATAATTGGTATGAATCTTATCGAGCTTCAAATTCTTTTCCTCCAAAGCTATCCTAAAGAAATGGTACCTCAATTGTATATGCTTCATCCTAGAGTGGAAAGCAAATCTATTTGCTAGATGTATATCACTCTAATTATCATTATATAGATTCTATTCCTCTTTATTATGCCCTAAATATTTAATAAATTATTGTAACCAAATCATTTCTTTGTTTGCCTCTATGGCAACAACATACTCATCCTCTATGGTTGACAAAGCCACAAGTTTCTATAGTCATGAAATCTAGATCATTAGTATGTCACCTATAGTAAATACATATTCTATTGTACTCCTTCAACTATCTAAATCTCTATCCATGCCCAAATATACATAACCAAAAAAAGTGGTGTCCAATCCACCATAGCTTAAAATTTTCCTCATGGTCCCTCTTAAATACTAAAGGATTCACTTCACTGCCTTCTAGTGTTCTCTACCTAGATCACTCATGTACCTACTTACTGCTCCCATTACATGGGCAATATCTGGCCTAGTGCACACCATGGTATGCATCAAGCTATCAACAACTAATGAGTAAGGTACACATTATATATATATTTTCTCTTCCTCTATCTTGGTACACAACTCTTTTGATAACATGAAATGACCTACCAAAGGATTCCTAACTAACTTAGCATGCTGCATACTGAACCTCTCTAAAACCTTTTTGATGTACTCTTCTTGGGATAAATTCAAATTTTATTCCTTCCTATTTCAAGTTATTATCATACCAAGGATTTGTTTTGTTTCTCCCAAATCCTTCATAACAAAGGAATTACTAAGTTATTCCTTGAGTACCTTTATTTCTTGCATGTTCTTACTTGTAACTAACATGTCATCTACATATCGACAAAGGATAATATAATCACCATCATAAAACTTCTTGATATATATTAAATAGTCTAAATAACACCTAGAGAATCCCTTCTCTGTCATAAAATTGTCAAATTTCTTGTACCACTATCATGGAGCTTGTTTCAGGCAATACAAGCTCTTCTTCAGTTTGCACACCATGTTCTTCTTTCATGGGACTTCATATCCCTATGGCTACTCAATATAAAATTCCTCCTCCAAATCACCATGAAGGAACATAGTATTCACATATAGTTTCTCTAAGTGAAAGTATTTTGTAGCCAGTATCCCAAGAAAAATCCTAATAGAAGTGTCTTTACCACTAGGGAAAAAATCTCATCAAAATCAATTCCCTTCTTTTGTGAAAATGCCTTTACCACCAACCAAGCCTTATACCTTTTCTTAACTCCATCATATTATTTAACTCTATACACCCACTTGTTCTACATAATCTCTTACCTTTAGGTGGGGTTCCTAAATCTCAAGTCTAATTTTCCATGAGAGACTGATGCTCCTCATCCATAGCTTGCTACCACTTCTTCTGACATCAGCCTGAATTTATTCTTCAAATCACTCTAACTCTCCATTGCTAGTGAGTAATAAATAATTAAGATATGGATAAACACATTCATGTTCCCTTCTTACCCTAGAGGACCTTCTCACCATAGGATTTTGGGGTTCTTCTGAAGTAGGTGCTAAACTAGTTGCTTGGATACTTTATCATTTGTAATGTATTCTAGCACTATGTATTTTTCTAGAATCCTCTTTATAATACTAAAAATATTGTTTATACATGACTTTTTCACTAAAGACAACATCCCTAGACCTAACTATTTTCTTGTCCTCAAGACTCCAAATTTAGAAACCAAAGTCATCCTCACCATAACTAATAAAGGTGCATTTTCTAGACATAGCCTCTAACTTGGTCCTATCATCCTTATCAATATGAATGAAGGATTCACATCAAAATATTCTAAGAAATGAATAGTTAATATTATTACTAGACTAAGCTTCCTCAAGTATGCCTCCATCCAAAGCAAATGAAGGACCTCTATTTATTAGATATACAATTAAGTTTACTACTTCTACACAAAATTGAAGATGCAATCATGCATGCAACCTCATGCTCCTATAATACTCCATGATAGTCATGTTCATCATTTTTGACACTCCATTATATTATGGAGTTCTTAGAACCATCCTCTATATGCAAATTTCATTCCTTGAATAGTAATAAGAAAATGCATTATTACAACATTACCCATAATTATCTGACCTATGACATTTTAACTTGAGACCTATTTCATTCTCAACCAAGGATTTCCATCTTTCAAACATATAAAATTCATCATATTTTCTCCTAATACCACACACCCAAAATTTTCAAGTTACATTTTCAATAAAAGTGACATAATAAGATGACCCACCAATAGAAGACACCTGAACCTGCCCCCATACATCTGAATGAACTAGCTCTAACTTATTCTCCTTCCTTGTAGGTCCAACCTTTAGAAAATTTACCCTTTTATATTTTCCATACGCATAGTCTTCATAGAAATCTAAATCAAACCCTTTCAATCTAGACAACTGATCCTTCAAAATTTGCATACCATTTTGGCTCATGTGATTGAGCTTATTGTGCCACAAAGTTAAATTTGAATCTATTACAAATAAATTAGAATAATTAGCACTACTTGATAAATATATGGTGCCAACATTCTTACATCTTACTACCACAAGAGAAGCCTTGGTCACATTCCAAGAATCTACTATAAATGTCACCATACAACCTTCATTACCTAGCTATCCTGTGGATACCAAATTGCATCTCAACTTAGGCACATGCTTGACATCCTTTAGTAGCCAAGTGTTCCCATTATGCATCTTGATTTGAACACTTCCTTTTTCTACTATGTTCTAAGGCTCATCATCACCAAGGTAAACATGTCTAAAATCCCCTTAAAATAATCAATAAAATAATGCCTATTGGTGTAGAATAAAAAGAAGCCCCTGAATCTAAAACCCAAGACTCAAAAATATTATCAATGGAGAGAATTAATGCATGTTGACAAACATTACCTATTTCTACATTCACCTCCTTGGTGTCTTCCTGATTTTTGTTCTTATTCAAAAGAGACCAATAATCATTCTTTACATTTCCATCTTTCCATAGTGCCAACATATCATCTTGGCCCTTGATTTTGACCTTCCATGACCATTTGACTTTCCACACTTTCCTTTTCCTCTAAAATTTAATCTCCCTCTACTATCCACTACCAAATCATCACCTAAAGTAGAAGTCTCCCCAGATCTTTTCCATCACATCTCCTAACTAAGGATTACTCCTATGACATCCTCAAACTTCAACTTGGCATTATTAGAGACTGAGTTATTCACACCCATTACCAAGATATTCCAACTCTCTAGTAAGGAACAAAAAATAAGTAAATCCCTAAATTCATCATAAAAATCAATTTTTATAGAATTCAACATACTCAAAACCATATTAAATTCATTCAGATGATCGACAATTGAACCATTTTCAGACATCTTCATATTAAATAAAAATTTTATTAAATTTCTTTTATTAAAAGTAGAGGGTTTCTCATATAGCTTCCCTAATGGAATTATGAGACCTTATATGGTCTTCTATGATATATTAAATGTGATCAAAGATGTAAGGCATAACCTAATTTCCCCAAGTGCTTTCTTATTAAGCAACTTCCAATCCTCATTTATCATACTCACTGGTTACTTTACTTTTCCTCCCATTAGAGTATGGAGGTCCTTCTGATAGAGGTAAGCCTTTACTTACATATTCCATAGACAAAAGTTATATCCATTTAAATTTTTAACCTTTGATCTTTGATCATCATCCATATCTCCCACTTGAACTAATAACCCTTCCTATGATTCAACACTTCAACAAATACAATCTAAATCTCTGATAGCAATTATTAGGAATAAATATAGAAATTGATGCAAACAAATTCATATAATTTTAATGATAGATATGATTATAAATGAATAAATAATATAAATAAACATGCACAATAATAAGACTAGATTTTATGTGGTTCACCCAATGTGGGCTGCATCTACCAAGAAACACTTGCTTAGATTTTATTACAAGCCACTAGAGTACAATCACTCTCAGATCTATCTTCATAATTATAATGCATAAATATTTTTTGGAGTTGCACTTAAAAAACCCTCATAAATTCATACACTCTATTCTTCCTTTTCAAACCTTTGTTATCATGATGTATTACCTATGAAATATATATCTATACATAATATATCAACAAACTAGTATTACAAAATAATGGGTACCAAAACCATGGGCAGAATCAACCCAGAATAGTTTCCCATTAAAATGTATAGAGTGTATAGTACATTTTAAATGTAAAGTATTTTATATACACTATAATTTAGAAATAGGATCCACAACACAACACTAATTTCTCATGCAAGTGCCTAATCTTTGTAGTAGACTGATAGATTTATAAGGGGTCTTGAGGAATGGGGAACACATTGTGGGAAGGTAGGTCCATTTTAATTTTCTTGTACCAATATACCTTCATGAGTTGATCTTAATATCATGTTTATTTTCCTAAAAATCTTTATGTCTATAGAGAATAGGTTTCCTTTGTACATTGATGGTCACTAGTCACTTAGTGTCTTCTCATGTCCTTAGTATTTTTTTGTGTCCTAAGATATTCTCATAAGATACCTAAGTTATTATTTTTTCATACCATTTTTCACTCCCTATTTTTCTCATATTACCTCTTGATAAATAGTTTTTATCTCACTGATCACTCCCATAGGGATTATATTTGTGATTTTCATTACAACACCATGGATAGGGCCTAGCCTTCCTCACAGATTACCATAACTTCACCTTCCTATTACCAACATACTTTGTTGCTATATTTTTACATTTATTCCACCTCATTGGTGTTTCATTTGTGAGTTTTAGTTTAAGACCACATATAAGACCTAGCCTTCCTCAAAAAAAATTCTAGTAATCCAAGTCATAATCAAAATTACATGTGTCAAATATGAGATAAGATGTGACCGATCATGAAGTTACACGTCATTGGCATAATTTTGAGCTTGATTTAGTATTTTTTATGCTTAATTTATTTCTCTTTCACTTTTATCTTCTTATTTTCTGATTTCAATTAATAATCCAACCATTTCTTGAATTTTTCATACTTCCTATCTTGAATTAGTGTGATAAATATAAGACCAAATTTTGCTTTTTTTATTTTTATTTTATACTTCCCAACATGATTTAGTATGATTTATTATCTTAATTTATTTTATTTTTGATACCATTTTTCCTTTCACATGCTTTACATTTTATTATATTACTTTCATGCTTTCCAACGTGATTTAGTGTGATTTTACTTGTTTTAATTTGGTGCAAATTTTTGGTTTAAAAAAAAACTTTTTACCATATTTTTTTACTACCCTTTTGGTTCTTTATACTTAGTCATTTTCTTTTTATTACACATTTCCCAACCTAATATAGTGTGTAGTACATTTTTGATTGATTATATTTTGCCAAATCCTTTTTGCCTATTTATTTTTTTACCATGCCTATATAATGCTAGAAAAGAAACCACATCTCATATATTTCCCATAGAATATATAACAATAGCTATATACATGTGCTAGAAAAAATATATATCTAAGCATCTACAACCACAACCATAATGCAAATATATTAAATAAACAATCCAAATCCCAAAATGAGACATATATACATATATATATATATATATACATATATATATATATATGGAGTTTTAATATAAAAACACAACCATACACAAAACTCTAACTCTATGGTTGAGCCCCATCATGCCTATCTCATGGCCTAACCATGTTAACCATAGATGCCTTGGTGTGACTCCTCCAAATAGAATGTTATAAAGAGACTGTCTAAGATCTTAGTCCTAATACCTACCCTTATAGATGAGCCACCTTAGCTAGTACCTATGCCAATTGGGTTATGGTCACTAAGTGTGCTACTCTCTTCTAGTCCTGTACCTATCCCATTTGTGTCATGGTAGCTAGATGCACAACTCTCTCCTCATCTAGGGCCTACCATACCTATGCCTATCTTATAACCACCTCTACCAATGGTTGTATCCCCTCTATATGTACTCCCAACTACCTCATGACCTCTCTCACTAATCTAAACTAGCTTGATTGAGCTAGGGTAGATAGTACCATAGGATCCTCGAATATGGTCAGGTTGTATGGAATCAACACCTCATTTAGGATATAATGAAGTTCTCTCCTCACTAAAGACCTATATCTGGTCTCCTTATCCTCTGCAACACATACAAAAATCAATCCAGATAGCTATTAGATCACTAATATATCTCAAAATTTATCTATCTCTACTCTGTATCAAATAACTTCAAATAAAAAATTAACCATCTTTCATTACATGGTTTTGTGTCAGCTACCACTTCCTCACCATCTACATGACTATCGAGAATGGTCTCCACATCTATTTTTCCTCCAAGAACCTCATCTATCAATCACCACCCAAAATCAAATTCTAGAGTTACCACTCATGCCCATCTCTGGTTCTACTTGAGTGGTCTCTCCATCATCCAACTCTAACTTGGCCTACCTAATGGGTCATATGGGATGATGACAGTATCTACTCTCTCATTCTCCTACTACCTCCATCAATATTATATCCATAGTGTTCATTTCTCCTCCTACTATGGTGATTTTAGTGGTAAATCTGGTACTCCTACCTCTACATCCATCTCATCTTGATCTACTACATGTCATGCTTGAATAGTCTATGGTCTCTCATGACATGGTATAAGCACTATCCTAGCAACTAGTGGCCCTAATCCTCCTCTTCCCTATGTATCTCTCACATGTTAGGCATAAAACATGGCCACCACTATCAATACCATTAGTTGAGGGTATCCTATCTACCCTAATACACTTTCCACTAGATACAACTTCATCTACTAGGTATAGTTCCCTGTCACCTATGTTCATGCCAAAGTTGGTGTAACTATCTCCCAATTAGGACATATCATAGTGATGTGACCATAATTATTCCATATAATATTCACTCATCTTAAAATCTAAAATGATGTAAAATGGGGCATAACCTACACTACCTGGTCTTATCTCCATCTCTAACCCAAGGTAACTTATCATCGACTGCATGGGATAACCCAATTAGATGATACATAGGGAACCTCTCATATATACATGTCATCAATAATATAATTAGTATCATATACATCTACCCTCTAGATAACACTTCATACATGTCATGCATAAGTTATACCTAGATGATAAATCCCAATTCATATAACACTGTCTACTCTAATATCATCTAACTCAAGGCTATCACAAATAGTGGTACCTTACCATCTGGCTTGTGACATAACACGTGTTATCACAAATCCTATCAAATCCTTCTAGACATCCAAAATATATGAGATATATACATTAAACATACTCACCCTCAATCTAGGGTATATCCTCTCTAAGCTCATCACCCATATGGCTAGTGCTCTACTCTCCTCCTAAATATCTAGCACTCTTGTGACTATGGGTGTACTTGATAGTCCCAATATGGCATGCACATCCTCTAAAGTGAGACCCACCTATATAGTATCCCCCTCCACCTCCCACCTAAATGTGTTATTAAACCATTCCTAGGCTCCTAGGAACATGACTAACAAATTTTAACTCAATGTAATCCTACACATGTCTATTATGCCTCCTAGGCCTAATGAGATCATTCTATCTCTAGCATTAATAGATAAACACTCTAATAAGTTTGGAAGTTATGATGCATCCACAAAGCACCAAAACCTTGAACATCCTTGTAACTATAAAATAATAAAATATGTATTATATTCTCCATGTCATATATAGTTAAAAGACATTATTTTAAAATTTTAACAAACATAATCCTAATTTTCTTTAATTTATTTGTTTTTAATCAATTCAACCTAGTTGTTTTTACCTACTGACCCCTTACATTTTATGAAATAAATACCTTTCGATAGTTATTTCCCCAAACCCATTTCCCTAAATGGTTTTCCTATCCTTAGCATATATTTTAGGTTCATTATGATGTCTATAAATGCATTAGAGTACAAATTTCTAAAATATACTTACAATCATTAAAATATTCAAAAACTAGCTTTAGATTTTTAGTTGCCTACTTGTAGTGCACCTGTTCCCATCATCACGAGTCCCTCTTGTCTAGCCTATCATACCCCTGCCATCTTATCTCATTTGGTCTTTTAGATCTATTTTTCTCTCCTTCACATGTCAAAAATGCCAAATGACTTCACTTTGGCCTTATTTACACTTACTTTTGAAACATATAAAATCTTTCAAATATTTTTTGTCAGATTCCTTATTTTGCTTATATCTTTATTTCTACTAATAAATTTTTCAAACCATAAAATGTTATAGAATCATGATGATGTAGTGAATATTTTCCACTAATATAGTCCTATATTCCAAAAACTTTTATTTTTGGCTATTTTATTTGCACTAATTTCTACAAGTTCACCTAATTTTCTTCACATTTGGATGCCTTCACTTCTCTTACAGTATACTTCTTTATCTACTACACTAAGGTAAGTAAAGGTATGTTTTTTCAATTCTATCCTTTCATTTATCTTTTTTTTGCTTAATGCACTTTACTTAGCATCAACATTACATTTTATCATGTTCTATCCTTGAAGCACCATCCTGTGTTGTACTCACGTGACATGTGATGAATTTTGAGTGGAGCATATGACACATAATATTTTCAAACTTTTATCAATTACCAACACTTTTTATCTTACAATAACCCATAGAGTCTCAATCTCTTTGAGTGTTTTCCTTAAGGTGTGTACTAGAAAAGGGGTGGGTAGACCATTGGTGCTTCATAGGAATGTTATCCATTTTGCCACTTTTTATCTATGCACTTGTCTCCTGAAACATTATCCCTAAGCTTGTTTTTCTCTATTTTACCCTTTCTAGTCATTTTCTACATTTTATCCTCTTATTTTTCTCCTTAATCCCCTTTTGTTAGTTGGTTTTACTAGGTCAACTAGGTCGACCCTATACAGTTTTAAGTCATTTTCACTTAGAAACTAGTTTGGCTTTTGGTTGACCTAGCACTTGACCTAGTGAATTATTGTTTGAAATTGTGCTAGGTCAACTGGGTCAAACATGTCAATCAAGATTTTCACAAGGGTTTAGGTTCAAATCCACCTATATATACAAGTTCATTTTTTCATTATTTATAAAAGATAAGAAGAAGTAAGAGCTATTGTGCATCTACTTATTGACCATTTTACTTGATGAGAAAGCTTAGGGTTTCATACTTTCTTTAGAGATACAGATATTTTTTTGTGGAGAAGTATTTTAGATGCATTGATAGGTTGTGTATCCTAGATCTAATTTGTCTTTCTCATTCTTACATACCACAACAACCTCTTGTGAGGTAGTTTGGCCAAGGGAGAGATTGAGGCTCGATGGTTTTGTCTTCAAAGGTAAGTATCATTAACTTTATTCATCCTTTGTAAGAGTATATAGATGTTCATTTGTACTTCTCTTCCATGAATTAGTATTTTGTATACATTAACATGAGTATATGTCTATTATGCATGTTTAATTTTATTGTTTCTAACCCCCACTTTGTGCCACAAGCTTTGGTGACCACTAGATAAGACTTTTACTTTACTTTTTATTATTTTAGTGAGATATCAAAAAATAGGACTCCCTTAGGGTTATTGCATGATTTTTCTTGACTGGAGGCTTTGGAACCCTCATAATCATGGTGTATTATGGTAAGAGATCCCCTAATCGAGTCTAGCAGATCCCCACATTAGTCATATTCATGCTTAACAAATGTGTCCCCAATCATAAGTGTATGGTATGATCTATCTTATCTTAGTTATGATTTATTTATATATATGATGCATTTCTGATTACATATAATGTACATATCTATATAGATCAAGATTTTGATACAACAAAATATAAATAAAAGTACAACAATATTAATAGCTCTAAGGTTGAGTTCCATCATGTCTATCTAGTGGATGAGCCATGCCAACCATAGATTCCTTTGACTTTCCCCTATGAATAGTATATTAAAATGATTATGTATAGGATATAATACCATTAATATGACGCTTTATATTGTACACTTTAGCCTATACACATCCCAACTTTATAGTAGTGGCCATATGAGTAGTTTGCTCTAGGGCCAATGTTTTCTAAGCTCATGACTCTTCATATCCAACTCTAATGATTATCTATATACCATACCCTCATGTTTTTATCTCTTTATCCACCTCCACAACTAATGAAAACCAACTCACATAAGCTAGGGTAGATGGTACAACATAAGATTCTATGGTGGTAGTATCACATTGTAATATCACTCGATCCAAAATATCATGGTGTGTAGCCCAAAACCACATCTAAACTCCTCAGTAGTATCTACAAAATAAAATCCAAATGCAAATTATCTCTCTCTTTCTCTCTCACACACACATCAAAATATCTAAATCATCTATCTACATAAATTATATATATATATATATATATACATCTAGTCATCTATAAAATACTCAACATACAAACCATTAATTACCAATAATAATGTCACCAAAAATAGTCTCCTCATTGACATGACCACCTAACACCTCAAATGAAGCTTACCTCTTAGTAGAGATAATACTTGGAGAAATAACTTGTGTATGTCATGATCCTCTCCAAATCCTTGATCTATAGACAAACTATGTGTGGCCTATACTATGGGATTTCCATGTGAAACTACTCCCTCCTATGTCTCCACCACCAACTAATGGTATCTCTATCTCCTCAATGATTGTGATAGCCACTACAATCCCTATTGTGGCTTAGCAATAGCCACACCCACATCCTCACCCTCTATAGAAACCATCTCTACATCTACCATATCCACCTCCTCAACCTCATGTATAGCTACCTTATGTTATGTATGCTAAAAAATACAAGGTATTACTTGATGTGGTTGAATCATAGGTACTTCCATTGGTACTCTTACACCACCTCTGCCCCTCATCTCCCTAACATGTCATGCCTAATAATTAGGCACTACTATAGGATTTATTGATGTGGTAATATAAATTATCCATGAACATGAGCAATAGGGTCTGGCTCTACCCACCATGTATAATGACCAATAATATTAATGTGACCCAATCCAATAGTAATATTAGCCCAAGATGCATAAATAGCCATAATATTTATATATAAATACCATATAATATCACCACGTCTAATTGTATGCATTGTTGGGGTTTGTGTCACAACACATCCCACATGGTCCTACCACCACATAATTATATGAGGAAGCCTATCATCCATAACATGTGGAAACTTAGCTAGTCGATACATGGGGAACGTCTCATATATCCAACTACTGAGTAAAATAATAGGGCCCATAGTCTTCTACACTATATGTAGCATACCATACATATCATGTACTAGATTCACCTAAATAACCAAACATAGGTCATAAAGTATACCTTTATCCAAAATATATTGACATAAGGTAATCATATACAAGGGTACCTTCCTAATATAACTTGTGACAAAGCACATGCAATGTCACCAACCCTATAATGGCCTTATAGGTATCTAGAATGGTCAATATATACACATTAAATAGATGTACATTTAACCTAGCAAAATATCTCTCTAATCTAGTTACCCATAAGGCTAAGGATCACCTCTTAGCCTTAGACTCTAGAGCATCATAGATCATAGGAGTACCTGGAATGGGAAATCCAATTAGAGAATGGATGTAATTCAATGTGATGGCCACCTCTATCATATACCCATCCATCTCCCATCAGAGAGTGTCGGTTAGTCACTCCTATGCTTTGAGAAACATGATGAATAAATCAACATTTTGAGGGATCTTACACATCTCCATAATGCCTCAAAATATTAAGGAATCTAATCATGCATGATCATTAACTAATAATCTCTCTAGTAGATTCGATAACCATGTTGCATCCACCAAACACTAGAATCTCTATTTCTTCTATAAAATACCAAATAAACATAGAATGTATTAGACATTGATATAAAAATAATAAAAATACATTCTAAAAATGTTTAATTTCAAAATTAACTACTTCATCAACCTATTGTTATTATTTTCACACCCCTCTACTACACAATCCACCACTTAAAATTAAGTCAACCCTATTTCCTAACACATTCAACCACTTAAAACTAATTTAACCCTATTTCTTAACACAATCAACCAATTAGAACTAAATCAACCCTATTTCCTAACATAGTTATATATTTACAACTAAGTCAACCCTACCTTACATGATTGTCCATCTACTAAAAAAATAAGTTAGCCCCGTTTCCTAACATAGTGGGACACTTCAAACTAAGTCAACCCCATTTCCTAATGTAGTCAGCTACTTAAAACTAAATCAAACCTATTTCCTAATGCATTCATCCACTTAAAATGAATTCATCCCTATTTCCTAATGTAGTCAACCACTTAAAACTAAGTTAGTCTTATTTCTTAATGTAGTTGGACACTTCATACTAAGTTGGCCCTATTATATAACTAAGTCAACCCTACCCTACATGGTTATCCATCCACTAAAGAACTATGTATGCCATGCAATACTTAGTTGACCCTAATATTATACTACCAAAATTTTAACTAAGTTAACATGGTCAACACCATTAAAATTTTGTGGTGACTTTTCACTTAAATTTCATTAATGCCTTAGGCATTTATGTCACCTAGCACTTCTTACTCATTGACCCACATAATTCCTACTCTACCTAATATTTTCTTAGGGTAAATTTCACTACATGATTTTTCCCTAATGTCTAATTTTTCACAACTCAGTTTCTATAAAAATTACCAAAAAATTGAATTTAATACATCACTTACCTAAGATACACTAGGTGTTGGTAGTAGGCATCCTCAAGCTTGAATATGTCATCTCCTCACCATCATCACTCTCTATGTTTCTCTTGGTCTCTCAGAGCTCTATTTTCTTAGTGTAATAAAATTACAAATGAATAATTTTTAACCCTATTTATATTTACAATTTAACATTATTTAACTATAAATTATTTACCACCAAATTTTGAATTTTTATTATAACTATGTTTCTACTAGATATTTTTCTAAAATGAAAGATGTTCTAGAATCCTGACATTGTAGAGAATTTTTATACATACCACATGCATTTTTTCAAAAAACTTAAAATTTTATCTCATTTTATAGGTTCACCTAATTTTCCCTACATTGAACACCTCTCCATTCTTATCACATCATTTCTAATTGATTGAACTAAGGTAATTAAAGGCATTTATCTTTCCTTTTAATTATCTTATTACTTTATACTAAAGTTTATTTATCTCATTGTTGTTTGTTGTTATGACTTTTCCTAAAGCACCATTTGATGTAAAACTATGTGACATGTGATGAGCTTTGAGTAGGGCATATGTTTTCACACAATATTTTTAAACTTTATTAATTACTAATGTTTTCTCTCTTGCAGGACCCTTTCAAGTCTTAATATATCTGAGTACATACCTTAAAGGGTGCACTAGGAAAGGTGTGAGTAGACCTTTGGTGCTTCACAATATTTTTGTTCCCTATACCACCATGTAAAACAAATAAAAACCCCTCCTATACATTTCCCTAAGATTTGACACCTCACTCACACTCTTCTCTATGCAACTCAACACCTTAAATAGCCCCTACCTAAGAAAATCCCATTTTTACCATTTACCAAACATAGTCGATTAGGTTAACCTAGTTCTAGGAATAAGACACATTATGGGACTAAGTTAGATCAACTTAGTTTAGGATCTAATCTCTCTGTTTATTACCTAACAAGGTCAACTAGTTTGACTGTGTCATCTAGATTTTTTAGAAGTGATTAGGGTCAAATTATGCTATGTATACCCCTCTTTCACCTCATTTCTAAAAGAGAGAATCATTCATTTTTTCTCCTTTATGATCTTAATTTATACCATTCAAATTGAGGATTTATTGCTTAGGGTTCCATTCTTCTTAAAGGAGAACCTTTATCTTTTGAAAACTTGAGATTCATTAGGAGGTCCTTGGATAGACTATAGTCCATTATCTATACTTATCACAAATAATGGATAATTAATGTATTATATCTCCTTAGTATTACTTCTACATTGGCTTGAGTAGAGTTTTACATTTCATGTTTATTATTTATTTTTAACCCCATTTGTGCAACAAGATTTAATGACAACTAAAATAGATTTACTTTATTATTACATTATTATCAAACCTAGCTAGGGTTATTATGTGGTGTTGACTGATTAGAGGATTTTTGACCCTCTATAGCCATATTATATGATAAGAGATCCCTTAGGTAGGTTTAGTATTTACATATTGGTCATGACCCCAATTATTTAAGTATTGATATATATTTAGTTATCTGATTTATCTTTTCTAAATTAGGATTGATTTGTAGATCAACTTCACTTTCAATTTAACACATTCTATGTGGGTGTTGTGGGTAGGCCCTTTAAAGGATATACCATCCATGTTAACAGAAATACTTGGCATGGAGGTGAAACATGACATGGAGGATGACATCATATTTTTATAAGGATATAATATGGAGGGTAAAGGTGTGGAAGAAATTGTTAATTGACTTGACCCAAATCCTATGGAAAATCTAGGTGATGGTGAATGGGGTTCTCCAAAATGAGGTCCCATTATGATGTTATAAATGACTAAAGGATCCTTAACACTATGTTGAGGATTTTGTTTGATGAAATAATCATTTAAGATGTGAATTCATGATCATTTTCATCTTCTACCATTTTTATAAATAAAGAGTTAAGTGATGTAAAATAAGGAGGATTTTTGTAGTTGGTAGTTCTAGTGGTAACATGGATGTTACTTTGATCTATGTTAGTTACCGCTAAATATGTTTTAGTATGTTTATTAGCATTAGTTAAGTTCATGATGTTAGTTTGATTTTATTTTGTGTAATTATCATACAAATGTTCCATGATGGAATAGGGAAATTAAACACTTAATAAAAATGAGGATAAATTATTATTATAGTAGGTTAAATGTGTTGACTATGTTTTGTAAGAAGATAAACAAAATATATTACAAGAAACAAATTTGAATGGGTTGATAATGTTTTATCAGAAGATAAACAAAACAATTTACAAGAAATAGATTTGAATGGGTTGATAGTGTTATGTGGGAGGATGAACAAAAAAATTATGTTGGAAACTAAGTTGAATAGGTTGACTATGTTCTATAGGTAGGAAAATTTTGAAATGTTAAAAATCTAGACAAATAAGTGGTAATTTTAAAGGAAATAAATTAAACACATAGGAAACTAGGTTCATTTGGTCAATCTATTTTCAACACACATCACAAACCTTGTACTAACATTGGCTAATATAAGTTGTGTAATACCAAATATAATTTACAAACAATAAAAAACAATACTAAAATGTAAATGATAATCTAATGAGTGAACATTATTAAATTATTTTAAATTATGAATTAAAATGTGATAATGAATTTATATTTGAAAGGGAAATAATAAGAGGTAAGCTATATTTAATTTTAGGTTTGTTAAAGATGAAAGGGATATATATTGGTGATGGTATAGGCTTGGTATTAGGGCCTACCCCCTCACTTTATAATCCCATAGTGGTAAGTGTGTCAAGTGATTTACCAATATACCATCAACCAATTATTTATACTCAACTAAAAAATTGAGTTGGCATCCCCCTTGGTGAGGAAATCCAAGTAGGTAGACCTCAGTAGAAGTGTTTAACTTATTATTTGATAATTTTGTGATTTGGTAGTGTGTGAGGGAAGAATGTGATGAATATAATAAATTAACCTTCATATTATGTTCACTACTTAATAAAGAAATAAAATTAGTGAAAAAGGAATTAATTACTACCAATGTGAGTTAATTTCCTTTGCTTGAAAATTACATAGTACTAGGTCGATTAGGTTGACCTAGTATGCAAACAACACATAATAGATTCAAGTTGGTTGACTCTATCTATTAAAAAATAGTCCAAATAAATGTAGTTGATTAAGTTGATTGAGTTTCTTAGGTAATAAATAATTACAAAACTAAATAAATTTGATCAACTTAGTTGACTATAAGGTTATGGTTTTATAAAATTGAAAAAATGGGAAAAAGGACTAAATTTTGAATTTTGAAAAATATCAAGAAAATAAATTTGAGAAAAGGAAATAATGAGGTTGGTTGGAATGAACCTGATAATTAGGAAAAAGTCAATTAGATTGATGTATTAATTTTTTTAAGACACTAATTTTTTGTTTTTAAAATATGTTGTCCAGATGAGGGTTTGAACCTGCAAGATAAAATTTAAAATAAAGTCAAACTAGTTGACTGAGTTTACATAAAAATTAATAGTTAAAATAATAAAAATAACTATGTCAATAGAATTTATCTAGTAATTTAAGGAGAACTTGAAATAAAATAAATATGTCAGTCAAATTGATATGGTTAGAAAATTTGAAAGATAGGATGAAAAACTAATTCAATAATGTTGATCTATTATGATAATATGGAAAGTCTAATCATTTAGAGCTAAACAAGATAGATAGACCTCAATTATAAAACTTTTAAAATTATTCCCTAATTGTGTCAATTATATTGATGAAGTATAATATGAATTTTCAAAAATATTAAACTAGATCGATTAGATTGATCCAGTTGTCTATAGAAGAAAGTGACCTACACACAGAGCTAAACCAGGTTGATTGGATCGACAAATTATTAATACCTATGCATAGACTATTATATTGAGTCAACAAAATAGATATAGTAATTTTTAAATTAAAATTAAAATTATGCAAAGGTTAGTTCATTTTGGATTCACTAGAATGTATGCAAGCAAAAGTGAATTTGATCTACAAAACAATCCTAACTCAGAGAAGATAAATCAATGAACAATACTCAGATAATCAAGGTCATGACCAATAAAAATATGATAAACCTACCTAAGGTATTTATTATCATATAATATTTATATATATGGTTCTAAAGCCTTTATTAAAGAAAAACCACACAATAACCCTAGCTAGTCTATAATATGTAGTAATAAAGTAAATATTTTCTAGTGCTCAATAAAGCTTGTGGCATAAATGGGGGATAAACATAAAAAAATAAACATGAAAAGTAGAAATATACTCAATTTTATGTATATATATTTATAATAAAGGAGATACAATACATTCATTAGCCAGTATTTATACAAATCTTTCTATAAAAATATATGAGTAAGAGTTAGGAATACTTACCATGAAGATGAACCTGTCAAGACTCAACCTCTCCCTTAGCTAATGGTGATTTTAAATAGGTTTTTTTGTTTTTTTTAAGAATATAAGGATGGATAATGAACTATAATTTATCCAAAGAACTCCTAATGAATATCAAGCTTTCATAATACAAAGGTTATCCTCTAAGAAAGATGAAACCCTAAGCAATGACTCCTCAAGTGGAATGGTAGAAATGGAGATTGTAAAAAAGCACAAATAATGACTATCTATATTATAAATGAGGTTAAATAGGGGTATATATAACCTAATTTTACCCTAATCCCTTCCAAAAATTTAGCTAATACATCTAATTTAGTTAACCTTATTAGTCAGGAAATAAGGTCGTTGGGTCCTGAACTAAGTCAACTTAGGCCAACTCAATCCCTTAACATGTTCTATTGAAAACACTAGTTTAACCTAATATATTGCATTTGGTAAATGGTTTTTGATTAGGTATGGGTTATTTGATGTAGTTATTTTATTAGAGAAGAATGTGAACAAGGTTTCAAAGCTTAGGGAAACATATAAGAGGCATTTGTTTTAGTTTTACATGGTGATATAGGGAATAACAATCTTATGAATCACCAAAGGACTAACCGCCCATTCATAGATCCACCATTTAATGTGTTTACTTAGAGATATTGAGACTTGATGGGTACATTCAAGAGATAAAGCACTAGTAATTGATAAATTTTGAAACTATTATGTGTATAAAAATGTAGTAAAATATAGAATTTAGAATAAACTATAAATAGTAAATTAAAATTAAATACATGCAATTAAATTTAAATTTGGTGTTTTATGACTCTATAGGATGAATGTGACTTAAATATACTTAAAAATGACTGTTAACTATGTTGTAATCAAAATCAAGAATTCAAACTATGTTGGGACAATCCTAGACTATAAGTACATGGTCGTACTATGACCTTTTATGTTGACTATAGCAACACCATATTTTATTTTGAAACTAATTTTATTATTTGGGTGTGTGCACATATTTAATCATTTATTTTTTGAATATGTGTCTCAATTTTCCATGTTGTATACCTCCAAGATACAAACCCTAGCTCCTACACAATACACACAATGGAGATCAAATTCAAAGTGGGAATAGGTAAGGGGAGTAGTCAAGATATCCTTAGAAAACCCTATATAATTTGAGTGTTATGTATATATCTCAAAGCTTCCTCATGCTGATGTAGTGATCCCTCATAAATTAAGTGTGTGAATATTTAATTTGATATATGAATGCAATTATATATATTTATTTAAATTCTTGACAATGAATGTCATTGACCTTCAATAAAATTACTCTAGACTTGGATTATGACTATTATAATGCTTTAAAATTAGAATTTGAATAAATAGTGCTCTTTTTCTTATATGAAGTATAATTCTCAAGTGATTGCTATATGTATTTAGAGAGTCCTTTATGTGTTTATATATAGGAATATTTTGAATTTATAGTATAATACCTTGTTAAATTTAAGGGAGGGGTGAAATTCAACATCTTGTAATTAAAAATTTACCATTATAGCACAGGGTACAAGGTTTCACTAGTGGATAAGGCCAAAATGTGACCTTGTACAACTTAGTATGGTCCTATCACATAGACTATTGGAACTATCTTCATAAGAGTGTGTAATCAACATAAAGATGTCTAAATGACATTTTGAGTGTTTGCAAGATATTTTTTAGATTAGTAAATGTTTTCATGAAGATTTCAAGTTAATATATTGGTGAATTAACCAAAAAAGATAAATATGTCAATATTAAATGTTGTCAAACACTTAATGAATAAATTTTAGTGTCTACAAATTTTCATTTTTGAAACCTTTCCTTTTCTAATTAATACTTTTATAACCTTTCCTTTTCTAATTGTGTCTTATGTAACTATTTATTTTCTAATTTTTCCTTATTTATTTTTTATTTTTAATATTTTTGCACTTATTCTTTAGAATATTTGATCATAGCTTGAGTAGGTTTATTAACTATATAATGTGTGATTAAATCATGTAATGTCTTTATTTATGTATCTAATATTTGATCACCACTATCAATGACAATTTTTTTTTTTCTCTTCAAGGTCAAAAAATTATTCATATGATGTCCATGCATTCTATGAAGGCATAATAGTATTTTTATTTCCTTAGAATATGTGTAAGAGTAAATGTGATCAATTTATTTCAAAGCACATCCTTTAAATTTTCACTTGATGTCTTTTTAATCTTATGAAAACTTATTGAACCATTAGCTTTATATGTATATTGTTTTGAACCCATAATTAAGGTGAAATCATTTGAGGCACAAAGTTATTAAATAGGGAGGCAATAATACAATTAACACTAGTATGCTTAATATTCTTGATATATACATTCTTATCCTCAAGTGACATAAAATTTATAATAATTTACTTTTGTAATGCCTCTATAAAATCCCTCATAGTAAGTAGTTAATCTATAATTACTTCACAAACAAAAATATTAGACACTTATGATTGAAAATGAATACAAAAACCATCAAGAGGATGTGTGGGAGATGGAGGGGGATGAGGAAGAACATTATAATGATAAATTTTTTAAGACTATAGGATCTCAACTTACCTTTTCTGATAGTGGTAATTTGGACCTCCACAATAGAGGGATGGTAGCCATATTAACCTTTAGGTGGTACCAAATATGGCACATATGAAAGCACTCAAAACTCCAAATTCATTAAATATATATCATCATTAACTGCACCCTTAATTTTATTATTTTTTAATGTTTTCCATTTCATTACATGATTATTAAATATTTTATGTATTTAATGCCATAAAAAATTAATTATAGCAATCATTTCCTTAATTAGAAAATATATAATTTTAATATCCATTATAGCCATGTTTAATTTATGTAAAAATGAAAATTAGAGATCAAACTAAAAATTATATTTATATACATAACTATGAAATCCTAAAATGGATGAAGAAACCCTAAGGGAAACCTAGGGTTTGGCTATGTTTGATACAATATTAGAGTTCACAAATATGTTTTCCACTATTTTAAATTAATCCCAAACCTAAACAAGATAAAATTAATGCAATTAATTCATTTTATTATGTATTACAATGAATAATAGATATGAATTTAACTATTGAAACTTATCTGACACTATAAATAACAAAATATATAAAGTACAATTAAGGATAAGAAACTTAGTAGTTCCTTGTACTATGTAGGAATTATACTACAAGAAGGTGGAAATAAAGGTGTAAGACTAGACTATGATTTAATGGGATCAGGAATAGGACCCCTATGTGTTCCTTGATAGTAACATTAGCCTCAGGTTGATAAAATTTGTTGCTATGTTTCAAGTTTGATGGTTTTATCTCTATATATTTTTGTCTTTATTTTGTTATAGATAAGTGTAAATGTTTATCTTTTAGATATATATGTAATTTTAAGCTCTTATAATGTTTAAAACTCTAATAAAAATATATCCTTCACTTGAAACCCTAGGCCCATTTGTAGTGATTAAAATTGGTCATGAAAAAGGGTAATAAATGTGGCTTTAGCTGACCTCAACTACTCCTCATTGAATATTTTAGCATCACCTATATATCCAATAATTCAAAGAGGTAATTTAAATTTCAAGTAGTTTTTTCTCTATATATTTTCTCTCTATTTTTATACATGCATGTGCACCTATTTTTCCTTTAACTTTTTGTGATTTCAAGGTATGATGTTGTGGGCAACTCTTAGAAATTTATCTTCTTCATTTAAAACCCTATGCCCACTTGTAATGATAAAAATAAGGCCTGCAAAAGGGGTAGAAAGGTAGCTTGAGATAATCCCAACCACTCCATGTTGAATGGTTTAGTATCACATACATATCTAACACTCCAAAGAGGGAATTAAAACTTCATGTAGTTCACCCTTTTATGTAAATGTATGTAATAATTCTCATTCAATGGATTAAACATGTAATCTATCCCTTGATACTTATAAATTTGTAACTTTGGCTTAGATATTTAATGCTTTATAATTGGATAAGACATAATCCTAATAACTTACTAATAAATTTAGAATAATAAGGTATTACTTTTGAATGTGTAAAAGTGTATGTGTTTATTTGATAAGTTTTAAATGGATAATATGACTATACCTTTTTTTTAATTTATATGTGACTCTTTGGGTACTTTATCATGGCATAGACATGAAAATTACATGGGATAAATCATAAGAATGATTTCAATTATCATGGTACAAAACCATAAAAATTAGATACTACCATCACATAATATGTTTTAAGTCTGACATTTCTATCTAGGATATAAAAACATTGATTTAATTATCTAGAGATATTTGAGTGTCACAATTAACTAGTTTAACACAAATTATGGGTGGTCATATAGATTAATGAGATAAAATTGGAAGGTTATACCCATTTTAAGTATGTTGATGTGAGATAATGGTGGATGAGAGTCATGTATGTATGCACAAGTAAGTATTAGGTAAGTCAAAAATGACATTTCTAAGTATCAAAATTCTAGATTAGAGTGTTTAAAAATACATGATGCTCCTTGACATATACCACTAATTGTTTGGATATCTTCCAATATTATAATTTTATATCCTTTAAACATTACCTTGATTGAATATATGTGTGTACTAAAATTAAAATATACAAAAAAAAAATCAAAAAAAAATCAAGACCAATGCATGACATGATTTACTATTTATATGATTTTATATGGAATTTATCATTTATTTGATATATTACATATATATTTTCTACACACATTATTTTCATGGTATAAATTATTAGGATTCAATACATGAAAGTAATATATGACACATGGACATTCATATATTTGACATTTTTTACACACAAGGCCCACCTTTCTACATTGGAGGCATGCCTACACTAGGGGTAAACATATTTATAGGTTGTATATTTTTATTACCATTAAATTTATCATATTGATCTAATTAGACTAATTATATATTAATTTATATTTTGTATGCAATTTATATTATTATATGTTATAGAAAGTGTAATATGATATGTGAGATGATGACACAGATTGATTGTGTAGACTAACTTAACTTATTCTATGCATATTTAATGTTAAATATTGTTACATGGTGTGATCATTATATAGGTATTTCCTTGTGTGATTATCAATGTGTATGATTATCAATGTGTGTGATACATGTGTGACGATTGTGTGCTATATGTCTTGCCTCCATGATTGACTATTGATTATTATTACACTATGTGACCATTGATGTGTGTGATTTTAAGAATTATCTTACATGTTTATATGAGATCACTAATTGTGTGTTTTTATGGCATGAATTAATTGTGTCAAATATCCTCTAGTCTATTACATATACATGTTGTCTATGTTGGGTTAAAGTTAATTCAAATTGTGTCATCTCTTCAGTGTTCATGTGTGCCATGATCATAACCTTGTGTAAATGTGTGTATGTGTGTCTGAACATGACTTTTGAGTGTCTAGTGTCATGTGTTTGTCCCATATTTTGGCCAAGTATAGGAATTTACTTATATTTTCAGAACATTCAAATGGTATACGGTATTTTCACACTTTTATTTAATAACATGAAAATTGTAATGGTCACAATGAATAGAAATATTAGGTGAATACCTATATTTTAGGAAGTCTTGTAGATGCTTAAAAATAAGTAAGAAAACAATTACATATATATACTAGGAAACAAGAGAATTTAAAATAAAAGGGCTTACTTTGTATCAACATTCACTAATTATGGTAGTATTGTTGACACAAAACATGGAATGTAATGAATGTGAAAGAGGTTGCATGAACCATAAAGTGTAAAATAACTACCATCATCTCAAGAAACTATAAGAGTGAGTCTTTAGGTATGTGCCATTAAGACAAATAGTTATATATAATATACTTAGTGAATCTAACATGGTATGATGTGAATATATAACTATTTTAAGATAAGTTATTTAATATAAATAAATTACACTCTTATTATTATAAATTTATTGCACAAATTTTAGGGTACACATTTAATAATTATAACTGCAAGGTGGTGACTCAAGACTATAAAATCCCACCTTGTCTCATATATTATGTTGTTGATGATATCATTGTTGATGGATTTATTTTTGACACCATTATTGATACTCTCATTATTTTTTATGCCATTATTGTATCAGATCATCTATTCATTATAAATTTTACTAATCATTGAGCACTCTTGAAAAATTGATCATTCATGAATAGAGATGAAAACTTTTCCCCTAATATTTTTATTTATCTTTTTGTTTATTTTCTATGATAATTTAAAAGTGAATGTTTAGTTACTTAGCCTTGGTATAATTCTTTCTTAGTTTTGAAACACAAAAGTGTTAGATCACACCATTTTATAATAGATAATAATTTTTTAAATTACCATATTAATAAATAACCCAAAAACACCTAACACACTCTTTTTATTCCTCATATGAGCATTCAAGTACAATTTCATGATATGATGGTTTGGTAAGTACTAGTATTAGGTTAAGCACAAGTGGTGTAGAATAAATAACAATTGCATAGGAAGTTTACCCAAACCATGATTACTATCACAATTATTTCTAACTTTGTGTGATGTCATGATTCATATCATACATATTATGTATCACTTATTAATGAGTGTCTATATATGCAATGACTATTACTACCTACATAATTTTTATATCTAATAGACATGACACTTTTATGTATTAGGTTACATGACTTAAATATATTCTATATAACTTGATTTGTTTAACTCTTTTCTTTTGAAATAATTAATTTGTGGCATTCATCCCTCACCACAAAAGAGGGTCATACTAGTGGGATTTTCAAAGAGATTTAAGCCCTAACAAATAGACAATAGATATTATGGGACAAATTATGATTTATATTAGGACATATTATGATTTATATTAGGACACATTATGATCTAGATTGGTACACATCATGATTAATATGAGACATATTATGATTTATAATGGGATAAATTAACACATTGAAACATACATGATACATATGTGTGGAATTTGACATGATCATGAGGAATAGGTTACATATTTTATGAAATGATGATAAATATTAAATGGATCAAATAAATAGGTATTATGTCTTTGAATCTTCCAAATATGGAACTATGTTTTTGTGTGTGTAGGGTTGGTACCATCAAGTTTAGGCATAAATGTTGATGCTAGTGACTAGGTTGATGTTATTTTCCTTAGTAGGTTTTGTATTTGTATGGATAAAAAGTTTAGTGTGCATATATTATAAGTTTATAGTGTGTGATCTATGACCTTCAACTTCATGCATAAATTTAGAAACCAGCTTCCTTATCCTTGAAACCCTAGGTCCACTTGTGAGGTATGAAAAGTTGAAAAAAATTGAGGGAGTCTATGTGAGTTGAGTTCTTCCTTATCACCCTTATTTATGATTGATTATCACTTATATATAAAATACTCAAAAAATGGAAGTTAAGCCACATGTAGTTATTTCCCTTAGTGTGAGTGTGAAATTATGTTCTTTTGATATATGAATGCACCTGTAAATCTATATTTGATCTTGATAATATTGACACTTGACTTAGATTGATGTTTTTTAAACTTGGTTGATGAATTTTCCTACTTCATGATTTATAATTCAAGAATAATAGAGAAAATTTTCTCAATGTGAAATAGTGTATAGATTATTTATATATGAGTTCCAAGTGAATATTAAGTATTGTTTTAATTTATATTTATATAAGTATATTTGTGTAATTTCCCACATCAATGACATGTAAGGTGAATGGGTTGACCTATGGGAAGGGTTTAATTTTCAAAAATAGTCATTTATAGGCAAATGGTGGTAATTTAAGCCTTAGGACATTAACTTTGAGATTAATATTTTAGTCTAACATTACTACCTAGAAGACAAAAATGTCAATGTGGTATTTTTTGAATGTATTGGTAGGATATTTCACTTATTTAACATAGACTAGAATGTTTCTTTAGGTGACCTATAATAGCTTAGAATAGATTGGGTTCATAACTACCATGTAGGTGTTCAAGAATGGTGAGTGAGAATTGTTTGGATATGCAAAATTTATGTAAGATAAGTGAAAGTGAAGATTTACATTTACAAGTGTCAAATACCATATTTTAGTGTCTAAAAATTCCCCCCTTTATCTAATATTTCTATGCAATGAAAATACTAGAATAAAATGATGAAGATATACTTGAGTGTGTACAACACACATTATATTTGGGATAATGTTCCAAATGTATAAGCAAAAGAAATCTAGAATGAAAATGTAGTACTCAATGTCCATATAAAAAAAAAAAATCTAAATAACACTTAAAATTTTTAAGTTGAAAGATCAAGGAAGTATTACACAACTATGGGACTAAATTATGTTACTGTGTAACTTATATGAGATGATTCCTTATCAAAACATTGTGATAATTTCACTTCCTTGTGAAGAAATTAGAGAATTATGATTCATTACTAAAGCACATGGAAACATGAAGAGATTGAGGGTGATCAATCCTTAATTTGAAATTTAATTATGGAAAGGATCATGTATTGGATTTTAAATGACCAAACCCATATGTACCTAATCCAACATTGATCTTGTAACCCAAATATGGTAAGGTAATAAACATATAATGGGTTCACTATGGGTAATTCCATCATCATTGAGTGTCATTAGAACCCATCATACATTACCTAAAAATCATGAATAAATTGTTTTAGGAGCTATAGATTCAAGTTTTATCCACACTTAAAATTACTTGATAAATAAATATAAAGGTGAAAATATGTAAATTTTCATGAACCAATATCATGCACCACTAAATTGGTGTCAATGATAAACTATCATAATGTGCATGAACCAACATCATGCCCAATCAAAATTTGAAAGTGAATATGTGTGCATGAACCACCATCATGCCTAGCTGAATCTTTATATGATATATATGTTCATGAAACAATATCATGCATAACTAAATTTGTACTATAAAATGGAGCACATGTGCCTTGTGCATTCCCATAAATGTATTTGAATTATTTATAGTTTTAAATATGTCAATTATAGAGTGTAAAATGGAATAAACATGCCTCCAAAATGTGTCTAAAGACTATAAATAACATCCCACTCTGATATATAAATAATATTTTAACATTAAAATATATATGTTGTACACACATATACTTGTGTAGTCTTTCATACATGTGAAAAACCCACTAATATTCCCCTCTTTTTAAGTGAGAGATGGATCCTACAAGTCACTTATTTCAAAATAAAAGTGAACTCTATCATGTCATGTATAAGGATAATCTCATGTAGAATCATATCATCATGTGGAGATTATGTCATCATGGTAATTTATATAGCAATAAGGAATGTATGTATTTTATGAAATGAAAGTGTATATAAGAGGTATGCCAAGATAGATGTATATTTAAATCATGTATTAGTAATTATCACTAAATAAGATTATATAATAAGGAAGTGTATGATATAAATCATGGTACAACACCTATATGGGAAGATCATGATATGGATCATGGCACCTATAAACATAACATTCATACAATCTCAAAAATATTAACACACAATGTGACACAATAGCATATAATGTCACACATAAGTTTAAGGGGACATGTATAAGGGAGTTAAATATGTCACTAACAAGTAAAGCTAAGGAGAAAAAAATAAGGGGAAAAAATTCCATGACAAACAAGGATAAGGAGCCCAAACAATACCTAATAAACACAAAAATATTAACCTACCATTCAAAAGTAAAAGCATCAATGAAGCATAAAATAAATGTGAACAAGTCTACACTATCCACATATGTAATCATCATAGTATATTAAACAGAATATCCATGTAGAATTATGTAATAAGTAACTAGAAATTCATGTGTAAGCAACGTATGTATCTCAACATGGAAAAAAGGTCATATAAATATATAACATAAAATAGTGTAACCTATGTAAGTAGATATCCCTGGTATTAACATGGCCCCTAAATATAGGAAATGCCTAACATATACATGTCCATGTATGATTGGTATTTATTTTATCATAATCATATACCTCATGAAATTCATGTGTATATAAAAATAGAATATTTCATCTACCAAATATTTTATAAATAACATATGCAAATAGTTTAATCTAGCAACTCATGTCATTCTCAAGTTATGATTTTTTTAATAGAATATTTAAGTTTTATTTTTATTTTCTTGATTTTTTTATTTATTTGAATATGTCAAATGGTGATTAAAAATTATCCTATTAATTTTATATTCATGGGAGGTTCCTATATTATATAGTATAAGGGTTAAACTTAAAAAATGAAAGGTGATAAATGTGACTATATAAAAATCTAAAAAGGAATCAGGTGTTGTAATATAAACATCATTGCCATTTCTCATAGAATATTTTGTATGATAAATATCTCTATAATATCTAGAACTCTATGGATTATACTACATAGTATAGATTTCATATATACTTATGTTCATTATAGAACATGATTAACTATCCATGAGACTATCTTGGTATGTGTTATAGTATATAAATGCCTCTTGGATATTGTAGACACTAAAATAAAATATTTATTACTTGATAAGGGAAATCTTGACACATATTTACCACATATGACTTGAGTGTATAAACAAGGTTCTAATCTACCATTCTCTCACACTTGCATGCTATCTTATGAGTTGATCCTTTTTTCTAGTGTTACGCACCTATAGGAACCTCATGGTCTATTTAAAAACTATTAAATATCTTATATACACATATTTATACCTTTAGTTTAATCCACCTGTATACAAGTCATTTTTGTCATTTTTGGTCAATTCCATTATTCGATATTTATTGGGTCTAGTTAGAACTGACCCTTTCCCCAAAAATGTCTAATTTTTAAAATTCGAACCTCTCTTTAACATCGAACCCTTTTTTAGCATGATGGTGGCATGATAAATTACACAATTGGACTCATGTGTAAACAAATTAAGGTCTTATTCAAATGGGACATGGAACTTATCTGGTACACATCGATACACTATGTGTAATGAACAATTTGAAATTAATCCAATAAACCCACATTATTTTTTGAAAATAAGATTTCCAGCTCAACTAACAAAAGTATGTGTATATGAACTAGTGCCATAAATAGGGTGAAAATCATGTATGCATATGATTTAAAAGGTATATTCTTGCTCAAATTTTGTATACTTTAGGGTTGTTTGATTTTTATTATTAAATGGTTGGAAATTATTTTTTAAATTGATTTAAAGAGAATGTATATGAAATGTTTGACAAAATTACTCAATATAAGATGGTTGTAAATTATTTGTTTAATTGATTTAAAGAGGATGTATGTGAAATGTTTGAAAAAAATCCCAAATAGAAGATGAATAGATTTTTTTTGTTAAATTTATTTAAATCATATTTATGTGAAATATTTGACAAAATTATTCAATAAAGGTTGGTTGTAATTTGTTTGATAAAATGTCTCATAGAGGATGAATGTGAATTGTTTGACAAAGTAGTCAATGGGGGTTTCATTAATGGTTATGCATTATCGTAAACCTTTACATGGTTGGTTATATTCATTTGAATGGTTTATCCTTCACTTAAAATCTGATCATACATTAAATGGATGATCATATGCCTACATTAATGATTTATTACCTTGTGTGGATAAATATATATAGAAACCATGGCTGATTTCACTACATTAAATGGTCAATTTAATGGTTTGATTAACACATTAAAATAGTTCATTTATTACCTACACTCATATGATAATTTAACACATTTAATACCTAATAATTTACTCTTGGTGGGGTTGAGAATATACATGCTTTGTATGGGTGGTTATTTCACTCCTTGTGTGCTTAGAAACATGTTTTGTATCACTAATTTCGTATTATCTATAAAATAAAAAAAAATCATTTCATTTTGTCCTCTAATTATTCATTTCCATCTTTGTTTTTATAATTTGTCCAAGGGAAGAGCCACTTTGGATTGGAAAAATTAGACCTTGTGAAGGTTTCATGACAACTATTTGAAAAAATGTTTGAGTTCATAAATTTAAGGGTTTCATTTATTCCTTTTGCATACCTAAGTTTTAATGTATTTTACCAAATGGTTTGGATGTTAAGATCTACCCATCTTTCTTGTTCAGATGCTTATTTCATTGAGTATGGCCATTTTATTGTTTATGGGTTGTACATATCAAACTCTTGAGGGTTTCCATGATTGGTTTTTAATTTTTTATTGATTAAGAATTTATTTTTTGGCTATACATGGTTATTTTGACACTTGTAATGCATGTTGGTGATGGGATATGGTTGAATATTGTGTCCCTCTTGACTCTTTTACTCTATGGATCCTTCCCTTGATTATTGAAAGTTTATCATTGGTTGTACATAGCCATTATTATGTTTAAAAAAGCATTCATATTTATTAAATAAAGGTATTGTGGACTGGGCATAGTTTTTAATGGTAGTGGGCTACTTATCTCCTGATTTATGGCATTCTACTATGATATGAGAGGTTGTTAATGGTTGTACCTAGCCATTTTTATACTAATAAATGATATTTTCATTCCTTTTTAAAGTAAAAATTTAGAATTAGTCCTTTTTATTGATATTAGAAACATTTTGTGTTGAACTGGGCTCTTTAGATCTTTTAGACTGTTGTGGGTAGTGGCTTCTTTTGATTTGTTATAGAAATCTTGAATTGTTTTTTTTTTCATGGGTTTTATTCTTGTAATAATTTCTTATGTTGCTTATGGTAAATCTCTTTAAATAATAAATATACTTAAGTGGGTCCCCAAGCATTATGAATGGGTCTTTATTAATTAGGAATTCAAATAAGCATGGAAAATTGAGGTGATAAAATATCTATGAATTTTATCTAGAATTAATGATTATGGGAAATTGTAATTTCCATGGTAATAATATTAAATTCACCTTGAGCATTAGATAAATCCACCCTTCCCAAGGTCATGCTATATAGAACAGACAACACTAGTCAACCATTGGCTTGTATGGGTAGGCCAATTGGGGGACTAGTGATAAAATCTTGTTGTTATAAACAAAAGGATGAATACCAAAGTTTTTGATGATGTCTTATTTATACAATCCCTCATATTATACTTGAGGTATGACATACTTGGGAGGATTGATGTTGTGACTCAAGCCTAAAGGTCTAATTGGGGGTGAATGTGACTAACTTGCTTGGGTAAGTTAGAAATATTTTGGGATATCTTATTATTAATGAGTATCATGAGACATCTAATCCATGATGATCAAACATTATTGGTAACTTTATGGATCTCATGGATATAGATAAATGGTATTTTTTAAAACACACCCTTCCTTGAAAGAAGGTGATGGTAAAATAAAGATCCCTAGAACTGAGTATGTCATAATAAATGATGGATATTTAATGTCATATGGGATGGCATCCAATCATCAAGTAGATTGATGAGATTCATGGATCTATGTGCTTCACCTATAAGTGTGCTTATTTAGTGTGATGTGAGAATACCCTTGACATAATCCAATAAAACACCTAAGTCAATTATGTGTATCATATTCCATGTGGTTCATTCATTACATGTAATAATTTGTTTCACTTTTTCCACTATGAACTCTAAAACAAGGGACACTAAAAAATTAGGGGTCATTTCACAAGTCTAAGCTATTATTCCTAATTTGTAAACCTATCACTAAGATTAGTCACACTTCAAGTCTGAAGAATACTAAATCCAAGCCAAAGAAATAATAATAAGTTATCAAAGCTAAATCCTTAGTTTCATGCATATAGTGAGGGATAAAAACTATGTAATCACATTAGGTGGGATAATTATGTGTGGCTTGATTTCTCCTCTGAGTATTAAATATGTAGGAATTGGTTAGTCATCAAATGGTGTGAATGGAGTCAATTTAACCCATTATGATATATTTTTTTTTTAGGTTTTTGTCCCTTATAATCACACCTAGGGTTCCAAGGAAAAGGAGATTAGTTTCTATATTTATGTGTTTCATTAGGGTTCTACATATAATTTATAAATCATATAGATACAATTAAATATGAAATAATGGTTATATACCTCATTTCTATATAGATTAGTATCAACTAGTGATACTAACCTAGATAGACAAAAATGGCCTTATATAAATAAAGGTATAGTTCTAAAACTGAATGAATCACAAGCCTAATTTCAACTGATATCCACTTCCATGGTACAGTAATAAATAGTTAGTCACCAAAAAACTCTAAGTACTCATCCCTTTATTATACTCACTATAATTAGCATATGCTACTTTTTAAATCATTGTAATTAATTTTAGTCTTTTACATTCAAATGTATGCTTAAATGTTGTATCTTAATATCTTAATTATTCTTCATGTTTTTATCATATCAAGGTTAGTGTTTGTTACATTAATTCAAATTAGGGTAGAACCATTTGGTGAAACTATACACATATCGAACCATCATTCCAAGGTTTCATATTCTTGTTGGAATATTTAATGTTATGTGGATACCATTATTGGGCCCTTAACACTTTATTTATTAAAATACTATTTTTTTTATTATTATATTTAACATGGTTTAAAACCTCGTATAAATTCAATAATAAAACATATTATTAATTATCAACTTAGTTCTTCAAGTAAATGTTGGAACTATTGGTTAAAATAGTCACCTCCCCTCATTCCTATTATAAATAGGGTTTTAATCCTATGGTAAACTATATTCTTGATACACTTGATGTGTTTGATATTTTTGTGTGGAAAATATCTTTTAAAGGCTTTGTGAAGAAGGATTATGTGAAGAAGTGAGAAATAAGAAGGCTTTGTATTAAGGTGTGGTCGTTCTCATTTTTTACCTATAAATGTTTTTCTCACATTAATATTTATGTCATGTGTGTATTTATTTATTTCATTTATTATGTGCTTTTCCATAATTTATATTATAGATCTTGTCATGTATTTCTTCATTTATATTATCCTGGTATCAGAATATGAGGGAGTGTAGAGGATTGGAAAGTAATTTTCATTGAATTTAATATCAAATTTCCAAGAAAATTCAGTGAAATTTATTTTATTTTTCAAGCTTGGGATGCCATATTGGCTAAAGTATGGCCCTCTATGGCATATGAAGTTTCAAAATCTAACAATAATTCATGTACTAACTATTTGAAACACTTAGATCTTCATTTTTGCCTCTAATAACCCTTTTAGAGCACTCATAATTCTTATCAAGAAAGTAAAATAGCCTCTAGAGCATTTTTATGGCCCATGCATGGCCTGGGCAAGTTAAAAACTCAGATAAATTGATTTTTTTGATCTAGCTACTGGTTATACATTGTTTTGTGGCTAAATATCATTATTTTTTACTATAATATTCCTACAAGTCCCCTGGAGGCTTATTCAAATCTCTGTTAATTTCTTTCAACCACCTTGGCACCATAGTATAGCCTAGGTAACTGGAAATGTTGAATTATTCATCAAAAAATCAATTTTAAAGCTCTATTCTACCATGTTTAAATCTTTTAGGAAGGTTGTAAAAATTTAGAGGTCTCTAGTGGCTTATATCATTTTTTTAACACTTTTACATCTACTTGAGTGTCATATCTCTACTTGGAAGCATTTCAAAAGTTTTGGTAATATATTTAACAAATATTTTATTTTTAATTTCATAAATTCCATGTAAGACACCCATGGGTCCCACTTTGGGAGACAAATAGTTACCTAAAAGTTAAAAACTTTTTTACTATTGAAAAATTACATGCACATTATATATTTATATATTTATTTTATTCAAAAAAATTAGTTAAAAAAATGTTAAAATATAAATTAATGCATGTATATTTTCATTTTGTCTCCTAGAAGGGTCGGTGTTTCATATTTTATTAAAAAAATGTAACAAGGATGGTCTAGTGTTCAAAACCCTCTAAATAATTTTTTTATCTAATTTTGATTTAGTTAAATTTATTGTTAGATTTAATTAATTCATAAAAAATTGGTTTGCATGTAGAGTAACTCGAATGCAAAATCCTAGTGTATCTTTGACCATTATTTTTTAAATTTTAATATAGATAATATTTTGTCTATAAAAGTCATGTGACAAGTCATTTCTTAAGTTTTGGTACATTCCAAATGCATTGGTGTGGTCCATTTTTTGTTTTTAAATTTTTTATTATAGTATTTATAACTTTTTTAGTCATAGTGTTTAGATAGTTGTTCTGTGTGTGACACCTGTGACACCTTATTTTATCACAATATTTCAAAAATTTATCTACACTATAAATTTTATTTTATATTAAATAAAATATAAAATCATATTAAATAAGGTTCTTGTTTAAGCATTTTTAGTGTCAAAGTATCTAGTTTAAAGGGAAGTTAAAGCTTCACCTAAATTCATGCTTGATAAATCTCAAATACTTAATAGGTACAATTATAATATATATAAAATCCACATTAAACTTTAATTTATGTCCAAAAATTTGTGGAACATAGTTGTTGGGATGGAAAAGCCCCTGTTAGAAAGACAAGTTACACCTGAGATTTCAAATGCATTTCAACAAAAATCATGATAATCCATGTCGATTATCTTAAGGAGTGTTAAGGATGAGATATTAATATATGTTGATAATCAAGAGTATCTTACTAATGCTTGGAAACTTTTTGAGTTTATAAATTAGGGAACTCATCTTTTTTAAGATAATTAAATTGATTATTGAATTGCTTACTACACCTATGAAAGGTGATGAAAAAGTTGTTAACTTTATTACTAAATTTAAGAATTTTAAATATTATTTATATGGACTAAATTTTAATCCAATTTAATATCAATTGATATATTTCATTATTCAACTTAATATTCATGAAAAAATCATAATTCTATTTCAATCTTGAATTCAAAGTACGAAACAGAGTAAGATATCCCTAACCTCACTACCCTATCACCTCTTCTAATTTCATAAGAGAAAGTGATATCTAATATTTATTTTAAATAAAATTCCAATCAGACACTTATTTCTCCTATCCTTATTTTTGAGAATAATAGAAACCAGTAACCTAAACCTAATTTTACCAATAGAAAAATTGAGAATAAAAAAATTTACAATAAGAATTATAAACCTAAGTTTAATGAGAAATTTAATCTATGAGGTAAATTTGGTCATATAATTGGAAATGGTTATAAAAAAAATATAAAACTAATAATAAAACCCCTAAAAATAATAAAGGCAAGAAATCTAATCGAACCATCAGAAGAACCAAAATTAGAACAACAATTAAGAATAGAATTCTAATGTTATTGATTTATATATTGCTTTATTTGATTCTAATGAGAATTAATGGATTTTATATATTGGTTCATAACACCATATGACTTAATTATTTAAAATTTTATCTTATATTAGATATATTTTTGAAAATATTGAATTAGGAGATAACTCATTTTTAGAAGTAACTAAGCAAAGAAAGGTTAAATTTCCAAACGTTGTTATTAAAGATGTTTTTTATGTACCTAAACTTTAAAAAAATATAATATTTTTATCAAATTACTAGTGATATTTTCATTATAACTTTTCTTAAATATAATTGTTCCAATATAAATCATTTTAGTTCTTTGATTGTTGAATGTGTTCAAAAGAATGATTTATATATATTCTCTACTTCTTTTGCATGGTGTATTTTATTGCATACTAAGAATGAATCTAAATTATGGAATGAAATATTAGGACATGTTAATTTTATAAATTTATATGATATGTCTTCTCCTAATCTTTTTTTGGTCGTATTTCTATCTCTTTCATCATGAAACTTATGAAGGTTGCTTACATATTAAGCAACATACTAATCCATTTCACAGGAATTATGATTTGAATTATTATCATCATTTAGAGTTAATTCATAGTGATGATGTAATACTTATTGAATTTATATCTCTTAATGGTTATTTTTATGTTCTCACTTTTACAAATGATTGTACTAGAATGATTTAGTCATATTTCATTAAAAATAAATTGAGTGTTGTATAAATTTAAATAATATAAATATTTTATTTAAAATTCTTATAAGTTTTATATTAAGAGATTAAGATCAGATAATGGTTCTAAAAATACTAGTAAATATTTTGATTATTTTTTGATTATTTATGGTATTCAAAGGGAACAAGTAACTCCTTATTACACTCAATAATATTGTATTGTTGAAATGGAAAACCACACCATTATAGAGATGGCTAGAACAATGTTACATTATAAAAATATTTTTAAGATCTTATGGGTCGTAGACATGAATATTATTGTGCATATTTTGAAGAGATTCTCTAATAAATCTTTACATATTTATACTCCTTTATAAATGTGGTCTAAAAATAAATTTAGTGTGGCTCATCTTAGGATATTTGGTAGTCTTGATTCAATCTTTGTTCCTAAAGTGAATAAAAAATAAACATGATCCTACCTTGTATTATTACATTTTCATAGGTTATGGAGGTAACACTAAATAATTAAGATTGTATGATCTATCTAAAATAACAATAAGTGAGAATAGGAATGTTTTTATTCTTGAAAAATATTTTTATGAGCTCTTTGTGTAATCTCCTCAATATTATTATTTTGATGAACTTGGCTCTCTTGTTTCTCCTTATGAATAAAAAGATGCCCTAGAGTAATTTGATCCATCTTTGGATAATTTAGAATTGGAGAAACACTATGAATTTCATTTTCAATATAAAATAACTAAATGAGTAGAATTCCTAATCCAGTCTTCTAGTCTTGATAATATTAATAAATTAACTATAAGTCAATATTCTTATCATGCTTTAATTTTTTTGTATGAATTTAAACCTCAATATTTTTAAGAATATGTTCAATATGATAGATGGAAAGATGTTATTCAAGTTGAGTATAATACTTTAATTAAAAACTAGACATGAGATCTTGTCCCAACTCTGTTTAAAAGGCACATTGTTGGTTGTAGGTGGTGTATGCAATCTAAAATACATCATGTTTATAAATCAATCCTAACTTGGAGAAGATAAATCATACCATACACTTCCAATTTGGGATATATTTGTTAAGAATGAGCATAACCTATATGGGGATCCATTATACCCAATTAGGGGATCTCTTACCTCAATACACTATGTTAGGGAGGGTTCTAAATCTTCTAGTATAACACAACCATGCAATAACCCTAAGGGGGTCCTGAGTTTTGATATTTTACCTATACTAATAAAAAGTAAATTAAATCTAATCTAGTGCTCACCAAAGCTTTGGGAATAACATGAGGGGTTAGTAAACAATAAAAACATGTATAAGAGAATATCAAATAAGCTATATATAAGTAAGACCCTAATACATGGAATATGAAGAGTAATATTATTCAAAGGTAATACTTATGCTACTTATATCTACTAAAAAGAGGAGAAAAGTTAGATAATACTTACCTAAATTTGAACCCATTGATACTCAATCTCTCCTTTGGATAATAGGGCTTCACAAAAAGTTATTTTGGTTTGTAAGGATCATTAAGAAATGCTAAAGCATCTAAGACTTATTTGTAAGACTAGATTCTCTAACTAGAAACCCTAAGATAAGACTCCTCAAGTAGAATGGTGGAAGAGAAAATTCTAAAGAAGTGTGTATGAATAATAACTCTTGATTTCATATTTAACTAATGATGAAATGATATTGTGTATATAGGCAAATCTGACCCTTGACCCTTTCAAAAATCTTGGCCAACAGGGTCAACCCAGTTAACTTAGCATAATTTCAAACAATTATTCACTGGGTCCCAAGATCGGTTAGCCAAAGGATCCTAATTCCTAAGTAAAAATATCCTAAAATTGTATAAGGTTGACCTAATGAACCTATCATATCCTAATGATAAAAGGGACTTAAGGTGAGTAAAAGAGGGATGGAAAGTGCGAAAAGACTGGAAAAGTGTGGAAAAGAGGAGTAATAGCTTAGGGAATGGTTTTTAGGAGCTATTTAGATTGTTAATAAGTGTAAATAAGGAAAAATATTCTTGTAAAACACTAATGTTCTACCCACTCCTTTCTTGATGCACCCTTTAAGGCATGCACTCAGAGAGATTGATTCTCAATCAATTTCTGCAAGATGTAAATCATTAATATTTGATAAAAGTTGAAAATATTATGTTTATAAATATGCCCCACTTGAAGTTATCATGTGTCACTAAGGTGAAATAGGGTATGGTGATTTGAGAAATAACATAGGAACACATAATAATGATGTAAAAAAAATTATTATTTTAAAGTAAAAATAACTAAAAGTAAATAACTAAAAGGGAAATAACTAAAAAAGTAAATGTGATGGGTACCTTGACTTACCTTTATCACTGGATAATTGTGTGTTGTTTTATTAGTTTTGATTATGTAGGGCACAAAGACTACTTTAGACAAACCCAATAATACAAAACTAAAGAGAAAAAACAAACAAATGTAGGAAATCCAAGATAATTGGTGCTATGAGGATGCGAAATACTTAGAAATCTAGCAATTTGAGTCAATAAGTGATATGTTATACCAAATTACCATGTCAAAAATAAGATTAATTTGGGTAACCTAAAATACAAGGCTACTAAAGATCAAAAAACTCAAACAAGTAAACCTTAAGTAAGAAATCCAAACTCACCAAGTCAAACAAAGGATACATGTCAAAAATATGGTAATCAAGCATTAATGCAAAAGCAAAAACAAAATGGTAAAACAATATTGATGAGTGAGAAGTAAAAATCCTTATCTCACTCAACAATGGAAAAATGGGTACAAACTTAGGTGTCTATGATAGAAGGGTAGTATAACAAATGACAAATGGTAAAAGCAAGCAAAAAAAGTCTAGTAATGTAGTTTTATGGTGAAAAAAAAAGTAATCTATAGTTGTTCAAACATGTTTTGATCTAAGGATATATGTAACTGAAACAAAGTAGTGATATCATGTTTTTAAAAGGTGAAGAAGAAGAAATTAAAGAATATGGAAAATAGATTTGGAATCAAAATTTGTTTGTCAAGGGGGAATATAAATTGGGTGGAGGGGAGAATGAAGGGAAAACCAAGATAGAGGAACTCTTTATTGATGTTAATACACTAAAATTAGGTTTTTAAAAACAAAATGACTTTTAACCTTAAGGGATCTAAATAAATTCTCTTAGATACATAAGTATTAGGTCAACAAATGGAGTATATAGATCATGCAATGAAGGCTATGTGCATGAAAATTAAAATGGACATACCTTCCCACAACATGTTCCAAATTATTTAGGACCCCTTATATATCCATTAGTTTACTATAAATATTTTTTACTTGTGTGAGAAATTAGGTAGCACCATAGAGTTTATTGGATTCTCCTATTCCACTCTACTAGCCTACCTCACCCCAATGGACCTCGGCTCTATGTGAGGCTAACTATGGAGTTTGAGCTTTGATTAGAGATAATAGATGTGTTTGTAATCACATATTTTGTTATTATTTGAATTTTTTGATTTGTATGTTTCCTTTTTTATATAATTTCCTTTTGTTTTAAATGGTTTGGCTTTTAACTTTCTTGATTGCTTTTTTTATTCCTCCTCTATATAGATTTGGAAAACCAAACATTGGTGCTAAAAATGAATTTCATTTGAATACTTAGGACTTAGTTTCTAAGAGAGATAAATTCAAAGAGAATGAGGTCTAAGAGTCTAATAAATATAGGTGATATAAAAGTGTTATCTTGACTTCGATCTTATTTTATCCAATGTGAAGTGAAAGGAAAGGGAATATAGAGGAATGACACATGAAATAATTTAAATTACTTCAAATCAAAAAAAATGTGACAAAGGGAAAAAAATGATAAAATGAAAATAAAGTGTGATTCATTATCATAATAATAAGGTAAGTGGAGGAAAATATTCTAACATAGATTATTGTGCAAATTCCATCTATCAAAAGAATCAAAAGCTAAAGCTAAGAACAAGGATTAAAAAGACATTTTTAGAAAAAGAATGATAAGATGGTGATTTTATGAGTAATTCCAAGTCCTATCCATGGTATTACACTAAAAATCATAAAATATAAACCCATGAGGGTGCAAAAAAGAAAAAAAAATGAGGTAAGTAAAAATATGGTATTTTGTGAGGAAGACTGGGTCATATCTACGGTTTTATAATGCAACTCACAAAAGATAAATCCGAGGGATGCAAAAAGGTGTTTAAAAATATTATGAGATAAATAAGACTATGGTACATCATAAGGAATCTTTGGTTTTATTCATGGTTTTATAATTCAACTCATGAAAAAAAAAGGGGGGGAAACCAAAAGACCAAAAAGGAAGGACTAAGGTTTGTGAAAAGAGAGAACTATTGTAGAGGGTGAGACTCATGTAAGTAACCTAAGAAATGTGTTAGATATATTTAGATATAAATCATGAAAATAATGAAATGTTTAGGAAAAGTACTTATTGAGGAATTGTGTGTTGGTGGGCTCTTTGAAAACATGGCCTTCATTGGTTTGAAGGTGATAAGTACTTAGACTGATAATATCTTTGACTAAATAAGGGCCTCACCATTTTTAGGAATATTTACCTTATTTATAATGGGTTTAGTCTAATTTAAATAAATTATCATCAAAATCAAATGTGCAAACTTTAACACATTTATTATATTATTTTGGAATATGAGCCTTGTATTGGCGATTATGTTGCAAAGTAGAAAGACAATGTTTGTCAAGGAGATTAGGGCATAAAAGTGAGCATTACATAATTATTCATCAAGAATGATACCATGAAAATATATGTTAAGAGAGTTAATTTCAAATTCTAATGGAATAACTGATTCATAACTTTAAACAAAAGAGAATGGAGTTGCCCTAGTGGTAGTACGTATACTAGTCTGATAGGCCCAAAGAGTAGGATAGAGGTGAATGTGTCAATATATGTAGGTTTCATGAATTTTGTTTTGGAGAATTTTATTAAATTTTTTTTTAGTGGCCTCAACTTATCCATTTAATTATGAATGATAAGGTGTATAAACTTGTGATTGATCTTGAATTTAGCACAAAGTTGCTTAACATCCTTGTTTTTTAAACTACTACCATTATCTAAAATGATGGTATGGGTAACACCAAATCAGAAAATGATTTGATTAAGAATATATTTTTCAATGGTGGGTCAAGTGACATTAACAAGGGGAAAATATTCCACCCATTTGGTAAAATATTTATTAGCGGAGATGATAAAAACATGTCCTTCTTAGGAGTGAGATAATTTGCCAATGAGATCTAATCCCCATGTAGAGAATGGATAAGGAGATTTAATAGTTTGAAGCTTTCTTGGAGGTGAATGAATTAAATCATAATAAATCTATAAAGGATTAAAGTTTTTAGTGAATTCAATTGCATCCTTTTCAAAGGTATGCCAAAAATAACCCATATGTAGCCATTTGAGGGTTATAGCATGTTCGCTATAGTGGCCATCACAAATTCCCCCATGTACTAGTTCAAGAAGAGGAGGTACCTCATCTTACATAACATAATAGGACAAGGTACCTTCAGCATTATGATAATAATAGATGTTATGTTGAAACACATACTTGAAGGCTTGTTTATGAATGCATATCTTTTCATGAAAGTCTAAGTTAGGAGCATAAGTTTGATGTTCCAAAAATTGAATAATGTATTTATACCATGGGATTTATTGAATGGTGACAACCTCAATGTGGTAGATAAGTGAATATAATGGTTGAGTTGAAGATGGAGATTTTATTATTTGTATTTTAAAAGTAAGATAAAAAAGAACTTGGTGGGGATGAAAGAGAGATGCTAAAGAAGCCAAGGAATTAGTAATGAAATTTTGATCTCGAGGGATAGGCTCAATAGTGAAATATATGAAATACTTAGTGAGATTGATTGTAATTCTATAATAGGTAATGATATTTTGGCATTTGAATTGGTAATCACCATTGAATTGATGATAATTAAGTTGGGAATCACCTAAAGCATGCAAATATTAAATTTTATATCATGAGCAGCTCTCATTCCTAAAATGAGGGCTTCATATTTGGCCATATTTTTGGTGACATCAAAGGTGAAGTGAAAAGTTAAAGGTATGATTTTTATAAGAGGACTTATAAGAATGTAACCTACCCTAGATCCTTGAAGGCATTTAGCACCATCAAAATAAAGGGTTGAAGTATCCTCTTGTAAGTTGAAATTAATTTTAGGAAGCTCTTCGATAATTAAATTATGTTTAGTAGTATCAAAAGGGATAGATGATTCATCTAGGTCATTGGCTTCAAGATCAGTGGTAAAGTTATGAAAATAATATTTGAGGGAAATAACTTGATTAAGACCTTCAATATAGAGGATATTATCATCTAGAAGACTATCTTGAAGGGGATTAGTTGGAATGGGAGATGTGGCAAGTTTATCAGCTATGAATTGCCCTTTAATATCTTTTTAATTGATTATAAAAAGATCAAATTCCATAAGGAGGACCATCCATTTGCCAATTCTATCTCCAACAAAAAAGGCTTTGGAGAGGAAGTGGTAAAGGGGGTTAGAATGAATGATGACATAAGTGGTTTGGTAAAGCATGTAATGGTGAAGATTTTCATCTATGAAATATATGGTGAGGTAATCATGTTTAATTTTATTATAATGTGTTTCATAATCGATGAGGCCTTGGTGAATGTAGTAGATAGCATACTCTATTTCAATATCATCATGTTGGGAAAGCATTACCCTAACTGATATAGGTGTGGAATAAGTATATATAATTAAGGGTTAATAATTAGAAGGAGGATAAAGTTTAGGTGATGAAGCAATGACTCTTTCATGTTATCAATTTTTTTTGACAAGGGTTCATCCATTCTAGATCAGTACCTTTCTTGAGAAGAGAATTGATAGAATGGATGTGATAAGCCATTTCAAGGATGAATCATTGAATTTCCCCATGTTTTCCTAAGTATGTATGAATGTCAAAAATATAATGAGGAATGGGCATGCTAATGATATCACTAATTTTATCTAGGTCAACATCAATGCCATGGAGAGAGACTAGGAATATTAATAATTTTATAGATGTGACACCAAAGACACTTGTATAAGGATTAATTCTAACTTGATATTTAGTCTAACTTGATATTTAATAAGATAATCAAATATGATAGAAAGATTTTATAGATGAGTCTTACAACTTTTGAATTTATAAATGAGGTCATCCACATAGGTTTCAACAATTTTATGGATAATATCATGGAAGATGTGAGTCATTTCTTGTTGATAAGTGGCTCTAGAATTTTTTAGGTGGAAGGGTATTTTAACATAGCAATAGGTACCCCATTCCATGGTGAAAGTGGTCATATGTTGATCCTTGCGGGCAATGTGAATCTAATTGTAACCCGAGAAGCCATCCATAAGAGATAACATTTAATAACCAACTATGAAATCAATGATGGCATCTATCGAAGGTAAAGGGAAATTATCCTTGAGACAAGTGAGGTTAATATTATAGAAATCAATGCAAATAGGAATGACCATAGTGACCTTTTTATGAATGGGAACAATGTTAGAAACCCATTCATAATAGTCCACTAGTTTGATAAATTTAGCATTTAGTAATTCGATGATTTATTTTTGACATAAATTGGAAACCTCAAGTGTAAATTTCCTTTGCTTTTGATGCATAGGTTTGTCATCAGGATAAGTAATAATGTTATGCACCATAATATTAGGGTTAATAATAGGCATATCCTCATAGGACCGGGTGAAAATTTCATGATATTTATCAAATATTAAGCTAAAGTTATCATGTTTGGTAGGTGATAATTCACAAGAAACTATAATTGGTTGAGGATAGGATGGAGTACCATATTCAATGCAAGTAGTTTATTTGATTATCATGGAATTTATGTCTTGAAAATGGTATGGTGCATTAGGTAAAGAAGAGATATTATTATCTTTGGGATCAATTATAGTTATGAAGTTATTGAAATAAGGGGTTTTAGTTTTAAAATTACCAGGTTTATGATGTTTTCAAGGAAGTTAATGTTCTTGGGCATGAAGTATTTCAAGAATAGATTTATCACTAGGCAAGGTAGGAAGAGGACCATAATACTCAACATATACTTTAAGATCTAGAATTTTATTACCATGATGATCATACTCAAAATGTATCTAATAGACATTGATTGCCTTGGCATCAAGTGTAATATTGAGAGTAGGAGAAGTAGATGGATCAAAAAGGATTGGAGTGTCATTGGTTTTGATGATGGGAGGAGGATTAGATGAAATTATTGGATCTATAGGTGATAACGGAGATTCAATAATATCTAGAGATTCAGAAGGTATAATTTTCTATACTACCCAAGGGGTATCAAAAAGAGGAGAATTGGTGGGAGGCACATGACCCTCAAAATCTAAATCAGGAGCCATGGAATTGGTATGGACATTCTAATTAAAATCATGAATTTGGAATAAGGCTCTCTGATAATGTTGGACATCCAAGTCTCAAGATTGAGCTTAGGCCATTATGTAATTATCATCATATGCTAGAAAACTTTTACATGCTTGAGAATCAAGGGAGTTTCATAAGATGAAATCCCTATATTAATAAATGTAAGAGGAGACATGATGAGAGGATATTGAAATAATTTAGCCACTCCAAAATCATTGCAATTAAAGGCATATTATAGTAAAGATATCTCTTGAGAATTGCATAGAGAGGGAAGTTATCAATCTCATCTATAAGAGGAATAGTATAGTCCATAGGTAATAGAGAAGGAGGAAGCCACTATGAAATGTATGGAGGTATCTTGGTAGTATTACAAGTATGTTTCAAATCATTGGGTTCATCATCATCGAAATCTACAAGAGTAACTTGTAAACTAGGATTCATGTTGATGAACTCAAGTAAAGGAGCACTACTGATCTTAGGAATGCTAGGAATATGATACTGAGATTGAGATTAGGAATATGAATACTCCATGGGTTGGAATTAGATTCATGCTTATATCATTTCCCATTATGTAAGAATTTAATGCATTAGCTACCAGAAGAAGTATTAGCCCTCATTTGATGAGTCCATGGGCAACCAAGGAGAATATTATAAGATAATGGTAAATCAAGGACCATAAGATTAGTTTGAATGGTCTTAGGTCTGATGGTTAATGGGATCCAGATACACCCAAGTGGATTTTGATTAGTTTTATCAAAACTACAACAAGTAAGACTAGTTTGTTTGAGATGATCCTTGCTCTAAGCATGTTGTTAAATAAGACATAAAGATGTCACATTAATAATAGAGCCTTAATCAACTATAAATTTATGAATAAGGATAGTATTAATGGATATTTTAATAAAAAGTGGTGAATCATAATCACAAAAAAAAACTTGAATATTGATCATGTCGTCTTCAAGAAATTCAATGAAAGGCTTAAAAGAAGGACACATAATTTCAATGGTATTGATGTTGGTAGGTTGAAAATCATTAGAAGGTGGTTCTTAATCTATAGAGGATGGATATTTAATTTATTAGAGTTTTTACATAAAGAACTTGAAATGATAGGGAGAAGTACCAACCAACTCCATAAGTGAAATCTTACAAGGCATATAGTTGAGTTCTTCAAGAAAGTTCCAATGAGATTTAGAAGAATAACCAATATGAGGTTTATAAAGTAAAGTAGGGTTTTAAGGTATAGATATGGTTGGAGGTTTGGAATGAGGAAGTGGTTCTTCATGGGCTTCAAAATATAGATTATTAATTGTAGTATCTTTCATAAGTTTTTCTTCTAAATATGGCTTCTTCAGTTTGGTAATAGGATATTTGTGAGTTAGTTTGTGATGATAATTGATGTTACGAATGTTAAGATATTGAGAATTGTTATAATATGGATCATAATCATATTCAATAGCACAAACATCCTTGGTACTTAGTTTATCATTTGAAAAATATTTTTGGTTATTGAAGGTAAAAGCTTTAGAAGTTTATCATTTTTGAGAACCAGTAGTGTACTATTGATGACAAATGTTGATCATGGCTTCATGATTAAATAAATCACCAAGCATTTATGAGACAAAAAATTAAGTGATCCCTCACAAGACTCATGGGAATGACTAATATCAGCATAGAACCAATAAAATTGATTAGGGTCATACCACTTAGGAGAATTGTTAGGATAGGTGAAGGGTTTAAAGGGTGGTAAGAGTTGTTTCATTTGTTGCATAGAAATAGGAGTATGAGAAGATGAAGGAATATTGGATTTTAAAGCTCTTAGTTTGGTTTGTGGAGTATTAATAGTGATATAATTTGTATATTTTTGAAAATATCCTTTTAAAATTTTAGGATTAGGTTCAAATTCCTTCATGAGAAAGTCTTGGTGTTTAGCTTGGTCAAGAGCTTCATTAAGTGTTTAGGGAACAAAGGTTTGAACCTTATATTGAAGATAAGGATTTAATGTAGTGATAAAGAGTTTGAATAAGTTATAATTAGTCATGTTATGGTCAAATTTATGGGTCAATTATTTCCATCTTTTGATAAAGTCATGAGCTAATTTAGTGGGAGATTGCTTACCATTAATTAAGTGGCTAAGACAATTTTTGGGAAGATCATTGTGTTAAAAATATTTAACTAAGGGATTAACCAAATATTCAACTTTCCAAATAGAATTTTGGGGTAATTGGTTATACCATTATAATACATCCCCAGTGAAGGTTTTGACTAAGATTTTCATAGTGGTGAAGGTATTAATTTGGATCCACTTTTTGTAAAGGTTTCCAAAGGTTTTAAGAAATCTTACAGGGTCTTTAATCCCATCATACTTGATAGTTGGAGATATGTTACCAATATCAATGTACATAATTAAGGGAGATAAAGGTTTATTCTAAATAGTTTGAAGCATATTGTTATTCATTATGGGTTGTGGAATAACATTACCTAAAGCATCCCTAAGAGGTGAAAGAATGTAATTTGGATTAGCTTGAGGATGGATAGATAGAGGTTGATTAGCCATATTAATCAAATGATTTTGAAGTTTCATCATTTTATTGGTGTTATATTTTTGCATTATTTTCATTTTCTAGATAACTTGGGAAAGAATTTGAGTTGTGTTAGGAGGTGGTTTGGTATTGGTAAGAGCACACCCCAAATTGGTATTAGGGTGAGGGTTGTTAGAAGATGGATTATGAGTGGGATTATTGATTAAATTTGTGTTAATTTATCTTAAATTAGTTTTAAAATTTGGAAGATGAGAAGTATCTTGGTAGGTATAGAAAGGATCAAACCCATTAACTTCATCTTGAGGTGTGATTTGCACCATGTTACAAGTTATGGATGAAGGAGGGGAAGAGGTGCCCTAGAAGTGATGATGATTTTGGGAAGAAAAGAGAGGGAAAAATGAACATCCCTTATAGTATATAAATGGATTCAAGATATCCAAGAATATTTTGATAGGAGACTTCATTATAACTGGAAAGAAATGAACAAAATTCTAACAAGGAAAAATAGTGAACTAGATCACTAAAATAGGGAAGGTGATAAAAACTATAGGGTTGATTGAGTTAACCTAGTATATCAAATAGGTCATAAAAATAGTACAAGGTCGACTAGGTTGACCTAGATTAGCATATAGAGACTAAAAAGTATACATGGTCAACTGGGTCAACCTAGCATAGTAGATAGGGAAAATCAAATAGCCTATAACAGATTGTGTTGACTGAAATGATTGTGCACTAAAATAAGAATAATTTTACATGTACATAGAAAATAAATAATTTAAGGGAAACAAAAAATCAATTGGATTAATGAGGGCGATACAATTGAGGCACACAACATAAAAACTTGTAGCAACACTGGTTAATGCAACTTTTTGTAATACAACATGTAATTGAGTAAAGAGAAAGAAATCAACATGGAAAGTATTATATAACTAATTGGTTAACCTAAATTTTTTTAGATTATTAGAGTATAATTTTAAATGTGATAGGGAGTTGGTTGCAATCAAAGAACTAGAAAGTAATCTAAGGATGGTTTCTTCATGTTTTAGCTAAAAAGGATCTATATTAGCAATGGTATAGGCTTGATATTCAGGCCTACACCCTCACTTCACACATAGTAGTGATAAGGGTGTCAAATTCTTAGTTAAAATATACCATTAACCACATGTTTATACTTGGCCAAAAAACCAAGTCAGCTTCCCCCTTGGTGACAAAATCCAAGTAGGTTGGCCTTGGGTAGACAATTATTAAAATGTTTGTTTAAGATTTTGTGATTTGGTCACGTGTGCAAAAAATAAAAAATAATGAAACTAAATAGTATATTAAAAACCACATAATTAGACTATGTGATCTAATTTAAGCATGTAAGTAATAAGAAATGAAAGTGTGAGCTAATTACTATCATATAAGGGTTAAATTCTAACTTTGAAACATAGTATAATGTTGATTTAGTTTATAGTGTATGCATAGAATATAGAATAGGGTCAACAATGTCACGCTTATACTATGAAAGAAAGAAAAAAATATGAAATTGAGATACTTTGATAGATTTGACCTAGCTTTCCAAACTACACAGACTATAAAACTATATCGATAAGGTTGACATAGTTGATTATGTCAAGGTAGTTTTAAAGACTAAAAACTATGAAAATAAAGACTATAAAGAAAGAAAGAAGGGATAGAAAGGAACATTGGAGGGTTGGAGGATGAAGATAAGTGAGATTAATGTTGAATAATCTTGTTAAAATCTTGAAAATATTACTAACAGGGTTGATTAGGTAGACCAAGCTTTGCAAAAACTTGTTGAGTATCTGAAATGTATAGGGTCAACTGGGTTGACCTAGTAGTTTAAATTTGATGCCTTAAAGTGTATAGGGTTTACTAAGTCAACCTAGTAATCTAGACTAGATGTCTGAAAGTATTAAAACTATACTATGCTCACTGAGTTAATCTAGTATCTTGTACCTAGAAAAGAACTTACATAGAAAGAACAAAGTCATTTCGATGTGATTGTGTGTTAAACTTGTGCATAGAAATTAGAACCTTGTCAATATAATTGACCCAGTATTATGAATATATCATAATAAAAATGATAAAATAGTGAAATAAGTGAAGAAAAACACTAAAAGGGTTAGATTCATGTTAGGTTCACTAGAATGTATGCAATTAGAAATGCATCATGTCTATAAATCAATCCTAACTTGGATAAGATAGATCATACCATATAATTCCAATTGGGAATACATTTATTAAGTAATAACATGACCAATATGGGGATTTTATAAACATAATTAGGGGATCTCTTACTATAATACACTATGTTAGGAAGTTTTCTAAAGCCTCTAGTTTAACACAATCATGTAATAACACTAAGGGGTCCTGAGTTTTAATATTTTAGCTATACTAATAACAAGTAAAATAATTATAATCTAGTGCTCACCAAATCTTGTGGCAAAATATGAGGGGTTAGAAAACAATCCACACATGTATAAGAGAATATAAATTAATCTATGTATGAGTAAGGCCCTAATACATGGAATATGAAGACTAATATTATTTAAAATTAATACTTATGCAAATTCTATCTACTAAAGATAGGAGTAAAGTTAGATAATACTTACCTGAATGTGAACCTATTGAGACTCAATCTCTCCCTTGGCCAATGGGGCTTTGCAAGAGGTTATTTTGGTTTGTAAGGATCACTAAGAATGGCCAAAGCATCCAAGACTTATCCATAAGACTATATTATCCAAGTATAAAACCTAAGCTAAGATGCCTCAAGTAGAATGGTGGAAGATCAGATTATAAAGAATTGTAAATGAATAATAACTCTTGATTACATATTGAAATAATTATGAAATGTTATTGTATATATAGTTGGATTTGACCCTTAACCCTTCAAAAATTCTTGGCGGATGGGGTTGACCCAGTCAACCTAGCACAATTTCAAATAATTATTCACTAGGTCTCGAGCTAGGTTGACCAAAGGCTAACATAATTCCTACGTAAAAATATCCAAAAATTGTATAGGGTTGACCCAGTTGACTTAGATCAACTAACTAACAAAAGGGACTTAAGGTAAGGAAAAGAGGGATGGAAAGTGGGAAAAGACTAGAGGAGTGTGCAAAAGAGTAATAATAACTTAGGGAATGGTTCTTAGGAGCTGGTTGGATAGGTTATAAGTGGAAATAAAGGACCAAAATCCTTTGAAGCACCAATGGTCTACCTACCCCTTTCCTAATACACCATTTAAGGCATGCATTTAGAGATATTGAGTCTTGATGGGTTCCTGCAAGATGTAAAGCATCAGTATTTGATAAAATTTGAAAATATTGTGTATACAAGTGGCTTTAAAAATATTAAATACTATTTAGTTGGTAAAATTGGAAATTTTAAATCAAGATTAGTTTCTTTTGGGTTTACTCAAAAACCTAGGATTGACTATGTTGAAATATTTGCTCATGGATCAAGAATAAGTACTATTAGATTACTCATTATGTATATACATAATATTTTCAAAATTTTATCAAATATTGATGCTTTATATCTTGAAATAGCCCATCGAGTCTTAGTCACTCTGAGTGCATGCCCTAAGGGGTGCACCAAGAAAGGGATGGGTAGACCATTGGTGCTTCGTTAGATTGGTGTCCCTTAATTCCACTTATTACCAATCCAAATAGCTCCTAAAATATTCTCCTAACCTATTACTCTTATTTTTCACACTTTTCCAATATTTTCCCACATTCCATCCCTCTTTTCCTCACCTAAATCCCCTTTTGACTATTTACAGTACTAGGTCAATTGGGTTGACCCTATACTCTTGTGGGTAAAATTTATTTAGGGCCTAAGTTAGCTCTTGGCTGACATAGCCCATGACCTAGCAAATTTTTGTTTATAATAGTACTGGGTCTACCAGGTTGATGTTGTTGGAAAAAAAATTTTTAAGGGCTTAGGATTAAATCCACCTATATATACAAGTTCATTTCATAATTATTTATCAACAAACAAGAGTTATTATTCACTTATGCTTCTTTACAATATGCTCTTCCACCATTCTACTTAAGTAGTCTTAGCTTAGGGTTTCTACTTGGAAAATCTAGTCTTGTGGAGAAGTCTTAGATGCTTTGGCCTTTCTTAATGATCCTTAAAATCATAACAACCTCTTATGAAGCTAATAACCTCTTATGAAGCCCTTTTTGGCCAAGGGAGAGATTTAGTCTCGATGGGTTCATATTTTAGGTAAGTATTCTCTAAATTTTCTCTTCTCTTTAATATATATAAGTAGCATAAGTATTGGCTTCAAATAATATTACTCTTCTTCTGCATGGATTAGGGTCTTACTCATACATAGCTTAATTGATATTCTCTTATTCATGTTTTTTTATTAACCCCCATATTGTGCCACAAGCTTTGGTGATCACTACATTAGAATTCTTTGCTTTACTTATTATTAGTATAGTGAATAAGAAAATAGAGGTCTTATTTATAGTTATCATGTGATTGTTCTTGACTAGAGGCTTTGGAACTCTCCCTAGTATTGTTTATTGTGATAAGAGATCCCCTAAGTAGGTCTAGCAGATCCCCATATTGGTCATGTTCCTAATTATATAACATATCCCCAATTAGAAGTATAAGTATGATATATCTTCTCTAATTTAGGATTGAATTATAGACATGATGCATTTCTAATTACATACATTTAGGTGAACCCAACATTAATCTAACCCTTGTAGGTTTTCTTTCATGTTTTTAATTATTTTATCATTTTATTTATTATTTTTCTATATTTGTGATACTAGGTCAATAGGGCTAATATAGTTTCTAACTTATATGCATAAGTTTAACACACAATCACATCAATACAACTCTATTCCATTTGTGTATGTCTTCATCAAAAATAGGCTATTGGGTCAAATAGGTTGACACAACAAGTTTTCACTTCCAAAAAGGCTACTAGGTTGACCTAGTCAACATAGTACACTTCTAGACTTCTAGAAAACATACTAATTTGAAACTACCAATATAATCATCTTTACATGCTTTAGAAAATAGGCACTATAGAACTAGGTCAACCCAATTGACATAGTTGGAAGAATTTGTAAATAAAAATCAAGGCACTTTAATGGAAATCTCACTTTTCTCTACATCTTCCAACCTAGTAGATTTATTTTCACTCTTTCCCTATCATTTATGTTATTTTTTACAATTCTATTTTTCTCAATTTACAATATTTAAAACTACCCTTATATAGAAAACTAGGTCGACCCTATCAACCTAGTTTTGTATTTTATCTTATGTTTGCAAGACTAGGTCGACATTGATGACATAGTTCTTAATTGACCCTTGCTTCAGTAGTATAGTAGTGACACTATCAACTATATACTATAATTTCTACATACACTATCATTTGAATTGATAGTGTACTATGTTTTATAGTTAAAATTAACACTTATATGCTAGTAAATTACTTCACACTTTCACTTTCAGTTACTTGCATGCTTAAAATAGATCACATAGTCTAATTAGGTGGTTTTTAAATATAATAGTTAGTTGCACTATTTTTCTCTTTCTTGCACACAATAAAAATTCACATAATCTTAAAATGCATTTAAACAATTGTCTTTGCAAGGCCTACCTACTTGGATTTCATCATCAAGGGCGAAGAGGACTTGGTTTTTTGGCCAAGTATAAACATGTGGTTAATGATAAATATTAGCAAATCACCAAACACCCTTATTACTATAGTGTATGAAGTGAGGGGGTAAGCCCCAATACTAAGCCAGTACCATTGCCAACATAGATCCATTTCAACCTAAATGTCCTAAAACCATCCATAGATTACTTTATACTTCCTTAGTTTTAGCCAAATTCTTATCGTACTTAAAATCATACTCTAATAAGCTAACAACATTCAAGATGACCATTTAGTTATCATTTACTTTACAAGTTGACTACTTGTTTTTTACTCAATTGTATGTTTTATTGCAAAAATTTTCATTAGCTAGTGTTAGTGCAAGGTTTTGTGATGTGTGCCTCAATTAGTTCATCCTAATCAACCCAATTAACTATGTGTTTCTTTACATTCCTTTCTTTAAAAATTACATTATTAATTTTTTCCTATTTTAATACATTGTCATTCTATTCAACATGGTCTCTTACAAACTATCTACTTCCCCTATCTATAATACTAAGTCAACCCTGATGACATAGTATTCTTTTTTGCCTCCCAGGATATACTACTAAGTTAACCCTATTCACTTTATATCCTTATCTACCTATTTTATATGCCATCTTATAGTACTTGGTTGACCCTATCAATTTTGTATCCCTATTTTATTAATCTTTAGACCCTTTTTTTGTACTAGGTCAACCTAGTTGACTCTATACTCTTACCAGGCTTTGTTTTCCCTAGTTTATAGTACTAGGTTAACCTAGTCAACTTTTTACTCTTACTACTTCCCTATATGTCTAACTCAATTCTCTATTTCTCTTCCTTGTCATTTTTTTCATTTGTCTCAAGTCATCATTAAGTCCCCCATAAAAATATTATTGTACAAATTAAATCTATTTAGATACTATATGGGATTCATTTCTCCTTATTTTTGCCTCCCAAGAGCACCCTCACTCTTGGATTGCCTCTTCCCCTCCTTCATCTATGGCTTAAAACATGGTACAAATCATACCTCAAGATGAAGTAGGTGGATCTAATAATTTCCATACCTATCAAGATAATTCCCATCTTCAAAATATTTAAACTAATGTGGAATTAATTGACACAAATATAATCAATAATACCACTAATAATCCATCTTATAATAACCCTCTCCCTAATACCAATTCAGGGAGTGCTCCTACAAACACCAACCCACCAATTGATATGACTCAACTTCTTAAACAAGTCATAAAACAAATAAACATAATGTAAACTTCTAACACCTCTCAAATGGTGAAACTACAACGTCATTTGATTAATATGGATAATAAACCTCTAACTATCCATCCTCAAGACAATCCCATTTATATTCTTCCACTTCTCAGATATGCCTCAAAAAATGTTATTCCCCAGCCTATAATGAGTAACAAAATGCTTCAAACTATTCAAAATGTGCCTTTATCTCCCTTAATTTTGTTTGTTGATATTGGTAACATATCTCCAACTATCAAGTATGATGGGACTAAAGACCCGACATCATTTCTCAAAGCCTTTGGAAATCTTTTCAAAGATTGGATCTAAATTAATACCTTTGCCACAACTAAAATCTTAGTCAAAATCTTCACTAGTGATGTATTTGAATGGTATAACCAACTTCCCCAAAATTTAATTTGGAAACTTGAGGATTTTGTCAATCTTCTAGTTAAAGAGTTTCAACATAATGACCTTCCCAAAAATTGCCTTAGCCATTTCATCGATGATAATCAATCTCCCATTGAATTATCTCTTGACTTTATCAATAGATGGAAATATTTGACCCATAAATTTGACCATAACATGATTGATGATAACTTGTTCAAACTCTTTATAACTACTTTAACTCCTATTCAATATAAGGTTCAAACTTTTGCCCCCCAAACACTTAATTAATCCCTTGACCAAGATAAACATCAAGACTTTCTCATGAAGTTATTTGAACATAATCCTAAACTTATTAAAGGATCATTTCAAATATATACTAATGTCATCACTATCAATACTCTAAAAAAAAACTAGGAGTTACCAAATTTGACATTCCTTCATCTTCTCACACACCACTCACTATGTAGTAAATGAAATAATTTTTACCACCCTCTAAACCTTTTACTTATACTAATAATCCCCCTAAGTGGTATGAACCTAATCAATTTTTTTGGTTCTATGCTAACATTGATCACTCCCATGAATCTTGTAGAGGTCTCACTAAATTTGTTGTCTCCTATATGCTTAGTGATTCATTTAATTGTGAATCCATGATCAGCCTTCATCATCTAGAGTACATTGTTTCTTCTCAAAAATGACAAGTTTCCAAAGCTTCTACCTCGAATAACCAAAAATATTTTTCCACAACTAATAATCAACAAAATACTAAGGATTTTTTTGATATTTATACCAACTATGACTAATATTAAAATAATTATTACTATGTTAACACCACTAAGGTCAATTATCATCACAAACTAGCTCACAAAGATCCTATCACCAAACCTAAGAAAAAATATTTGGAAGAAAAACTTATTAAAGATACTACAACCACTAATCTAGTTTTCGAAGCCCATAAAGAACCACTTCCTCCTTCCAAACCCATAACCACTTCTATTCCTTCAAAATATACTTTACCTCTTAAACATCATGTTGGTTCTTCTTCTAAATCTCATTAGAACTTTCTTGAAGAACTTAACTCTATGCCTTGTAATATTCCACTTATGGAGTTGGTTTATACTTCCCCTTATCATCACAATTTCATAATGCAATAATTATAAGAAATTGAAGATCCATATTCTATAAATTTAGAACCACCTTTTATTTAACCTCAACCTACCAATGTATATACCATTGAAACCATGTGTCCTTCTTCCAAGCCTTCTATTTTATTTCTTGAAGAGGACATGAATAATGATGAAATTCTCTTTCATGATGATGATCCACCACTTTTCATTAAAATATCCACTAATACTACCCTTATATATAACATTCTAGTTGACGAATTCTATAGTATTAATGTGACATCTTTGTGCTTATTCAATAATTTGGTTATAACAAGGATAATCTCAAGCAAACCCACCTTACCTATCATGGATTTGCTAAGACTAATCAAAATTCACTTGGTTGTATTTATCTTCCCCTAACAATTGGACCTAATACTATTTGAACTAAACTTATGGTCCTTAATTTACCCTTATCTTATAACATACTCTTTGGTTGCCCATGGACTCATAAAATGAGGGATATTACTTATTTTGGTAGCCAATGAATGAAATTCTTACATAATGGAAAATGATATAAGTATGAGGATGATCCCAACCCTTTGAGTATTAAACTTCCTAATCCAAAATCTTAGTATCATATTCTTACCATTCCTAAGATCAATAGTGTTCCTTTACTTGAAATCATTAACATCAATCCTAATTTAAAAGTCACTCTTGATAATTTAGATGATGATGAACCTAATGAATTTCAACATACTTTAAATATTACCAAGCTACCCCTTACATTTTAGAGTGACTTCATCCTTCTTTATTACCTTGGGACTTTACTATTCCCCTCATTGATGAGATCACTGAATTTACCCCTCAATGCAATTCTTAGAATCCTTATTTACCTGAAGAGGCCTTCACTTGAAATGATTATGGAATGGCCAAATTATTTCAAGACCCTCTCATCAAATCTCCATATACATTTAGTAATATTAGGATTTCACCTTCTGAAACTCCTCTTGAATCTCAAGTATGTACAATTTATCTAATCTATGAAGATAATTACATAATGTCCCAAGCTCAATCTTGAGACTTAGATGTTCAACATTATCAAAAAAACTTAACTCAAATCCATGATTTTAACTAGGATGTTCATACCATTTCTATGAATTATGAATTACATCCCAAAGGTCATGTTCCTCCTACTAATTCTCCACTTCTTAATACTCGTTGGGTGGTAGAACAAATCATATCATCTAAACCTCCATAAATTACTCCATCTTCTCTACCACTTATGGATCCAATAATTGCGTATGATCGTTTCCCCATCAATGACACTAATGACACACAAATCCCATCGAATCCATCTACTTCACCTACTTCCAAGATTACATTAGATGTCAAGGCCACATATGTCCATTAGATACATTCTGAATATGATGCCATGATAATCAAATTTTGGATCTTGAAGTAGATGTTGAGTATTATGGTCCTCTTCCTACCTTTCCTAGTGATGAAGGTATTCTTGAAATACTTCATGATCGATAACCTCAACTTCCTTGGAAACATCACAAACTTGGGAATTTCAAAATTAAATCCCCTTGTTTCAACAACTTTGTTTCTATCATTGATCCTAAATCTAATCTAATTTCTTGTTTACCTAATGCACCATACCATTTCCAAGATTAAAATGTTATGTTTATCTAAGAAAATACTCACATTTAATATGGTACTCCATCATACCCTCAACCTATTACCATCTCTCATGAAATATCACGTACTGAATATGATAACTTTATTCTATTATTTGATAAATATTATGAGATATTTGTCTAGTCCTACAAGGACATGCTTGGTATTGACCTTAGAATTTTGGTTCATAACATCATCACTTACCCTAATGCCAAACCTATGCATCAAAATCAATAGAAATTTCCACCTTATGTCACATGAAAATAATCAAACTTTTTGATCCTAAATTTATCAAACCAGTGGATTATTCTTAAAGGGTTTCTAACATAGTCCCCATTTGATAAAAATTCACTATGGTCATTTGAATTTGCATTTATTTACATAATATTAATCATGCCTATCCAAAGGATAACTTTTCTTACCTTAAATAGATGCCATTATTGATTCCATTATTGGTTATGAAATTTTATCTCTTACGAATGGATTTTTAGGATACAATCAAATTCACATTACCCCCAAAGACTAACATAAGACCACTTTCACCACATAATTGGTCACCTATTTCTATGTTTAAATGCCCTTTGTCCTCAAAAATGTCAAATCCACTTATCAATTAGTAATGACTCATGTCTTTCATGATCTTATCCATAAAATTGTTAAAACCTATGTTGATGACCTCATTGCTAAGTATAAAAGTCACAAGACATGTCTTTCTGATCTTGCCATCATCTTTGACCATCTCGTTAAATATTGAGTTAGACTAAATTTTTTAAAATGTGTATTTAGTGCCACATATGGAAAATTATTAAGATTTTTAGTCTCTCTCCATGACATCAATGTTGACCTTGCTAATATTAGTGTTATTGTAAACATGCCCATTCCTCATTCTATTCTATAAATTCACACTTATCTCAATAAACTTGGTGCAATTAGATGATTCATCTCTTAAATGACTTATTATATCCACTCTATTAATTCTCTTCTTAATAAAGGTAATTCTTTAGAATGGATAGATCCTTGTCAAAAAGCCTTTGATAACATGAAAGAATCATTAATTCACCCTCCTACACTTCACTCTCCTTCTAATGATTGATCTTTAATCCTATATACTTCTTCCACACCCATATTAATTAGGGTAATTCTTTACCAACAAGATGATACTGGAAGAGAGTATGTCATATACTACATCAGTCGAGGCCTCATCGATTATGAGAAATGTTATATAAAAGTTGAACATGATTTCCTCACCATCTATTTCATAGCTAAAAAACTTTGACATTACATGATTTATCAGACCAATTATGTCATCATTCATTCCAACCCCCTTCATCACTTCTTCTCCAAATCCTTTCTTCTTAGAGATAGAATTAGCAAATGGATGGTCCTTCTCATATAATTTGATCTCTAAATTGTTAATCAAAAAGTTGTCAAAGGATAAATTATAGTTGATCAACTTGATATAACTCATATTCCATCTACCAATCACCTTCAAGATAGTCTTCTAGATGATAATATTTTCTATATTAAAGTTCTTAATCAAGATATTTCTCTTAAAGATTACTTCCATGAATTCATTACTGATCTGGAAGCAAGTAATCTCAATGAATCCACTATCCTCCTTGATATTACTAAACCAAAATTAATTATCAAAGAACTTCCTAATATTAATGTCAACGTACATGAGGATACTTGGACCCTTTGATTTTATGGTGTTAATTGTCTTCAAGGAGATAGTGTAGGTTGCATTATTATGAGTCCTTTTGTAAAAATCACCCCTTTAGTTTTTTTCTTAACATTTGATGTCACTAATAATATGGAAATGTATGAAGCTTTAATCTTAGGCATGAGAGCTTCTCTTGACTTAGATATCCAATACTTGCATGCCTTAGGTGATTCTCAACTCATTTGACACTAATTCAATGGTGATTACCAATGAAAAAGTGAGAATATCATTTATTATCATCAAATTACAACTACTCTCACTAAATATTTCTTCTCTTTTGCTATTGAGCCTATCCCTTAAGATCAAAATTCTATTGTTGATTCCCTTACTTCTTCAGCATCTCTTTTTCATCCCCACCAAGTTCTTTTTGATCCCACTTTTCTTATAAAAATAAGAAAATATACATCTTATACTCAACCATAATATTCTCTTATCTACCACATCGAGGCTATCACCATTTGACAAAACCCTTGATATAAATACATCATTAAATTTCTAGAACACCAAACTTATCCTCTCAACTTAGACTCTCATGAAAAGACTCACATTAATAAATAGAATTTCAAGTATGTATTTTGATATAACATCCTTTATTATAACAATGTTTAAGGTACCTTTCTTTATTGTGTTATGCAATATGAGATCCCTCATCTTATTGAACAAGCACATGGGGGAATTGGTGCAGTCCACTATAGTATACATGTTACAGCCTATAAATTCCTATGTATGGGCCCACTCTTGAACATTATGCTATTTAATAGGCTAAAAATTGTACCCCTTTACAACTTCATGATGATATAATTCATTCACCTCTATTTAAGCTTCAAAATATCAAATATTCTTGGCCATTCTCCATGTGGGGATTAGATCTCATCAGAAAATTACCTTGCTCTCAATATGGTCATGTCTTTATAATCATAGCTATTAAATATTTTACAAACTAAGTTGAGGTTATACCCCTTGTTAATGTCACCATTACCACCATCTCTAAATTTATTATTGTTCAAATAATTTGCCACTTTGGTTTCCCTCCTACTATCATTTCCATAATGGTGGTAATTTCAAAAACAAGGATGTCAAACAATTTTCTACTAAATTTAATATCAATCATAAATTTTCCACATATTATCATCTATAATGTAATGGTTAAGCTGAGGCCACAAATAAATTTCTTACTAAAATTCTCAAAAATATAACTCATGAAACCCACATAGATTGACACATTCACCTCTATCCTTCTATTTGGGCCTATTAAACTAGAATACGTACTATCACTAGGACAATTCCATTATCTCTAGTATATGGTTATGATTCAGTCCTCTTATTAGAATTTTAGCTTCCTTCTCTTCATATGTCTCTTCATGGTATCATACTAGAAGAAGAATTATGTGAAGCTCACCTTCATGCCCTTGATCTCCTTGATAAAATTTATCTTTTTACTTTGTAACACAATTTCCAACACAAGGCCCAATTGTCAAAAAACATAACAAATGTGTTAAAGTTCACATGTTTAATGTTGGTGATATTGACCTTAAATTTGACTACACTCTTGATAAATAAGGTAAATACACCCAAAAATGGTGGGGACCCTATTTAGTCAAAAATATTCTTGGTCCAATTACCTATCACATTCAAACCAATAAAGGCCATGTTTTAAAAGAACCTACCAATGCATAATTCCTTAAGAAGTATTTTTCCTAATCCTTCCTTTGTCATGCTTTCTATATGCTATCTATCTAACACTTTTTGTAGGTTACCTACACGGGTCTCACCCTATGTATAAATTCTCTCATTTCACAAACTTTGGTCCTTTTTTGGTCTTTTGGTTTTCCTTTTTCTCATGAGTAACATTATAAAACCACTGATAGGACCCAATCTTATTCATGGTGTACTATAGTCTTCCTTGTTTTCATATTTTCTTTCCAAACACTTTTTAGAACCCCTTAGGTTTCTATTTTATGATTTGTAGTGTAAGACCAAGGATAAGACTTGGAATTCCTCAAAAATACCATATGTTACTTATCTCATTTTATTTTTCAAATACTTTTTAGCACCCTCACAGGTTTCTCTTTAATGAGTTGCAGTGTAAGACCATGGATAAGACCTGCCCTTCCTCATAAAATCACCTTATTATTAACATTAGATTTTGATTCTTTTGATATATGTAATTTGAAAATAATCTATGTTATCATGTTTTTCCTCCATTTCACTCATTCTTATGATAAGGAATCACACTTTACTGTCATTATATCCTTTTCACCCTTTGTCACATTTTTTTGTGATTTGAGGTAATTCATATTATTTCATGTTTTATTCCTATTGATTTCCTTTATTTTCACTCCACATTAGATAAAATAAGGTTGAATTCAAGATATCACTTGTATTTCACCTAACTTTATGATACTCTTAGACACCATGCTCTCTGAGTTCTCTCTCTTAGCAACCAAGTCATTAGTATTCAAATAAAAGTCATCTTTAACACCCATGTTTGGTTTTACAAATATGTATGGAGGAGGAATATAAAAATTCATCAAGAAATTTAAAAAGTGAATTAATTTGAAATAAGGGAAATGATATACAAAAGGCAACATACAAATCTCAAAAATCAAAATCACACCAAAAGACATGATTACAAGCACATATCCTATCTCCAATCGAAGCTCAAACTCTACAATTGGCCTCACAATAGAGTTAAGGTCCATGAGGTGTGGTAGGCTAGTCAAATGTAATAAGATAATTCAATAAACTCTATGGTGCAACCTAATTTTGCATGCAAGTACCCAATCTTCATAGTATACCAATGGCTCTATAAGGGGTCTTGAGGAATGGGGAATATGTTGTGGAAAGGTAGGTCTATTTTAATTTTCATGCATGTAGCCTTCATGGGATGATCTACATACTTCATTTGTTGACCTAAGACTTGTGTGGCTAAGAGAATTTATTCAGATTCATTAAGGTATAAAGTCCTCTTGTTTCGACAAACCTAATTTTAGTGTCTTGACTTTGATAAAGAGTTCCTCTACCTTGGTTTTTCCTTCATTCTCTCCTCCACCCATTTCATCCCCCTTTTGATAGGAAAATTGTGATTCCAAATCTATTTTCCCTCTTCTCTACTTCCTTCTTCTTCACATCTTAAAAACATGCTATCACTACTTTGTTTCAATTTTATCTATCCTTAGCGCAAAAAAACATGTCTAAGTAACTATGGATTACTTTCTTTACACCATGGATTTACATTTCTAGATATGCCTTGATTTATTTTTACTATTTATCCTTTGTTTTACTACCCTTTTTATGGACACCTGAGTTTATTTCTACTTTCATGCATCTTTTTCCACTTTTGAGTGAGGTTGGAGTTTTACTTCTCACTTACCAATGTTGTTTTCCATTTTATGTACCTTTTTCCATTGATGATTAAAGATTTTTACTGCTTATTCATCAATGTTGTTTTAAATTTTTTTGCTTTCCCATCTTTTTTTAAGTAAGGATTGTTACTTATTTCACATTGATGTTTGATTACCATGCTTTTTGACATGTATCCTTGGTTTGACTTGGTGATTTTACCTTTCATACTTAAGGTTTACTTGTTTAATTTTTTCAGTCTTTAGTAGCCTTGAATTTTTAGTTACCTGATTTATTATAATATTTGACTTGGCCATTTAGTTTAACATATAACTTGTCACACTATCTTGCTAAATTTATAAGTACATCCCATTTACATACCACAAGTTATCTTGGATTTCCTGCATTTGGTTTTATATTCTTGGGTTTATCTAAATCAATCTCTACACCCTCCATAATCAAAAATAAAAATACATCAAACAACCATCAAATAATAAAGGTAAGTTAAGGTACACATCACATTTACTTTTCAATCATTTACATTTAGTTATTTTTCTTTAAAATTACTACAAATTTTTTTTAGTCTCAGCATTATGTGTTACTATGTTCTTTCTCAAAGCACCAACCCTTGTTGTACCTTAATGACACATGATGAGCTTTGAGTGGGGCATATGTATACAAATAATATTTTAAAACTTTTATTAAATAGTGATGATTTATATCTTGGAATAACCCATCGAGTCTCAGTCTCTCTGAGTTCATGCCCTAAGGGCTTCACCAAAAAAGGGGTGGGTATATTTTTGTCCCTTATTGACACTTATTACCAATCTAACCATCTCCTAAAACATTCCCCTGAGATATTAATCCTCTTTTTCACACTCCTCTAGTATTTTCCCACCTTTCATCTCTCTTTTCCTCACCTTATGCCCTTTTTGACTATTTATAGTACTAGGTCAACTAGGTTGACCCTATACTCTTATGGGTAAAATTCAATTAGGGCTTAGGTCAGCTCTTGGCCAACCTAGCCTATGACCTAGTGAATTTTTTCCATAACAGTACTAGGTTGACTAGGTTGACCTTATAGGCCAATTTTTTTTAAAGTTCTTAGGGTTAAATCCACCTATATATACAAGTTCACTTCATCATTATTTACTAATGAATAAGAGTTATTATTTGCTTGCACTTATTTACAATATATTCTTCCAACATTCTACTTGAGGAGTCTTATCATATAGTTTTTACTTGGATAATCTAGTCTTGTGAAGAAGTCTTTGATGCTTTGGCCTTTCTTAGTGATCCTTACAAACCAAAAAAACCTCTTATGAAGCCCTTTTTGGTCAAGGGTGATATTGAGTCTTGATGGGTTCATCTTTTAGGTAAGTATTCTCTAAATTTGCTCCTCTATTTAGTAGATAAAAGTAGCATAAGTATTGGCTTCAAATAATATTACTCTTATTCTTCATGTAATAGGCTCTTACTAATACATAACTTAATTGAAATTCTCTTATGCATGTTTATTTGTTAACTAACCCCCATATTGTGCCACAAACTTTGGTGTAAATTAGATTAAACTTATTCTAATTCTTATTAGTATAGTGAATATGAAAACATAGGGGTTATCACATGATTTTGCTTGATTAGAGGCTTTGAAACCCTCCTTAACAATTTTTACTATGATAATAGATCCCCTAATTGGGTCTAGCAGTATTGGTCATGTTCTCGATTATCTAATGTATCTCCAATTGGAAGTGTAAGTATGATCTATATTCTCTAAGTTAGGATTGAATTATAAACATGATGCATTTTTTTATTGCATACACATTTATCTTATAGCTCAAAATAGTTAGATTATACACCAAATGGATGTAAAATATATATTTTTGGATGGTGATTTAGAATAATATATACATATGACTCAACCAAAAGGTTTCATTGACCATAATAAAGAGCATTTATTTCAAGTAAAATAAATATTTTTATGGTTTAAAATAAGATCCTTGAGATTTTTATTCTAAAACTAGTAGTTATTTTATAAAACTTGGTTTCTCTAAATATTACTCAAATAATGATGTATTTGTTAAAATTAAAAGTAGTCATTCAATATTAATTTTATTATATGATGATGATCTTTTGATTACTAATGATCTAATTATTTTAATATATAAATATAAGGATAAACTAAGTTAAATATTTGAAATTACTAATTTATGAATTCTACATAATTTTTTAAGAATGATTATATTTTAAGATAAAAATTCAATTATTGTATCACAATCTCAATATGCACATAATCTTCTTGTTAATTTCAATATGATTGATTTTAAGTCTACATCTACTCTTATTTAAGTTGGTGTTAAGTTTGATCCAAAATTTGCATGTGAAAAAAATAATTTTACTCTTTATAAATAGCATGTTGGTAGTTTTATTTATCTAACCGCTACTAACTATATATTTCTATGTTGTATGTGTTTATTCTAGATTCATACAAGATCCATATTTAAATCATTAAAAATATCAAAATGTATACTTATTTATATAAAATTAACTATAATTTTTTTTTATTTTTTTATTCTATTGATAATAATAAATTATATGGTTATTGTGATGTTGACCATACTAGTGATACTATATATCACAAATCTACTTTTAGATATGTGTTTAAGTTTGGTGCAGGTGATATCACTTGGAGCAATAAAAATAAACATACTATTTCTATCTCTTCAATAAAATTAGATTATAGAAGTGCTAAGGAAGCTTCTAAATAATCCATGTGGTTGTAAAAGTTATTAGGATAACTACATTTGAATGTTTCTCATAGTACCACCATTCATTGTGATAGCCAAAGTTATATAGCTCTAAAAAATTCTAATGTAGCACCAAAAAAATAAGCATATTTAAGTTCATGTACATTTTATCTTAAAGAAAATCCTCAATGATGATATTGATATATAATTTTGTCGTACAGATGAACAAGTGGTAGATATCTTCATAAAACCACTTGGTGCTACCAAGTTTTGTCAGTTTTGTGCAATGATGGGTCTTTATGAGTTTTTATTGAAGGGGAGTGTGCATGACAAGGCCACTTCCTAACAGTCATGTTTTTTCTTCTCTATACTTCTTATCATTTTATAGAATTGTAATATATCACATTATGTGATTATTGTAAACTTTGTGGAAGTTTTAATTTTTTACCACAGTATTTAATATCATATTATAATGGAGGTCCTTATGTTAACAAACGATCCAATAATGCTTAGATTATTATTCAAGAAAAATTATGAGATGTAGTATCAAGATCATACTATCCTAAACTTACTTTTAATAGTTTATGGATTATAATTCCTTTTGTTTCAAAATGTTATATTTGGCATGATGGTTTTTAAATCCTTAAAATGTGTAAATAGTATAATTATTTTATTAAGGTGACTATGGCATATATCCCCACATAACATTAAGGGGGAGTGTTGGAACATTTAATATTATATGGGTACCATTATTGGGCATTGAAAACTTGATAAAATATTAAATATTTATTATTATATTTACTTGGGTTAAAACCTCAAGTAAATGAAATAATATAACATATTAGTAATTAGTGACTTAGTTTCTTGAGTAAAAGTTCAAACCATTGGTTACAACGGTCACCTTCCCTAATTCCTATTATAAATAGGGTTTTATCCTTATGGTAAAATACATTATATCTACACTTGATGTGTTTTATATTTTTGTATGGAAAATATATTGTAAAGGCTTTGTGAATAAGGCTTATGTAAATAAATGATAAGCAATGAGTTTTTGTATTGGGGTGTGGATTTTTTCATATTAATGAATATCATAGTTTTGGGTTTTTAACCTCTCAATTTTTTTCTCATCTTAATCTCATGTCATGTGTAGGTAGATATATTTTCATTATTATGTGCTTTGACATCATTTAAATTCTAGATATTTCCATGTATTGCTTCATTTATTTTATCAATTTTTGGTTCTAGGGGTTTAAATTTCATTTCTAATTTCCATACACAAAAAATATTTTTTAATTTTTTTGTCATAGGGTTTCTAATCTAGAATCTTATTTCCATACACAAAATAATATTTTAAACTTCAATGTTATACCTTATTCTTGATTATTTCCTAATCATACACATTAATATAGGCCATATGGAATGAACATTATTGGTTAACACAAATCATGAAGGTACTCATTTAATAGTATTAAAAATGGATGATGTATCTTATTTGGATCAATTATGTAAGATAATGGGTTAAAAATATCAAACATAAATACACTAAGAAGGCTAAAATTAACAATTAAAAATCCTAATACTTCATTAAATCATATTGTTGTAGCATGAAATCTAAGATGTGTATTATTACCACTAAATACTAAAGGCAATTCGTGACTCATTTTTTTCCTCTTCCCCTAAAACATTAAGGTTGCAATAGTTACCATTCCATTCCCATTATTCACTCATGACTTATTTTGGATTATACAATCCATGATTTCAACACTAAACAAGGTAGGGTGCCCCATCATTGCAAGTCATAATTAAGGTAGTCAACATGTTACTACTCAACCCCCTCCACCTCATGTGAGGAAAGCTAACCAACCTAAATTATATTACATCATAAATTAACTAAATGACACCCATGCTAATATTTTTATCTTGGAGTTACTCAAGAGATTAAAGGTATACAAAAACATTTTATAAAAGGCATTTCAAGAAATAAATTTTCCTAGTGATACATAACTTGCATCATTTTATTCTATTATGAATATATTTAAGCATAACAATAAATCCATCACCTTTGACAAATAATACTTACATACACAACACACAATAAATTATAATATGTCATTATTAATTCAAGTTAATTTCAAAACAAATTATTCAAACATGTGTTGGTAGATAATGGTTTTAGACTGAATATATCTAAGGTTACCTTTTTAAAATTATCAAGGATTAACTTTAATATTATTAAAAATTTATATCAAATCATAAAATGATTTTAAAACACTCTATGTAAAATAATTGGAACCATGACTTTGGATGTGAGAGTATGTCCCAAGATGGTACATACTACTTTCCATGTCATCCCTAATCAGTCACATTACAACTTAATTTTGGGGAGACCATGGATACATATTATGGAATAAGTACCCTCAACATTACATATATGTTGCAATATATTCATAAAGAATATTATTATTTATAACCAATAGATCATCACCCTTTAAAATATTTCAAAATGACCTAATCTACTAATCAGGACCTATCATAGTAATAGTTAGAAGATCAAACTATTATTCCTCCATTTTAACTCATTCTAGTAACTCAGATGCATACATATGAGGTAGGTGAATTAATTATTTAAAAAGACAAGGAACCAATTATAACACACAAATCAGTTGTAAAACATGATCCATGTGTTAGTTAATATTGAACATCTACACCTTGTTTTTTATCTTCATTTATTAATGAATTTAGAACATTAAGATGCCATAGTGACATATTATTATGGCAATGGCGATGAGGATACCAACATGGCAAATGTAATGGATGATCAATTATAAAATTTAAAATTTAATCCTTCAAATTAGTATTTATCTCATGCTCTATTCACACATATTTAAGTTGGATAATATTGAGATGATTCATATACAATAAAAAGGGACAAATAAAAAACTCTATTCAAGCATAATTTTCTATAAGAAAAGGAAAGGAAACAATGATAGATCATGAGTACATCTTGTATGCAAATGAAAATGAAACTAATCTATAAATCAATCCTAACTCAAAGAAGATAAATCCTACACACACTTTTGATTGTTGATATATTATATATTTAGGTTCATGACTAATATGGATCTACTAGACGTATCCAATCAATCTTTTACTGCAAGAATATCACTAGAGAGGGTTCCAAATCCTCTAGTCAAGAAAAACTATGCAAGAACCCTAACTAGGTCCTATGTTTTCATATTCACTAAACTAATAAAAACTAAAGTAAAGACTAATATAGTTCTTACCAAAGCTTATGGCACAAAGTGGGGGTAATAAACATTAAAATTAAACATGCATAATAGAATCTTATTTAATATATGTATAGGTAATACCCTAATGTATTGAGAGAGAAATAAATTAAAAAGCCATTACTTATGATACTTCTATCTAATAAAGAGAGCATCAAAGTTAGATATACTTACCTTAAAGACGAACCCATCAAGACTAAATCTCTCCCTTGGCTAAAGGTTCTTTGTAAGTTATTGTTGTGGTTTGTAAGGATAACTAATAAAGGCCAAAGGATCCAAGGCTTTTTTATAATATAATATTTTTCTCCATGTAGAAACCCTAAGCTAAGATTCTATAAGATTAGATTATAAGGAAGTGAAAATTAATAATTAACTCTTGTTGTTTCTAATAAATTATGAAATTAATGTGCTTATATAGATGACTCTAACCTTAGTCTATTCTAAAATTTTAGATGATATGGTCAACCCAATCAACTCTACATCATTATTGAAAAAAATAATTTAGGTATTGGTATATGTTAACCAATGGTTAACCTAAACCCTAAATGAGTTTTTTAAATTAGAGTATAGGGTTGATGGGTTTGACACTGTATCATGAACTACCAAAAAGGATTTTCATCTAGGGTAGGGATAAGGAAGGTGGAAAATGACTAGAGAAGGGTGAATAATAGGAGGTAAGACTTAGGAAAATGTTTTTAAGAGATGTTTAGATTGAAAACAAATGGTATTATAGGAATAACAAACCTATGAAGTACTAGTGGTATACCTACCCCTTTATTAGTACACCCCATAAGGCATGCACTTAGAGAGATTGAGACTTGATGGGTTATTGTAAGATTGAAAACATTAGTAATTAATAAAATTTGAAAATATTATGTGTATAAATATGCCTCACTAAAATTTCATCACATGTCACTCAGGTGAAATAGGGGATGGTGATTTGAGAAAAGAACATGGCAACATGCAATGCTAAAGCTAAAAAAATGTAATATTTAAAAGCATAAAATAATTAAAAGTAAAGGATTTAAATAGAAATAAATAAAAAATTATGTGTACCTTGACTTGCCTTTATTTTTGAATGTTTTTGTATTGTGTTTATAGTTTTAATCATGGAGGGTACAAAGACTAATTTAAAAAAACCTAGGGATACAAAACTAAAGATCAAAAACAAAAAAATGTAGAAAATACAAGATAAATGATGCTCATGTAGATGAGATGTACATGTAAATTTGGTAAACTAGGGTGACAAGATATGATATACAAAATACCCAAGTCAAAATTTTAGAGTAAATTGAGTAACTAAAAAGCAAAGGCTACTAAAGACCGAAGAACTCAAACAAGTAAAACTTAATTAAGAAAGGCAAACTCACGAAGTTAAACCAAGGATACATGTCAAAAATGGTGATCAAACATTAATGTGAAATTAGTAACAACCATTACTTAAATAAATATGGATAAAAAAGGGGAAACAACATTGATGAGTGAGTAATAATAATCCTTATTCAATCATCAATGGAAAAAGTGCATAAAAGGGAAAACAAAATTGGTGAGTGAGGAGTAACAAGCCAAACTTACTCAATAATGGAAAAAAGACATGAAATTAGAAATAGACTTAGGTGTCTATAAAAAGGGGTAGTACAAAAATGACAGATGGTAAAATAAAACAAAGCATGTCTTTAACTGTAGAACCATAGTATAAAGGAGATAATCCATAGTTAATCAAGAATACTATTTTGTTCTAAAGATAGATAAAACTAAAGCAAAGTAGTTTTAGCATGTTTTTAAGATGTGAAGAAGAGGGAAGTTTAGCAGAGGGAAAATAAATTTAGAATCACAGGTGCCTACAAGGGGGAATAAAATGGGTGGAGGGGAGGGTAAAGTAAAAACCAAGGTAGATGAACTCTTTATCAAGGTTTAAAAACTCAAATTAGATTTGTCAAAACAAGAGAAATGTTGACATTAAGGATTTTGAAGAACTTATCTTAGCCACACAAGTCTTAGGTTAAAAAATGAAGCATGTTGATCATCCCATGAAGGATATATGAATGAAAATTAAAATGGACCTAACTTCCCACCATGTTCTCCCCATTCTTCATGACTCCTTATAGAGTCATTGGTCTACTATGAAGGTTGGGTACTTACATGAGATAGTAGGTAGAACCATACAATTTGTTGAATTCTCCTATTCTAATCTACTATCCTACCACACCCTAATAGACCTCAACTCTATAATGAGGCCAAATGTGTATTTTAATATTTTATTAGACATATGATATGTGATTTGAATCATGTATTTTGCTGTAATTTTAACTTTTGACTTTGAATGTTGTCTTTTATATCATTAAATTTTATTTTAAATGATTTGCATTTTAAATTTCTTGATGTATTCTTATATTCCTCCTACATATGGATTTTTAAAACCAAACATGGGTACTAAAAATGACTTTAATTTGAAGACTTTGGACTTGGATACTAATAAAGAGAACTTAGAGAGCACATTGTCTAAAATTCTAGTTAATTTAGGTGAAATAAAAGTGTTATCTTGACTTTGAATTTTTTTTATCCAAAGTGGAGTGAAAGGAAAGGGAATCAAGGAGAATGAAACATGAAACAATTTTAATTAATTCAAATTAAAAAATGTGACAAAGGGTGAAAAAGGGATACCATGATAGTAAATTGTGATTCCTTAACATAGAAATGAGGGAAGTGTAGGAAAACATGCTAACATAGTTTGTTGTGCAAGTTTTATCTACAAAAGAAGAAAAATCCAAAGCTAAGAACAAGGATAAAAACTTGTAACCATTTATAGACACATTCTAGAAAAGGAATATTGAATTAAATATGGTGATTTTATGACGAAGTCCTAGTCCTATCCATGGTCTTAATTTGTAACTCATAAAATATAAACCCATGAGGGTGCATAAAGTATGTGAAAATTAAATGGGATAAAGATGGTATTTATGAGGAAGACCAGGTCCTATCCATGGTATTACACTTCAAGTCATAAAATATAAAACCAAGGGGTGCTAAAAAGTATTAGAAAGTAAGGAAACAAGGAGAAAAAAATGGAAATCATGGGGAAGATAGGGTCTTATCCAAAGTTTTATAATGTAACTCATGAGAGAAGAGAAACCAAAGGACTAAAGTTTGTGGAAAGAGAAACTACTGTAGAGGGTGATACCCATGTAATTATCCTACAAAGAGTGTTAGAAGGATATCATATATAAATTATGATAAGAGGGGAAGGATTTAAAGAAAAATACTTCCTTAAAACTTATGCATTGGTGGGCTCTTTGAAAATATCCCCTTCATTAGTTTGAAGGTGGTAGGTAGTTAGACCAAGGATGTATTTGAATAAATAAGGTCCCACCATTTTTATTATTTACCTTATTTTTCATGAGTTTAGTCTAGATTAAGGATAAGATCACTGAAATTAAACATGTAGACTTTAAATCTTTTGTTATGTTGTTTACTAATATGGACCTTGTATTGGTGATTGTGTTGTAAGGTAGAAAGATGGTGTTCATCAAGAAGATAAAGAGCATGAAGGTGAGATTCACATAATTATTCATCAAGATCGATACCATGAAGAGAGATATAAAGAGAGGGAATCTCAACTTCTAATTAGAGTACTAATTTATAACCATATACTAATGAAAATTGTGTTGCCCTAGTAGTAGTGTGTATGCTAGTGTGATAGGCCTAAAGAGTAGCATACATATGAAGATGCCAATGTATGAAGGTTTCATGGATTGTATTTTGGAGAATTTTATTAAGTATTTTTTTAGTGGCCTTGGCTTGGCCATCACATTAAGGATGATAAATCATGAAAAAACTATGATTGATTTTGAATTTAGCACAGAGTTGTTTGATGTATTTATTTTTAAAATTTCCACCATTATCTAAAATGAGAGTATGAAGAATGACAAAGTGGAAAATGATTTTATTGAGTATGAATTTGTAAATTTTGGTACTAGTGACATTATTGAAGGGCATATCCTTGACTCATTTGGTAAAATTTTTTGTGGTTATGATAATAAAGACATGTCCATCCTAAGATCTAGGTAATTTGTGTATGAGATATAATCCCCATAATGAGAATGGATATGAAGACTCCACAGTTTGAATCTTAGCTAGAGGTGAATGGATTAAATCATCATGAATTTGACAAGGATTAATTTTTTAGTTAACTTAATAGTATCATTTTCAAGAGTGGGATAAAAGTATCCCATGTGTAAGTATTTCTATGTTGTAGCATGTCCACTATAGTGACCACCATAAATGCCCCCATTTATTTGTTCAAGAATATGAGGAACTTCTTATTTCATAACACATTAAAAAAATTTACCTTCAACATTTAGATAATAAAGGATATTATATTGAAATACATACTTGAAATCTTGTCTGTGAATGTGAGTCTTTTCATGGGAATCAATGTTCAGAGGATAGGTTTGGTGTTTAATAAATTGAATAATGTATTTATACCACATGATTTATTGAATGGTGATATCCTAAATGTGGTAGATAAGTGAATCTTTTGGTTGAATGGAATATTGGGACTTTTTTGTTTGGATTAAAAAAGTGTAATTAGTAAGAACTTGGTGTCGATGAAAAAGAGATGTTGAATAATCAAGTGAATTAGCAATAGAATTTTGATCTTAAGTAATAGGCTCAATGGTAAAATAAGTAAATTATTTGTCAATATTAATTTTTATATGATGATCAGAAATGAGATTTTTTATTTTGCATTGATAATCACCATTAACCTAGTGATAGATGAGTTGGGAGTCACCCAAAGCATGTAGATATGCGATGTCTAAATCAAGCATTACTCTCATGCCTAGGATTAAAGCTTGATATTGTACCATGTTTTTAGTGACATCAAATGTAACAAAAAATGCCAAAGGGATAATTTTATGAAGAGGATGATTGAGGATACAACTTCCCTAGCTCCTTGAAGGTATTTAGGGCCATCAAAGTCAAGGGTGCAAGTATCTTCATGTAAAACGACAGTAATTTTAGGAAGTTATTTGATAATTACTTTTGGTATATTAGTATCAAGGAAGATAGAGGACTCTTCAAGATGACTTGATTCAAGATTAACAATGAAGTTATGGAAGTAATATTTAAGATATATGGCTTGATTAAGACCTTCAATAAATAAAATACTATCATTGGGAAGACTATCTTGAAGGTGTTCAGTAGCTAGAATCAGAGAGACTACAAGTTTATCAATAATGATTTATCTTGTGACAAATTTTTGTATAATAATTCAAAGATCAAATTCCATGATAAAGACCATCCACTTGCCAATTCTATCTCTAGGAAGAAATGATTTGGATAAGAAGTGATGGAATGGATCAAAATTAATGATAATATAAGTGGTTTGATAAAGCATATAATGTTAGAGATTTTCATTAACAAAATATATGGAAAGGCAATCATGTTATACTTTTATATAATATTTCTCATAGCTGATGAGGTCTTGATTGATATAATAAATGGTATGTTCTCTTATGGTATCATCCTATTGGGAAAGCACTACCCCAATTGTTATGGATGTGGAAGAAGTATATAAGATTATAAGATGATCATTAGAAGGTGGATGAAGAGTGGGTGGGTGAATCAAATATTCTTTCATATTTACATATGCTTTTTGACAAGGATTCATCCATTCCAGGGCATTACCTTTCTTGAGAAGAGAATTAATAAAATAGATATGGTAAGCCATTTTAGGGATAAACTATCTTATTGCCCCAAGTTTACAAAGGTAAGTGTGAGCATTAATAATGGAACAAGGGATGGGTATGTTGATAATAACATTGATCTTGGTTGGAATGAAACCAATGCCATAAATAGGGACTAAGAATCCTAGCAATTTGCTATATGTGACACCAAAAACACATTTGTAGGGATTTAGTCTAAGTTTATATTTAATGAGAAGATTAAATATGATAGAAAGATCAAAGAGATGAGTCCTTTGGATTTTATACTTAGAAATAAGTTCATCCACATAGGTTTCCATAATCTTCTGGACAAGATCATTAAAAATGTGGGTCATTTCCCTTTGATAGGTAGCTCTAATATTTTTGAGACAGAAGGGCATTTTAACATAATAGTAGGTAACCAATTTCATGGTTAAAGTTGTCTTATGTTGACCTTTAGGGGCAACGTGAATTTTATTATAACACAAGAACCTATCTATAAGGGATAACATTTCATATCTAGTAGTGGAATTGATGTGGCATCTATATAAGGTAAAGGGAAATTTTCTTTGGGATAAGAAAGATTAAAATTACAAAATTTAATGCAAATTTGAATGACCATGGTGAATTTCTTCTGAATAGGGATAATGTTGGAGACCAATTCTAAATAGTCCACAAGCTTGATAAAATTAGCATCAAGAAGTTTAATGATTTCTTTATGGCATGAATTAGAAATATTTGGTGGAAATTTTAATTATTTTTGTTGCATGGGTTTGGCATCAGGATAGGTGATGATATTATGCACCATGATGCTAGGGTCAATATCAGGAATGCCAAGAAAAATTTTCATGATATTTATCAAAGAATAAGATGAAGTATCATGTTTAGTTAGTGTAATTTTGTGAGAGACTATAATTAGTCAAGTGAATTATGGGGTACCATATTCAATTCTAGTAGTTTCCTTGATAAACATGGCATTCCTATCTTGGAAATGATATGGTGCATTAGGTAAAGAGGAAATGGGATTTGATTTAGGATAAATGATAGTGATGAAGTTGTTGAAATAAGAGGATTTCTTCTTGAAATTATTGATTTTTTGATGATGTCAAGGTAGTTGAGGTTCTTGAGCATGAATTAATTCAAGAATGGCTTCATCACTAATTAAAGTGGGAAGAAGACCATAATACTCGACATCTACTTTGATATCAAGAATTTGATTACCATGGAGATCATATTCATAGTGTGTTTGAAATACATTTATGGCCTTGGCATCTATTGTAATCTCAGGAGTATGTGGAGTATGGTAATGAGGTTGATCAGATTCGATTGGGATATCATTAACATCATTGATGGGGGAAGAATTGTATGTAATGATTAGTTTTATAGGTTGTATATAAGATTTATTAATTTCTATAGGTTTAGAATGTAAGAATTGTTTGACCACCCAAGGAGTATCAAGGAGTAGATAATTAGTAGAAGGCATGTGACCTTCAAGTGATAATTCAATTTTAATTGTAAATGGTATGATAATCATGATTGAAATCATGTATTTGAGCTATATTTTTCTAATAATTTTGAACATCCAAGTCTCATGAGTGGACTTGGACTATGATGTAATTATCATCATAAGTTGGAAAAATTATACATGCTTGAGATTCAAGAGGAATTTCGGAAGGGGAAATGCCTAGATCACTAAATTTATGTGGAGACATGATTAAAGTAACTTAGAATAATTTCTCCTCTCCATAATCATTACATGTGAAGGGGTCTTCTGTGTAAGAGGATTCATGATCGTTACATAAAGGTGGAAAGCAATGATCTCATCAATGAGGGGGATGGTGCAATCATGAGGCAATAAGGGAGGAGGAAGCCACTCTGATATGTAAGGAGGTATATTAGTAGTGTTTTAAGTATTTTTTAAGTAATTATGTTCATCATCATCTAAATTAGTAAGAGTTACATGAAATTTTAGATTCATGTTGATGAATTTTGGTAAGGGAGCACTATTGATTATTAGAATGGCAAGAATGTGATATTGAGATTTGAGATTTGGAAGTTGAATACTATAAGGGTTGGGATCAACCTCATGTTTATACCTTTTTTACATTATTAAGGAACTTGATACATTGTCTACTGAAAGAGGTGATATCCCTATTTTTATGAGCCCATGGTCATCTTAGGAGTATGTTGTAAGATAGGGGTAAATAGAGGACCATAAGATTAATTTAAATAGTCTTAGGTCTAATTGTAAAATGGAGATGAATACCACCAAGAGGATTTTGATTAGTTTTTTCAAATCCATTATATGTTAGGTGGGTTTGATTGAGATGATATTTATTATATCCAAGTTATTAGAATGAGCCATAAAGATGTCAAATTAATATCAAACCCTTCATCTACTAATAATTTATGAATGAGGGTGGTATTAATGACTATTTTAATGAATAGAGGTGGATCATTAGTGAAAAAGAGTATCTAATTATTAATCATGTATTTTTAGAATAAGTCTATGGAGGGTTTCAAATAAGGACAAATGGATTTAATGGTATGTACATTGGTTGGTTGAGGCTCATGAGAGGGTGGTTTATATTCTATATAAGATGTTTCTTCAATGTCTTGAAGTTGTTGCATAAGGAATTTGCTATGATAAGGGGAGGTACAAACTAACTCCATAATATTTATTTTGCAAGGAATGGAGTTGAAATATTCTAATAAGTTCCAATGGTTTTTATAAGAAGAACCAGCATGAGGTTTAGAAGGCTAATTAGATTTTAGAGGAATAGAAGTGGTTTGTGGTTCAAAAGAAGGAGATGGTTCCTCATTAGCCTCTAAAACTAGGTTGAGTGTTTTAGTATCTTTGAGGATTTACTCTTCCAAAGATGGTTTCTGAGGTTTAGTGGTAGGATCTTTGTGAGCTAATTTTCATTGATAATTGACTTTGGTGAAATAACCACACAAAAAAAATTAAGTTGCATATCAGAGTACACATTGGATGTATAATGGACCCAAACCTTACTTTCTAGAGAAAAAAATACCAATGTAGCATACCCACATATGTATAACTAGGAAGGTAAATCTTAACCCTCTAAGTCATTAATAGTCACAACAAGAACATGACATGGCAACCAATAGAACATTGTCCCTAATGAGAACTAGGCATAATATCCAGCCTTCTAAACACATATAAAAATATACTATTAGCTTAAGTACAAATGATTTACACTAGGAATTTAAGCTTATAACAAAAAGGTTATTTTCTTGAAGATGTTCTAATCAATTAAATAACATGCTTGTTGTGACCTAAGGTAATATAAAATTTACAAATGGGGTTAACTCATCATCTAACTAATAATAATATTGTGGTGGTCATTCATGGAATCGATATAAATGATTACACATTGGAAAATAACCATTATAATATAATGATAATGGGGGATATAACATAATCCTAAATATTGATTGTTGTAACAACACCTGTTTAGGTAAGAAAGGCATAATATTCAATAACTATTACATGCTTAAATAATCATTTCCAACCATAAAGGTAATCACGAATTATTAAACATGATCTTATAACCAAAGGGTTTAGAAATGAAGTGATCCCATTTTTATTTAACATCACACTAAGTATATTCAACTGGAAGGAATAACATGTCTCACTTAGGTGAAATATGTCTTATACATGTATGCAACAGTTCTAAATGAATCATTTTATTAAATCGTATAACTATCAAGGTATACACAAGGTTAAATACACACACCAATTCATATCAATAACCATGCCTATTTAGTGAAGGAATCTAGCCATCATGAGTAAAAGTTAATATTCATAACAAGTATACAAAAATGATATCCATATATACATTTTCAATCACTTCATCTATATAAGCATATAAACAAGGGGAAGAATCAATTAACATTAATTTAATTCATAGTAAAAGATATTTAGGATTGCTTTATCCAACATAAACTATCAATTGGTTTCAATATTATAATGTACATGATCTATTATAGGAAACCTTAAAAACTTGACCAACTCATCTAAACTTGATCACATATACATATTATATACAAGATGAAACATACATAAGTCTTTACATTCCATTCCCAAGTTGTAAAGTAACTAAAGCATAATTCCACCTACTCCTACTAACATAAGAGTAGTTCCAAGTTATATAATGGAAAAGAGCCATAAACATAAATATAGATCCAAGGGAATAGTTAGGCGACTCTCATAGTTATTATTCAATTAACATTTTAGTTTGCTCATGATCTAAGCCAACATATCAAATATGCCTGAATAGAAAAATAAGTGGTCTAATGAAATACATCAAAGGTAATAATTATTCTGATTTTACTTTATTAACAAGTTGTAGGCTTCTATATCAATTAAACATATGTGAATGCATGAGTAACTCTACTCATAATTTTCCGCCAACAATCTTATCCACCTAAACAATATTGTATGACTAATCCAAGAAGCTCACAACATAAAGACATAATGCAAGGGTTACTGTAATTAGTGACAACATGAAGTCTATATTAACATAATAAGATCACATGATTAAATAAAGAGTATTTCCATGTTATTTATATCAAAAACATACTCTAGATAGTTCTCAATAGTTCTCAATCTTTTTTACCTAAGCAATCTCTACACCAATATTACCATGATGGTTTAAGTCAAGAGACTTTATATAAGTTGTATAAGAATCTCCTAAAGAGTAATTACGACACTATATATGACATAGCCAATTATAGATTATTATCATAATGATAATTATGAATGTATTATTCAACTATAACATTTGGTAATGATAACCAATTGTCAATCTATGATGGAAATCCAAGTATTCCAAAGTAATCAAATTCATATATGGAAAGTAAGCTTTCACATATGGTCTCACATTCAACATTATAACTTGTAATTAACATACTATAAGTATCCCTATCCAAAAACAATGTTAGCTTTCTAAAATCAAACAATAACTAAACTAAAGTCAAATGAAATTAATTAAAATTACATCTACAAATCATGCTACATGAAAAAATTATAACAACTTGTGCTAAGAAGAAAATAACAATGAGTAATGAAACATTACCAATCATATCATACCTATCCATGAAGTTATCTATGAATGGATTAGCAAAACCATAATGGACAAACCCTACCAACTAACCCTATGAGCCCAAGCATCAATGGCCCTTATCACCCCAACCATCAACTAGATGGTGGTTTCAACAACTAGAGTCAAGGAGGAAGCTATGACCAAATTGGATTCCATACCAAAGGACCACAAAAAAATGATGTACACCAATAAAATTCATAACACCACTAAGGGTACACTATATTCAATCAAAGATAAAAAACATGACACATAACTCCACCATTATACACCACCTATTCAATATCCAATAATAAAACAACTAAGCATGATAAATAGGCAACTCAAAGAACATGACAATTAGGCAACTTAGCTAAGCATGGAAATAAGAAAATAATCTAATACAATAAATAAGTAAAGACATAAAATTGATCTTATAATTTAAATAGTCCAATAATGGAAATGGTGATTCTATCAAGCATACAAATAAGGAAATGATTAAGTAACAATAATCGATATAAGGGCTTTAGAGGATCATCATAAGGTCTCCCGATCTCATATGATCCTTGAATATTAAAACTTGGGTCAAGGAGAGATAAAATAACAAGAGGTATTTTAAAATATGTTAATTAAAAATTGAAACCCCTCTTTATAAAATGATGATCCAAATAAGATTTCTATCTGATTCCCAAGGTTTGGCAATACCAAAGCATACAAGATTGTTATTAAGGCCCATCAAGATTAACTCCTTTGAGTTAGCATATAGAGATTCCTATCAAGGCCACACATAGGAAATTTTAACCCAAGTCCACTTACGCCAAGATTATTATAATCATTCATTAAGGGAGGTGGTCCTATTGATTTGTATTTACCACAAAAGGGTTCAACATAAAACAAAATTATAGGGTTTAATTAATAATCAACATATCTAGATGGACATAATCATACCGTATATTATATTTTTAATCCAATTCATGGGTAAGGTTTCATCTGAAGTTTAATGCAAGGGAACTTATTATCAAGAATAGGAGCTTGGCCTTTTTAATATTAATAGACCCAATTATTATTAATTTCATTCTAGAATTATAATAGCAATCCCATCTTGTAAATATTAAAATAAATTCTATTATTTTATGCAATTAAAGTTGGGTTGGCTTAATTCAAAATAAGAAATAATATGATGTCATTCCACAATCTACCTTAAGGGGGAAATATACCCAAGTTGAGTTAGTTTAATTCATATAATTTATACTAAAAATTAATTATATAATTTGAGACTAAAATAGAAAATCCTTGGTCGATTTAATTCCAATATGAAAGTATAGTGATAAAAGAACTAATCTATTTGAGGATTAGATATAACCTGAGACTCCCTTTTTTCATTCACACCTGAATCAACTTATGGTAAATTAGATAAAGAGAGTAAACATAACAACCCCTCAACATGCACTAGGGTAATTAAATTATAAATTGATAGTCTAAAGGATGTAATCATTATATATAGTTTAAAAAGAGGTCAAAAACATTAATGATAATAACAAAAAAAGGGTAATGATGGCTCATTGAAATGCCACAACATCCCTCACATCAGAGGGATACTCAATACCCCCAAACACTCAACCAAATACATGAAATAGCAAGTTTGGTAAAGGCCAGGTCATGGCATTAAAATGCATAGATCTTAAAATATTAATGCATTCAGCATGTTGAACAATTTAACCACATTAGAATTTATGAAAATAATTAATAAAATAATTTCTCCTTTAGAAATATTTTATGCAAAGAACATTATCAATTTCAAAAATGACTTCACTAACAATCGTATCCATTAAATAAGGTAATCAACTTCCATGAAAATAAGGACTTACTAGTTTATGCATGGTAGAATAATTGAAATGTCAATGCTTACCCCCTATGTTTTGATTTCTTCATCAACATTTTCCATTTTTTGATATTTCATTTCTTCCCCCATTCTATTGCATATCTCTCCTACATAAATCATCCCTACACAATCTTTTTCTCCTCTCCTCTCCTTCGTTTCCTCTCTACATCCTTTTCCCATTCTACGCGTATATCATTTCTTTTATTTTATCCATGCATTTTCCCCTACTTTCTCTCTTCCCTTACATGTTTTCCTTAACTACCGTATATCTTCTTTCTTGATATGCCCCTATGCGGCTTCCTTCTCTCTGCATATGCATGCCACTCTTACTCACATTTATCCTCCTTTTTCATCCACTACTTGCCCACATTTCCTACCTATGCCCCTTTTTTTCCTTCTATCTTACATCCTCCACCTACTTCATCATATTCCCTACCATCCCTATGCCTCTTAACAATTTATTTGTCCTTACATTCTTCCCCTTGTCTTCTATGCCCTAGCTTTTCTCTTTCATCCACTATACATTTTCCACCTACCCCTAGATTTCCTCCCATATATGTAATTCACCATACTCTCCATCACCATTCTCCATACTCTCCTTTAATGAATGGAGAAATCTCCATTTTCCAATACTATCAACCCATCGTAATGTGACCTCCACCATCAACTCAAAATGCCTGGTCAAATATGACCCCCTTTTCAAATAGATGGCTAAAAATCTAATAAAATGATGTACATAATTAATTAGTAAATAAATAATAAGTATATATATATATATATATAAAATTAATAATACCAATTAAATGCTTAAAATCCCCAAAATAATAAAGGTAATTAATAATAAGTAAGATAATAAAAATATATTATTTTAAATGTTATTAAATTCCTAATGCCACCATGATCTAATTAGCATGCCACTAATAATAATAAAGTCACTAGGGTAATAAATCACATAGAAGGAGGGTGTCATATGGGTAGATCTAGGTAGGTCTTTAGGGAGTCTAAGATAGATGAGGTGAGACAAGTGAAGCCTAGGTGGTAAAGAGAGCATAGAGGAGAGAGAAAAATAAGGAGTCTAAGTAGGAAGATACAACACCGACAATATAAATGGGTTACAATCATACAATAGGATGCAAAAATTGAAAATCAACAAAGTTATAATTAACATAAGACTACATAATGAATAACATTTTGTCTAAAGACACAATACTAAATAATAATACTGGGTTACCTATTGGAACTCATCTAACTACTCAAAACCACTCCACTACACTAAAATTCAATGTTATCATCTAGCCTAGCTCATGTTCAGTACCTACAACCACCAAGTGAATCCATCAATAGTATCTTATCCAAAAATTGGTAAAATGATAAATTAGTAATTAACTTTAATCTAACATCAATTACATCAAGTGATTTGTATATCACCAATGCAGAATAATAACATGATACCCACATCACTATAGTCAAATACCATAACATCATATTCTAAAAATATGATCCAACGAATTAAGGGAGTGTAAGAACCACTATACACATTCTCTATATCAACATGAATCCCAATATCATAGCATCAAAATAATAATGTAGTCCAGTTAAGTAAATGAGTGTAAAAATCAACTACACACATGATAAATCAATCATCTAATAAATCATGTCAAGGTGCATAAGGGTGGGATCATGACATCCTCCCTCCCTTATAAAGATCCATCCTGATGACTAAATCAACAATTGAGAACTAGTTGTCCCTAAGGACTCAATCACTCTCTATACAAGATTTCATCTACTCAATCATAATATTAATTAAAAAACAATTAATTTACATAATCATAAAGCAAGAGAATGTAATACATCATCCATGTAAGATACAATTAATACCTCTATCATTATTCATAATTATAACCATGAAATTTCTTAATCCAAGTCATAAGAAAAGTCATAATGACTCACTTGTCAATTTACAACACTTAGAAGAATAATATGGAGATATCAAAAGTCATATAGAAATAAATGCTCACATAAACATATCAACTCAAGATATAATCTAAGTTTATGACACATATTTCATTTATTATTATCCAAAAATAATTAATTTCTACCTTGGAAAAAGTGCTAACAGCTCTAAAACAACTCTTGATAAGCACATACACCAATGGTATACCACCATTTTAACATAGTTTTGAGAAAACTATACAAATTTAGCCACTAAAATAGGCTTGAATTCTAAGTAAACAACATTTCCAACCATGGCAATGAGTTTTCCCATCTCAATAAAGGCTAATAAAAAGTTTTCATTGACTTCCAAGTACACCTCTTTCAACTAAAGGCTGATGAAAGATAGGTAGCTTCAACAAATTTTGGCTATTTAGATCAAAAAAATTCTAGAGAACCACACACTATCTATACATCCCTCTTATCAAGATAAGAGAAGAACAACAATATGTAACTTTCATGACATTAGTTTTAATGGTACAATCCCATCAAAAAAAATTTAATCATAAATACACAACCTAAAATAGTGCCTTTACTAACACAGATTATGCCTTACGTATAATTTAACCAAAATTAATCATATAATTATACCATAAGAAATTAACCCACTTTGAATGGTTACTTCCAAACCAAAAAATACCATTCAAGGAATAGCATAGCATCCCACACTATCCGCATTGAATAATAGGAAAAGCCAACCTAGGTCATACATGTTACCCAAAGGTTTACTGCATGTCCTCCAACAACTTTCTGAGCTCACATGATGGTTATAGGAATCATAGTTCCACCATCATTCTTCAATTACCTCATGTTAGTAATAAAAAAATAAAAAAAAGGATGGGTACCCAAAATTACAAAATCGGCTTGATCAGGACTTATGGTGTTCATCTCAAACATAAAATCAACATACTATCTAGTGATGCATACAATAATATAGAAAATATATTCATACTGGAATATATATAATAGGTATTAAAATGAAATACCACAATCACATCATATTTACACGTACATACCAACACATTCATATATTTTAGCAAGTAGTTCCTTGCTGATTTGTATACACGTCCTTAATGCTAGACTAGTTAACACTTCATAGGGATTACACAAAGATATTTCACATAGGTTGTTTAGAAACAACCTTTCAAGAGGTGGATAAAATAACACTAAACCATAAAGTGACCATTATATAGGAGGGTACCATCGCCAATATGTGGCTCTCATGGTGCACACTCTAAATGAATCAGGTGGTTACCTCATGTAAAGGAGAAGAGTGACTTTTCAACTTACGAGAGACTACACTCCCTAGCCCATACCCAGTCTAAACCATTACAGAAATAATGTCTCTTTATCCTCAACCTTACACCTGCATTGAGGTCCATAACTAGGACAACAATATGGGTTTATAATACATCATGACATTACACCTTGGTATCCTAATAAGAGATTTGGCCTCCCAAAATAAAAGTTATAATACACAAGCACTCAACTTCACAATTTATAGTTTAACAACATAAGATCACATATATAACACAACTAGAATATAAAGATAGACATATTGATAGCACAAAGGTCCACACACTTCATTAGGTTAAGTACTTTCACACCTCACAAGACTCATATAATAAACATATAACAATGTAAATGAGTGAAGAAATAATGTAAGATAAATACACAATCAATTATAAGTAACATTTCCAAGGTATTTTACACATCATAATAGTCAAAAACACAAAATTGTGAAGCACAAGGGTCCATGAACCTATATCAGTTTGCCTGATGCATAGATACCATGCAAAGGACATCATATACCCATCAATGGTATCACATGATCAAATCCCAAAACTATTAACTTACTCATGCAAATTAATCATACTCACCCCATCAATCCCTCTAAGATCAAGCCTCACCTTTGGTCCTCCTAGGAGATCATACTTCAGCCCCATCAGATGGCTTGCTCATGCAAGCAATCGATGGGCATTTAGGCATTATCATAAAATTCTAGTAGCAAGCTTATATCATGTTTCAATTGATTAACTAAATCTAACATGTCAAAGTTCAAATGGAGTTTATTTTTTTAATGCAACATCAATTTGGGAAAGGGTGAGCTTAGCCAAGCCTCAAAGAGAGTACCATATCACTACTATGGAAATTGTAATTCCTCACAATTAGCAAGTTCATTCTAAACTTGCCATAAATATCATTATAGTTGCATGACACATATAATGTCTTCATAGACATCCTCATGGGTGTCAAGATGGAGTCAAGTCTAAATAGACACCCCCATGGGTGTATAACCCAGCTAGGATCTCTCAACATACACATGGAATTAACCATTTCCATAAATAAAACATATGTCATAGATGTAAAACCAATTTATGACCATAATAAAAATGCCAAAACTAGTTAGATTCACCCATTTTTAGATTTATGAAGCCACTTTTTTCAACATGTTTACCCAAAAAAGGCTAATAAAACCAAAGCTAGGGGCGATAACCACTAACATAGGAGAAAATACAAATTCCTTATAATTTTTTATTTTGAATGATGCATAGAACATAATAATAGCAATGAAATGCAACAACCACCTTAACCTTCAACCTAAAAGATTATGTGCTTTGGGAATTGATTCTCAATTCTACTTTATTGGGACAACTCAATGGTAACCAATTAACAACTCTACCAATCCTAGAGTTCCATAGAGTAGAAAAAATTACTCTAATACTAGATGAAATAACCCAAAAAAAATTAATTTTCATATTAAATTATACATTGGATGCATAATAGACCCAAACCTTGCCTACTGGACCAAGCAACATTAGCATAGTGTAACCATTTATGCACAACTAAAAAGTTAAATCTTAACCCTCTAAGTCATTAATAGTCACAAAAATACCATGACATGAAAAATAATAGAACATTGTCCCTAATGATAACCAGGTATAATACCTAGCCTTTTAAACACATATAGAAATTTTCTATCAGCTTAAGTACAAATGGTTTACACTAGGACTCATAAGCTTACAGTAAAAGGTCATTTGTTTGAAGATGTTCCAATCAATTAAATAACATGCTTGTTGTGACCTAAGGTAATGATCAAATGTAAAAATGGGGTTAAATCATTATCTAATTGATAATAATATGGTGGTGGACATTCATGGAATCAATATAAATTATTCCATATTGGTAAATACCCATTACGATATAATAGATAATGGGGGATCAAACACCCCAAAATAACATGTTAGTTAAGCACACATAATCCTCAATATTTATTATTTTAAAAACACATCGGCATAATATTCAATAACTATTATTCACTTAAATAAGCATTTCTAACCATAAAGGTAATCAAGAATTATTAAACATGATTAACTCTTACAACCAAGGTGTTTAGAAATGAAGTGATCCCATTTCCATTTAACATCACACTAATTATATTCAAATGGAAGGAATAACATGCCTCACTAACATGCAATATGTCTTATACATGTATGTAATAGTTCCAAATGAACCAATTTATTGAAGCATGTAACCATCAATGTCTACACAAGGTTAAATACACACACCAATTCATATCAACAAGTATGCCTACTTAGTGAGGGAATATAGCCATCATGGGGAAAATTTAATATTCATAACCAATATATAAAAATGATATCCACATATACATTTTCAGTCACTTCATTTATATAAGCATATAAATAAGGGGAAGAATCAATTAACATTCATTTACTTCATAGTAAAAGATATTTAGGATTGCTTTATCTAACATAAACTAGTAATTGATTCCAATATTACAATGTACATGATTTATTATAGGCAACCTTAAAAACTCAACCAATTCATCTAAACTTGATCACATATACATACTATATACAATCTAAAACATACATAAGTCTCTACATTCCATACCCAAGTTGTAAACCAACTATAGCATAATTCCACCCACTCTTTCTATCATAAGAGTAGTTCCAAGGTATATAATGGAAAAGAGCCATAAGCTAAATATAGATCCAATGGAATAGTTAGGCAACTCTCAAATTTATCATTCGATTAAGATTTCATCTTGCTCATGATCTAAGCCAACATATCAAATATCCTTAAATATGAAAATAAGTAATGTAATGAAATACATCAATGGTAATCATTACTCCAATTTTAATTTATCAATAAGTTGTAGGATTCTATATCAATTAAACATATATGTATGCATGAGTAACTCTACTCATAATTATCCACCAACAATCTTATCCATCTAAATAAGATTTTATGACTAATCCAAGAAGCTCACAACATAAAGATATAATCCAAGGGTTACTCTAATTAGTGACAACATGAAGTCTATATTAGTATAACAAGATCACATGATTAAATCAAGAGTAGTTACACATTATTTATATCAACAACATAATATAGATAGTTCTTAATAGTTATCAATCCTTTTACCTAAGCAATCTCTATGCCAATATTACCATGATGGATTAAGTCGAGAGACTTTATAGAATTTGTATAAAAGTCTCACAAAGAGTAATTACTAAAATAAGTATGCCATAACCAATTATATATTATTATCATAATGATAATCAATAATTTAGTATGAAACTATAACATTTAGCAATGACAACCAATTATCAATCCATGATGGAAATCCAAGTATGCCAAAGTGATAAAATTCAAAAATGGAAACTAAGATTTCACATATGGTCTGAAATTCAGGATTATAAATTTTACTTCATATACCAAAAGGATCCCTATCCAAACACAATGTTGGTATGCCAAAATCCAACACGAAACCAAAGTCCAATGAAAGTAATTATAATTAATCTAAAAATCTTGCTACATAAAAACATAATAACAAATTATGATAAAAAGCAAATAATAATGAGTAATGAAACATTACCATTCATATCATACCTATCCATGAAGCTATCTAGGAATGGAGCAAAAAAACCATAATGAACAAACCCTCCCAACTAGCCTTGTGAGCCCAACCATCAGTACCCCTTACCACCCCAACCATTAGCTAGATGGAGGTTTCAAAAACTAGGGTCAAGGAGGAAGTTCTAAGCAAATTAGATTCCAAACCAAAGGACCACAAAAAAATGATGTACACCAATAAATGGCATCAACACCACTAAGGGTACACTCCACATAACCAAAGATAAAAAGTGTGATGCATAATTCCATAATTATATGCCACCCATTCAAGATCCAATAATAAAACAACCAAGCATAATAAAATGGAAACTCAACTAGCAAGATAATTAGGAAACTCATCTAAGCATGGAAATTTAGAAACAATCCAATACAATGAACAAGTAAAGACCTGAAATCAATCTAATAATTTAAATAGTCCAATAATGGTAGTGGTGATTTCATTATGCATACAAATAAAGAAATGATTAGGTACCAATAATTGATATAAAGAATTTAGAGGATCATCATGATGTCTCCTAACCTCATATGATCCTTGAATATTAAAATTTGGGTCTAGGAGATTTAAAGGAAAAATAGGATTTTTAAAATATGTTAATTAAAAATTTAAAACCCTCTTTATAAGATGATGATCGAAATAGTATTTTTATTTGATTCCCAAGGTTCGGAAATACCTAAGAATACAAGAATTTTATTTAGGCCCAACATGATTAACTCCTTTGAGTTAGCATATAGAAATTCCTATCAAGGCCACACATAGGCCATTTTAACCCAAGTCCACTTATACCAGGATTATTATAATCATTCATTAAGGGAGGTGGTCCTGTTGATTTGTCTTTACCATAAAGGGGTTCAACATAAAAAAAAGAATAGGGTTTAATTACCAATCAACATATCCAGATGGACATAATCATACCATATATTATATTTTGAAGCTAGTTCATGGGTAAGGTTTAAATCAAAGTTTAATTTGAGGGAATTTATTATTCAGAATAGGAACTTAGCCTTTTTAATAGTAAGAGACCCAATCATTATTAATTCCATTCTAGAATTATAATATCAATCCCATCTCGTAAATATTAAAATCAACTCCATTATTTTATGCAATTAAAGTCAAGTCAGTTTAATTTAAAACATGAAATAATATGATTTCATTCCAGAATCTACCTTAAGGTAGGGAAATATACCCAACTATGGTTAGTTCAATTCATATAATTTATACTAACATTTAATTATCTACTTAGAGATTATAATGGAAAATCCTAAGTCAATTTAATCTCAATCTAAAATTATAATAATAAAAAGACTAATCTATTTAAGTATTAGATATAACCCAATACTCCATTTTTTTTAATTCAGACTTGAATCAACTCATGGTATATTAGATAAAGAGATTAAATATAACAACCCCTCAACATGTACTAGGTTAATTAAATTAGAAATCAAAGTCTAAAGGATGTAGTCGATATACAAGATTTAAAAAGATGTCAAATACATTAATGATAATAGAAAAAAAGGGCAAGGATGGCTCATTGAAATTCCATAACATTCCTCACATCAAAGGGCTCCTCAATACCCATAAACACTTAGCTAACTACATAAAATAATAGGTTTGTAAAAGGCCAGGTCATGGCATTAAAATGCATAGTTATTTAAATAGTAATGTGTTTAGCATGTTGAGATTTTAACCACATTAGAATTTGTGAAAATAATTAATATAATCATTCCTCTTTTGGTAAGATTTTATTGAAAGAATATTACAAATTTAAAAAATGACTTCACTAACAATCGTATCCATATAATAAGTAATCAACTTCCAGCTAAAAATGACTTACCAGCGTGTGCAAGGTAGAATAAATGAAATGTCAACACTTACCCCCCTATATTCTACTTTTTCCATAATATTTTCCATTTTTTTGAATTTTTTTTCTTCCCCCATTTTATTGTGTATCTCTCTTGCATAAATCCTCCCTATGCATTTTTTTCTCCTCTCCTCTCTGCATCATTTTCCCCTTTTACTTGTATATCTTTTCTTTTGTTTGCTCCACACATTTTCCCCTTACTTTCTCTCTTCCCTTACATGTTTTCCTTAGCTACCCTACATCTTATTTCTTGATGTGCCCCCTACATGTCCTTCTCTCTGAATCTCCACACCACTCTTCCCCATGTTCCTCCTCTTTTTTCATCCACTACCTACCTATGTTTCTTACCCATTCCCCTTTTTTTCCTTCTATCGTGCATCTTGAACCTCCTTCATCATAATCCCTATCATCCCTATGCCTCTTACCAATCTCTTTGTCCCTCCATTATACCCCCTTTTCCTCTACACCCTTTATTTTCTCTTTCATCTAGTATGCATTTTACACCTACCCCTAGCTTTCTTCCCCTCTATGAAATTCACCATCCTCTACATCTCCATTTCTCATACTTTCCTTCAATGAAGAGAGATAAATCTCCATTTTATAAGACTATCAACCCATCCCAATATGACATCCACAGTCAACTTAAAATGCCCAGTCAAAGATGACCCCCTTTTCAAATATATGGCTAAAAAGCTAATAAAATAATAAACACAATTAATTAGTGACTAAATTATATATATATATATATATATATATATATATATATATATATATATATATATTAGAATGCTAATTAAATGCTTAAAATCCCTAAAATAATAAATAAAATTAATAACATGTAAGACAATAAAACTATATTATTTTAAATGTTATTGTATTCCTAATTCCACCATGGTCTGATTACTAGGCCACTAATAATAATAAAGCCACTAGGGTAATAAATCACATAGAAGGGGGTGTCATGGGGGTAGGTCTTGGTAGGTATTTAGGGATTTTGAGATAGGTGAGGTAAGACAAGTGGAGCTAGGGTGGAAAAAAGAGCATAGGGAGAGAGAAAAATAAGGAGTCTAAGTGGGTGGATATGACACTAATGACACATTAGGGTTATAACCATATGATAGGATGCAAAAAGTGACAAAAAATAAAACTAGAATTAACATAATACTACATAATTAATATCATGCTATCAAAAGGCACAACACTAAAAAATAATGATGTGTTCTTATCAGAACTCATCTGACTACTCAAAACTACTTTGTTACCCAAAAATCTAAAGCCAACATCTAGCCTAGCTCATGGTTAGTACCTAAAACCATCGAGTGGATACATTAGTAGTATTTTATCCACTAATTGGTAAAATGAAAAAATAGTAATGAAATATAATCTAAAATTAATTACATCAAGCAATATATATATATATATATATATATATATAATCATCAATGTAAAATAATATACATGGAAAAAAGAGCATAGAGGAGAGAGAAAAATAAGGAGTCTAAGTGGGTGGATATGACACTAATAACATGTTAGGGTTATAACCATATGATAGGATGCAAAAAGTGACAAAAAATCAAACTAGAATTAACATAAGACTACATAATTAATAACATGATATCTAAAGGCATAATACTAAAAAATAATGATGTGTTCCTATCAGAACTCATCTGACTACTCAAAACTACTTTGTTACCACAAAATCTAAACCCAACATCAAGCCTAGTTCATGGTTAGTACCTAAAACCATCGATTGGATACATCAGTAGTATTTGATCCACTAATTGGTAAAATGATAAAATAATAATGAAATATAATCTAAAATTAATTACATCAAGCAATATATATATATATATATATACATATATATATATACATATATATATATATACATACATATATATATATACATATATATACATATATACATATATATACATATATATATCATATTATTATTTTACATTGATTTTATATATATATATATATATATATATATAATAAATGTAAAATAATATACACAATAACAATATATATCATCAATGTAAAATAATAATATGATAACCATAATAATTCAATCAAATACCATAACATCAGAATCTAACAATATGATCTAGCTAAGTAAGGGAGTGCAATAGTCACTATACACATGATCTATATCAACATGAAGACAAATATCATAGCATAAGAATAATAATATAGTCCAACTATGTAAAAGAGTGGAGAAATTAGATACATGCATGTCAAATCAATCATATAAATAGTCATGTTAAGGTATACAAGGGCAGGATCATGACATTTGGTCATGTTGACATATTGAGAATTATTGTAATATTGATCATATTCGACATCAATGGCATAAACATCCATGTTATCTTTTTTAACATTAGATGCATAAAAATATTTTTGGTTATTATAAGAAGAATCTTTGGGAGTTTGTCATTTTTGAGAAACAATGTTGTACTCTTGATGATGAAGTTTAATCATGGATTTTTGATTGAATGAATCACCAAGCATATAAGAAACAATAAATTTGATAAGCCTTCTATAATTTTCATGGGAATGAACAATGTTGAAATGGAACCAATAAAATTGATTAGGTTCATACCATTTAGGAGGATTATTAGGATAAGTAAATGGTTTAGAGGGCACTAAATAGTGTTTCATTTGTTGCACAGTTAAAGGTGTGTGAGAAAATGGGGGATTGGTAGTTTTGGTAATTCTTGGATTGGTTGAAAGAGTATTGTTAATTATTCCATTCATATATATTTTAAAATACCCTTTAAGGAGTTTGGTGTTAGGTTCAAACTATTTCATTAAGAATTCTTGACACTTGGATTGGTCAAGAGCTTTGTTAAGTATTTAAAGGGCAAATGTTTGAACCTTATATTGAAGAGGAGTTAAGGTAGTTATAAAGAGTTTGAATAGATTATAATTAGAAATGTTATGGTAAACCTTATGGGCCAAAAATTTCCATCATTTTATAAAATCATGAGATGATTCAATGGGAGATTACTTAGCATTGATGAAATGGCTAAGGCGATATTTGGGAAGATCATTGTGTTGAAGATATTTAACTAGAGGATTGACTAGATCCTCTAGTTGACATATGTAATGTTGTGGAAGTTGATTGTACCATTATAATACATCAACAATGGATTTTTTAACTAGAATTTTAGTTGTGTTGAAAGTATTAGTTTGGATCCACTCCTTATAATATTTCCAAATGCCTTGAGTAAAGATGTAGGGTCTTTAGTCTCATCATACTTAATAGTTGGAGATATGTTACCAATATCAATGGAAATAATGAAAGGGGATAAAGGATAATTTTGTATATTTTGAAGCATATTATTATCATTATAGGTTTGGAAATGACATTTACCATGGAATTTGTAAGAAGTGGAGGAATAAAGTTTGGGTTATTTTGAGAGAGGAGAACAGGAGGTTGATTATCCATAGTAATCAAATGATGTTGTAGTTGCATAATTTGGGAGGTGTTATATGTTTGAATTATGTTCATTTATTTCACTATCTATCTAATAATTTGGGTTGTATCAATTGGTGGGTTGGTGTTTGTAGGAAGACTCCCTAAATTGGTATTAGCAGTAGGGTGGTTAGGAGGTGGATTACTGATGGGGTTTTTAGATAGACTTGTGTTAATTTCCCCCATGTTTTGATGATATTATTGATGATGGGAATTGTCTTGATAGGTTGAAAAAAAAATTATCTACCTAACTCATCTTGAGGTGTGATTTGAACCATGTAATATAAATATGAGGGAAGGGAAGAAGTACTCTAAGAGTGAGGCTTCTCTTGAGAGGTAAAGAAAGGAGGAAATGAGCACCCCATATAGTGTCTAAATGGATTGAAGTTATCCAATAAAATTTTGATAGGGGATTTCATAGTGGAAATATAATTTTTAGAAAAGAAGGATAATTAGGGATAAATTCATCCAAATAGATAATAAAGTTGGCTAAAAAATGAATAGGGCCAAACAACTAGAGACAGGGTCAGCCTATAGGTATTGAGTCAATTGAGTTGATAGAGTACTACTGAAACATGGGTTAATAATATTATATAGTCATATGGGTCAAATATGTATTATTAGATAGGGGATAGAATAGAGATAGGAATACACAATTATTTGGGTTGACTATGTACTATAAATAGGAAGATGAAAAAAACACAGTTTTCAAGGGACTATAAGGACCAAGATGGCAATGTTCTTGAAATAAGGGAAAGTTTTGATATATAGTTTGAATCAATAATTAAATAAAACACACAAATAATTAGACCAATGTGATTGATCTAATTTGGGCACATAACACAAACCTTACACTAATGCTAGTCAATATAATTTTTACAATAAAACACATACTGATCAAAGAGAAAGCAATCAACTAAAAATTAAATTATAACTAATTGATCACCCTAAGTTTTATTTTATTATTATAAAGTTTTGATTTTAATGTGATAGGAAAGTTGGTTGAAGTAGCGAACTAGAAATTAGTCTAAAGATTATTTTATAATGGTTGGACTAAAAGGGATCTGTATTATCAATATTATTGACTTGGTATTAGGGCCTACCCCTCACTTCATAATCTCATAGTGATAAGGGTATCATGTGATTTTACAATAAATATCATTAACCACATATTTATACTTGGCCAGAAAACCAAGTCAGTTTCCCCCTTAGTGATGAAATTCAAGTAGGTAGGGTAGGCCTTGGGAAGACAAATGTTTAAATGCATTTTGAATGTTAAGTGATTTCAAAGTGTGTGAAAAAGAGTAAAATAGTGTAAATAAAATGGTAATTTGAAAAACCACATATTTAGACTATGTGAGTTACTCTAATCATGCAAAAAACTAAAAAAGTAAATGTGAACTAATTACTAGCAAATAGATGTTAATTACTTGATTAATAGTAGTAAAAAATTAGTTCAAGTGACATTATATGCAAAAAATATAAAATAGATTTGATTGGGTCACTTCTATTCTATGGAAACAAGGTTTTTAAGAATAGATTCAAATAGGTTGACTATGTCTCTTAAACATAAGGCAGACTATAAAACTAAGTCAAACAAGTTGACCTAGTTAGTTGTAGGGTTGTAGTTTTAAAGACTACCAACTTATAAAAAACAAAATTTAAGGAAGAAATAAAATGATAAAGAGATGAAAAATCAACCTTGTTGGGATTGAAGACTATTTTATTTCAAATTTTTATTTTGTAGTGCTTAGTTTTTTTATTTCAAATTTTGTAAACTTGTTCAACTAGTTCAACCAAGTTATGCAAAACCTTGTATGCTAAATAATAATAATGAATAGATTCAACCTATTAGATAGTTTTTTTTAACTTATATGTTGACAAAATAAAATAGTAGATAGACTCAACCTATTTGACAATGTATGTTAATCTAGAATTGTAAAATAATATTGTCTCAAATTTATCGATCTAGTAACTTGGAGTTGATGAAGACCTACACAAACATAATTGAGTCATTTTCACGTGATTGTGTGTTAAACCTAAACACATAAAGTTATAACTATATCAACCAATTAAATACATTAATGTAAATATATAAAAATATAATAAAATGATAAAAATAATAGTATGAAATAAAACCTATAAGGGTTAGATTCATGTTGGGTTCACCAAAATGTATGCAAAGAGAAACATAACTAATTTATAAATTAATACTAATTAGGAGAAGATAAATCCTACTTAAACTTTTGGTTATTAATACATTATATATTTGGGGAATGACCAAGATGGATCTACTATACCTAGACAATGGATCTCTTACCACAATAATATCACTTGGGAGGGTTTCAAAAAATCCAATCAAGCAAAACTATGCAATAACCCTAACTAGGTCCTATGTTTTCATATTTACTAAACTAATAATAAGTAAACTAAAGTATAATCTAGTGTTCACCAAATATTGTGGCATAAAGTGGGGTTAATAAACATTAAAATAAACATGCATAAGAGAATCATATTTAATCTATGTATAAGTAAGACCATAATGCATCGAGAGAGCAATATATTCAAATGCCATTACTTATGCTAATTCTATCTACTAAGAAAGTAGAAAAGTAAGAGATACTTACCTTGCATGTGAACACATTGATACTTAATCTCTCCCTTGGCGAAAGGTACTTTGAAAGAGGTTTTTTGTGGTTTGTAAAGATCACTAAAAAAGGCAAAAGCAACTAAGACTTTTCCACAAGACAAAATTATTCTCTAAGTAGAAACCCTAAGCTAATACCCATCAAGTAGAATAGCATAAGATTAAATTATAAAGAATCATAAGTTAATAATTAACTCTTTTTGTATCTAAGAAATGATTAAATGAATGTGTTCATATAGTTGAATCTAACCCTAGTCCATTCTGAAAGTTTAACCGATAGGGTCGACCCAATCAACTCTGTATCATTATTTATAAAAACAAATTAGGTCATAGTCTATGTCGGCCAAGGGCTGACTTAGAGCATAAATGATTTTTTTTAATTAGAGTGCATGGTCGATGGGTTCAATAGTGTATTGTAAATTTTCACCAAAGTATTTTAGGCTAGGGAAGGGCTAAAGAAGGTGGAAAATGACTAGAAGAGAGTGAAAAATAGGAGGTAAAGCTTATGTAAATTTTTTTAGGATATGGTTAGATTGATAATAAGTGGTATTATAGTGACAATAATCCTATGAATCATCAATGGTTTGCCCACCCCTTTCTCAGTGCACCCCTTAAGGCATGCACTTAGAGAGATTGAGACTCAATGGGTTCCTATAAGATAGAAAGCATTAGTAATTGATAAAGTTTGAAAATATTATATTTATACACATACTAAACACAAATTATAGTTACAATACTATCTACCACTAGGCATAGGTAACACTAAAATTAAACACAACTTGGACAAAGAAGCAATCATATATTTCACTATATAATTTGGATATGGTAGATACTAAGACTCTAACACCATTGTAAGTAAAAAAATAAAAGATAAAACAATAATAATATTGCATATATTAATTGACCATAATATCACATTATCATCTACTTTCCATCAAGCCGTAAGGTAGCATGTACATTGGAAAGATAAATCATATTGTGGTTATCACCAAATCATGGGACAAAACACAAATCATTACAAAATCATATTAAAAAATATAAGAATGAATGCATTATCAAGGCAATATATCATCAATAGATACCACTCACAACAAACTTTGGAAAGGCACTATCTACAACTATGATAAGAAAAAAATGGTCTCAACAATAAGATTTGGCCATTATATCATAAATAAAAGGTGCTTATTGATTAAAAAAAAAAACATATTGATGAAGACTAACTCCAAAATGTATGTATTTCCACATTATTACAACACTTGGAGTTTAAAATTAATAACCTATACAATCCAAAATATAATAAATTCCTTGGGCATACTACCATACCAATTACTTATGTACCATATGCCATTTATAGATCTATATGGATAACACCTTCTACTAATCTTTTGACACTCACATAAAAATTACAATGGTTATACCTTATGCAAGATAAAATGAATAAAATAGATCAATTTATCTAATTATATCATGAATAGAAACCAATCAATACCCAATATGGTGGCAATGATATTCACAAAAAGGCAAGCTATTCAAATATAATGACGGGAACAAAGTTTGAACAATCAGATATAATGGAATAAAAGGTAATGTCATTACATAATTTAAAGGACAAGCCATGATATTCAACTTTGATCTAGATAAGGATGACTAACTTACATACTTAGGATCACATAATTTCAAAATATTCAAAAAATATAAAATATAAATATACAAAAACATTTAAATATCCAAAAATTCTAAAATCACTACCTGAGCATGACATTATTACTAGATTACACTATTTACATATGTTATTTATCACATATTTTTTATATGTCATATTTTTTACATACACATGAATTTCATGGTATATGATTGTAATGCATGATAAAAATATTACACATGGACATATACATGTATTTTCATCTACCTAATGGTTATGTCGATACTTTGGGCACTTATTCCATAGATTTCACTATTGCAAGTTATACATTTTTATGACATTCTACATGTTAAACTACCTATATTTATTACACATCTTATTATTTACTCATATATTACACTATGATACATGGATATGTTATTCTACTATGATATGACATACAAGTACATGGTGTAGATTTGTTTCCTTGTTATATGCTCCATTGATGTTGTCTTACTAGTTACTCATATATTACACCATGATATATGGATATGTTATTCTATTATGATATGACATTGATACACATAAATGGTGTATATTGTTTTCCTTTGTATGATCCATTGATGTTGTTACTCTCTTACATGATAGGTTATTTTATGTTTATCCATTATATGTGTCCCTTTAGCTTTATTTTATAAATATTTATGTCCCTTAAGTGTGGCCATTGTTTTTGTTTTATGTGACATATTCGATGTTTCTTATTTGGAACATATTTATGCCCCATGTCATCTTTCCCTTGGCCTTGTTTATTGTGACATTTCCATGTCATTTATATGTTTTTCTTGGCCTTATGTGTGGCACTAACACTTGTGATTGTTAATCTTTGATGACATTGAGTCATTTCATGATATATATCAAGAACTTTTACTACATAGTCTTATTTAGTGATCCTATTATTTCATGATTCATTGTTATATATTTATACATGTCACTTATATACCATGAATTACATATGTTACATACATGCCTTGATTGACATATACATTACTATGATGACATACTATCCACATGTTCACATGATATTACATGATGTTATCTTTATACTTGGAATGATATAGTTAAATATTATTTTTATATGAGTGACTTAAAATATAAACCCCTCATCTAAAAATTTGGGCATTATAGTGGGATTTTCATAAATATATAAATTTCCATGAGTATAAAATCATAGTAGAATAAAAATTTCATGATTCAGAATGGTTTGGATATCATAAATTTTATCTACATGAAAAATATCGACCCATAAAAACAAATTATGAGGTCAAATTTCATGAATATGCACTCAATTTATACATAATTCATCACATATTCATACATAATTTGGTGCATATGCATGGGCATACACACACATTTTACAAGAATAGAAATTACAATTTTCTACATACACATACATTTGAGATATAGGTTATCAAATTCAACATACATGTACATATAATTTTATATCACTTGGTATAGATTCAATTGGTATGATATTAGTTCATGAATATATACATATTTCATATTCATGACACATGATATTGGTTCATACAAATACAAAAAAACATAGTTTGTAGTTGATTGGAAAATGGTTGTCATTCCACTTCACATAAATAATATATATGGTTTATGATATGGGCATGGACATTTTTCATTCATCTTATTCTACATTGAGTTAAAATATTAAATCTAACATGTGTTCATGATGGGGGCATGAAAAAATTTCTTTCCCTTTCAATCATGATTGTTTTTACATTGAGAAAAATTGATTGAAACTATAGAATTAAATATATAATACATCTATAGTGGTTAATTTAATTTAATTGAGTAAACCTATATTGATGGTTATCTCTTTTACCTATGTAATTATTTGGGTTATTACATTACATGTTTTATCCCACATTCATGAGGGTTAGGGTATTTTTTCTTCCAACCCTAAGAGCCTGTATAGTTACACAAAAGTTGGAGAACAATCACCTTAACTCTCCAAGTTTTTCATCAAGGATAAGTTTATCCAATACTTCAAAAAGGAATAATTATTTATAATAATTTTAAAATTAAACATGGTTTTACCAACACGTAGGTGTAGTCTTACCTTATTCTTTAAAAATTCAAAAAAAAATTGTTCAAATTAAAATTATCAATCGATGGACATTGACTAAATATGATTAAATTTTTTGTTATTGAGTGACTTTTATAGTTGGATATTCATATAAAAGTGACTAAATATGATTGAAAGTTTTTATATTGAGTCAATTTTATAGTTAGAGCTTCATACCAAAGATAAAGTTTATTTTACACACTCAAGTACATTTTATCCTTTTACACTAGAATCTCATTACTAAAATAAAATTGGTGCATATGTAGATACTAAAACATGGTATTTCATAATTTAAAATGAAAATATTGATACACATTTACCATTCATGTCTTGATCACATAAAAAGGTCATAATCTATCATTCTCTCACACTTGCATGCTATCTTTTTATTTGATCATTTCATTCTATTGTTATAGACCTAAAAGAACCTCATTATCTATTTAAAACCTACAAAATATCATGAATAAACATATCTATACCCCTAATTTATTCCACCTATATATATATTTCAATTATTTAATCTTTTTTTAGTATCATTAATCAATATTGACCTAATCTGGTCGAAATCAACCCTTTCCTAGAAATGCTAGAAATAAAACCTATCCTTAGGGTTGGAATATTTTCCTAGTGTGTCAACAGAATGATAAGTTACCCAATTTTACTCATATATAAATAAATAAATGTCTCATTCAAATGGTAATTTTAAATTATATTCACATCCCTCATAAAACCAAAATAAAAATCATACAGAAACTAGATGTTATGGATGGTTGGGCACATTGTTAGTCTATTTGACTTATTTCATGATTAAATGTCACATATAAGTGAGAGATCAAGGAAAATGTTAAATCTCTTTAGATATAAAAAGGGTTTGATTTTTTTAATATTATAGTGCATTTCACTCCTTGTAGTTGTTTTTGTGCCAAAAAATGCTAGTGCTAAGTTGTGGTTGTCTTGTTAATTATTGGCATAACACCTTAAGACTCTAAACATGGCATTTACGGTCTTCTAAGGGTATAATTTTTTATTTGGAATGAAAACATATGAAGTGATAAGATAATTTTTATAATTTATATACACCTTTAAATGATTCATTAATTTTTTTGGAAAAGTTTAATTCATAAATTTCAAAGATTGTGATAAGTAGATAAGTTACTAGTCATAACACACATTGATTTGTGATATTTAAATAAGGTAATTATCACTTTTAAAATTTATTTTGGTTGAGACAAATACTAATTTAATGGGTTATCATAATCATTTTTTACCAATATTCCCAAGCTTTAAAATATTAAGACTTTGATTTGAATTGAAATTGTTTTCACATTCTAATTTATTGTACATTAGCTAAAGAGCTATTTATTTATTTTATTTTTTATTTTTATTTAAAAATAAAAATAATATGTTTTAAATATTTTTTAGGTGAAAAATAATTTTAAATATATAAAATAATTGTTCAATACATAAAAATAATGTTTAGTGTGCAATAGAGAGATATGTTTTGTTTGGTAGAAAATTTGTGCATATACAATTTTTTAGAAATGGTTGATCATCACTTTTTGAGGTAATATTTGAGAATTTAAATCAAATTGGATTATAAAAAATATGAAGGGATAAAAATTCTATAGGATCACAATGGTTTTTTAAATTAAATAGCATGATTTTATAATCAAAATATATTATCGTATGAAATCAACCTATAAGGTAGATTTGACAATTTTCATACTTAGCTAATTTTATCATTTTCATAGTTGACAAAGATGGATATCAACACTATTTTGTAATAAATTACATAAAATAAAATAAAATAAGATATTACTAAAAATTTATATGCAGATATTTAAATATAATAAGAACACATTGGTCCAATATTTATACTAAACTTATTTTTCAATAAAAATATATGGCTACAAGAAATCAACATATCAGGTAGATTTGGTAATTTGTGTACTTATCCAAATAAATTATTTCTACCTAGATAATATTTTTTAATTTAAATAAGATTATTTAAAGTTAGAAATATTTATTTAAAATTATAAAATATTATCTAAAGCTCATATAAATTTTGAGGAACACGTCAACTAAATTTATTTTTATGTGGATATTAGTTGTTAAAAATAAATAAAGCATGTAATTTAGATCAATGTAAGTTTTAATTTATTTTTAGTAGAGATAAAATTAGAACCATATTCACTCTTCATATGATCTATGCATTAGTGGATTTGATCGAAGTAGCTTTATTATTAATAATTGTATTGAACTCATTATTATTCATAAAGATTTTGAAATATAATTAAAAAAATTAAGAAATCTTTATGGATGTTTTTTGAGTTTGTTTTAGTTTTCTATTTTCTCAAATTTCTATGTTTTTTCAAAGAATATATATTAAATATGATATTGATTTATAAATTTTATGCATGTATTTTATTATAGTAATTAAATTGAATGATCTATTAGTCTTTCAATTCTTATGTTATAGATTATTTTTACAACTTATTAATAACATAGGATGTACTCAATAATCTAGTACTAACAACATCTTTAATTATAATCAGTGAATATAACTATAATTTTTCTTTATACTTTTTACTATGTTATTATGATTTGTGCTTACAGTTAACTTATGATTGAAATTAAATAATAATGTATGCTTGATTTAGTATAGTTAATCAATTTGTAAGGATTTATTCTTATAATGGTCATAGAGCCCCTTCTTTTTTACCCTACTCTTTCTTTATTTTTATGTTTTTTAACCAAATATTATTATTTTAATATAACATTATTATAAATATCTATTATTAGGTGTTATTTGATAACTTGAGTGAATTTATCTTTATAAGATATAGGTCACATGTTACTCTACCACTTAATTAAAAAACACATGCCTGTAAATCATGATTTGTAACTTGATTAGTCACCAATTCTAAAATGAAAGGGTGAAAACTTGTTATCTATAGTGTAAATAAAAATTACATCAATATAATATTTACACTATAAGGAGGGCTTCTTAAAATTAGTTTTCATCCAATCTATTATTTTATTTTAGTTACTTGTTAAAATCTAAAAAAGTATAAAATTGTAAAAATTTATGTCTTATCTTCATGAATCATCCATAAAAAACTTAAGTATTCAACATGATTTAGCATATGATCTATTTTTTTTCTTCCTTGTTTTCAAACCAATAGTAAAAGAACTACTAAAAACATTAAGTTACTTACAAATATGTCATGAATGTTTTGAATCTGAACTTTGAGGAAGTAGCTTGCATATTTTTTTTTACTTTAGAGAAATAAGCTTATGATTGTTTTTTAGATTTGGAAATTAATTTTATTACTATTTGGAAGAGTTTTGAAGATCAATTTTTGTTTCAATTTGACCAAATGATTGATGCTCATGTATTTATATAAAAATTTATTATGATTAAAATATAACCTCATGAGTTAAATAGAAATTTTAATTTTAGATTTCAAATGAATTATAATAAAAATTTAATTAGTTATAGACCTTCTAAAGCAATTATTTTTTATATGTATTTTCATGCTTTGGATCCATTCACTTCCATTTTTTTGAAAATGTCTACAACAAATACTTTGGTTTTAGCATGTGTAGAATCTATTCAGGTGTATAATCAATTATCATATAAAAATAAAGGTCAAGTGGAGGATCTATTCTCTTTTCAAATAATTGTGCCAAATCATCAAAAATTTCAAGACCATATCATTATTCCAACAAAATCTTTTTAGTGTGATCATATTGATCATGAAGTTTCTACTTTTATAAATATTTATATGATTGAATATGAAGAAAACATTTCAGATGATGATGAAAAAAAGAGATTTCAATTCCAAAAGATCATAATCAACACATGCAATAAGAAGTAAAATAATATTTTTTTTAAACAAATGATTCAAATCTCAAAGAATTGGTATTTATTAAACCTCTTAATTCAAATATCATATTCACCAAACTTTAGGTAAATAAATCTCTTGTTTTTATTTGATAAGACTTTGAGATAAATATTTCATATACCAATATTTATTTTTATTTTTAAATTAATGAATATGATTATGTTGAATACATGCATGCAAAAAAAAAAAAAAAAAAATTAAAACAAAGAAAGTAAAATAATTGTTGAAATAATACAAAGATGTTATTATAAGTTTGAGAACTTTAACTGGAAGAAGTTTGCTTCTACCAAAGAGTGAGAAACATTCTATAAAAAGGTTCCAAACCCACCCTCCTAGGTTTGTTTAGATTTTTTTTTTGAAATTAGAATATATTAGCTTTTATTATTATTTTTAGTTAAGTTTTCCTTTTGGTTAATTAGTTTTAGTAAATAAGGTCATCATGACCATTCATCTACTTCACAAAATTTCTACACAGATGATAGTTATTCACATTTATAGATATTTATGGGATAATCATGAGGTATTTAAAGCTTTGAATCAAGGTATGTCTCATAATTAAATTCATATTTTATTTTAATGGAATAAACTTATTAGATTGATAAAAGTTGCTTTGATATTATCATGTAAAATTTAGAAAGATTTTTCATTTGGAATGATCAATTGTACATTTACATGCTTAATATTTATTTGAGAGATAATAAACATTGAGAAAGATATAATATGAGTGAAATCCCTTATTTAAAATATTTTTCATTATTATATACCCAACTAATATTAGTTCCCAACCCTTATTCCAAAAAAAATTAAAAAAATGAGAGAGGTGATTCAAGTATCTCTATTAATACTATAGACATCTAGATGGAAATAGAGAAATTATTAGATTGTAATAAAAATTATTTCTACCAGAGTTATAGGTGTCTTGCTGGTAATAGATAAATGTATAAATTTCTAAAACTTTGTACTTAAAAGATAAAATAAATTAAAAAGTGGGGAAGGGCAAAGAAATCACAAATTTTATCTAATATTTGTTAAAAAATTTGTAACAAGGGAAATAATCTTCATAGAATCACACATGATATAACAAATGAGAAAGGTTAGTATTTTACATGATTATATTTAATCCTCTTTCAATTTTTTTTTGTTTATTTATTTATTATAAATTTTAATTTTTTTAAGACAATTAAACCATAAATTCTAAGTTCTCAAATACAAATGAGTGTTTCCCTACTGAGTCACTATTCATTATATACAAACACACCCAAGATTTAAAAATATTAGGGCCTTGATATTTGAACTAAAAGTATTTTCACAATCTAATTGATTATAGATTGCTAGCTAAAAGTATATATATATATATATATATATATATATATATATATATATATATATATATATATATATATATATATATATATATATATATATATATATATATATATAACTTTTAATTTGATTTGAATTTTAAAAAATTCTAATATGTTTCAAACATGTTATAGGTGAAAGGGAATGTTACATATATATATATATACACACACACACACACACATATACATATATAGGTGTTTAATATATCAAATTGATTTTTAGTGTACAATAAAAAGATTTTGTTTGTTTAGTATAAAATTTGTGCATGTATAGTTTTGTAGAAATAATTGATGAATATTTTTTGAGGCAATATTTGAGACAACAAATCAAATTGGATTAGGCTAAAAGAATTTATGAAAGAATATAAATGTCATAGGATCATAATAGTTTAATATTTTTAGTCACATGAATTTTAATAAAAATATAGGGTCACACAAAATTACCCTATCAGGTAGATTTGACAGTTTTATACTTAACCATTTTTTTTTTTTTTAATGATAAATTTTTCACAGTTGAAAAAAATGGTTTTCATCACTATTTCATGATAATTTTTTAAAAATAAAATAAAATAGTATAATGATAAAAAAAACATAAAGAGATACAAATATAATTAAGACACATTGGTCTCAGATTCGTAGTAAAATTATTTTTCAATAAAAAATATATGGTTCCATGAAATCAGCATATCTAATTGGCAGTAGAGCAATGTCTAGCTTCCTAAAATTTTATGATTAAAAGATATAAAAAAATGGAAAAGAGACAACAAATTTTTTCTAATATTTTTTAAAACTCTTATAACAAGGAAATATAATCTACATAGAACCACACACGATTTGATAAATGAGAAAGGTTAGTATTTTACATATTTGTGTCTAATCTTCTTTTAGTTTTTTGTTTTGTTCATTTTTTACTATAAAGTTTAATTATGATAGTTAAGCTATAAAATTTAGGCTATCAAATACTAATGAGTATTTACCCATTGAGTCAACATTTATTATGTACCAACACACCCAATATTTAAAAAATTTAGGGCCTTAAGATTTGAGCTAAAATTATTTTCTCATTTTTTTCATTATAAATTGCTAACTAAAAGGATATATATTTATTTTAATTTGATTTGAGTTTTAAAAAAATTATAATATGTTTTAAACATGTTGTAGATGAAAATAAGTGTTAAATACATTAAAAATATGTTATTAATATATCAAGTGATTGTTTAATATGCAACAAAGAGATGTTTTGTTTGGTGGAAAATTTGTGCATGTACAATTTTACAAAAATGACTAATCAACACTTTTTAAACTAATATTTTAGAGACTAAATCAAATTAGATTAGACAAAATAATTTATGAAACAATCCAAATTTTATATGATCATAATATTTTAACATTTTTAGTCCCATGAGTTTCTAATAAAACTATATAGTTACACGAAAACACCCTACCAGGTAGATTTGATAGTTTTCATACTTGACTAAGTTTTTGTTATTTTCAAAGTTAAAAACATTGACTGTAAACACTATTTTGTGATAAATTTTGGATACTAAAATAAAATTGTATAATTCTAAAAAAAATATAAATATATACAAATATAATTAGAATATATTCGTCCAAGATTTACAGTAAAATATTTTTTAATATAAATATATGGCTCCAAAAAATCAACATATCACATAGATTTGATAATTTTGGTATTTAACCAGATAAATTATTTCAAACTAGATAATATTATTTAAATTTATAAATATTTATTTAAAATTTTAAAAAAAAAATCATATAAATTTGAAGGAACAAGTCAATTGGATTTATTTTTAATTAGATATTTGTTAAAAATAAATAAACCATGCGATTTGTATAAAAATTCAATGTAAGTTTTTATTTTTTATTTTTAATACAGATAAAATTAAAACCATATTCACTCTTCATGTGAGTTATGCATTAGTATATTTCATATACGTAACTTTATTATTAATAATTATATTGAACTCATTATTATTCAAAAATATTATGGAAGACAATTAACAAGTTTAAGAAATCTTCATGGATATTTTGTGAGTTTATTTTCGTTTTCTACTTTCTCAAATTTTTATGTTTGTTTTAAACAATTTATATTAATATATGAAATTTATGTATGTATTTTATTGTAGTTATTAGATTGAACAATTTGTTAGTCTTGCCAATTTTTTAATTATATATCATATTTATAACTTGTTAGTGACGTATGACATTCTCAGCAATCTAGTACTAATATATTTGATTATAATCATTGAATATAAATATAAATATTTTCTTAGACTCTTTACTATGTTTATTATGATTTGTGTTTACATTTAATTTATGATAAATATTGGTTAATGATGCATGTTTAATTTAGTACAATCAATCAATTTGGAAAGATTTATTCTTTAAAAAAGTCATAGAGTCCCTCTTTTCTACCCTACTTTTTCCTCTTTTTATATTTTTTAATGAGATATTATTATTTTAATATAAAATTACAATAAATGTCTATTATTAGGTGTTAATTTGATTGCTTATATGATTTTATCTTCATAATATATAATTCACGTTTTTATTCCACCACTTGGTTAAATAAAAAACACATACCTACAACTTGTGTTTTGGAGTGATTAGTCATTTATTTTAGAATGAGAGGGTGAAAACTATTATCTATGGTATGCATTAAAAAATTATCAACTTAAAATTGACACTAGAAGAAGGGCCTCTTGTAATTGGTTTTCATCCAATACATAATTTTATTTCAATTACTTGTTAAAATCTAAAAAATCTAAAAAAGTCATAAAATTTAGAAAATAAAAAATATGTCTTAGTTTGGTGAATCATCTATAAACATCCTAGGTATTCAACATGATTTATCAAATGAACTATTTGTTTTTCTTCTTTATTTTAAAAATAATAGCAAAAAAATACTAAAAAATATATTATTACGTACACATATGTCATGAATGTTTTGAATATGAAATTTTAGGATGTATATTGAATATTATTTCCTTTTAACTTAGAATAAGATTCTTATGATTACTTTTTAGGCTTGGAAACTAATTTTTTACTTATTAGAAAAAAAATTCAAGATCAATTGTTGTTTCAATTTGGTCAAATGATTGATCCACATATTTTATTAAATAAAATTGTTATGAACAAAAGATATCCTTATGAGTTAATTATGGATTTTAATTTTAGATTTCAAATAAATTATTAAAAAAATTAATCAGTCATAGATATTCTAATGAAATGGTTTTATATATGTATTTTCATGTATTAAATCCATTAACCTCCATTTTTTTGAAAATATCTTTAGCAAATAATTTGGTTTTAGAATGTGTAGAAGCTATTCAAGTGGATAATCATTTATCATTCAAAAATAAGGTTAAGTGGAGGATATATTCTCTTTTCAAAGTGTTATGCCAAATAATCAAAAAGTTCAAGATCCTTTCAGCATTTTAATAAAAGATTTTCAGTATGAACATGATGATCATGAAGTTTATAATTTTATAAATCATGATATGATTGAAGAGGAAGAAAAAATTTCATATGATGATGAATACAAAGATATTTCAAATCTAGAAGAACATAATCGACACATGCAAGAAAATATAAAATAATATGTTTTTTTATTAGATTATTTAAATATCAAAGAATTAGTATTTATTAAACCTCTTGCTTCAAACATCATATTCATAAAACTTCAGGTAAATAAATCTCTTGTTTATATTTGACAAGACTTTGATGTAAGTCTTTCATATACCAATGTTTATTTTTATTTTTAAATTAATGAATATGATTATGTTGAATACATGCATGTAAATTATTTTTAATTAAATAAAAAAATAAAAAAATTGTTGAAAGAATACAAAGATGGTATTGCATGTTTGATAAATTTGACTAGAAGAATATTACTTTTACCAAACTCAAGGAGATATTCTATAGAAGTTTTTAAATCCACCCTCCCAACTTTTTTTGGAATTATTTTTTTGAATTATCGTAGATTAGCTTTTATTATTATTTTTAGTTTAATTTTCCATTTAGTTAATTACTTTTAGCAAATAAGGTCATCATGACCATTCATTTACTTTATAGAATTTTTTATAGTTGATAGTTGTTCATATTTATGGATATTTATGAGGTTATCATGAGGTATTTGAAACTTGGAATCATGATATGTGTCATAATCAAATTAATATTTTATTTAAATGTAATAAGTTTATGATATTACTAAAAAATTCTTTGATATCTTCATATAAATTTTAAAAATACTTCTCATTTTCAAAGATAAATTGTACATTTACACTCTTAAAACTTGTTTGAGAGATAATAAATATTAAGAAAGATATAATATGAATGAAATGGCTTATTTAAGATCATCTTAATTCTTATATATTAAGTCAATATTAGTTCCCAACCCTTCTATAAAACTTTAAAAAAATTAAATAAGGGTGATTCAAGTATCTTTATTGGTGATATATATGTTTGATTCAAAATAGAGAAATATTTAGAGTGGAATAAAAAATATTTCTATTAGATCGATAGATGCCTAGTTGACAGTAAAGTAATGTTATTCTTCCCAAAACTTTGTACTTAAAAGATAAAATAAATATAAAAAGGGGCAAAGAGACCATTTATCTAATATTTTTTAGAAATCTCATAAAAAAGGGAAATAATATGCATAGAATCACACATGATGTGATAAATGATCAGGGTCATTATTTTGCATGATTATGTTTAAGGCTCTTTCAATTATTTATTTTGTTCATTTCTTTATTATAAAGTTTAATTATGACATTTAAAATATAAATTTTAGGTTATCAATTACTAATGAGTATTTCCCCACTAAATTAATATTTATTATGTACCAACATATCTAATAATTAAAAATCTTACGTTCTTGAGATTTGAGCTAAAATTATTTTCATATTCTAATTGATTGTACATTGTTAGCTAAAAGGATATGTATTTATTTTAATTTAATTTGATATTAAAAATAATTTTAATATGTTTTAAACATGTCATGGGTGGAATGGAATGTTGAATACGTAAAAATAGTTGTTTAATACATCAAATTAATGTTTAGTGTGCAACAAAGAGATATGTTTTTGTTTGGTAAAAATTTGTTCATGTAAAGTTTTAAAGAAATGACTGATAAACACTTTTTAAGATAATATTTGAGAGACCAAATCAAATTAGATCAGACTAAAATAATTTAAAAAATAATATAAATGTCATAGGATCACATTAGTTTAATGTTTTCACTCATATGAGTTTCAAATTAAAAAAATATGGTCGTACTAAATCACCCTACCAAGTAGATTTGATACTTTTCATACTTGGTTAATTTTTTATTATTTTTATAGTTCAAAATAATTGATGTCAACACTATTTCATGATAAATTTCATACAATAAAATAAAATTATGTAATACTAAAAAAATTATAAATAGATCAAAATAAGTAGAATGCATTAGTCTAATATTTATAGTAAAATGATTTTTCTATAAAAATATATGGCTCCATGAAATCATAATATCAAATACATTTGATAGTTTTTATACTTAACTAAATAAATTATTTTGACCTAGATAATATTATTTAAGATAAAAAATTATTATTTAAATCTTGAAATGTTTATTTAAAATTAAAAAATGTTATGTAAATCTCATGTAAATTTAGAGGAACAAGTCAACTAAATTTATTTTCAAGTGGATATTAGTTGTTGAAAATAAATAAAATATGTAATTTGGATGAAAATTTAACGTAAATTTTTATTTATTTTTTTAATTTATTTTTATTATGGATAAAATTATAATCATATTCATTCTTCATATGAGATATGCATTAGTGGATTTTATCTAATTAGATTTATTATTAATAATAATATTGAATGTATTATTTAGAAAGATTTTGGAAGATAATTAACAAGATTAAGAAATATTTATTGATATTTTATGAGTTTATTTTAATTTTATACTTTATCAAAATTTTATGTTTATTTTAAATAATTTATATTAAAATTATATTACTTTATAAAATGTATACTTGTATTTTATTGTAGTGATTAAATTGGGCAATCTATAAGTCTTATTAATTCTTTGGTTACAGATCATATTTATAACTTGTTAGTGACATAAGATGTACTCAAAAATCTAGTACTAATAACATATTTGATTATAGTAATTTATTCTAATTAGAATTATTATCTTAGACTCTTTATTGTGTTTATTACGATTTGTTCTTATAGTTAATTTTTGATAGATATTGGTTAATCATACATGCTTGATTTAGTATAGTCAATCAATTTAGAAGGATTTATTATTTAAAATAGTCATAAGGTCCCTTCTTTTCTATCAACTCTTTCCTTTTTTTCTATTTTTAATGTGAGATTATTATTTTAATATAGAATTAATATAAATATTTGTTCTTGGATATTAATTTAATCACTTGTTGAATTTCTCTTCATATTATATAAGTCACATATTGTTATTCTACCATTTAGTTAATTAAAAAACACATACCTGGAACTCATGTCTTGGAGTGATTAGTCATCGATCCTAAAACAAGAGGGTGAAAATCCATTATTTGTGATGTGTATAAAAATCACATCAATATAAAATTTGTGCTAGAAGTATGGCCTCTTGTAAATAATATGCATACAATAGATCATTTTATTTTAGTTGTTAAAATCTTAAAAATTTAAAAAATCATAAAATTTAGAAAATTAAAAACTAAAAAATATATTTTGAATTGGTGAATCATTCATAAACATCCCAAATATTCAACATGATTTACCAGATGATCCATTTATTTTTCTTTTTTTTTTCAAAATAATAACCAAAGAACTATTAAAAAATGTGTTGTTGCTTAAAAATATGTCATGAATATTTTGAATGTAAAATTTGAGGATGTAGCTTGCATATTATTTCCTTTAATTTAGAGGAATAATATTATGATTGGTTTATAGACTTAAAACCTAATTCTATTAATATTTGGAATAGTTTTGAAGATTAATTTTTGTTTCAATTTGGTCAAATGATTGATGTTCATGTTTTTATAAAATAATTTATTAAAATCAAAATATAACCTCGTGAGTTAATTAGAGATTGTAATTCTAGATTTTAAATTAATTATTAAAAAAATTTAATTAGTCATAAACCTGATGAAGTAATGGTTTTAGATACATATTTTAATGCTTTGGATCTGTTAACCTCTACTTTTTAAAAATATTTGTAGCAAATACTTTGGTTTTAGCATGTATAAATTCTATTCATGTACATAATTAGTTATCATGTAAAAATAAAGGTCAAGTGGAGGATATATTATCTTTTCAAAGTATTATGTAAAATAATCAAAAATTTCAAGATCTTATCATTATTTCAACATAAATTTTTCAATGAGTATGTTGATCATGAAACTTTTACTGTATAAATCATGGTATGATTTAAAATGAAGATGATATTTTATATGATGATGAATGCAAATATATTTCAAGTCTATAAGAGCATAATAAACACATGTAATAAGAAGTAAAATAATATGTTTGTTTATTAGATGATTCAAATCTCAAATAATTGGTATTTGTTGAACCTTTTGCTTCAAACATCATACTCACCAAATTTTACGTAAATAAATCTCTTGTTTATGTTTTAAAATACTTTGAAGTAAATATTTCATATAATAATACTTATTTTGATTTTGAAATTAATGAATATGATTATATTGAATACATGCATGTAAATTGTTTTAAATTTATGAAAATGAAACTAAAAGAATTGTTGAAGGAATTCAAAGTGTTATTACACATTTGAGGACTTTAACTAGAAGAATCTTACTTATAACAAAGAGTGGAAGTAATTCTATAAAAAAAATTCCAAACCCACCCTCCCAAATTTATTTTAAATTATTTTTTTAGATTAGATTAGATTATATTAGCTTTAATTATTATTTTTAATCTACTTTTCCTTTCATTTGATTAGTTTTAGTGAATAAGGTCATCATGACCATTCATTTACTTCACATAATTTCTCATAATTGATATTTGTTCATACTTACGGATATTTATGAGCTGCTCATGAGGTATTTAAAACTTGTAATCAAGGTATGTGTCATAATTAAATTCATATTTTATTTGAATTTAATAAACTTATCAAATTGATGAAAGTTTCTTTGATATCTTCATGTAAATTTTAAAAAGGCTTATCATTTTGAAAGATCAATTGTACATTTTCATGATTAAAAATTATTTGAGAGATAATAAACATTGAGAAATATATTATATGAGTGAAATATCTTATTTAATATAAGTTTCATTCTTATATACCTATCCAATAGTGGTTCATAAACCTTTTTCCAAAAATCTTTAAAAAAATATAGAAGAGAGGTGATTCAAGTATCTCTATCAGATCTATAGACATCTAGATAGAAATAAATAAATGATTAGGTTGAAATAAAAATTATCTCTATTAGGACTATTAATGCATAGCTAGTAATAGAGCAATGTCATATTTCCTAAAAATTTGTGCTTAAAAGATAAAATAAATTAAAAAAAGGGTCAAAGAGACCACAACTTTTAATTATGACAGTTAAACTGAAAATTCTAGGTTCTCAAATATTAATTAGTATTTCCTAATTGAATCACTATTTATTTTTTACCAACATACCTAATATTTAAAAATATTAAGGCTTTGAGATTTATGCTAAAATTTTTTTCACAATTTAATTGATTATACATTGTTATCTAAAAGAACATATATTTCTTTTAATTTAATTTGAATTTAAAAATAATTCTAATATGTTTTAAACATGTTTTAAGTGAAAAAGAATGTTAAATATATAAAAATAGGTGTATAATATATAAAATAAATACTTAGTGTGCAACAAAGAAATATGTTTTGTTTGGTAAAAAATTTGTGCATGTACAATTTTATAGAAATGGTTGATTGGTACTTTTTCAAGTAATATTTAAGAGATTAAATCAAATTGGATCGAGATAAAAGAATTTATTAAGGATTATAAATTTAAAATGATCATAATATTTTAAGTCACACATGATTTTATAATAAAAATATATAGTCGCATGAAATCACCCTATTAGACAGATTTGATAGTTTTCATATTAACCAATTTTCTATTATTTTCATAGTTAAAAAATTATCTGTTAGCACTATTTAAATATAAATTTCACAAAATTAAATTAAATTTTATAATGATAAAAAAATTTATAAATAACTCTAAATATAATTAGAATATATTAGTCTAAGATTCACAGTAAAATAATTTTTCAATGGCTCCATGAAAGCAACATATCAACTAGATTCGATAATTTTTTTACTTAGCCAAATAGATTATTTTAACTTAGATAATATTATTTAATATAAATAATATTATTTAAATATATAAATTATTATTTAAATTTATAAAATATTATCTAAATCTCATACAAATTTTGAATAACAAGTCAACTAAATTTATTTTTAAGAAGATATTAGTTGTTAAAATAAATAAATCATGGAATTTAGATGAAAATTCAATGCAAGTATTTAATTATTTTTTAATTTATTTTTATAAGGGATAAAATTATAACCATATTCACTCTTTGATTTATTCATTAGTTATTTTGAGACACTTAACTCTATTTTTAATAATTATATTGAACTCATTATTATTCAGAAAGATTTTGGAATATAATTAACAAGTTTATGAAATCTTCATGGATGTTTTATGAGTTTGTTTAGTTTTTTAATTTTTATAATATATATATATATATATATATATATATATATATATAAAATTTAAATTACATTAATATTATTTTATTAAATTTATGCATGTATTTTATTTTAGTGATTACATTGAAGAATCTATTAGTATTGTCAACTTTGGTTAGAGATCATATTTATAACTTGTTAGTGACATAGGATGTGCTCAAAAATATGGTACTAACATATTTAATTATGGTCATTAAATATAATTAAAATTATTTTATTAAACTAGTTACATTTTTTTTTTTGTGATTTATGCATGCTTGATTTAGTATAGTCAATCAATTTGAAAGGGTTTATTCTTTAAAATATTCATAAAGTACCTTATTTTATTCTTTGTTCTTCCATTTATTTTTATTTTTATGTTATATAACTATTTCAATATATAATTACTATAAATATATGTTATTAGGTGTTAATTTTATCACTTGGGTGAATTTATCTTGATGAGATGTAGGTCACATATTATTATTCCACCACTTGGTTAATTAAAAACTACATATATGTAATTCATACCTTGGAGTGATTAGTCACTAAAATTAAAATGGGAGAGTAAAAACCTATTATTTATGGTGTACATAAATCCTATATCAACAATACCCAACCCATAATTCAAAAATTAGATTCGGCTTAGAGTAACATTAATCTCAATTAATGAGCAAGAAACATGGAATGTTGGTTACACATCCAAAACCTAGCAGTTGTGGTTATTGGGTGTATTAATTGACCAATCCTTAACCTTTACCCCACTTTTATAACCTTAAAGTATAGGTTAATACTAAGAGAGAGGCAATGATATGTAATAGTTGAAGTGGAGGAAAGGAGAAATAAAGAGAAAGAAACATATCCACTATTTTTCCATGCAAGTATTCTCTTTTAAACCCTATGTCATTATTATTTGAGTATATACCCACTTAGGACTATATGGATTTATATGAACATTTTGTATTTTAAATTTATATTATATGTGTATTTGTATGTAAATGCATGCATATGTATTTGTGTGTGTGTGTGTGTGTGTGTGTGTGTGTGTGTGTGTGTGTGTGTGTGTGTGTGTGTGTGTGTGTGTGTGTGTGTGTGTGTGTGTGTGTGTGTGTGTGTGTGTGTGTGTGTGTGTGTGTGTGTGTGTGTGTGTGAAATTAGAGACACAGGTCAAGGACTCCCTTTCTTATATTTTATGTCCTCTAAGATAGTGTTGTGCATTTTGAATACCTAATTGAGAATTATTTAAATATGTATTAAAATTTATTTGATGTATTTTAATTATTGATATGAGTAAAGGTAATATATGGTGCATTTGGTTATAAAATTGTCAATATATTTTTCTATGTTACTTGAATTCTTAAATTGGCTAATTAGATCCTTGTAGGGTTAAAATATTACATTAATATTATTTCCTTACTCATTATTATTTGTTCCATTCAATTTGTAGTGTACATAGTAACTAACCTATGATGTTGTTAGGGTTTATCCTACTCTACTTATGTTGTGGACCCTTATCAGAAAATTTGAATGTGACTTCAAAAGAGAACTTTAGTTCTACATGGTATAAAGCATGTAAATAGGACTTGGATGGGTTAGTAAGGGCTTAAAAAATTGTGGTATCATTGGAAAGTGATTAAAATATGATATTACATGTTTTTGATAAAGTAAGGTGGAAAACCAGGGGCCGAACCCTATACAGTCAAAAAAGACAAGACAAACAAAAAAAAATGCCTTCAAAGAGACAACGGCATAGCCAAGAACAATAGACAGAAACAAAACACAAGCCATGGGAAGACTAGAGTCAGAGAGATCTACCCTTACATAACTATTGATTTGATAAGATCATTGAATTTCTTATTCTCTGCATTGTCAGCATACCCAGTATTACCCACCACTTCCAGCATAGACATGTTTAGTAGAATTATATTACAAATCCCTTTAGCGAAGACCTTCTCCAACTTCTGAATGAGGTCCTTCAGGGCCCCAATTTCAATTTTCCAATTAGTCTCATCCTCAATGCCCTCACCAACTTCCTTGACATACATTTTCCCCTTATTGTTAGTAGTTCCCATAGTATCATCACCCTGCTCCTCAATAACCTCAAATCCCTAGTATCCTGCTTCCCTCTAGTGTCCTCCAAAATTTCCAAGATTTCTAGCTCCTTAGACTCTTCCTTTTGGGTTTCTTCTTCTGAAGCACTTTCCAAATAATCAATCAGTCTGGCCTTCAGGGCTGGTTTACCAGCAATCCACCCTGACCTTCACACTCTGGAGGGGAATCCTTCCTTATTAATTTTGGAAGGCTTGTGAGATTTGCCACCTTGGCCCCCCATGGCCCTACCTATATTCCTTTGGGTCCCTTCCGTAGTCTCTTTAATATTTTCTTCCTCTTCATCAACCTTTCTCTTCTTACCCTTCTTGCTTGCAAAGGAGCCAAGGGTATCAACAGGGGTCTTTTCAGGGTCATCAATACACCTCATTCCTGACAAGTCATCTCCTTTTGAATGATCTCCCTAATGTTTAAGGGAATATGAACACCTTGTCGCCACACCCTCCAACCTGAAAATTGCTGCCCAAGGTTGGCACAAGCATCAGCGACCCTGTTGCCTTCTCTGTAGGTATGGGAAATCTCAACTTTGGAAAACTTTTTTAAAAGAAATTGGATATCAATAATGATGTCTTTTATCTTAATTCCCACATTTGAAGCTTTATTAACAGCATCTATGACCATCTTAGAGTCTCCTTGTATATTCAAGTTCCTTATTACTAGGGATATAACTAGCTTTAATCCCCATAGTAAAGACATTGCTTCAGCATAATTGTTGCTCTGGCATCCAATTCCACTAGCATAGATAGAAAACATCCATCCTTTATCATTCCTTATAATTCCTCCTCCACTAGCTTTACCATCCAACTTGGATGCCCCATCAAAGTTGAGTTTCATCTAGTTAGGTTTAGGGGGGATCCATTTAGTATTAAGTCTTTATAGTATTTTGGAGTTATTATACCCAGGGATCTGGTTTAAAACCTTCCATTTGGCTGCAATTTGGCTTTCAATTTGAGATAGGGGTTTCTTCGCAACATGAATATGAGCTATTGTAACATTTTACATAATGGTCTTAGCAAAGGAGTTAAACACCTGAGAAGCATTTCTAGTGGTGTCCCTAAAAATTTTGTGATTGCGCTCTTTCCATAAAGTCCAACTCAAACATGGCAGAGCTTGCTTCCATAATTCCATAAGCCAGGGATGTGTGAAGGTTGGGTTCTAGCTGAGAATTACTTCTTTAAGGTCAGAATTGCAGACCCATTCAATACCAAAGTTGTTAAGTATTGTGCCCCATAATTCTCAGGTAAAATCATAGTGGATAAAGAGGTGTGAAACTGATTCCTCATTTGAACCACACAGGAAACATTAGTTAACCAAAGTAAACCCTCTCTTTTGAAGGTTATCCTAAGTAAGGATTTTTTTATGAGAAACAACCCACCAAAACATGTTAATTTTTGGAATAAGTTTATGATTCCAAACCTTTTTCCATACATCTTTATTCTGAGCTTCAGGTATGAGCAGATGGTAAGCAGATTTAATAGAGAATGATCCATTCTTATCTAGCCACCAGTATTGTTCATCCTCTTGGGGAAAGAGAGGGATTTTGATCTCCTGAACACACTGTTGGATCTCTCAAACTCTTGAGAAAAGCTCAGGCTGGTGCACACAGCAATCCAAAAAAAAATTCCAGCTCCTCATCTCATTGTTATTTTCCATATAATCACTGACCCTATCTCCAAAAAACTAGGTAGTCAAGTCAGCAATCTCTCCATAGTTTCCCTATGTGATGAGAGCCTTGTCCTTTAACCAGATATCATCCTAGAATTTAATATGCTGGCCATTTCCAAGTTTCCATCTAATTCCCTGTTTGAGAAGGCTTCTACTTTTTATCATTTTATTCCATATCATAGATCCCTGGGGTAATCCCATCTGTTGAAGAAAGTTGGAATCATCAATGCTATGCATGTATTTGGCATACATTATTTCCCCCCAATCATTATTTTTATGGATCAGGTTCTAACTAACTTTTGAGAGAAGGGCTTTGTTCATGTTCCTGATGGACCTAATATAAAGTCCACCATGAGATTTTGGAAGACACACTTTTTCCCAACTGACTAAAGACATTCTCTATTTTTCTTCCACTCCCATCCATAAAAATTTCCTTTGGATTTGTTCCAGTTTCTCAGCAAAATATGTAAGAATTTTAAAAAGAGACAGGAAGTATGTAGGAATACCTTGCAGTGAAGCCTGAAGAAGTTGCAGTTTACCAGCACTGCTGAGTAGTTTCCCCTTCTAACCAATAAGTTTCCTCTGCGTTCTTTCCACAATTCCATTCCAAAATCTATGAGATACCTCTTTGATCAAGAGTGGGAGACCTAGGTAGGTAATTGGTAGGCCAGCTTTAACACATTCTAATATATCAATGATTATATGTCTAAGTTCATTAGGAGTGTTGAAGAAATACACATTGCTTTTCTAGAAATTTATCCTTTGTCCTAACTCTATGGCATAATTATTTAAGATATTATTCCATCTTATATCTTCAATCACTAATGAGATGCCAAAGAAGATGGTATCATCCACAAACTATTGTACCACCATACGATGAAGGGAGGAGGCAGGTTTGATGCCCACTAGCTTTTTTGAGGCTATATCTGCTTGTATGTATCTTCCCAGTGCCTCATCCATAATGATGAATAAGTACAGGGAGAGAGGGTCTCCCTAATGAATTCCTCTCAAGGATGAGAAAAACCCTCTAGGAACACCATTAACCAGCACTAAGAATTTTGTAGAAGAGACCGTGTTCCATAACAAGCGAGACATTTTATCATTAAATCCAAATTTTTTGATCACTTGGAATATAAAAGTCCATGAGACTCTATCATAAGCTTTAGAAATATCAATATTGAGAGCCATCATAGGTATTCTTCTCTTATCCATGGAGTGAATAGTCTCATGTGTGGTGATCACAGCATCAAGAATCTGCCTGCCTGAGACGAAACACATGTTATATATTGACTTGATATTTCTTATTTGTCCTTCCCAAATATTCTATTCTAAACACATTTAATAATAAGATGGAGCATTTAAGTAGATGATTGTGAAATACTAAGGTAACATGTAAGTTTTAAAAAAGCAAATAGTGTCCTATGTTAATTCTCATGATATTTATAATAACAAATTGAAAAGAAAACAATGATTGATTATATCACTCAAGTAAACTCTTATGTAATAACATTCTTATAGATCATGCTAAATTAAATATTAAGTTGAAATAATATTGTCTTTATGAAATGTCCATATTTTTATTATTGTACCATTGGGTTTTTAGGTTTATCAATTGTTCTATATGCATTAAAAAACTTTTATCATAACATTGGGTTGATATTGTTTTTTACCTTAATTATGACAAAACTATGGATCTCATACACCTAAGTCTTGATACTCATAGATGGATGGTATATGGTTTAATTTTAAATATGTTTCCACCCTATGCTAACTCATTCTTGCTTGATGCAATGCAAAACGTTCCAGCTTGTGGAAGGTTCAGTATCTTATTTTCAAAGCTATTCTTACTAAAGTATATGGATTTTAATTTGGTTATTTTTTAATCCTTTTTATTTATAACTAATTAGATTAGTATTATTTTTTATATATCTTTAAAAAATGTTGTTAATACCACTAAGAGACATCTTAGTGTGTTTATGTTATAAAAATATTATGGTGATGTGCTCAAAATAAATAAGTCATTAAATTTGGCCATGTACCTGATAGTAATTTGTCTTATCTTGACTTATTGTTGTACCTTAAGAGATTTGGTGAATAAATATGATTAAAATTAATTAATGTCAAAATATTTATGTTTTGTGTTGACTTTAAGATAATTTTATTTTTATCCCCTTTTAATTTTAATTTCTACTAGTTGAGTCACTTGTTTTTTATCCTCATATTCCCACTCATTTGGTTATTGAATATGTAATATCTTATAGACTAAAATTTAATGGTATTTGACACATGTCCTAGTTATGTTTATGTGTTACATTATCTTTACTCAAATATTTTCATGACTAATATAGTTATAAAAATGGGGATCCTTGTCTAAATTGTAATATGATCCCAGATTGAATAAAGTGGGTCATGAATGAAGATGGAATCAATATAACTTTGATTCCTTACAGTATAGTTATAAGTTTCTTATTTTATTAAACATTGTCTTTTAGGTGAAGGTGTAAATTTGGTCACACAGATTCTTGTTTCCTTTGAATTTTGTTACATTGAATAAGGGCAAAAGTAAGATTTTTTTTTTAGTTGTCATTAACATATTATAGATTTATAATTTGGTATTGTAGGAAATAACCTTGTGATTTAAAAATTGGTAACTATAGTATTGTTTGTTATATATCAAAATTGTGTGTGCTAAATTTTATTGGTACGCAATATTTAATACATCAATCTATGACTTTAATTAGAGATTGAGTGTAAATGAAATTGTCTTAAATTTGGACATCTAACCTGATCATTAGGAAAATGGTATAAAAAATTAATTAAATGTGTAGGACCATGTTTTTTTCTTGTAGATGGTTTTCATTGGTCATTAGACATGTCTCATAGACCTAGACCTAGGAATCATAAAGGTTATCTTGAAAATTTGTGTAAGGATTAGTGGTGAAATAATCTTAGTTTTGTGTTATGATCTTTAAAAAATCAATGGACTAACTCTTATTCAATATGCCTCTCTAGGTTTATTTTGAAAACTAAAGACTAAAAATATATGTCTTACTCTAGACCATATAAACAACTAATTTTTCAATGCATGAGGTAGATATTAATTTATAGTTATTTTACTCATTTCAATGCAAATATATTATATTTAAATTCTTGAAAATTTCATGAAGAGGTATAGTAAAATATTTTTATACTAATATAGTTTAAATAAATGATGAGGAACTAGAGTCTTATTTGGGCTATAAACATTAAGGTTATTTTTATAATGATAGGAGAATTATCTTGAAGTTATGTTTTACTTAGTTACTGCATTATTTAAATCTCATTATTTATCCTTATGTTTAATATTGGACTATTTTGTTGATTTTATTCATTTTTGGGCCTTCAAGAGTTTTAAATTCATATTGGCACAGTGAAAAGGATTTTTAAGGCCCAAACCATGATAGCTAGGTTGATTAAAATATGTAACTTGTCTCATTTATTTTTGTATCAACTTTCATCTATTCAATAAATTTAATTATATATAATTAAACATGAGGGTAAATGTACCTTGTTTAGTGTATTTATAATTTCAAAATATGAAGCTCTAGTTATGTTTAAATTGGAAAAAATAAATTGTTATTTCATGAATAAATATATAGTCAGACTTATTTATTTATTTCTAGCACTTGAACCATGATAACTTGAGGGAGGTATGTGTAGTCTTTATAATCCCATATCCAGGTTTAGAATTATGTATTATTTCTTTGGGATTAACCTTCTATATAAATATAATAAGGTTAAAAAAATTAGAATGAGCCTTTATTAGCAAGGATAACATACTATAGGGTCACCCTGAGTTGTAAAAATCTTATGTCCTATTTTGTATGACCCATGGAATACTACACTTTCAATTCAAAGTAAGTCATTATTATATCTTTGTATCTTCTAGTAAATTTATTAAGTTGGGTTTGTTGAGCTTTACTTATCATATATTTGTGTTTTCAAATAATGACTTTCCATCTATGCATTCCAACTTATATTCTAAGTTGGTTATGTTAGTTATGTATTATCTTAAGTTGTGTAAATATGTGCATGTATCTAAGTTGGGTAAGTTGTATGTAATTAAATAACATTATGCAATATAAGCTCTTGATATAACAAAAAAATTTGAGGTTAATTTCTAGGCCCTAGGGGTATATTTCCATTTGGTCTCTCCAAGGCATAAACCTTAAGAAAATGAATGTCATAATGAAAATATTTGGGCATAAGGTACTAACCCTTTGTTGTCATTATCTGACATAGAAAACTAGAAGTTATTATTATTCATGCATATTCTTTTGGTATATTTTCAAGAACTTGATTTTCTATAAAAGTAAATAGGTATTATGTCATGCATAAGAAAATTATAAAACTTAAAGTATTATATGTGTACTTATAAATGAATGTGTATAGATATTAATAAACATAATATAAGGCAAAAATATAGAATTTACATCAAACTTGTGTAGTGAGAAAAAATTAATATCTAGTATTACTTTATTCTCGATAATGGGAATGAAAAAAAATTCTTATATTGGTATGTAGTGGTTGTTTCCAATTATCTATTTTTATAAAGGAGGGATCCCATTTTTTCACCTTGGATAATCAAGATTTCATCATGTGACTACCCTAATTTATCTAAAAATAGTATCGATTATTATTGAGATATTATTCTTGTTGATCTACTTGTAATATTTCCATAGGGCCTATGTGATTCATTCTTGATTATCTCTAAAGACCTTTATGGTTGTATCCAATATTTTTATAGGGGTGAGTTAGTATATGTAGTGATGAAGTTCCTCTATTAATGGATTGGTTTGTATAAACCTTAAAATATGACAATAAATCTATCATGATAAGAATATATGATTGATTGATTGATTGATTCTTACTTTGGGTTGAGTTCAAAGACACATTATCTATAAGGACTATGTATTCAAATAAATAACTTTACAATAATGTTTATAATATGTAATTGATCTCATGTGGAATTCGATAAATAGGTCCTTAAAATTTTGAAATTTGAATTTTAAAATTTTGATGATGTGAAATTTGGTATTAGAGCTTAGGTTTCAACACTAGGGATATCTGGGAGAATAAATTAAGATATCTTGATAAATAAATTTAGATAAGTTTGAATTTTCATGAGAAAAACTAAGAAATTACCTTGAAAAGGACTTTTAGTCTCTCAATATCTGAACAAGATAATGATTTGTTTCATGACTCTAAGAAAAGGAGAGTCAAAAAAAATTCCTAGAAACTAAAGCAATCCTAAGAAATATAAAATTTCCTTAATAAAAATATGATGTTCACCTATACCTTTGGTTAAGTTAACCCTTACCAAAATTGAATGGTTGTGTTAATATAAAGCATCATGTGTCTACCATTTACTTATATGAGTAGGTCAGTATGAGGAATTTGAAAAATATTCACTCTTAGTATTAAGTACCCTTGCTCAGTAACTATCAATGACTTGTATGGTAAATTTGTCATAAGGTGTTCAAGGTATGATGTCTTTAGGAAAGTATAAGGGAATGGATATCCTTAAGGGATAGGTTATGGGAGTAATTTTGACCTATTTAAATAAGTTAATGAAGCTCAGAGCTCCCTATTTAAGAAGTACCATTGTGAGTCATTTTTATTCCATGAGGCACAAATGGTTGTTAGTATATTATATCAGTATAATGAATATTGACTGTTATACTCTATTGGAAACAATCTTTTTTCTATAAGAGGTATTACTATACCAAGAATCCCCAAAGCCAAATATGTGCATATTGTATCAAAAAAAAATGATCTCCATAGAACAACAAGATTTCCAAATAAATGCTTGAGCCTATCATGTAAGTAAAAACTCATTTAACTAAATATGCTCTAGTTTCATCAATGCCAAATATGTGCATTAGTTTTATGATATCTTAAATGGGCATACTAAGATTTTTTTTTTTAATTTTTTTTTTTTTTTTAAATCATTTGTTGATGATAACTTGTAAGGAATAATGAGGTCCTACTTTATGCCTTTTTATATAATGTTTATGCATGCATGTTGCCTATTATTGATTTATTTTCTCATGTCATCAAGTTGAGGAAATTATTATAATGAATTTGAAAAAAAATATAACATGATAGATCATGGAGGAAGTAAGTATATAATTTTTTTTATTATAAATATTATGGAATTATGGAATTATGGTCTTTATGACAACATTTATTTTAAGCCTTAGACTCTCATATTAAAATGGTTTTGTGTTTTGATCCAATGAATGTCTGAATGAAGGCATGAAGGCATGAAATTATGGTTATTAGGGTAGGTTTGGCTAATTTTACCCTAATATAGTTGTCCTTTCTAAGGAAAAATTTCCTTGTGAATGATAAAGGTAATGGATTTTTACCATATCTCTATCATGTGGAAACTATGGATCATTGACTTCCTCACTATCATCTAATGAGCTAGAATATTTCATTAAGTAAAAAAATAGGATTTATTTATTAAATAAAATAAATGATAAGGGTGGCTTGGGTAAATTTTGACATTAAGTTAATTTCATTAGGGTATTAATGGACTAACTATAACCTCTAATCTTCCAATAAAATGGTATGATTTTATATTTACACAATTGAATTCTTGGGGAATAATTAGCCTCAAAATAATTAGTGATATGCTAGTTTTTTCACTGATATAAGGAATGTGGTTGTTACTTATCTTCAGGAAATGAGGAAACCTAACTAATAATCTTATTTTAGCAAATGTGGACAAGGAATACATAAAGGGTAATTTAGTCTTGTGTTATTCCAAGAAATAAAAATCAAATAAACACACTAAAATCCTAACATCTCTAGCCTACAGACTAGGGAGAGCATACATAACAGAACTACATATGAAATCACAATAAAAGCATAAAATAAAACTTTCTTTTACCTTCTTTGGATATTCCAAATTAATTGTTAAATCACTTTCTTGGCATGTGCATAAAGAAGTTTTTGACAATGAAGCTTGGTTGGCTCCTTCTCTCCTTTGCACCTTGCCTTTGATTGCTTGGCTTAATATTTAAGCATGGTGACATTACTTGCAAGGTATTTAGGCAATATAACACTACATCAAAAGATCCTCTACAATATCTAAGATTTTTGAAGATATTTTTGCATAATAACTTTGCACCAAAATAGCTTAGAACTCAATAGGCATGGCCTTGTATTTATAGTCTCAAGAATTAACTCTCACCCAACATGAGTTAAGGTCGAGTTTAAAAATAGAATGGATATAAAATAACCCTAAGTGAGTTGGGATTAACTCTTGTTGAGTTAATATTTGTCATGTAATTTTCATTTCCAATTACTAGGATGGCTTTCAAATTATATATTTTAGGATATTTTTAAAGAGCTTGACAACTCATAAAGGCAATGATGAAAATACTTGATATTTTATTTTTTGGAATTTTTATTTTTAAATATTCATTAATTTCAAATGGATAATTTAACTAGGAATTTAATCTTGTTTAATTTGTTAAATTATTCTAAATAGACTTTTTACTCTTTCAATATTTGATCAAGTGACCCACCTAATGTGTCCATTAGCCAAATTAATAATTTTAATATGCAAGGTAACTATGGATGAATCCATGAGAATTTATTATTACATATGATAGAATACCCCAAAAAGGGATGCCTCATCATGATTATGAGAATTAATGAATGATGTGAAAATAAATTTGGGATATTTAGTGATTCTTAGGCTTAATTTGTAATGTTGGTAAGAATTAGTCTGAAGTCTAGTTGAAATCTAGTTGTGGTCAGATTTGGATGTCTATAATTTACCCCTATTTAGGAAAGGTGTTGAAAGCTATAGGCATAGTAATGTCTTCTCAAATAATGAAAAGGTCTTGTATGCCTACTTTTTTTAAAATAACGGATGAACTCTAGATTTCCCTTTTGAGAGTGGTTGGCAAAGAAGTGCAATGATCGATCCCTCAAAAGAAGGATATTGATGGGATCAAAAGGTAAAATATGGGTGGAAAAATATTATTTTTCCCATAAGTGGTTATAATCAATGGCACAATGAGCTACCCCAGGTGGGAAGATAAATATGATGATTTACCCAAAGGTGGTTATAATCATTGGCATAAAAGGATAAAAAGATAATGATTTTTCCAAAGGTGGTTATAATCATTAGCTAAAGGATAATTTTAACAAGAGAATAATTTTATTAAAGGTGGTTATAATCATTGAAAAATAAAATAATTATTTTCCCATAGGTGGTTCTAATTATTGGTAGGATAAAAACATGACCTAGTTGGGTGGATAGAGATAATGGTTTTCCCAATGGTAGTTATAAGTATTATCATAATGAAAACATGCCCCAAGTGGGCATATAATGATAATGTTTTTCCCAAAGGTAGTTATAATCACTAACACCCATATATATCAAAACATAATGATTTACCCATAGGCTATTATAATCATTGGTTCTATGGGTGGGCTAATACACAATGATTTACCCAAAGGTGTTTAGAATGATTGGTAGAATGATTGGAGTATGATGTAAAATTGGAAAAGGTGGTTTCACATACTAAATCCTACTCACAGAGTAAGATTAAGTTAGTACAAAGGATAAAATATTAATTTTAGAAACCTGCTAGTATGGAGATGTACAACCTAACTAAAAAGGATTAAAATTATTTCATGATTTAAGTAATATTTTTGGGAAGTAATTTGGGTAAATCAAGAATTTTGTAGGTGCTAATGAGAATTTCTATGATTGTATTTCTTTTAATATTTTTTGATCTAAGTTTTATTTTAGCACATGATGGTAGGCATCATGATATAAAACACCATGATAACTTAGTTGAAATATGCATAAGGACTAACACACACTCCAATAAATAACTGAAAATAATGCACCAATGATAAAAACATGTTCACAATGTTGACATATGAAAATGGATGGACTTAGATATAATGTGCAAGGAATCACCCAATCAACACAAATACTAATTCAAAGCACAATAATGAAAGCAAATAAATAAGCAAAACATCAAAAAAAAACACAAGAAGACACCAATAAATGGAAAATAAATACATAACAACATAAAATAGCATGACACAAATAATAAGATAGCCATTACCCATAGGCTACACGTAACAAAGAAATAAATAAACAAGATAGGGGGATAAAAGAAAAGGAATGGGTAACTGAGCTAACTCTAGATGCACTAGGCAAGTGGATGGTGTTTACATAGTTCCATGGATGCAGGTTCCAACATAAAATTTAGGCCAAATGTAGTTCTCCTAAGATATGAGATTGAATAAAAATGATGATCAAGAAAAACATGATTGATGAAGTAGAGGAATATGAGAATGGTCTTATAAAATAAGGAGAGCATGAGATAAATTCTAGCATCTATTAATGTATTAAAGTTGAATACATAATACATAATATTAAAACTCACAAAATGGTGAGAGCATAAGGCTTAAGCACCAAAAAGGATGTGGAAACTAAAGGACAAGTGGTTTTTTGTGAATTTTTTAGGGTTCCCAAAATCCTTAAGACAAAGAAGTGGTCTATGTGGTGATTTTTAGGATTTTCTAGATCTGTTACAAATGTTTTTAGAATTTGGAAGCATCTCAACTTGATTAATAATGATTAGATACTAAAAGGTCCAAGTATTAAAATGGTGAGAGTGTTCAAACTTTAAAATTCTCACAAAATGGTGAGATCATGGTGAAGAGTGACTGAGTTTACCTCAACATGAATCAAGAACTACCTACATAGTCACATGATGGGACCTCAAATAGCTATAGTTCTACCTTATAGTGGAGGAATTTTACTAGGTAGAATCAAGTTTGTAAAGTAGGCAAATTAGGAAAATGACATAATATGCCATAAAAATGAAAAGGTGGGACTTTAATGCACGATAAAGGTGTTGTCTTTAATTTTCCCATAGGTAGTTATAATTAGGAAATAATAACATAAGTCAATGATACTACTTTTCCCATAGGTGGTTATAATTAGTAGCATGACATGAGACACTAATTTACCCAAAGGTAATTATAATAAAAAACACATAGAATGAAATGAAATAAGAAATGAAGGATGCTACTACCAAACCACTATCATATTGGTCTAAAATATGTCCTTTGTCTAGAATATTTAATCAAAAGATAAAATTTGATCTGAATTCTCTCATTGAAGGCACTCAAAGAACCAATGGAGCATAACCAAGGTCAAAGGGGTTGGGTAGGGAGGATAAAAACAACTATGGTTAAAAGGGAAGGTATGGTAAAATGGTATATGATATGGTATAATGAAGGTTCTAATATAATGGTATAGTGAAAATGAGCCTCATAAACAATACTTCAGGTCTATTAATCAAATTAACACTTGAGGTGTATGATCTCCATCAGCTCATAAAGTTCATCACCATCTAGCATAGCAAGCCTATGTGCTCCAAATCCATAGTTTGAAACAATGATATATGCTCCTATCCAATTGGATTTGAACTTGACCTTATCCTTTTTCTTTTTCTTAGCCATGGTATTATTTTGGTTTTCTTTGAGAACAATATCCCAAAGTTAAAAATCTTTGTGTTTGACTCATTAGCTATAGTGTTCAAGGAGTCATTTATAGTATGTTTGAAGGTTATTGGCAGTTGTCATGAATTTTTCATCAAGTAGTTCTAGCTCTTACAAGCAAGCTACTCAGTAATCTTCATTACCTAGGACATGTTTTAATGAGATATATAGAGAAGGTAACTTGACCTCAATAAGAAGAATGGCCTTAGTGCCATAAACAAGGGAATATAGAGTGGCTCCTATTGGGGTATGATAATTAGTGAAGTATTCTTAGAGGGCACATAATATTTAGAGGTGCCAATCATGGCCAACATCATTAAAAATATTTTTTAAGATGTTGATAATGGTTTTAGTGGATGATTTGGATTGGTCATTACCTTGAGGGTAATATGTGGTAGAATTTTTTTGATTAATGTTATACTTGACACACAAAAATTTGACATCCTTGTTTTTAAATGATCCACATTATTAGATATAATGTCAGTTGGGATACCATAATGGTAAATGAGATGGTTAAAGATGAACATGAAAATCTATTTTCCTATCATGTAAGTGGGATATAGCTTCAACCCACTTAGTGAAATATTTGATAACAATAAGGATGTGTTTATGGCCATAGGATAAGATTGGGTTAATATTACTAATGAGATTGAGGCCCCGTGTGGTAAATGGCCATGGAATAAGAATTGGTTTTAATGTTGTGGTTGAGGCATCAATCAAATTATCATGACTTTGAAATTTTTCACACTATTTGATGTAAGAAACTACATATGATTTGATAGTTTTCTAATAATACTTGGTACATAAGATATTTTTGGCTAGGAAAACACTGTTGGTGTGGGATCCACATACTCCATGAACTTCACATAACACTAATGTTCATTCTAATAAATTTAAATAACAAAGTAGAGTTTTATCAAATTTTTGGTTGTAAAAGGTTGGTTTAAGTAAGGTATAACATGAGGCTTGGTGGGTAAAGGCCTTTTTTTTACATGATAGGTCTAGTGGCATGATATTGTCATGAAGGTAGGTAAAGAGGTTTGAATACCATATAGAGATAGGATGAATAATATCATAGTTCATTATGATGGTTGAAGGTTTATGAGCAGGTGCTAAAATATTTTTAATGAGGAAATGATATTCTTTGGTCTTGTCTATATGATGGATCAAAGAACCAATGGTTTACATGACATTAATTTTTCTATTACTATCTATTGGTATATGTTCAAAATGTATATCAGTAATTTGATGTTTAGAGTGTCCATCATGGCCTTGTATGATACCAAATTTTCATCTTTGGTTTGAAATTGGTCTATAACCTAATTGATGATTAAATGAGAATCACCATAAACCTTGAGATGATGTAGTTACATTATATTTCCTAAAAAATATATGCAACAAGTGCTTTATATTAGGCCATGTTGTTAGTATACAGAAAGTTGATATGAAATGATTTAGGGATAAGATCCCCCTATGGTGTAATAAATAATAGGCTTACACCTGATCCATATGAGGTAAATGATCCATCAAAATACAAATTCTAGAAATTTTCTTTAAGAGGTGTTTCAATTATGGTCATAATGTAATCATCTAGGAATTGAAAATTCATATCTATAACAAGAGTTTCATCAAGCTAATATACATGAACTTATCCTATGATGACATTCTAGTTGACATATTTTATCTTGAACTCACTCAAAATCATGATCCATTTTTCCATGTCATATTGTAAAGATATTTTAAATACTAGATAATTGAGTGGATCTACTTTGGAAATAACTATGGCCTTATTGTTTAAAATGTAATGCCATAATTTTTATGCTTTAAATGCCATAGCTAAACAAGATTTTTTGATGGGTGTATAATTGTTTTCATAAATGAAAATTGTATGCCTTATATAATACATGACATGTTATTTTATATTATTATCATGTTGATATATAAGCACCCCCAGGTTTTTCTCAATTTTAGATAGGAATAATAAGAATAACTTTCCTGGCATAGGTGGTAAAAAAACATGTGCTTTGGTAAGATAGTCCTTTAGGTGCTAAAAATATTTTTGGTATTTATCATCCCAAATAATTGTGACATAATTATTTAGTACTTGTGTAAATGGATGGTACTTTTCAACCAATTAATAAATGAAGTGTTTGATAGATTATAACTTGCCCTACAAACTATGAAGCTACTTTAAATTAGAAGGTGGTGGCATCTTTGTAATGGCTTATACTTTAGATGGATCAAATTCAATGCCTTGACGAAAGATGGTGAAGCCTAGAAATTTTCTATAAGTAACACCAAAAATACACTTTTAACATTGAGTTTAACCTTGTATTCATTAAGCCTCTTAAATATTATATGTAGTTTGGTTATATGGTTAGCATGGGAATTTGATTTATCCAATATGTCTTCAACATAATCTTCAATAATGTTATGCATCATATCATGAAATATGATAGTCATGAATCTTTGGTATGTGGCCCCCACATTCTTGAGATGAAATGGCATAACCTAATTTAAAAAATTCCCTATGGAGTGGTGAATGATGTCTTATGTTAGTCTTCTAGCATAATCTAAATCTAGTTGTATCCTAAAAATCCATCCATTAGTGAAAGCATTTTATACCTTGTTGTGGAGTCAATTATCATGTCAATGTTTGGTATAATAAAGTAATCTTTGTGGTAGTCCTTATTTATATCTTGAAAATCAATGCATATGCTAGTTCCTTCTAGATTCTTGTTGATAAGTACAACATTTGAGATCCACTCTAAATAGTTGATTGGTTGAATACATCTCATTTATAATATTTTTTTCCAAATCTTTATTTACTAATACATCAATGTGAAGATGCATCTTTCACAATTAATACTTCACCATTTTGGCATCAAGATACACAACAAGGTGGTGTACAACCAAGGTGGAGTCTAAACCTAGCATGTCATAATAGGCCCAAGTAAAGATATCAACAAATTACCTCAAAAGGGATGTAAATATTTCATGTTCCTCCTCTATGAGGGATGCACCTAATTTGATCCATTTTGGGTCATCTAGAGTCTTGATGTTGAATTTTTTAATGTCTTCTAGAAGGAAAGTCGATCCATCTTCCAAAATAGCTAGCAATGATTTGAATTAGTTTGTAATGGCAAAGTCTTTTATTTGGACTAGTTCTTCAAGTTCTCCTAGGAAAGATGAATTTAAATCTCCCAATGATATAGATGGATAAGTTATAAACACAATTATAAACTCTTGAATAATTTGATCAAAGGCATATTATTATGTGAAACTAAACTCAAACCCAAAATCAAGTTTATCATTGGTGGTCTCATGAGTTATGTTTAAGTAAAAGTGAACACCTCTATTTAATGGTGCTTGAAATAGGTTTTCTCCAAAAGACTAGCTTTATATTTACCTTTACCCTCATGCAAAAGTGCCTCAGATAGGTTTTCACTTTGGGACCTCAATATTTTATTTATTTGTTTGTGACTAAGAGTGTTCACCCATTTTCCAAAATAGTTTGTAGGATCTAATTTGATTGAAAACCCTTATCTGTGGTCTCCCAATAGAACATTATCTCTTAGGCCTAGAAATTTGTAAAAGGCCTCATCATTCTAAAACTCATCCATAGGCACTACAGATTCATATTGGTCCTAAGATATAATTTGAGGGTGATATAAAGGAAGTGGATATTTATGAATAATAGGAGTAAGGGTATAAATGGCATGGGTATCAAATATATTGGCATTAGTAAAGTCTTCATAAATGTTGCTATCAAACTTTGATTCATTGCTGACATCATTATCACTAGTCGTTAGCATTAGAACATAAATAAGATATGCGGGGTCACCCCCAAGTAGTTTAAATTTGAAACCATATGTTTATTTATACTATATTATAGAAATTGGCTTAAGTGTACCTTGATAATTTATCCCAAAGCCTCCTCTTCCATAGGATTGGTTCTTCATGATCCTATTTGAAATGGGGTACTTAGCATTTTTATAGTAATCAAATAGTTTGTCATTATATAACCAAGTTTCATAATTTTCAAGTGGGTCCTATTCTTGGCTAGTGGTCAGTGTGAAAATGATAGGAGACAAACTTTTTAATTTAGCCTTTCCCTTTTGTTTCCATTACATGAAAGGTGGCTTGGCTTTATGTCTTCTATAATACTTGGGGTTCTATGGAATCTTAGCAATGTGAAACATGTCATGAGTCAAATAATCTCCTAGACCATTGAACAAGATGGAAAAATGATTGGATAATTTGGGAGGTGGTATATGAGAATATGAATCAAGGCTATTTGGGTCTATGAAATTGGGATTTTTTAAATCAACAAGTATTTATTTCCCCTTATCATTCTTAGGAGTTGGATCTATGCCAAAAAGTTAGTTATTGATTTTGTACTCAGCCTCCATATGTTTTTAATGTTTATAGGGATACAAATCTCTATTGATGGTGACTTCCATGCCAAAATGAAAGAACTTAAGACACTAGTGTAATGTTGAAGGGATTGCATGAATCTCATGTATGTAATCTCTACCCAAGAGAAAATTTTATGATAAATATAGGTCTAATACATGGCAAAGTGTATCATGGGTCAAGGTCCCAATGATAACTAGCAATCTGATGGTGCCTTGTGATTCTCGCTATCCATTATCATAAGCCTTGATAGTGATTATTTTTATTTGTTAAATTAGTTGTTGTATATCTGATATGATTGATGAGCTTCAAAAACATAATATTTAGGCAAGCTCCATTGTCTATGAGGATACATTTGACTTTGTGTCATGCAATGAAAACTTTAATGTACAATAGATTATTATGGAAAGGGCCAAGGGATGACATATCACTTTGGTCAAAGGTCAATTTTTGTCTTGGGGCTAGATGTCCAACCAAAGATTAGAATTTGTTTGGGTTTATGTCATTTGGAACTTGGGATTGTCTTAGGAACTATGTTAAGATTTTTTTGGATAGTAGACATATGGAACAAATCTAAAATGGAAATTTGTGTGGGTGTCTTATGAATTTATTTCATAATATCAAACATCTTTTCCTTCATAGTGGTATATGGCCTATCCCTAGCCAAAAATGTTGAGTTGAATGGGGTTGGTGGTAGGCAGTTGTGGGATTAGAATGGTAATATTTGACCATTAATTTGTGACTACACAATTAGGATTAGATGCATGACCATTATTGTTATAAAATGATGGTGAAGGGGAGCTAGATAGGATAATTTTCCATTATCAATGCCCTTGTTTGTGGTCATAGGGAAATGATTAGTTATTAATATAAGGTCCAAAAATAGTGATACCTAGTTATTGGTGCACCTGTATGTGGCCTAGGTCAAGGAAGGATCACTGACATAGATGGGTTGATTAGAAATGTTTAGCAATGATCTTGTTTATTTATAACTTGGTATTGGATTAATGGTGATGGTATAAATTCAACCTCCCATAATATGACCTACAAATTTATTGTAGTCATGTGTAGCTTCATGGTAAGTATATTAGTTTTTAGAATGATTCTATCCTTGGTTCCTTCCATTAAGTTGACATTATTATTATTATTTTTCATATTTCCATTATTATCATGGTTTTTGATACTATTATTTTTGTTGTTCTAACCTTTGTTATTTCTATCATTAGTTGTTATTGTTATGTTGTAGAAAAAGGAATTTGATAGATACCTAGGTTTTGATTAGATGTAGAAGCTCTATTATCCAAAGAAATATCCCCATTTTCTAACATATTTTCAATGAGTTTTTTGATATGCACACAAAAATGTAGATTATGTCTATGAACATGATGTTACTCATATAACTCATTTTCTTGGTACTAGTTTGAATAAGGAATACCCTCAAGATAGTACTTTAGTATGGGCCAACTAATCATATTAGTTATGGCTATTTTATTAAACATGGCTTTAATAGGCTCTCTACAGTCATTGAAGACTCAACAAGTAGGCACATTTCTCCTTAGAGGAGGGGTTTGCAAAGGTAATGGTTGTTGTGTTTATTGAGTTGGTCTAGGTTGTTGTGAAAGATGCACTTGGTGAATGGGTTTTTGGTGAGGATTGAGATGCATTTTTTGCATTGGTTGAGCATATGGTGTTTGAACCATTTGAACATGACATGACTTAGCTACTCTATTTCAAAAAACATGCTTATTGTGGTTTAATTTCTTAGCTTTTTTGTAATTTCTAGCCTAATCTGATGTTGACACTTGTGCTTAGACTCGGTTATGGTTTTTATTTTGGCATGTGATTTGGTTTTGGTTTGATGAGGTAAGCTTAATAATACCTTTGTTAATAAGGAATTTTTTAATCATCAAACCTTTGTTTATGGTTTCTTTAAAGGTATGTGCACAATGTAGTTCCAAATGAGATGATATCTTACTATATAATTTTTTTGTAAACACAATAGCTATTTTATTGTCTAGTAATCTATGGGTGAAATTACTAGCAAGTGCTCTCCATAGTTGTATATAACTTGTAAATCTTTCACTAAAATTTTGTTTGGATTGAGTTAAATTTACCAATGAAATCTCATGTTTGATATTATAGGAGAAATGCTGCACAAATTTCTTTGAAAGGTCATATTAATCAGATATCAAATTCTTTGGAAATTTTAGGAACCACTCCAAATCTTGTCCTTATAGACTCTAGTGAAATATAAGAAGTAAATAAATTTCATTTTAACACATTAGATATAAATAAATAAATAATTATGTCAAATGGGAATTAGGGTCTCCTTTACCCTTGTATTTGTCAAACTTTGGTGGTTTATACCCTGGAGGAAATGGTATCTACAAATAATCCATGTTGAATGGGTATAAACACTTGTCATATAACTTAAAATTATTCATTTGTTTCCCTACTTGGATGGTGGAAATTGCATCCTTTACTTTCTATACTTCTTGTGCTAGGAAACTGGATTGAACATTGGCTTGAGGTGGAGGTTGGGTAGTCAAAGGTGGATTACCTTGACCAAGGTATAATGGAGGCATGGTTTATTGTGGAATTTTGTATTGGTTAAGAAACCAAATAAGAATATACATCCATATATTTGTATATGTTTTTTTTAATTTCACACATTATCTTGTAATATTCTAGTTTGGATTCAATATATATGCCTAGTTTTGAGGGAATTATGGCTAAAATGAAAGGATGTGGCTTAGGGTAAAGTATTATGCTTGATAAGGTTGAGTACGGACTTGTTGATGACTATTCAACCCTATTTGAATAAGGGGAACTTGTTATGAACCAAGGCCTTATCATTGTATTTGTGTCACATTTAGAACAAAAGGCAAGTATTGCCTAATTGGTACTTGTTGGATAATGGTACCTCTTTGTTGTACAAACACCTATTGTGAAGTAGATGATTTTTGAATTTTTGACATTTTTCATTGACCAATAGACATATATTATTGATTAGATAACATTTTTTATTATAAATGCATGTTTTTCTATGATTGTTGAGGTATACTTGTCACTACTTGATGAGGTGGAACATTTATTTCCCGTGTTGAGGTGGCAAAATTTTCTACCTCTACTGAAATGGTATATTAGAATGTGCCTATTATTTTGGAATGTTAGTTGTCACATGTTGAGGTGGAGTAACATCCATCATGTTTTTTTGAATCAAGGCACTAGCCATATCTTGATTACTTCATCCATATGGTTACATGCTTAAAGAAGTAGCCAATTGAGGATTAGAGGTAGCTTGTTTTGGTTGGGACATAGGCATTATTACCTCTTATTATTATGATCTATTCATGTTATTAACTAAATTCAATTATTACAGACTATTTTTTGGTGTAGTTAAATGACTTTGGCCTCAATTAGATGACATGTACACGTTATCCACTATGTTTGGTGCATTATTCTTTGTAGAAGCATTTGATGCTTGTTAAATAGCTAGGACATTGAACATGTCATCAAATGAAGTGATTTTTGTAAATGGGTCTATACCTAGATTTTATTGGCCTAATAAGTTAATTAATACTCATGTTGAAGGAGCTAACTCAATGAGAGGAGTATTTGGCATGCCATGTTATTAATATTATGTGCTAAGTTTAAATAATTTTTGATATGATATCTACATTTGTAGAGATTAGTCTTCCATGAGGCCCTTTCCTATGATAAGCATATGTGGGTCTTGTCATGACATTGGTACAAGTTTTTGAGGATTTTTATAAGAGGCATGTTCAATGGTTTGATTTTAAGGCATGATGTAAGGCAATCTAATTAGACTTGGAAAAATTTTATGGGGGAAGTTTAATGGAAACTTGGCCCCTACCTCTGTAGATTTGAATAAAACTTCATCTTTATTTTCAATCAAGTGATGATCAAATAGATAGGGATCATATGTCGATGGCATTGTAATTTCATATATATTTTGTTTAACTTATTTTATAATCAATGGCACACTAATAAGGTACTCACAATTTTTTCTTTGTCCTACTTTGAGTAGGGAGGTGTGTTAATTAAATAGTGGGATAAGATATCTTGGATTTATTCCCCATATTGGGCATAATATGTAGGATAAGGATCTTTCTCAAAAATTACAGCATCACCATAGTAGTCTTGAATAAATTCATCTTGTGTGACCACATTATTATAACCTGGATTGTACATGGCTCCACTATGAATGTAATGAGATATATCCAAATCAATGATGATCATTTTATGGAAAATTCCTAGAGTTATATAAACTCTTAAAATAAATGTATAAAAATACAAATGGTTTGAACTTGGTCTAAAAGGTGTAGTTATACCACCAAAATGGTTTGTGATAAAATTTGGTCTAAAATAGTCTAACACCAAATGTCTTGAGAAAATGGTCAATTGGATGAATAAAAACTAAAATTTCAAAATCTAGGTATAAAGTGTTTCAAACAAGTCTAAACTACGTCTAAATAAAATCAAGGTTGTTATGTCTTTTGGAAAACAAGGCACAAAATCTAGGCTCAAAATAGGTATTTCTAGGTCTTTTGGAAAAGGCACAAAAGCTAAAATTTAAACAAAATAAGGTCTAAAAGGCAAGATATTTAATCTAAAAAATATGAAACACTTCGACACAAACTAGGCATTCAAATTTAGACACACACTTGATCATTTTGAAAAAGACAAAAAATTAGGCATATCAAAGATAGACCACTTCCCCAAATCTAGGTACAAAAATAGTTTTCAAATTGAATAAATAATTAACCAAGTTATACAACCCAGAATGTGAAATTCAAATGCTCTAATCCAAAATTACACAAGGCTTAGATATAACCCAATCAATAATTGGATTTGAACTTTTTAAGGATAATTTTGAACTCAACTTTGAAAACTAAGATTTTTTTAAAATAGACAACAAGCTAGACAAGATCAGATAACATGATGGTACTAGGTATAGATCTAAAAGGTACATGTGGCTTTGGTTTTAAAATTGGAATTTGGACACAAGGTAATAAGTCTTTGAAATACTTTGAGCAGGATAATAACATTATGGTTCTCTAAATATATGATAAATGGTTTGTTTCGAGACTCTAAGGAAAAATATTTGGAAGGAATTAGGTAGTGTAATTATACCCTTTTCAATCACATGACACATACACAAAAAAAAAGGTGGGTAAATGATTGAGGCAAATGTGTGATGTTAAATAGATACCATAATGACTCTTCAAACAAAGTAGTGATGTAAAAACAAGACTCATTTTTGACATGATATGATAAATAAAATAGTTTTGACTCAAGACCATGTAAGTAAAAAGGATAAATGATATAAAACACCTAAGTGTAACATCCTACATCCTAAAAGTGATAAGGTTTCATATTAATTTCAAATTTCATCTAAATACTTACTATTGAGAGGATTTTAAACTATTAATCCAAAAATTAAAAGTGCATTAAAATTAGGTTTTTTATACCCCCTCTTCTCTCAAAACTTTATACGGTGACATAGAACTTCAAGATACAAACCCTACATCAATAGTATGTCCACAGTAAGTAGGTTTGTTCTAAAATATGAATTTTTGCTCATTTCTAGATGGTCCTAAGTGTGGATAACACTATATATGTAATCATATCATTTGTATCTGCATCAACCATAATATTATGAAAAATCTTATCCTTTTCATAACCACTACATCCATTTATTAATTAGTGTAATTAATATCTAAGTTGCCCCTATGTTTCAAGGATAAGTACCACTAACAAAGCTTGTTTTAACTAATCAAAACAAGTGTCCTAGTTATTCACCCTCAATTTATATACCCTACCATGGATTGGCATTGAAATGATGCTAGGAGATGAATTCTTGGGTCAATGCTTCCCTAGAGAACTTGTGAAGAGGTGATAAACTCCATCCCATGAGCCAAAATGCATGAAATAAAGATAAATGGAAGGACTTTAGGGTCATTTTAGGGTCACCCAGATCATACAAATTTTTGGTATGGAATTAATGAATTTCCTTCCATGATTTTAGACTAAAGCAAAAAAGGCAAAGAGTGAGTAGTTTTGATCACCCAATTTCCCTAGAGGGGATGGGGGGAGAGTGTACATGCATCACTCATTTTGTTTAAACAAACACTTTAAAAAACATGCATAAAAAGTCTTATGACTATGTAACTAAAGTGAAATTTCATTTTATGGCACCAAAACAAAATGTATTATAAATTTTTAGCCTCTTGGCATTTGATGTTTGATAAACTTTTCAAAAACTTCAAAAATAACTTAAGAGATGGAAAAAACTAAGTATGTTTTAAGCACCAAATTCAATGTGTGTAAGTTTTAACCATGCTCAAATTTTTCTTGTTTCACCTCAGGACCTATAAATTATTAGAGGTTTTTCTTGATTATAATCTCAAAATAAAATGAGAAAAAAACATTTCAAAATTATCTCTAAAGTTTTCATTTTTTGTCTTAGAGATGGATTGTCATCAATCCACACAGTGATTGATGTTAATCCATAAAAATTGATATCAGTCAAGAAAATCATCAACATTTTCCTATAAAACACATAAAAATATGGATTATGTTTGGACATAAAAATGGTTAATAAAATTATCTCAAAATAAATATATCCAACTAGATCCTAAAAGAAATAGATTAGACAAACAATATGTATGTCCTCAAATGTAGAATAAAAACTAGAAAACTCAAGTAAAACCCTTGTTAGTTATGTTCTTATTGTGTTATTTTTTGTACGCAATGATCATGGTCAATTTTGGTAATCAAAATTGATCTATAAAATTGGCATCGATCACTGTCACTTGTGACTAAAAAATGACGTCAATTTGTGCAACCTATGCTTTGCTTAAAAGAGAAAGACATGAAAAATGAAGTTAAAACTTGAATTTTAAATACTTTTATGCATCCATTAGAAAAAATAAAAGTGGAATATCAATATCCTTGGTTATATGGGATGATTCATCCTACTAAAAGTTATAGCATGTATACAAGGAATATGTAGAGAGGATATTAGTCTTGTGTTAGTCAAAAAAATAAAACATAAATAAACACACTAAAATCCTAACACCTCTAGCCTAGACACTAGGGAGAGCATAGATAATAAAAATACATATCAAATCACAATAAAATCATAAAATAACACTCTCTTTTACCTTCCTTGGAGCTTCTAAATGGCTTATTTAATGGCTTGCTCAACTTGTGCATCAATAAGTCTCTAACAATGAAGCTTGCTTGGATCCTTTTCTCTTTGGCACCTTGGCTTTGATTGTTTAGCTTAATATTTAGGAATGGTAAGATTCCTTGTAAGGAATTTAGGAATTATAAAAATACATAAAAATATCCTCTATAATATCCAATCTTGTTGAAGATATTTGTGCATAATAACTTTGCAACAAAATAGCTTAGAATTCAATAGGCATGGCCTTGTATTTATAGCCCCTATAATTAACTCTCACCCAAGGTGAGTTAAGATTGAGTTTAAACATGTAATGGGTTCAAACTAACCCTAGGTGAGTTGAGACTAATTATATTTGAGCTAATATTTGTCATGTAATTATGATTTTCAATTACTAGGAATGGCTCTCAAATTAGATATTCTAGGATATTTTCAAAGAGCTTGATAACTCATTAAGGAAATAATTAAAAGGCTTGATATTTTGATTTTTGGAATTTCAATTTTAAAAATTCATTAATTTCAAATGGATAATTAAAATAGACATTTAATTTTGTTTAATTTTTTAATTGATTATGATTAGCCTTTTTTCTCTTTTAATATTTGATCAAGTGCCCCACTTAATGTGTCCATATGCCAAATTAATAGTTATTATACCACAAGGTGATTATGGATAAATCTATGAGAGGTTATTATTCCATATGATAGAATACCCAAAATAGGTATTCCTCATTATGATTCTAAGAATTGATGAATGATGTACGAATAGATTTGGGATGTTTAATGATTATTAGGCTTAATTTTCAATGGTTGGTAGGAATCAATCTAAAGTTTACTCGAAAGCCAATTGTGGTCAAATTTAGATGTCTACAATAAGTACTACCAACATTTTTGATCTAATACACCAGTACATAATGAATAATTATTATGTAATTTATGGTCCTCTTATCTCCATTTTAGTTTGATGTCACTAAATTCCATTAGAGGAAATTTAAATCCAAAGGTTAGTAAAAGATATTTTTGATGTTTTATATATTACCTAAACTAATATATGATTTTATAACATGAAAATATGATATAAATTATAAATTTTATTGATGTTCTTGTAAATTCACCATGATATCATGTGTATTAGTCTCCTAAGGACTTATCAAGTCCTAATTGCTAGAAAATCAAGTATCTGGTTAGTACTAAATTTTTGGTTGAACTTCTCCCTAGAAGGTAAGAACATGATGAGTTAGTTCAGCCATGCTCATTTTTAAATAAATACTTTAAATAATTAATTATTATTTTTATATTTAAGCATAATAGTTGATTTCTATCTTTTATTTTACCCTAAAGTGGGTAATGCAAAGTCCTGATCAGTTGTATTAAAATCCTAGGTACCTTCCTCAAGAACCTAAATGAAGAAATGGGTGAATGGATGGTTCCCTTAGATGGATTCCATTTAATTGTGGTATTGTTTACCATATACCATTATGATCTCATAATTTTATGGATGGAATTTTGAAAAACTTAGAGGTTATATGTTAATACCTTTGATAGCTTCTTTAATGTCTAGTGTGGTTGGTGCAAGACATTGTACTAACCCATGGATGGAAGTAACCAATAATAACTAGAGTTATTAAAATACATTTCCAATTTTGGTTATATTTAAAACACTATCATAGTCCAAAAAATACAAGTGTTATTTTAAATGTGTTACAATAAGCTAGGATTGTTATTGAAAACCTAACTGAATTATGTAGTTATGACATGTTGCAATATTTTAGGTCTACTTAATGGGTTATTTCTATAGAAAGTGGAATTAGTTGAATTTTTTTTGCATATGTTTAGTATTTTTTGTTATAATTTTAATTTTAAAAACTAAACCAATTTTGGAATACTTTTTTTTTCATACTAAAATAAATTATACTACATGAAAGCTAGTTTGAAGGATCAACTTCCTACAATTATTTTATAAATGCACCATGATGGTGTTTATTTAAGGGGATGAGTATGTAATATCCACCATAATTATTAAAATAAAAACCATGCAAAAAATTGGATGTTATGGATTAATGGGCACATTGTTAGTCTGTTTGAATAATTACATGACTAATTGTTGCATGGAAGTGCAAAATCAAAGGGAGATGTCAAATCACTTTAAATATAAAAGGAGGTAGGTATTTGGTATACTAGAGTTAATTTCACTCATTTTGGTTGTTTTTTTTGTAATGTTTAGAAATAATTTATGGTAGTCTTGTTAATTATTTGCATAACACCTTATAACTCTAATCGTGACATATTTCATCTCATAAGTGCATAGTGTTTGGTCTGACAATATAGCATAGAATATTCTAAGTTCATGTTTATAAATTTTATACACATTAAAATATTTCCTTAAGACTTTTGAAAAAATTGAATCCATAAAGTTCAAATATCGTAATAATTAGATAAGGTACTAACCATAACACACATTGACTTCAGATATTTAAATAAGGTAATTATCATTTTTAAAAGGTTTTATAGTTTATGCAAATCCTAATTTCATGGTTTATCATACCTAATCCCTAAGTTGGGCATTACTTTCAGATTGGAATGAAATTAAGCTTAACCAACAAGCATGAAACATTAAATTTTGGTTATTTATTTGAAATCTTTATACTTATGGATACTAGGTATATTAATAGACCACTTCTTGACCATTGTTCCACCTGTGAAACCCAAAACTATAAGGGAATATTGAGAGAGAGAGTAAATAATCAAAATAGAGCAATTGAAGGGAAAAAATATAGAAAGTGAGAGGAAGAGATGATTCCAATATTAGGCATGTATTCTCTTTCAAACCTTATTCCATTATTCTTGAAATATAGACCCACTTAGGAATATATGGTTCAATTTGAATATTTTATATTTTTGCTTTGAAGTATACACTTTTGGCTTCCCTTCTTACATTTTATGTCCTCTGGTATAGTGTTTTGTAATTTGGATACATATTTAATAATTATTTAAATATGTATCAAACTTCATATTATGCATTAAATTTTCACAATAAAGGTGGTAAATTCCATCTTCCTTTAATTTTATGTAACATGGAAACATATCTCAAGTTGTGGGTGACCTATGGGAGAGATGAGTCTCTATATTGAAGGGGCTAGCTCCCTGACACCACTACTACAACTAACCACTAGTCTACTTTCTTTAAAATAAAATGGGATAGAAGGGATTACCACTAACTTAACATAGGTGATGCACCAAGTTTAACTCCATAATACTACCATGAACTTTCACTATGAAAGGTGATTCATAAAATTGATCTCAACACCCAAGGTTTCTCTAGCATAAGTATATCAACATGGAAGTAAGATGTAATATATTTTTAAAGATTGATGAATAATAGTTCTAATTGTAGACAATATTCCTCTTATTTACACTTAAATACATATAATAACAACTAAATACACTAAATTTTACCTATTAGAGGGCAGACTACTTGCACAAGACATGAAAGAGTAAGATGAACACAAGGAGAGATGACTATCACTTGCCATTCAACTATGAACTACTTAACACACTTAAAAAATAAGTTGAGAACTAAAAATTAGATTAATATTTTATTCAAAGGAAAAATAAGTACTCAAACTAGTAGGGATTTTCCATACCAAATGTGGATGATTTACAAATCCAAAAGTGGTTTCTTATATAGATAATAGTGAAGAGAGAGAGGGGAATAATATAAAGGGATTAAAAAGTGTCCTCATGAGTTAAAAGAAGAAAGGATTTATATAATAGTAATAAATATGCTTATAAATCCATGTATCTCACTCCTAATAATGATCCAACCCTCCAAGTGGCATAGGAGTTAAAACTTAGCTTGACACGTTGACTAGCTTGTTGAAAATTATCCTTAAATGACTTCATAAAAACTCATTTGACACCTATAATACCTTAATAAACTCCTTTAATCTAACATTCCATCATTCATATGCATAGATGTCTTTAAACTCCTCATTTCTCACGTGTAGCTTGGTCCAAGTGGCCCAAAACTTGAGTTAATATTCTCCAAGTAACTCTATATACATGGATGGATTTAAAATATATTATTATACTTTAAAAAAAAAAGTTCTTGTAAAAACTTCCAAGACTCCATTTTTCTCACCCATCTATTACTAGACATATTTTCCTTGTATCCCTAAGAACCTGTAAACCTCTTTGTGCAAGAGAATGTACGGATAATAATGAAAAAATAAGGCATATTATAGGACCCGTTATTTTATTAAACATTCATGTAAAATTTCATGTTCATATTATGAGTTTAAATCCATTTTTCTACCTTTCTCTCTCTTCAATTAGGCCTCCTTGCCTAGAACCCTATTTTCCTACTCCAAAACTATCCAACACATTTTAAATCAACCAAAATTTTATAAATAAATTTTATTAGGATATCACCAACCTCCATGTCAAATTTTAGTCCCTAAGACCCTATATAAGTTTTAGAACCATGAAATGACCTTGCCACCTAGTCTTATTTTAGGACTATTTGACACTATCTTGCAAAATGAGCTTTGTTTAACCACCTCCAAAATATCCTATGCATATTTTTTGGATTTAATATTTGTAATGATCCCAAATTACCTCATTTAATTATTTAAAATTTTAACTTTACTCAAAACCCCTACAAAACAGTAAAAATCATGCAAAATTGGGCATTTATTATAGTCCATACAACTTCAATTATGAAAAAGTACATTTATAGAAGACAATTGGAGTCCTAAACAACATATAAGTTATTTTAGGATAAAATTATGTCATTAAAAGTTTTTTATAAGTCTAGTTACCTTGATTGGCCATTATCAAGGTTTTATTCATGTTTCATTCTTAAAGATTATTCATAAAGAAAATATTCTAATTTTCTCTCCTAGTTCCACAATATTGTTTTTATGGGTACCATACATCACCTCCAAACATAAATGGGTGAGAAGGTACTCCTTGGGTTGCAAGCAGGCCATTTGAGAGGGGTCTAGGCTATTATCCTTTATTCATGAAGATCAAAAACTTAAAACATAAAATGATTCCACTAGGATGGATTTTAGAGACCTAAATATTATCCTTGAAACACTATTATCTCTATGCATAGGGTTAATATCGCATCAAGTTGGAGAAAACCTGCCTTAAAATGTATTCTTGCATGAAGGGAGTTTAAATAAGGTTTTAAGAGGTCAAACTAGCATTTATTTATTTCTCTATCCATGGATGATCCTAAATGGTTTGTACTATCATATTTAACTTATAAACATGTTCCAAACCTTCATACCCCACCTTCCTTTCTCATGACTACACTTGGGTCTGTTTGTATGTGAGAATTAGGTTCATTAGGCTTGAATAGAACTCATCAACATTCCATATTTTTTCATTAGGTATGAGGTTTATATGAAAATCACATTATCACCATGAAATATATTCAATATGTCTACCTTCTCTATTTTCATTTGGTCCTTTAAGGAAAAAAACATCCTTCATTGGCCAAGGAAAATAAGCTAATATACGTAATGATTATGTAGGTAAGACTTATGCCTCTATTGTGACCAGTCACTCTAGTCATTAGTTCTAATATTTTTATGAGTTATTAATAACATTATTAAATCATTCCCAAATTCCCTTCTTTTAGAATTATCATATGAATTTAACCCTTCTCTAATCATTAAAACTCCTCATGAATCTAGGTAGACCTGTAGGTTGTTATTTGACTATGTATAGAGACTTTGAGACTCTATTTGACTAGACTTATTTTCATTTCATAATATTATCTTATATATTAAAACAAATCTATGATTTTATTATCAACTTAAGATAGGTTTTATTTTTTTTGATACACATTTTATTTCCTTGTTTTAGCTTGGAAATAGCCTACCCTGATTTATAACCTGTAGGTGATCTTTAGAATGATTTGACTACATTATTTGTTTAGGTTTTCACCTTCTTGAAAATAACCCTATAAATGAATATTATATTTTTTTTAATAATCCAAATTAGGCTTACATATGTTTTCATAAACATCTACCCCTTCCTTCTTATACTTGAAATTGGATTGATCCCTCAAACAAGTCTGTGTATGGTCTTGTTGATAGTTTGAGTGCAATCTTGGTCTCAAGGTCCTCAATTTAATTATCATGATCATATTAAATTGTTATAATCTATGTTATAGATTTTTTAAACTCATAAAACTAATCAAAACATTACATATTTAGCACACATTATCCTTGATACTTTCTTAAAGTGGTTGTATGTGTACTTTGGATAAATTTAGGCATGAGGTTTAAAAACTGACTTTATCAATCATTCCATGGATTTTAAGATAAGTAACCCTTATATAATGTTCATAATCACTATCTTAAAATGATTTTTTGGCTTCTTATTGACACTTTTAGACCATCTTGTCTTCCCAATTCCACACATATGTGTAGGCATGTTAGGTTTGTAGACTCAATCTTTTGACTATCCCTTGACTTATAAATGACTAGGTTCTCTTAAATGGGTTGTGATACTATCTTCATCTACATTGAAGTTTTTTTTTTTTCACTTTGCTTTGTTAATCTGATTGTTGATTTTGGTCTAAAGTGAGGACTTATAGGCTTAGGGCTTATAGGTATCTATTTGCTTATTTAGGGATACAAAAGACACTTCCTAATTTTTTAAATTTATTGACACTATCAAATTTATCACAATTCCTTGTCATTATTTAAATGGATCATATAGCTTACTACTAAGCATCATGTCACCTTTAACTTACTTATCTAGTCTATACAGACTTGTACACATAGTCATCCCATGGTAAGTTTTGTGTGTTGTAATTAGATCCTCTCATGAGTCCATCCATGCCTTAAAAAATCTAAGAAGACTTATATAAGTTTTTAAGGATAAAATTCATATCTCTCTATGGCTTATGCTTCTTAACCCAATATTATGGCATCTTTAACCTACCTCTATAGTCTGTACATACCTATATATGGAATAAAAACTTATGACTCTCATTAAAGGGTGTAATTGGACTAATATATTAATTTAATCATACTTAAAATGATACAATGGTGTCTTTGAATCCTATTCTATTATATATCATTGATATCTGATCCAAATTTGTCAATCAAACTTGTAGAGGACTGCATTACACAAACCATGTCTTCAAAGAGTATAACACTTAAAGAATGCATAAAATAAATGCATTATAGGGGAGAGTACATGAGTATCATGAAGTTTAGGGATATTCCATGAATGATGAATAATTTTGAATAATTTTGAACATTTAAAGATTAAAAATATCTTAGGCAAACCAAAATGTGTAGCAAGATTAATTGAAATACCCTATATATTGCAACATTTTTCCTCCCACTAGATATAATTCATGAAGATGATTCAACTGATGAAACCACCATGAAAATTATCTATATTAACTCCAAATAAAACCTTCAAAACCATTATTATCCATCAAATTTTGAAGTAGATAAATAGATGTAACAATAGACCCTACTTGGATGGATAAGTCATAGTGACATATTGTCACTCTTACTGATTCTTTATAAAGGAGAGGCCCTTAATATAAAAACCAATGACACTAATTTAAATCTCACTAGGACCCATAATAATGTCTAAAGTTTTATATCCTAACTCTCTCTCTCTCTTGGCCATACTATCCACTTCAATTTTACCTTTCTAAGATTGTGAAGGCAATGATGGAGGAGAGAGAATGCTTGAAGCATCTATTTGACTTTAAAATTGGTCCAAAGCTTGAGAATGATTTTAGGTGTCCCAAGGTACAATATAAAACTATTATCAATTTAAAAGTGATATTTCAAGGTTGTACAAGTTACCAAAAGTGATTTTAAAGTATCATTTTGTTTAGTTTAGGCATTTAACTATAGATTTTATTAGTATTTATACATCACTAATTATTCTCTAACCTATTTCTAAGATTAGGTATGTTATGAGTCTTATTTAAATATTTATATTTGAATATGGTATGTATAACTCCTCCAAATAGGCTAAAAGGTGGCCAAATTATCAGTTTATCACAATACATAGTAAAAGGTTAATGCATGATATTATGACTTCAATTATACCTAAATAAACTTTTATAAAGACACTAAACTATATATCAAACTTTTAATCATGTTTGATACTATCAAGAACTCATAAATGATCCCTAAAACTAGATAAGTATACATAAGACCAGAACTTGGACAAGGTTAAACAAGGACAAATATGACCATATGAAACTATTTAGTACCATATAATACCATGAAAATACCAAATACAATTTTTTTTAAACCCTGTGCAATTTCAAGTTAGAGGAGGTGACCAATTTTGACTCAAGTCAAAATTTAAGCAACATTTCTTTTAATATCTTTTAATGATTGATATTATACCTTAGGAGTTCAAAGAGTAAAAAATATGTATATTAGTATCTTGTTAGTTCAAATGAGAAAAAATCAATAAAAATAATTCATTAAGACTAAGAAATCTTACCTAAGAACTAGGGGGAGCATAACACAATAAGAAATAGCACAAAATAAAGATGAAGACAATACAATTTTCTTACATCCCTTATCACATATGATTCTTACTTGTTGACATAAGAATGTTCATTCTCATCCTATGATGATTGTATTATTTTATCAATGCTCTTCCAAGTTGGTATAATCTCTTCAATAGTCACTTATGGATTGACATGAATCTTGGCATAAATTAGGCATTATAACACTATTCTCAAACGTTTCCAGAAGGTATTCTAGCAAAATCAACCTTACAAATAAATGCTTGTTAAAATATGGTGTGGGCACTTTTATTTATATCTCTAAAAAATAAATTTAATATTAAATAGTTTAGGTTAAATTCTAACTTGGGTTGAGTCTAAATTATATTAGGTTAAGTTAGTCTAATTCTAGGTGGGATTAAGGCACTGATGAAATCTTGACACCTTAGTTTTAGATAATTTTTAGGTGTGACAACTCACTTTATATATTTTAGAGGTTTGAGTCACATTTTTTAATATTTATGAGATAATAAATCACTTTATTATCTCATTTGACTCTTTAACCTCATTTTTGACTAAAATTCCTTTTTTAGTAAATGAAATTCACTAATTTGATTCAGAATTTTTGTTTAGGAATTTAATTAGGATTTACAATATAATTATTCTTTCTTAGTGATTTTTATCTTTTGTAAATTATTTTAAATGTCATGAATACATATCTTGACATGCCAAAAGTGCCAAATTACTAGGTCATAATTTGACTAGGGTTAAAACTGCCAAGTTATTGATGCATACAAGATAAATCACCAAATAAGCTAATGCCATCATGTTTATATGAAATTAAATCCCTTACATGGAAAAATTTGGTAAATTTAGGTGATTTATAGGTTTAAAATGTTTTATTTGCTATAAATTTAATTGAATATTGATTTAGGCATGAAAGTGGCCAAAACTAAATATCTATAATTTTTCCCTATTTGTGAAGGTGTTGTTAGACATAGACACAATAACATATTTTAAAATAATTAAAAATACATTAATATTAATTTTTCATGCCCCAAAGGGTGGTCAATAATCCATTTGATTCCCCCTTGAAGGAATTAGTGACAAAAATAAAATCATTGGGTGTTCCCTCAAAATGAATAAGATGACATGATATAGATGGTAATGGGCATAGGATTACTAAATTGACCAAAGGTGGTTATAAATAGTAATATAGATGTATTTATTGATTGTACTAAATCTAATTATAATCAAGAATATAAAGGGGAAAACACACTAATTTGGCCAAAGGCAAATATAATCAGGAACACATACATTTACCCTAAAAGGGCAAGTGGAATAGTTAAAAATAATGATTTTCCCATAGGTGGTTATAATAATTAGCATGGGATGAAAAAAAATTATTCTCCCATGAGAAATCATAATCATTAAATTGTTCAAAAAGAAAATTTACCACAATAAGGCAAATTGGAAAGGGTAGCTTATACAAAATAATCATAAAATGGTTTGATGATGAGTTGGCAAAGGATAAAAACACATTTCCATCCTAAATGTGAGTTTAAAGATTCATTTTATAAAAAACACAAGATATAGGTTTAAAAATCATGTTTTTAAATATGTCTTAGGGGGAGGCCCAAAAGGATGGAGCTGACACATGATAAAAACACATTTCTAGATTAATGTGAGTTTGAAGATGCATGTTCAAACAAATATGGGATATATGTTGAAAAATCATTTTTTGAAATGGTTCTCGAGGGAAGGCCTAAAATTATGTTGTTGTAAAAGTATAACAACACATTTCTAACCTAAATGTGATTTTGAAGATGCATGTTCAAACAAACATGGGATATAGGTCAAAAAATCATGTTGTTAAATGGGTCTTAGGGGAGTCCCAAAAGGATGGTGTTAGAAAAGGATAATAACACATTTATAAAATAAATGTTATTTCAAAGATGCATGTTTGAAAAAACATGGGATATAGGTTAAAAAGTTATGTTCTTAAACAGGTCTCAAGGGGATGCCCAAAAATATGGATAAGTGTGGGAGATGTTGTTTTAAGATTATCATCTGATTATGTTGTATGACTCATGGATTGTTATTTAGAGATGATCGTCTGTATAAACACATAATAAATCATTTTTTCTCTTATTTATTACTCATGGATTTAGGCATGTATTTGGGTATTTGGTTGGTTTGTGACTATCAGAGAGATGCTACCATTGATAGAAGACTTCATGAACATGGTTTTGCTTTAGATTTTGATATTGTGCATGATATTTATGGATAACTAAAATGAAAATTCATATCTTAAGAATGGTAAACTTAATTTAAATGTAAATATAAATTACCTAATAATAAGATATGAATAATCAAATCCCAAGTATGAATAGAATCAATAAATCAAATGTAAAACTAAATACAAAATTTACAATTGAAGTATATAATATGGATAATCAAAACTTGAGTGAAAGTAAAATGTAATAATCTTACACCAATTGAGGAAAAAATTGGAAAATAACAAAACAAACAAACAAAAAATAAAATATATATATATATATATATAGACAAATAAAAACACAACAAAACACCAATAAACAAAACACATAAATAACTAAATGGAAAAAACAATAAAAAACAACTAAACAATCCAAAGTAAATAAAAGATAAATAAACAAACTACTCTAAACACACAAAAATAAAGAAATGAATCTAAACAAACAACAAGACATAAATAATGGTTAATAATAATGTTAGTGCAAATAGAAAACAAATTATTCGTGCATGTGTAATAAAAGTGTTACTCTTAGTGATAGGGTGACCCCTAATCTAGGTAGCAATGACACCAATACAACACAAGAACAATTTTCACATGGTTTCCCCTAGGCTATATGGAAATAATGACACAAACAAGATGAAAACATTCTATCTAGGATATAGGAGATGATGACACAAACAAGACAAACAAAATGGGGGGGGGGGGGGGGGGGGGGGGGGGGGTGGGGGGGGGGGGGGGGTAGAATAAAATCAAGGGGTAACCTAGATAACTCTAGATACACTAGGTAAGTGGATGTTGCCTACATAGTTCCATGGATAGAAAATCCAACATGAACTTCAGGGTAAATGTAGTTCTCCCAAGATATGGGATAGAAGAAAATGGATGATAATAAAACATGATTGATGTGTAGAAGAAAATAGGAATGATCTCGTGAAACATCAAATGCATGAGAGAAGAGGGTATGACATTCCACTATCATGAAAACATCAACACAAGTAAATCATGCAAGTGTAAGAGTATGGTTTAGGATAAACCACACTAAAAGATAAAAGATGAGTATCCACTAATGAACTAAAATGGTAATTCATAATGTCTAGTACCTCTATGTATTAGGAGGAAAATGAGATCACAAAATGATGAGAGATTAATATGAATCTAAGTGGTCATTAGTGTATCAAATTCAAATACATAATGCTCATAACATGAACTCATAAAATGACAAGAGCATAAGGATTAAGGCCAATAAGTATGGGGAAACTACATGATGAGTGGTTAATGATGAAATAGTTAGGATTCTCAAGATATTTAAGGCAAAGAAGTGGTCAAAACATAAATAAAGAGGTGGTTGAGCTAACTTGAGATAACCCATGTACCATGTGCTACCTATATAGTCCATGTGGACCTCAAGTTGATGTAGTTCTCCCACAAATGGGAGTAAAAATACTAAGGTGGTTTAGAAATAAATTGAATCCATAAGATGGCCGATCCCAAAAAAAATTGATGTCTTTATATCTTACTTGAAAATTCTAATCCAATTTTTAGTATTTTGTGATTTTTAAGATTTTTGAAAACTTTTACAAATGTTTAGGGATTTTGAAACTGTTACAAATGTTTTAATAATTTTCTAGGAATCTCAACTCAATCAATAATTATGAGACATAAAATAATCCAACTCAAAAAATAATAAGAGTGTTTAAACTTATATTGATCTAAAAATGGTAAAGACATGGTAAAAGGGGTGATTGGGCTAACCTCAACATTAATCAAGTGTTGCATAATAGTCCCATTAGGACCTCAAGTCACTATAGTTCTACCTTCATAAAAGGTAGTGAAATCATTCCAATGTTTTTTTATTTTTGGTATCTCAAATCAATAGAGAATTACAAGATAAAACACAGTTTAATATTTAAAAATGGTGAGAGTGTGTCAAAATGATGACTGAGTTGACCTCAATATTAATTGATCATTGTCTACGTAGTCATGTAGGACCTAAAGTCACTATAGGTCTACCTTCATAAAATGTGGTGGATCAATTCCAATGTTTTGATTTTTTTGATATCTCAACTCAATAGAGAATTATGAGATACAATATAGTCAAATCTCATGAAAAAGTGAGAGCATGGCAAAAGGGTGATTGAGTTGACACCAATGTTAATTAAGTGCTACCTACATAATTACATAATACCTTAAGTCACTTTAGTTACACCTTCACAAAAAAAGGTGAATTTATTCCAATGTTTTGGTGTTTTTGATATCTCAACTCAATAGAGAATTCTGAGATATAAAATAATCCAAGCTCATAAAATATGGAGAGTATGGAAAAAAGCTGACTAAGCTAACCTCAAAATTAATCAATCATTGCCTATATAGTCCCAATGGGACCTCAAGTCACTATAGTTCTACCTAATTATAATGCATCCAATTAAGTACTATAAATTTTGAGGAAAAAATCAAATGGCAAGGCAAATGATAACAGTAATGGCAAGGTGATGCAATAATTTGTGGTAAAAAGTGTTGTCCTTAATTTTCCCATAAGTAGTTATAATTAGTAGTAAAATGTGTGACACTAATTTTCTCAAATGTGTTTATTTTTATCACTTGAATTCACCCAATGAGGATATGGGACAATCTTATCCTCACTCAAGTGACACAATGGAACCACCCTAGGGCTACATGTATCCATATTTTGGGGTGGATCTCTAGATTAGGGGCTAGCTCCCCTTAATGCATCATTTAGGCTCATATTCCTACTACTAAAAACTTGGGGAATAGAAAGGGTTAGAATAACTAAAATTAAATATATCCTACTAGAGGTGATGCACCAAAATATTTACTCTACTCATACCTTTGACATACACTTGAAATTAAGGACAAGTAGCACATACACTTCATTCAACATCAATCTCTCATTTCACATCAATGCTTCAACATGGGGTCTTAGAGATGACATAAGATAGGAAGAACTAAATAATATGCATTATAAGACACTCTATTGACTATATTACTCACTTACACCTGCATTATCTTCAAACACTTCTTGTTGACCTGAAAGAGGAAATCACAATACACTAGGTACTAATGGAATCAACATGTGAAGGTAAATATAAATTACACTTGCACAAGAATAATACTAAGCATGTATACTTAATGAAATATTTTATTGAGATAAAATACTTATATTTATTTATACAAAGTATAAATTTGGTGGGGATTCACCATACCTAGGTAGAGAGATACAAATAATGGCCAAGAAGGCCTAATTTATAAAACTTGAGAGAGAGAGAGAGAGAGAGAGAGGAGAGAAGTTAAAGAGGCACAAGGATATGTGTCACCAAGTTAAAATCAGTTAAAATTTAATGTAGAGGAGAGTTTGGGTGAGATATTCCATGTCATGAATGTGTACTTGTCCAAATAAGTCATAAATATAGTGAAAAGTGGCACAAAACCTATAAGTCTAGCATAAGAAATTGCCTATATGATTTACCTTCCAAAAATACCATTATCCATATATATGGATAGTTATGATGGTTGGTATAGGAAATATGGTTTAAATAAAATTCCCCACATGCATTATATTGATCCCTAACCATCCCTATTCTTATGGAAATGCAAAATCATTCCTAGCAGTCTCAAAATGGCTCTTTTCTATGTACCTTTTCCACTTGGCATACAAAACTCTTAAAACATGAAAACTAATCCATGAAAAATAGGTAATGACACTTTTAAAAGGCTCCCATATCATTATTTACAATAAAAATCCTTTAAAAGGATTTCTTAATTGATTTTCACCATTTTCATAAGTGTTCACTAGTTGGCTCACTGGACTAGTTGAAAGTGAGAGCCTAGTTGGGATATTTAGAGATTTATCCATGAGATTATATTAATTTTTTGAGTTATCTCAAGTGTAAATATTCCTTTCAAAAAAAAAATCATCTTCTAATTCCTCTTGTATCTTACACACCATTCAAAATAGTTAAAATAAGTATTGTTTTCCCCTGATCTGTAAAATTTTATATAAAAAAAACACATTTGCGTGATATTATAAGATTAATATACAACTTCCATGTAGTTTCATGTCCATTCCCTTTCATTTGGATTCTTAAAATTCTCTATCTTTCCAATCAGGTCACTATGAGGGTTTTGTAAGGGTTTTAAGTGACCTGGGCTCTTAACCTTTATTCATAAAGGTAAGACATTTAACCTCCTTATAAATTCCAATAAGGGATTCTTAAGTACCTTCTCCAACATCTCCAAATATCTCTACGTCCCATGAAAAAGATTATGAAAGATGTGAGCAAATCAAGTTGGTCATTCAAGTCATTTTTTACCTTCTGTGAGGGTTTGAACACCTTTTAGTCATACAATGGCTTCTATGGAAGTTATCCTATCAACCAATAGTTTTATCACCTCATTATATATCCTATTCACCTCTTAAATTTTTTTGGATATCCCATTAAGAATTTGAAACAAGAATGGTTACTATTTAGGATTAGACTTAGACATTGTGCAAAGAGTCTACCTACAACCTTGGTTTCAAAAACTCTTATCTACTTATTTTCTTACCTTTTATATCTTATACACCCAAAATAATTTTTACACACATGGAATAATATATTATATGACTTACCAAAATCTAGAACTAATAAAATCCCTCTATTTGGTATTAGACTCATTACTTGCACAACTAGCTACACCTACAAACTTAGTAGCTACAAACATATTGTATAGTTTCCAACCATAAAATTAAGTTTTAATTATGGTATTAAGTTTTATTCAACTCACCAAACCTTTTTTGAAACATTCTTTCACTTTTGGTGTATGGTTTTGACCATATTTTCTAACTTTGCAAGGTTTGTGTAAGGGAAAACTGACCCTATCTGAGACAAAACAAGGTGTAAATTACCTTATTGATATTAAAAAAACCAATTATGTTATGAGATATCCTATGATTTTAGGGTGATCTCCACTGAGTTTGAGCTCTTGACTCCAAATAATGAACCTCTAATTGATCTAAAACTCAAGACTGAGTTTTTTGAAAAACTACCTACAGGGTTACAGGGAGAAAGACTATGTTTTTTTGTAATTTATTGCCTCTCCTTCTCATGGGTACTCCTTACCCTAATTTAATTATTGTGGAGCTCATATATCCAATCAAAACCTTGTTTCCTAGTGGAACCTTACATTTACCTCTTAAAACAAGGCTCTCCCTTACTATGCCTATATGAACTGATCATTTTGCCTATGATAAAAGGAGGTTGGATAGCTTAATGATGTCTTAGGAGTTTCATTACACTTAATTTATTTTATTAATTCAGGTCAAAATTCATTAAATCCTTTATATGTCTCTGGGAGGTCAAAACTTGATACCTTGCCTTCCCAAACTAGTACCCTATCAAGACTGGGATAGTACATAGGGATTTTTTTATTTTAGATGATTTTTGTGGAAGTCATTCAACATTTAAAGACCCTATATTAGCTTCATTTATCCCTATCCTTTTTAAAATTTGTATTATTCCTCTCAAAACTATCATCTTGACCCTCTAGGCTTGTCAATTTCTCACTGTCTTTCTTGACTGAGATAATCTTAGAATCTTGCCTGTAGGTGTTCTTTTGATGGTCATTGATCATGACAATAACCTTGTTTGATTTTTAGTGACTCTCCTTCACCCAAATTCACTATTTTTTATTTCATTATCTCCTCAATTACCTAAGGTGTCTTCAATACTCCTTATACATTCACCATCTCCCTTCACTGTTATAGCTGGTTGTAAGTAGCTATTTCCCCTTATTTAGACCTGTAGGTATCCTAAATGAATTTAGACTTTAAAATGGTGATTTGGTGATGGTATGTGGATATTTTATTATATCCAAACCATGAACATTTAACAATTTTCTCATAACCATGCTCATTTCACAAACTTTTGGTTTTCTGCCTGTAGATGTCCTTCACAGTCCTATATACAGACAAAGGACACTCAAAGAGGTTAGAATATGGCATCTTCATTATTATCATGCATTTTAGAGTTTTTAAACACTATTTGAGAATAATTCCAAAAATTTATTTGATTTTGTGGTTCAAGGTACCAAAATAGATAATAAGGAAACTATTTTCAATCAATCCCAGTAGATAACAATTACTAGTTTTAGTGTGTTTCTAAGTGCCTTTATAGGTTTAAATGACCATATTCCTCTACTCATTTATCCTTGAAACCTTGGTAATTACTTTATTGGTATATTTAAAATACCTACACCAAATATTATGACTTAAATCCTCTTATAAGTACATTTTGAAGAGTCCACAAAAACCCTATAGGCCTTTGTTTGGTCATTTTAGGACAAGTAGGCCTAATTACAGTTCAACCCTCAAAATGTTGTTTTAACATATTTCCTTGAAAATTAATATTATTAACAGGTCTATCTTGTATTATCCATAGAAATGGGCATAAAAAATTGATTATCATGCATTGGAACACCTCTAGAAGAGTCATTTATGGCATTAGTTGTGGATGACATTCCCCTTACATATGTAGATTGAGATCACTCCATAAACATGCTAGTTTTAGCACTTATATGCCATTTTATAAAATTTAAATGCATTCAAAAAGTCTCAAAATCTTTAAATACCATGTCACAACCTCATCATCTCATTGGTGACATCAACATGCTCATGTAGGTGGAAAATTGTGACTATGTTATGCAAGGAGGTCATAAGAAGCAAAAAAATGCAAGGAAATTTTTTTAAATCACTAAAAAAAAATATTTAAACTATTATATACATGAAAACCATTTATTTCACCCCCAAAACATACAAAAACTCTCCTCCAAACATGAAGGCAACTTTTCCAAGGTACGTGAAGTGACTGTTAGTGTAAATCCAAGCCTTTTACAAGCCTAGAAGAGGTTTTCTCAAAATAATTAACTCTTTAAGAAAGATAAATCATGTAAATATCTTGAAAATAATTTATATTCCCCTATAACAGTCAAAAACATCAATTCAAAATAAGAAAATTTGACACAAACTCAAATAGTGACCCCTCCATGGTTGATCATGCATAAGAAGTTACTTGGGATAAAATTGATGGTTCATAAAGTAGGAGTCACAAAATATCAAGTTATTATTATATATTTTAATATAACTCTAAGTAATATCCACCTATAGAATCACTCCCTCTAATTTATATTGTATGTTTCGTACCATATGCTTGAAGTTGGCCATTGTTTGCTTGTCAAGACAAATTAAAAGGAGAAGAAGCAAAAGAATGAAATTTCTATGCCCCATTTTCAAAAAAAGCACGTAAATGGATCTTGGGAGGTGAAGAGGCATAAAACTAATGTTTCCACCTATAAGTGAGATGATCCATTCCATACAAGTGCCTAAGAGGCCCTCAAAATAAGGGGAAATTGCCCTTTTCACTACATAAATGATTCTTGGCTTGTCACATACTTGATTCTAACATTATCTGACCTCTCCTATTTTCACCATAGTTTGATGACAAGTTGATCACTTTAGGCATCTATACAATTCCTCCTTTTAAGCTCCAAAGTGGGCCCATAAGGCAAACTTTGCATATTGAGTGTGGTAAGTGCAATTAAATAACTTAGAAAGATCCTAAATCACATTGAAAACCATATTAGGACTAAAAACACATATTTTATGCCTTTGACTAGGTTTGAACCTATTTGACAAAGGTTGAATTTCATTAACCTGTCTATTACAAAGGCCTAAACTTTGGACCAAGGCTAGATTAGGGATAAGTGAACATCTAGATCAAAATGATACTACTATAGGATAGAGACAAACCAAGACAAAGTTAAAAATGTAGTGATTGACTCAAATTTGACCAAATTTCAAATTTGGTCAACACTTTTGGCCATTCTTGGGGTAAATATTCTTATCTATGTTTGAGACTAGTAGCCTTATCCTATCCATTAGGCAAGGGAGTTAGAATGCATCTAGAAATAGTAGTACCAAACCTTGCATTGACCAAAAAGATATATAATCTTACCTTAGACACACAAAGGGAAAGAATAACACCCCAAAAGGGATAAATAAACAAATCACAAGGACACACTTGTGCTACTTATCACTTAGGGAAAATAAACATAGTAGAAAGGAAACAAATATGTACATTTTTCTTGCTCATACCTCCCTTTTTAGGTCAAAATGGAAGTATCTTAGGTCTCCTTCCTCACTAAATGAGTGAGGATGTCAAGCTTGTTTCTTCTTGGATGGGATATTAGATGACCCTTTCCTTATTTTTTTTTCTTTATCTTTGTACATCATCTAATGGAGTCATCTCCCATAGGTTTCAAAAATATATAAGGTCCTCTTGAACCTTGAAGCAAGCCTCATACTGTTATCCTCCTAGCTTTTCATGATAAATTGGCATACTTGGACATGAGACGACTTGTTGTAAGTTTACATCTCCTTAAAGGATTCCATCATTTTTCTCCACTATCACAACTTCTTTAAACTCTTTAAGGAGTATTGTATTAGGTCTATTGGGAAATTTTTCTTGTTTAATACCTCTTTTGATATTGGTGGAGGCAACCTCATATATGAATGTAGGAAAAAACTCTATATCATCTTCAAAAGGCCCAAGATCATCATAAATGGCTCCATCATGAGCTAGAATTTCTTGGAGGTGATGTTATTTAATGTGTGTTTATTCTCCTTCATCTTGATCTTGTTCAACTTGGATATCAGCCCTCTCACCCTCCTCATATTCTTAAAACATTTGTAAGTATGTTTTGTACATGCCTTCATTTTTAGACATAACCTCTTGCTTTTCATGGCTTGGAATGATTTATTAAGTACTTTTAGGCCCCTTAAGGCCTTTATCTTCATTACATATGTCTTCAAACAAATTCCATAAGTCTTCCTTAGCTATCTGGTGTACATTATGAAATGGAAAAACAAGAGAGACCTCTCCCTCTTCTTCTATGGGATTCAAAAGGAGCTCTTCTAAAAACTATCCCTCAAATTTTCTTTCATAACTAAAAGTAAATTCTCTTCATTATCAATCAATACCTCCTCATCATCTATCTAGTCCAAAATTTAAACTTCATTCTCCCTCTTGGTGGTTTCAACATTAGGATCTCAAAAATAGGGAGTGTAGCCAAAGGTGATTCCCAAGTAGCAAGACAATTCCCCACATTAGGAAGGCAACTTTGATCAGTTGGGTGAGGTGGAAGGATGGATTCAATGGTATATTAACGAGGGGTGGGAGGGTGATGAATGGCTCCAAATTTATCCTCCCTACCAAATTTTTCATTTAAACATGACTTGTTCTTTTCCTCATGGGCAGCCATCACATCTTTCCATCTAGGGAAGGTCGGTTCAAGAATAGCTACATGGGATTGAGAGGATAATGAAGGGGTAAAAGATATGTCTAGGAAACCTATAGTTTCTTGAGATATGATATATTGATTAGATCTTGAAAGAGTAGGTTTAGGGAATTTACCTTCCATTTTCATGATGGACTACCTTAAGGCCTGATTGGATAATTCAAACTCCCTCTCAAGATGAGCTTCAAAATTCAATCTCTTCCTCTCAAAATCCCCTTCAAACAAATGAATCTACTTAATCATGATGATTTCCTCCCTTGGGCTGATTTCTTGGATCTATTTACAAAAATGGAAACTTAGTGAAGTACATGAGGGGTTTAGGGTATTAGGAAACATGGTTGGACTATAATTTTGAAAGGGAAAGGATATCACACTTAGAGGTGAATGTGAGGGATTGTGAGGTTTCCAAGATGGAATTTATTCATGGACTCTCAATCTCTCATCTAGATCAAATATTAGGCCACAAACATCAAGTATTTCATGGGTAATATTTGGCCAATTATCCCCTTCTATAGGTATCCACTCCTTCTTGATTTATTCCAAGGCATTCCTTACACTCTCAATACAAACACTAGGTATTATTTCACCACAACCATATCTAGTGTTAAGGTCTAGGATTTATTATTGGTAACTAAGGATATTTATTTTGAAATCTAAAATGGGATGACTTGGATAGGGGGTAGGTGGTCTATATGGAGTAAAAGCTTGATATGGTTGTTCATGTGTGACATATGATTGATGAAGATTATGATAAGGCTGGCCAAGAACTTGCTCATAATAAAGAGGAAGAGGCAAATCTGGACATAACTCCTCAACTTATGTCAAAACAAGCTCAAACTCACAAATATCCATGACTCACTTCACAAAAGAGTATAGAACAAGAAAACAACTTCAATTGGTATACCTAGGCTACTCAACTAGTAAATATGTACTTGGAGTCACCATTGATGTTTATTATAATTTCCTCCAAAGGCTAATGTCTTAAGGAGAACATAAAAACTCCTTAATGAATGGACTCAATAGTCCCATCATGTATGCCAAAAACTATTTTCACTTGAATATACCTAATGAGGAGATGGGACAATCTTCTCCTCACTCAAGTGACACAATGGAACCACCCCAGGGTTGTAGGTATCCCTTTTGTGGGATAGATCTATAGATTTGGGGCTAGCTCCCCTTGATGAATCATTTATGCTCATATTTATAATACTAACAACTTGGGGAATGAAAAGGGTTAGAGTAACCAAAAGTAAATATATCCTACTAGAGGTGATGCACCAAAATATTTGATCTACTCATACCTTTAACATACACTTAAAACAAAGGACAAGTAGCACATACACTTCATTCAACATCAATCTCTCCTCTCACATCAATGATTCAACATGGGGTCTTGGAGATGACATAGGATAGGAAGAACTAAACAATAAGCATTATAATACACTCTATTGATTATTTTACTCACTTACACCTACATTCTCTTCAGACACTTCTTATTGACCTACAAGAAGGAAATCATAATACAATAGGTACTAATGGAATCAACATGTGAAGGTAAATGGAAATTACACTTGAATAATAATAATAATAATAATAATAATAATAATAATAATAATAATAATAATAATAATAATAATAATAATACCAAGCATGTACACTTAATGAAATATTTTAATGAGGTAAAACACTTGTCTTTATTGATTCAAGGTAAAATTTTGGTAGGGCTTCACCATACCCAAGTAAAGAGATAAAAATAATGGCCAAGAAGGAAAAATTTATAGAACTTCAAAGGAGAGAGAGAGAGAGAGAGAGAGAGAGAGAGAGAGAGAGAGAGAGAGAGAGAGAGAGAGAGAGAGAGAGAGAGAGAGAGAGAGAGAGAGAGAGAGAGAGAGAGAGAGAGAGAGAGAGAGAGAGAGAGAGTCACAATTACATGTGTCACCAAATTAAAATTAGTTATAATTTCATGTAGAGGATAGGTGGGGTGATCTATGTCATGTCATAAAGGTGTACATGTCCAAACAAGTCATAAAGATAGTGAGAAGTGGCACAAAAATTGAAATTTTGTCATAATAAACTACCTATATTATTTTCCTATATGGTTGGTCTAAGAAAAATGGGTTACAAAAAATCCCCCACATGCATTGGATTGATCCTTGACTATCCCTATTCTTATAGACATGCAAAATCATTTCCATTAGTCTCAAAATGGATCTTTTCCATACACCTTCTCTACTTGGCATTCAAAACTTTTCAAACATAAAAAATTATCTATGCACAAGAGGTAATGACACTTTTAAAAGGCTCTCATATCATCATTTTCAATAAAAATACTTTAAAAGGCTTTCCTAATTGATTTTAACCATTTTCACAAGTGTTCACTAGTTGGCTCACTGGACTAGCTAAAAGTGAGAGCTTAGTTGGTAAAATTAGAGCTTTATCCATGAGATGATATGAATTTTAAGAGTTAGCTAAATTGTAAATCTTCCTTCCAAAGTTTTTTTCATATTCTAATTCCTTCTTTATCTTGGAAACCATTCAAAATATTCAAAGCAATCCTTTTTTTCCCTTGATCCATATAATTTCATACAAAAAACACATGTTTGGGATCTTATGAGAGTCCTCTACAACTTCTATGTGGTTTCATTTCCATTCCATTTCATTTAGATGCTTAAAATGCTCTATCTTTCCAATTAGGTCATTATGAGGGTTTTGAGTGACTTGGGATCTTAACCTTTGTTCATAAATATCAGACATTGAACCTCCTTCTAAATGCAACTTATGGCTCCTTAAGGACCTTTTCCAACATCTCCAAACATCTCTAGGTCCCATGAAAAATATTATGAAATATGTGAGCAACTCAAGTTGGTCATTCAAGTCATTTCTTGCCTTCTGTAGGGGTTTGAGCATGTTTTAGGACAATAGTGGCTTTTAATGAATTTATCCTATCAACCAAGAGTTTTATCACCTCTGTGTATATCCTATTCACCTCTATAAATGGATTGGATAGCTCATTAAGAATTATAAATAATAATGATTACTCTTTAGGATTAGACTTAGATCTTATACAAGGTGTCTACCTGCAACCTTGGGTTAAAAAACTCTTCTATGATGATTTTATTTCCTTTTATATCTTATACACACCAAATATGCTTTACACACATGGAAAATATATATTAGAGGACTTGCCAAAAGCTAAAATTAAGAAAAACCCTCCATTTGGTATTAGACCCATTACTTACACAACTGGCTAAACCTATAAACCTAGTAGCTTAAAACATATTGTATAGTTTACAACCTTGAAATTATGTTTTATTGATGTTATTAAGTGTGATTCAACTCACCAAACCTTTTTGGAAACATTCTTTCACTTTTGGTGTATGGTTTTGACCATATTTTCCAACTTTGCAAGGTCTATACAAGGGAAAAGTGACCCCTATCTGAGACAAAATATGGGTAAATTTCCTTATTTATCTAAAAACCCCAATTATTTTAAGTGATATCCTAGTATTCAAGGGTTATTTCTACCAAGTTTGAGTTCTTGACTCCAAATAATGACCTCCAACTGATCTAAAACTTAAGCCTGAGTTTTCTGAGAAACTACCTGCAGGGCTATAGGTAAAAAGACTATGGTTTTTTGTGATTTCTTACCTCTCATTATCATGGGTTCTCCTTACCTTAATTTCAAGCTTGTGGATCTGAGAGATCTAATCAAAACCTTGTTTACTAGTGGAACCTTACATTTGCCTCTTGAAACAAGGCTCTCCCTTACCATACCTAAATAAATTGAGTCATTTTTCCTATGAGAAAAGGAGTTTGGATGGCTTAAAGATGTCTTGGAAGTTTAATTACACTTAATTTATGTTATTCAATTATTTAAAAATTCATTAAATCCTTTATACCTCTCTATGAGGTCATAACTTGATACCTTAGCTTCATAAACTAGTACCCTGTCAAGACTAGGATAGTAAACAGGGAGTTTTTATTTTAGATTTTTTTTTGGGAGTTAATAAATATGTCAAGACCCTATATTATCTTCATTTATCCCTATCCTTTTACCAATTTGGATAATTCCTCTCAAAACTATCATCTTGACCCTCTAGGCCTACCAATTTCTCATTGTCTTTCTTGACTGAGATAGTCTTAGAATCCTACCTATAGGTGTTATTTTGATGGTCATTGATTATGAAAAGATCCTTGTTTTATGTTTGGTAACTCTCTTTGACCCATAGTCACTAGGTTTTACATTATGATCTCCTTAAGGACCTAAGGTGTCTTCAATACTCCTTATAGGTTCACCATCTCCCTTCACTATTATAGCTAGTTGTAGGTAGCTATTTTTCCTTATTTAGGCCTATAGGTATCCTAAATTCATTTAGACTTTCCAATGGTGATTTTATTGTATCCAAACCATGAACCTTCAACAATTTTCTCATAACCATGCTCATTTCACAAAATTTTGGTTTTTTACCTATAGATGTCCTTCATAGTCCTATGTATAGATAGAGGACACTCATAGAGGTTAGAATATGGAATATACATTCTTATCATGACCTTTGGATTTTTTAAACACTATTTTATCATACTTAAAACATTTGAGTTGATTTTATGGTGCAAGGTACCAAAATAGATAACAAGGCAACTCTTTTCAATCAATCCTAGTAGATAACACTAACTAGTTTTAGTGTGTTTCTAGGTACCTTTGGTGGTCTAATTGACCATATTCCTTGACTAATTTATAATTTAATCCTTTTTAATTACTTACTTAGTATATTTATGACACCTCCACCCAATATTAGGACTCAAATCCTCTTATAAGTACATTTTGAAGAGTCCACAAAAACCCTACAGGCCTCAATTTATCATTTTAGGACAAGCAGGCCTGATTATAGTTCAACCCTCAAAATTTTGTTTTAACATCTTCCCTTAAAAATTAATCTCATTAATAGGTTTTTATTATATTCTCCATAGAAATGGGCTTAAAAAATAGATTTATCATGCATTGGAACACCTCCAAAAGAGTCATTTGTGGCATCAGCTATGGATGACATTCCCCTTACACAAATAGACTAAGATCATTCCTTATTCATGCTAGTTGTAGAAATTATATGCCCTTTTATAATAATTACATGCATTAAATAAGTCTCCAAAGCTTTAAATACCATGTCACAACCTCCTCATCTCATTGGTTATGTCAACATGCCCCTGTAGGTGGTGATTTGTGACTGTACTATGTAAGGAGGTCATGAAGAAGAAATAAAATGAAAGGAAAAACTGTAAAAGCACTAAAAACAATATTTAAACTCTTATATACATGAAAAAAAAATTTATTATCCTTAAAACATATCAAAACACTCCTCCAAATGTGAAGGCAGATTTTCCAAGGTAGGTGAAGTGACTGTTAGTGTAAATCCAAGCCTTTTGCAAGCCTAGAAGAGGATTTCTCAAAATAATGAACTATTAAATCAAAAATAAGAATGTAAATATATTTAAAATAAATTAGAGTCCCCTATAACACTCAAACAAATCAATTCAAAATAAGAAAATTTGACACAAACTCAAACAGTGACCCCCCATGGTTGATCATTTATAAGTTGTCTGGGATCAAGTTGATGGCTCATAAAGTAGTAGGCACCAAATATCAAGTTCATATTATGTATTTTAATATCATCTGAGGACTATCCACCTATTTAATCACTCCCTCCAATTTAAACTATATGATCCATACCATATGCTTGAATTTGGCCATTATTTACTTGTTAAGACCAAATGAAGGAGATGAAGAAAAAGAATGAAATTTTTGTGCCCCCTTTTAAAACCAAGAATTTAAATGACTCTTGTGATGTGGAGAGGCATAAAACTGATGTTTCCACTTACAAGTGAGATGATCCATTATGTACAAGTGCCTAAGAGGCCCTCAAAACAAGGGGAAACTACCCTTTTCACTACATAACTAATTATTGGTTTGTCACATACTTAATTATAAAATTATCTAACCTCTCCTAATTTCACCATAGTCTAATGACAATTTTATCACTTTAGGCATCCATACAAGTCCTCCTTTTGAGCTCCAAATTGGGCCCACAAGGCAAACTTTGCATATTGAGTGTGGTAAGTGCAATTAAATGACTTAGAAAGATCCTAAATCACATTGAAAACCATATTAGGACTAAAACCACATATTTTATTCCTTTTACCAATTTTGACCCTATTTTACTTGGGTTGACTTTCATTGACTTGTCTATTACAAAGGCATATACTTTAGACTAAGGCTAGATTAGGGACAAGTAAACATCTAGATAAAAATGAGACTACTATAGGACTGAGAAAAACCTCTAAAATTTTTAAAAATATAGGGATTGACTAAAATTTGACCAAATTTCAAATTTTTTCAATAGATATAATTAGTGACACTAGTTAAACACAACAACAAATGAAGGTTGTAATTGTTACGACCACTATCACATTGCTTTCATATACTGCCATTCGAACATGTAATTCTGAAACAACTATTACAATTGAATATATCATCTACCACTGAACATTATTGAAGTAAAAATGAATCAAAACCAAGGCCAATCATGATAGGTGTGGTTAGGTAAAAATAACTAGATGGAAAAAGGCTAAGGGTATGGTAGAACAATAAAGGGTATAATACAAAGAATGGATATAATGTGGCATAACTTAGATGATTCTTATAGATAATAATTTAAATCCCTTGAGCATAGAAATATTTGAGTTTCATTATGTTCATTGGTTTATAAAGTGCATATCCCTATGGTGTAGTGAGTTTTTATGCTCCAGAACCATAGTTGGCAACAACTACATAGGGCCCTAACTAGTTTAGTTGGAACTTTCCCCTTTTCTTAGACTCAACATTAACATTTTTTTTATTCTCTTTTAGTACTAGGTCACCAAGTTCAAATTCACAATGCTTAATGTGCCTACTATATTATCCTTTGATTTAGTTTTAATAAGCCTAAATATTATTCAAGGTATCCAAGAATTTACCATCAAGTAGGTCTAGGTCCTATAATCAATCTTCTCTATAGTCTTCATCATCGATGATGTGTTGTAATGAAATTTAAAGATAAGACAACTCTACCTTAATAGGAAGAAAGGCTTCAATTCCATAAATAAGTGAATAGGTTGTAGTTCCTAATGGAGTATATAATTTTGTATGGTATACCCTAAATAATTACAAGTGCCAATTACAATAATGTCATTGATAATCTTTTTCAAAATATTGATAATGGTTTTACTAAAAGCCTCATCTTAGCCATTTTATTACGAATAGTAAGTGGTAGAGAAATTTTGTTTGATGTGGTATTGAAAATAAAGTGCTTTCACATCCTTACTCTTGAATGATCTACCATTATTATATATAATGTCATAGGATATGCCGTATCATTAAATGAGATGGTTGAATATAAACTTGGAGATCTACTTACCAGTGATGTAAGTGAGGGGAATAGATTCCACCCAATTAGTGAAGTATTCGGTAGAAGTTAGGAAATATTTATGGCCATATAAAGATGTTGGATCAATATTCATAACAAGTTCAAGTCCCTATGTTGATAATTACCATGGTGTTGTCAAGGGTTTGAGTGTCTTTGTTGGAGCATGAATTAGATTAACATGCTTATGGAATTTGATGCATGTATTCACATATGTAGTTGCATCTACTTCTATCATTGGCCAATAATAACTTATATTCAATAAAATTTTGGTTATTATTGCCTCATTGGTGTGGGATCCACACACTCCTTTGTGAACTTCCCTAAATGCTAGTCAAGATTCTACCAAATGAAAATAATGAAGCAAAGTTATATCATAGCTTCTACGTTACAAGGTTAGTTCAAATAGGGTATAGCTAGAGAATTTATGGGCAATTTTTTTTTGTTTTTTATGTGATAAATAGGGAGGAATAATTTGGTCTTAAATATAATAAAATATATATATGAGTACCATAGATACATGGGACCAATAATGTCACAAACCATCTTGAAGGTTGATTATTCATGTGTTATTACTAATAGATGTTCAAATATAAATTGATAACCCCTATCTCTATCAAATATATAGATGATGGAACCAATGGTGCCCATGGTATCCTTTTTTTTATTGACCTAAGGTGTTCTTTCAAATTGAATTTTGGAAATTTTTTGCTTGAGAGTATTGACCATTGATTCATAGGGTACCAACTTCTCATCCTTGGTTTGGGACTGATCTATGGCCTGATTGATGATTAACTAAGAATCAATAAATACCATTAAATGTTTAATGTTCCATTATAATTATTGATAAAGTCCTAAAATTATGGATTCATACTTAGCCATGTTATTAGTATAGTGAAATCAATTATGAAAGGACTTGGGAACAATATCTCCTTATGTCATAATAAACAATATTAAATCCCCTAATTCATGAATTATGAAGGATCCATCAAATTACATCTTCCACCATTTATCCTTAGGAGGTGCATCTGCTTCTTAAATATTCATGATGGCCTCATCTAGAAATCTAAATTTAAGAGGTTGAGTATCTTAAAGAGGAGCTTCAACAAGCTTATCTATGAGTAATCAAACCTTCATGGCTTTTTGTTTGGCATATTCAATTTCAAACTCACTCAATAACATAATACATTTTTCCATATAACCCTGTAGAGTTGATTTGGAAAGTAGATACTTGACTGGATCTATTTTGGTAGTAATAATGGTCTTGTTGTTTAGCATATAATGATGGAATTGTTGGGCTACGTACACCATTGCTAAACAATATTTTTTGATCAACATATAATTATGTTCATATACAACCAATTTTATCCTAGATAATACATAGGATTCTCCTTTCCTTATTCATCATGTTGTGACAAAATTTCCCCCCATGGCATTCTCAGTTACTGATAGGTAAAGAATTTATGGCTTGTTTGACATTGGTGGTAAAAAAATAGGTGGGTTGGCAAGATATTATTTAAGCTGATCAAATGCTTTTCAAAAATTTTCATTCCATGAGAATGTAACACCTTTCTTCACCAAATATTTAAATGGATGGCATCTATCAATTACTTATGAGATGAATCATTGTATAAATTGAATTTTTCCCTAAAACCTATGGAACTACTTTAAGGTAGATGGTGGTGGAATTTATATAATTGCATGGACATTGGTTGGGTCAACTTTAATGCCCCTACAAGATCCAATGAAACCTAACAGTTTGATAAAAGTGATACTAAATACACATTTCTTTATATTAATCCTAATGTTATACTCACAAAGTCTCTCAAATATTATTTTTAGCACAATTGGGTCATTAGCATGGGTCTTTGATTTACCCAAAACATCATTGACATATTCCTCAACAATGTCATGCATTATGTCATGGAAAATGACTATCATAGCTCTTTGGTAAGTGGCTACAACATTCTTAAGTCCAAATAAAATTACTTTATAATAAAATCTTCCCCATGGATTGGTGAACATTTTCTTATGTTGGGATTTTGGTATAATCCTAATCTGATTATATCCTAAAAATCCATCCATTAGAGAGATCATTTCATATCTAGTAGTCAATTCTATTATTATGTCAATATTGTGCAAAAGAAAATCATATTTTAGGTAGGCTTTTTTTTATATCTCTAAAATTAGTGTAGATCCTAATACCTTCTATATTTTTACTTACTAGAAAAAATTTTGATATCCACTCTAAATAGTTGATCGGCCTGATGCATTTTGCATCTAAGAGTTTTTCCAACTCTTTCTTTACTAACACATTAATATGAGGATGCATCTTATGCAACTTCTATTTAACAATCTTGGCATCAAGATGTACAATAAGATGGTTTACAACCAAGTCAGGGTTGGCATGTTTGAATAGGCCCATGCAAATATGTCAACAAATTCCCTCAAAAGGTGATGTGAAATCTTCATGTTTCTCTTTGGTGAGGGATTCACCTATTTTAATCCACTTTGGGTCTATTAGAGTCCTAATATTTACCTCTAAAGTGTCCTTCATCGTAAGTGTAGAACCACCATCTAGAATAGTTGGCAAGGATTTAAACTAATTGTAAATAGAAAAGTCCTTTAGATATACTATCTCATCTAATTTTAATAAATAGGATGAATCAAAATCTCCTAATACTATCATTGGCCATGATACAAATACCTTAGGGCACTCTTGAACAATCTATACAAAAGCCTACCACTCCTCAGTACTAATATTTGATCCATAAATGGACTATGGGATATTGGTCTCCTATGATTCATAGAAAGAGGGGTGAACATCCCCATATAATGGAATGAAAAACTATTTTTCACCAAAGACTTGACTTTATCTTTACTTTTTACCTAGTCAAAAAATACCTTAAAGAGGTTTTCACTTTTAGACCTCAATGTTTGATTTTATTTTTGCTTTTGGATAGAGAAGTTCACCAACTCTCCAAAGTAGGCATCAGGTTCCAATCTAATAAAAAATCCCTACTTTTGGTCTCCAAGAGGTATGTGACTCCTTAATCCCAAAAAGCCATATATGGCTTCATTATTTTTGAACTCGTTTAATGGCATTGTTTACTCTTGCTAATCTTAGTTTATTAATTAGGGATGGTAAAGGGTTAAATGTGAAGGTTGATAAATATGTATAATGACATAAATGGCATGGTTATCAAACAATATTGTAGTGGCAAGGTCATTATAGATGTTTTAATTAGACCCTGAGTTGTTATTAGCATTGTCTTTGATACTTTTTAGTGTTGGAACATGAATTACTAGGTAGTTTAAATATGATACCATGAGTTACCTTGTACTTAATCATTGAAACTAGTTTTATATTTATTTTTTGATGTAACATGAGGCCTCTACTTCATAAGCTAGGTGACCCATAATATAGTTGGGAATAAGATACTTCATGCTTTAGTAATAATCAACTAACTCATTAGTGTAGAGTCATGAATCATCTTTTGTTAAGGGGTCTTATTCTAGGATAGAGGCTAGTTTGAATACAATGGACTTATTTAGCTAAAATTTTCCTTTGGTTTCTGACACCATACTAGTAATATTGGATGTATGTCTCCCATAAGATTTAGGATTTATAAGCTATTTGAAAATATAGAATACTTTATGGGGGATGTATTCTCCATACCTTTGTCAGTGACATAAAAGTGGTTGGAAATTTCTAGTGGAGGTATGGATGAGGTAGAGTCTAAGTTGTTTGGGTCAATGTAATTAGCTTCTAGGCATGATTCAATGAATTTTCCTTTTTTGGTTTTTTTAAATCTAATTTGGGCATAAGATTCACGCAAAACTAGTAGTTGTAGATTTTATACTCAGACTCAAGGTGTTTACAATACTAATATTGCTAGAGATCAATGGGTATAGTCACTTTCATTCCTAAGTGTGGAAATTTTATACACTAATGCAATGTAGAAGGTATAACCCTGATTTCATACATCTAAGATTAGCCCAATAACAAATTATAAGATAATTATAAGTCTAAAAAATGACACATAGTATCATGGATCAATGGCCCAATGAATATTGGTAGGATGATAGTACCTTGAGATTCCCATTCTTTTTTATCATATGCCTTGATAGCAATGGTATTTGGTTGTAAATTGGTTATTATATATTTGAGATGTTTAACAAACTTTAGAGACATAATGTTGAGACTTGAACTATTATCTATAAGGACACATTTAATTCTATGGTTCATTATACCAACTTAAATGTATAATGGATTATTATGTAGAGGGCCTAGGGAAGACATATCACTTTGGTTGAAGGTGAGATGTTGGCCAGGGATAAAGTGTCCTAACATGGCTTGGAATTTATCTTGAGTGATATCATCTGGCATAAAGGATTGGCTTAAATACTAATTTATGATGTCTTTGTGGATGGTAGATTTACAAAACAATTTCATGACAAAGATGTGTCCATGTGTTTTCTTTAATTGTTCCATAATATCATAGGTTTTCCCCTAAATTTTTTAGTTGGTTTATTTATGATAGGCATATAAGTTTGATTAGGCTCATTATTATTTGGTTATGGTCCTTTGATAGTGACTCAAGTTCTTTGAGTTGTGACTATTCAATCTCAATCTAAAACTTAGCTTTGGTAATTGGTTAAGTAGGGAATGAATCTCAGAGAGATGATTTTTGGATGGTATGGTGTCTAGTTATTAACATGGCTATAGAAAATTCAATGATATATAGAGTTTGGTAGGTATTAGTCGGTAGATAGGTATTATTATGTGAAGGTCTCAGTATGTATGTAGTTGGCCTAGGATTGATAGTGATGGTGAAAACATGACCTCTTGAAAAATGTCCTATAACATTATTTTAGGTATATGTAATATCAAAATCACCTCCTTGGTTGGTTTGATCATTTTTGCCTTGGTTCTAACCAATTTTTATTGTTGTTTTGGTTGACATTATTGTTGCTAAGTTATTAATGGAGTTATCTGTCATTATTGTTGTTATTTTTGGTATTGTTATTGGTTGTTGTTGTTGGTATGTTGGGGAAATGTATTTTGATAGATACCTAAGCTATGATTGTTCATAGGAACATGGGTGTCTCTTTTTATCTTTCTATTTTCCAACATTTTCTCAACCAGATGTCTAAATTGGAGACATAGTCTTATGGAATGTCTTCTAACATGATGTTACTCACAAAATTCATGTTCCTTATACCAATTAGTAAAATGAGTATCTTTAGGAAATGGCTTTGGTATAGGCCAACTAATCATGTTATCTTGAACTAATATTTAAAATAAAAACTCAATAGGCTCACCAAGATCATTGAATTGTTAGGTAACATGTGGTATTCTCCTCAGATGAGGGTCTTGAAATTGGTTTTGATTTTGTAGACATTGTCTTTATGGACGTCTTGGTTGATTGTATGGAGGAAGTGATTGTTGAGTGGAAAAAGGTATACATACATCTATTGTTTGTATCATCTGAACATGTGTTTTAGTAACCCCATTGTCAATAACATTTTTATTGTGGTTTTAGGTTTTAGATCATTCATTTTTTTTATCTTAAGGTGGCATTAAGCTATTACTTGAGTTTGGCTATGATTGGAAGAGACAGATTGATTATGTCTTTATTGACAAGGGTTTTCTCAATCTTTATGTTTTTTTTATATGACCTATTAAAATGTATGAGCACATTGCATCTTGAGATTGTAGGATATCTCAATGTGCAAACTCTTAGTAAATATTACAGCCAACTATATAATTGGTAGATTATGTGTAAACTAACTTGTAAGGGTTATCCAATATTGGAAGTATGTAGTGAATTTCTCTCCAATCTTTTGTTTATCTTGGTCTAAATCCATAATAGTAATCTCATGCTCAAGATTATAATAAAATCATTTTATAGACCTATCTAATAGATCATCACATTCAGGTACAAAGTTCTTCAATAATTTAAATAACCATTCCAAGGTTTGTCCATCTGAACTCCTTTATAAGATAAAAATAAAATATATGTCATTATAGGCCATCGAATAGCAAAAAATAAATAATTATTCAAAATGTTATCTAGGTTCACCTTTGCCTTTATATTTGTCAAATGTAGTTAGCTTGTAACCTAAAAGAAATGGTATTTGTAGATACTCAATGTTGAATGGGTAAGAGCGTATCTCCTCTAATTTGATATTTTTAATTTTTTCCAACCTACATAGCTTTAATTACATCCTTCATCCATTATAACTATTGGGCTAGGAAATCAAAAGGAGTGGCCTATTTTTAGGAAGGTTTTGCAATCAAAGGTGGATTACTTTGACTAGGGTATTTATAATATGGGATGCTAGTTAAATTGGTTGGATAACCAAGTATGTGTATCCATGCATTAGGGTTATATTTTGGGTATATAATACACAAATATTGAGGAATTTTTTGGTTTGGGTTGGATACATAACCTTGGTTAGTGAATTATGGCTATGGTAATGGCATTTGACTCTACAAAATGTCTTGGTATTATTGGTCTTGAGAAGTAACTTACTATCTACTTATTGAGACCTTTTGAACATAGGGGGCATGCTACTGACTATATCCTTTCTATTAAAAGTGTTGGTATTTGGATCCTTTTCTCAAGTATGATACCTATTGGGTGAAAGGAAACTATTGAGCTCCTGGTACCTACTTTGCATAAGATCCTTGTTGTTAGTTAAACACCTATTATTGGGTCGATAATTGTTATTAAAGTGGCACATGTTGTTGGCTTGGTACTTGAAGTGGCACTTGATATTGGTTTGGAAACTAAAGGGAGATTGACATTTGTTAGTTTGGAAACTATTGAAATTTTACTTGTTGGTTTGGTTACTATTGAAATGACACTTATTGGTTTGGCAAGTGTTGTTATTGACCAACTGGCACATTATGACCATTAGGAATACATTATTAGTTATGTAACATTTGTGATTAAGAAGGTATATTGGTATGTGATTTTTTTGGTATAAATTTTTTATCACCTGTTGAGGTGGCATGGTTTCTATATTTGTTGTAGTGGTAAATTAGTTTATTGTTGGCTCATTTCCCCCTATTACACATTTGAGGAAGTAGTTGGTTGATGAGTGGAGATTACTTATTGATTTTTGTAATAGGCATACCTATTACCCACTATTACAATCCACTCATGTTATTATGTAGAAGAAATTTTTTTGTATTTCTTGGTAGTAAATTAGACCCACCTTGGTTTAAATTTTACTACACTTGCATGTTATTCAAAAACGTTTAGGTGTGGTCTTTTTTTTACCAACATTATATTCTATTCAAATGTGGGATTTATATATATCACCAACCAATATGATTTGGCTAAAAGAGTATATGTTTTGACTTGTGTATCCCAAGGCATCTATTTTTTACCCTATTGATGGAAATATATTAATAAATGGAATATTATAAATATCCCTTGTGTTGAGGTTACAATCTAATTTGATATAGGTTTGGTACACCTATTGTACCTATTACATTTATTCATCCATAATAAATTTTCCTTTTTCGAGTGTATTTTGGTATTTTTGTGGAATTTAGACCAAATATTGGCTATAAGTAGTATATTCATATTTGAATGGTTTAATTCATAGTGCATTATTAGGTGTTCTAATCAAACTACTCAAAATTTTATGTGGGAAGTCTCATGGAAACTTAGCTCCTAATTCAACAGCTCTAACTAGTACTTCATCTTTATTTTCCAAAAAAATAATGTTCAAATAACTACATATCATAGCTATTTTGTGTTTTCATAATAATATAATAACACTCTTATTATTCATTTTTTTCAATGTTAGGCATCATTTGAGCAAGGTATTGTTATGTCTACTATGATTCTTGGCCTGGATAAAGAGTTACAGTTTCCAAATACTATGCCAAAGGGTCATGCCTATTTTCAATGTATGGGATGTTATAATATGGATAAGGATCCATCTCATAAGTGACTCCTCATACAATTCTTTAATAAAGGGGTCATTTCTTACAAAGTTATTGTAGCCAAGATTATACATAGTATTATTATGTGTGTAATGAGCCATGTTTAAATCCATGGATAGGTCATGTGAAAAAAAAAGGGTATAAAGGTAAAATACAACTGAGGTCTAAAAACAAAGGGTCTTCAGCTCTATAAGGACACAAAGGGATAAACAACTAAGTTAGGAAAAGGTAGGGATAACAAACATGAGACTGGTCTATCAAAATGATATTGAATTTCCCAAAGGTAGTTATAATCAAAAACAAAAGTAACATAAAGGCTCAAATTCATTTATGGATAAAGCACTGATTTACCCATAGGTAGTTATAATTAGTTAAAATATTTTCTAAAAAAAGTGTAGCAATTGTGAACTAATATCAATAGATAGTAATGATTTTCCCAAAGGTTTTTATAATCGTACTAAAAAAAAGGCTAGACTTGGAAACACAAATCTTGAATAAGAACTCAAAAGTAAACAAAACTAAGTTAATTAGCTCAGATGACACTCGGTAATCGGTTCACTTAAGACTTAAAGTTTGAATCACAATAATTATTAGAATAATGTAATTAGGACACTCAAAAAACTTGACATAACAAACTTTAAACAAAGTACATGGTAACCACATAGCTCAAATGAACGCTCTAAATAAGGTACAAAAAAATGAGTGATAAATCTAGATAATGGTCTTTTAGATCAAATATGGAACCAAACTAAGTAACAAAATCCAAACACATCAAAATTTGGACAACCTAAGCCCAAATTAGATGAGGCTTCAATGTAAACCTAATTAGTTTAGGATTTATCCTTTGAAAGGTTGAGTTTTAGATTTAATATAAAAAGGCTTGAATGTTCTAAGGAAAAAAGAATAGACAAAAATGGGTAGAGTAACCATGAATTTGAATTAATTGAGGTAAAAAAATAGATTGGAACTTGTTTCAAAAGTGATAAGAGTTTGGAACAAATTTGACAGCATAACAATGCTATTTTAAATAAATGTCATGGCAAATGGTTTTGGAATAAAATATCCAAGTCAAACTTTTGAGATGAAATGGGTAGTGTAATGATGCCCCATTTAAAAAAGAGACACACAAATGGTTTTATAACAAATTTTCTAAGGCAATAATGTGACACAAATGGACAGAGTAACACCACTTAGGCTAAAGGGGTATGAAAACAATGTGAATGTTTTTGGACTTGTTTTGATGAAATGACATAAACAAAAAAAAATAGTCTAAAACTACACATGTAAATCAAATAAAAATATAATTAACACTTATGGATCATCCTATATGCTATAACTAAGACTATATTTAGCCAAAGTTTCCATCGATATACCAATGCTTATGAGGAATTAAGTTTTAATCCAAAAAAGAAAGTATAGGTGTAGATAGACTTTTTATGCTCCCTTTGTCTCTCCAACATTGATATGTGTCATTAAATTAGAGTGAGGAGAACTTCGAATTTTGAAATAAATTCTATGACAAGTGGGGTTTTGACTAAATCTATAAATATTACATATACTAAATGGTCTCAAGTGTAGCTAACACAAGGGTGCAATCATATCAAATGAATCCAAACCACCTATATTACTATTAAAAATTTACTCCTTTACATAAATAATATATTAATTTATTACTTATTGGAGTCCTATGTCTATTTGTCACATGGTTTGGGTACCCATTGGGATGGTTAGGCTAACTTCTCACCACTATCCCATCTAGCCATTTGCCCAATTTGTATACCCCACCATGGAATGGGGTTGCTACAATGTTGGGAGATCAAACCACAAGTAAATTCACCCATAAATAACTCTTTGGGAGGTGATTAAATCCCACCCACAATATAAACACATAAAAGAAATAAATGGAAAAGGAAAGACTTTAGAGGTAATTTATGGGTCACTCAAGTCACTTGGAGCTTGGGGAGAACATGCGCAACATTATTTCTGACACAAATTTTCAAAAAAAGGAAATAAAATACTAAATTTTGGTCACATGATTTCCTTAAATGGGATATGGGATATCATACACATACTAGTTCATAATTTTCCACAAACAAAAAAAATTAGTCTGAGAATGTTGAAATTTAGCTCATAATGAAAACCAACATCAAGTGCAAATGCTCTTAAGAGTTATAACTAAGATTTATATTCCTTTAAATAGATCCAAATATAAGTTTTATTTAAATTCTATCCCCTTGGCATTGTTTTCACTTGTAAACATTTCAAAAACAACTAAAATACAAAGGTAACTAAGTGGATTTTTAATCACCAAACAAAATGTATGTGAGATTTTAATAGTGCTTCAAATTTTCTTATCCACCTTAGGTCCTAAAAATTATTAGAGGGTTTTCCTACTTATAATACCAAAATAAAGTGAGAAAATAACAACTTAATTTGAGATCTTGGCTTTCTATTTCTATCTCAGAAAAAATTGACAATGATTACATAGAGATCGATGCCAATTCTTGAAATCAATGTCAATTTAATCAGATCATTGGTATTTCTTGAAACCACACAAAAACAACTCTATTTTGAAATAAAAATGGATAATAAAAAAATTTAGTACATAAATACCTCATGTATTTTGTAATAAAAAGGTTACATGGATAACTAATGGATCATTAAACACAATAGGAAGGCAAGAAAAAATAAGAAAAAATCAATTTTATCCATGTTCTTGCCTTGCTTTATTTTCTATGGAGAGATCATGGTTGATTCATGAAATCAATTTTTATCTATAAAATAATCATTGATCCATATAAACTTGTTAAAAATACATAAAATTCAAAGCTAAAACTCAACTTATAGATTTTAATGCATCTATTAGAAAAACTAAATATAGCATATCATTATCTTTAGCTATATCGGGTGCTTGGTCTCACTGGACATGCCATTATGTACCTCAGGAGTTATAAGAGTAAAAAATATGTAGATTAGTCTCTTGTTATTCCAAATGATAAAAAATCAAGAAAAATAATTTTTTAATATTAAAGACTCTTACCCAAGAACTAGGGGGAGCATAACATAATAAACAAGAGCAAAAAATAAAGATGAATGTGATACAATTTTCTTAACTCCCTTGTTGTATACGATGCTTAATTATTGGCATAAGAATGTTCATGTTTGACCTATGAAGATTATAATATTTTATAAATTATATTCCAAGGTGGTATAATCTCTTCAATAGTCACTTCTGGCTTGGTGTGAAGCTTGGTATAAATTGGGCATTATAACACTACCTCAAAGGCTTCAAAAAGGTGTTCAAGAAGAATAAACTTACACAAAAAATCTTGTTAAATAATGTGTGGGAAATTTTATTTATATCTCAAATAACTAAATATAACCTTAAGTAGGTTAGGTTCAATTATAGCTTGGGTTGAGTCTAAATTAACCTAGGTTAATTTAGTCTAATTGTGTGTGGGATTAAGGCACTCATGAAATCTTGACACCTCAATTTTAGATATTTGTGAGACATGATAACTCACTTTAGATATTTTTGAGGTGTGAGTCCTATTTTTTAATATTTATGAAATAATAAATCAGTTTGTTAGCTCAATTGACTCTTTTAACTTCATTTTTGTCTAAAATTCCTTTTTTATTAAATGAAATTCATTAATTTGATTTGGAATTTTTATTTAGGAAATTTAGTTATTATTTATGATATTATTAGTCTTGTTTAGTTCTTTTATCTTTTGTAAATTATTTTAAATGTCATGAATTAATACCTTGAAATTACAAAAGTGCCAAATTACTAGATCATAATTTGACTAGGGTTAGAACTAAACCAAGTTAGTGATGCATACAAGATAATACACCAAATAAGCTATCCTCATCAATTTTTAGGTAATTAAATCCCTTACATGATGAATTTGGAAAATTTGGGTGATTTTTATTTTTTAAATGTGTCATTTTCTATAAATTTAACTAAATGCCAGTTTACGCATGAAAATGGGCAAAAATAAGTATCTATAGATACAAGTAGAAGGGTAATATATAGTGCATTTGGTTATAAAATTGTCAGTATATTTTTCTAAATTACCTAAACTCTTACACTATTTACTTGGACCCTTATAGAGTTAAACTAATGTAATAATATCATTTCCTTACTTAGTATTATTTACTAAATTTAACTTTTAGGGTTTAGATTAATTAACCCATGATGTTGTTAGGGTTATCCTACTCCATTTATATTATGGATCCTTCATATAAAATTTAAACGTAACTTGAAAAGTTAAGTTTATTTATCCATTGTATAAAGTATATGAATCATTATGTAAAGAGACCTTGGATGGCTAAGGGCTTAGAAAATTGTAGTATCATTGGAAAGTGATTAAACTATGATATTACATGTTAAAAATACATCTTGTCCTAATATTATACATCTTTCCCTAATATTATTACATGTTACTATGATATTGTAGTATCATTGGAAAGTGATTAATGCTACTTATACATCTTACCCTAATATTATGTTTTGAATGCTTTTGATAATAGGACAGAATGTTTAACTAGATTATTTTCAAATTATTTGGTAATAATTAAGGTTAAAAAATTCAAATAGTGTCATATATGAATTCCCATGATTTTTGTAATAACAAATTAAAAATAAAACCATGATTGATTATATCACTCAGGTAAGGATTGTTGTAGTAGCCTTCTTATATATCATGTTATATTGATTTTTAAGTTGAAATGATATTTTCTTGATGAATTTTAGGTAGTTTCAATTGTTGTATCATTCTGTATTCAAGTTTATTAGGTATTTTTATGGAGTAATAATTATTTGGGTTAACGTTGGGTTGATATTGTTTTTTATCCTAATTGTGACAAATTATGGATCTCATATGCATGAGTCTTGATACTCATAGATGCATGGTATATGGTTTAATAGAAATTACATTTCCAACTTATGCTAACTCATTTATATTTAATGCAATGTAGAAGGTGCCAAAATTTTTAAGGTTAATTTTATTGGTTGTAAACTTATTCTTATTGAAGTATAAATATCTTAGTTTTGTTTATTTTGGTGTACTCAACATACCCACCATTCCTTTTTGGAATAGGGACCCACTATATTATAAAATGTCTAGCCCTATCTTATAAGTCTTATTTAACAATATATTTATATGTTTCACCTAACTTCACTATTTGGAAAACATAAATGAATATGTTTTGATTATTTGGGATAACCTATTTATACTCTTTGCAAAAATTGCATTTACACAAGTTTCTAAAACATGAAAATTTTACAAAGTATTAAGCTCTAAAAAAATAGGTATTCAAAATTTTTTTTTGGAATTATATCTTTGGAAATATTTAATCATTTGTGTACACACATAATATTTTCAAAATTTATCAATTACTAATGATTTATCTCTTGCAGGAACCCATTGAGTCTCAATCTCTCTAAGTGTATGACTTAAGGGGTAAATTAGGAATGGGGTGAGAAAACCATTGGTTCTTTGTAGGATTATTTTCCCCTTGATACCACTTGTTATCTATATAACCATCTCCTAAAAACATTCCCATAAGCTTTGCCTCTTCTTTTTCACCCTCATCTAGTCATTTTTCACCTTCATTAGTCCTTCCCTAGCCTAAAATTATTTTTAATGGTTTATGATAAAATTTTAACCCCATCAACCCTATACTCTAATTGATAAAACTTATTTAGGGTCTATGTCATCCCCTGGTAAACCTACACCAAGACCTAATTTGTTTTTATCAATAACGATATAGAGTCAATTGAGATGACCCTGACAGATAAACTTTCAAAAAAGACTAGGATTAGATCAGATATATAAACACATTCATTTCATCATTTAGTAAGAATATAAGTGAATAATAATAGATAAATATTATGAATCTTCTTATCCACCATTCTACTTGAGGATCATAGCTTAGGGTTTCATAATTTCTTTGGAGATATAGATATTATCTTATGGATAAGTATTTTGATGCATGGATCGGTTGTGTTTCTTAGATTTGATTTATCCTTATCATACTTACATACCATAACAACCTATTTTGAACCACCTTATCTAAGGGAGATAATGAGGATCGATGGGTTTTTCTTCAAAGGTAAGTATTCCTAACTTTGTTCTTCCTTTGTAAGAGTAGATAGATCCCTTGGCTAGGTATAGTAGATCCATATTAGTCATGACCCTAGATATATAATGTATCAATAATCAAAAGTTTAAGTAGGATTTATGTTCTCTAATCTATGATTGATTTATAGATTAGTTGCATTTCCATTTGCATACATTATAGTGAACCCAACGTGAATCTAACCTTTGCAGGTTTTCTTTCATGCCATAATTTGTTATAATCATATTCTATTTTTATATCTTTATAGTACTATATCAAACTAGTCATTATAGTTATAAATTTATGTCATAGGTTAAACACATAGTCACTTCAACATGACTCTATTTTGTTTGTGCAAGTCTTCACTAATTATAGGTTACTGGATCAAGTAGTTCGACGTAGTATTCTTATTCAAGTCTAGACTAGCATACATAGTTAAACATGTAGACTCTATCTACTATTTTCTATTTTAGACATACAAGTTAATAAACACTATAAAATAGGTTGACTCTATTCATTATTTCTTCTTTAGCACATATGGTTTTACAAACTTGGTCAAACTAATCAACCCAGTTGGCAGAAATTGAAAGTAGCATTTAAGCATCTCTGCATAAAAATTTGCAATATAAATCATCTTCAAGGCCACCAAAGTTCCTTTATTTTATCTCTATTTAATTCCATTTCTTCCTTTAGTACTATTTTTCACAAGTTTGCAGTCCATAATACTACAACCCTATAGTCAACTAGGTTGACCTAGTTGACTTAGTTCTATAGTTTGTCTTTTGTCTATGAGACATAGTTAACTTGTTATACTTTCTTCTTAGAGACCTTGCTTCTAAAAAATAGCAATGACCTAGTAGACTCTATTATGTATTTTTTGCATATAGTGTCACTTGAACTAACTTTGTACTATTCTCAATCAAAGAATTAACATTTATTTGTTAGTAATTAATTCACATTTTATTTTTAGTTATTTTTATGCTTAAAGTAAATCACATAGCCTAAATAGGTAGTTTTTAAAATTACCATTTTATTTACACTATTTTAATCTTTTTCACACACTACCAAACCACTTTACATTTAAAAATCATTAAAAATTTATCTTCCAAAGGACTACCTACTTGAATTTAATCACCAAGGAAGAAGCCAACTTGGTTTTATAGCCAAGTATAAATATGTGGTTAATGGTATATATTGGCAAATCACCTAAAATCCTTATCACTGAGGGATTGTGAAGTGAGGCGGTAGGCTCCAATACCAATCTAGTACCATTATTAATGCATATCCCTTTCAACCTAAACATCCTGAAACCAACCTTAGATTACTTTCTAGTTCCCTATTTTCAGCCAACTTTCCTATCACATTAAAATCAAACTTTCTAATAATCAAATAACACTTAGGGTGACCAATTATTTAGAATTTAAGTTTTAGTTACTACTTGCTCTTTTATCATTGTGTGTTGTATTTTAAAACTTTCATTGACTAGAATTGGTGTAATGTTTGTGTTATGTGCTCCAATTGGATCATTCACATTAATACAATTATTTATATGTTTGATTTCATTCTTGCTTTAAATTATCTTGAAAAAACAATTTCCTATTTTACAACACTATCATCTTGGTTAATATAATATATTATATACTATTCCATATTTTTTCAAGTCATACATAGTCAACTTGCATGATTATGTCTTCTTATCCCCCTATTCAGTTATATGTTTAGTAATACATAATTAACCTATAAGATTATGTATCCTTATCATATTGTTTAAAACTTCATGTCTACAATACATAGTTGACTTATATAACTGTGTATCCTTATCTATATGTTCTCTTCCCTAGGTTACAAAACATAGTCAATTGATTCAAATTTGTATTCTATTTTTGAATTTGTCTTTTCATTATCATTTTACTTTTAGATTTTTTATTTCATCATTAACTTCTTGTTTGATAAAAACACAAAATTGAACTCGAAAAATATGATGAGCTTTACCAATCCCAATAGGTTTTTCCATAAACATCTTGTGGATTACACTTTAGATGAAAGCAATGTGTATGTGGACACTTACACTACAAATTATGGGACTCCTCCTCATTCCTCTTCAGTTTATAACCCTACTTTCTCCTTATAAGATCAACTTGAATTAGATTATACTCTAGAAATGCTTTTCTTCATTAATGAGTTTCTTCAACATAGGGAAAAGACCCTTCCACTATTTACACTGTAATGATAATTAGTCAAACAAAAAAACCCCAATCACCTTCCCTCACATTCTCTCACAGATTTAGGGTGATACCTTCCTTATTTCTCAACCTCTCCCTTCTATTATGACTCATTATCATACTATGACCTCTTCTTCATTGATTTATTCCACCTCCATCATAAGTATTTCTACTAACATGGTAGGTTCAACATTTAGTTATCCTTTTCCAAGACCCACCCTTCTCAATCGATCCACAAGTGCATTGTTTTCTACCAATGGTAATTATACCACTAGTGCTTATTTTTATTTTAATCCTTCTACTAGTGTATATTTTGATACACATGCTAATAATGCCACTAGTGCCACCTCTCCTACCAACACCTCTCCATCCACTAGTGCCACACATGCCACTATTCATATTAGTACCCAAGCCACTAATACCAATGCTAATGCTTCACATGTCACACAACCTAGTCAAAATACCACTCAAACCCATCAAATCTTATTATTAACTCTTAATCAAATGAACACTTTCAAAGATAATAATTCAAACCAAATGATGCAAATTCATAATCACTTTATTCATCTTTAAAATTAACCTCAATAAGTTATATGGGGAGCACAAAATCAAAATGACCCCCACCCCCCTTAAGTATTCTAATAGAAACCTTATTTTCTAATCACCTTTTGTTAACAAAATGATTAAACATATTAAAAATGAACCTCTTACACCTCAAATTGATAACATAGATATAACAAGTATCACACCTATAATTAGTTACAATGGGTCAATTGATCCTAATTTACATTTAAAAATGTTTGGCAATCTTTACAAAGATTGAGTCAAATTAAACACTTTTGATGCTATAAAAATCCTAGAAAAAACCCTCTCTAAAGATGATTTATATTGGTCTAATCAAATAAAGTACCATTATATAACTAGTTTAGAATATATAGTTAATGCTCTAGTCCAATAATTTCAAACTATTGACCTTCCTGGGAATACCTTGGCTAATTTTATCAATTGAAAGCAACTTGAAACCAAAAATACCCAATTTTTCATCAAATGGTGGAAGACCTTGTTTAATAAGTGTGATCATAACATGGTGTATGATAAACTCTTTCATCTAATTACTAATTTTATTTCTCTCAAGTTACAATATTGGGTTAGGAATATCTCTTTATGAACTTCAAAAGAAGACCTCGACCAAGCCAAGCACCAAGATTTTATCATGCATCAGTTTGATCCATCATAGCCTCTTTTGGGAACTTGCATGCTCATCAAAAAAAAAATCATGCTACCAATGATGGTGTCATTAATTCCTATGATATCATTCATAACATTAAAACTATTTCTACCAATCCTTCTTTGGAGCAAGTTTTCCTTTTAAATCACACCCTTGATCCTCAATATTTTCAAATAAATAACATCAGTGTTTATAAGACATTATCCTTAGTATAACTCCAAAAGCATCTACCAAGGCTTCTTATATGATATCTTGACTCCACTCACCATATGAAATCACGGTATGATCCATATAAATTTTGTTGGTTTCATGCTATTTAGGGTCACTCTCATGATACTTGTAAGCAATTACATAGCTTAGCTATGTATTTCCTCCTTGGTCTAAATCTTGATCATGATTCCCTCAATCATAAACATCAACAAGATTATGACATTGCATTAAAATCTCATGAAATGCAAAATAAAGAACAAACTTTGAACTAGGATAATGCTCATCTAGCCATCTATAAATACCCTCTTCCTAATCATGAAGATAATAATAACAAGCCTACTCCTTCCACCAATAATGTTGAAAGTATTACAAACCAACCTCTTAAAGAGAATGTGGTAAATATGAATAATATGTAAAGGGTAATTTATTTCATTAATTCTAATCTTACACACACATACCAATAATCCCAAACTTTTTATGTTATCCAAGATTCCTCCCTAACTCACCTAATAGATTTAGGGTAAGAGGACCTTATCTATTTTTAATAACCTATTACAACTCCTCCATTAGATAAAAATTATCGTACTATTTATAAAATTTCCCTAACCTATCTACCCATCAACAACATTATTCAACCTTCTAATACCACATCTTCAAATTTATCACAAGATAAACCTAAATTAACTACTCCATATTCTCAAGACAATCAATTTATTTGTCCCTAAACTAAACAAAAAATGTCTTATCAATACAAGTTTACATTCATTTCTAATCCTCCTTCCTAGGAGATCTTACAACATTATGAACCTCTATCCAACAGTCCACCAATGGGTTATGACAAATGGGACCCTATCATGGAGCTTACCAATTTCCCAGCTTAAATTACCTTTCTTGAACTCATGCAGAATTTTCTACATCATTGTAAGCACCTTATACAACTCTTATTTTAAATGAACATCCCCCATCCTCCACTAGCAAGATGTGAAACTAACTTATCTAGGCCATAAGATATTATCTTACAACAATGCGAAGAGATGTCTATACATGTTGATGAAATAATAAACATTTATCTTTCTCAAAAATTTCCTATTGTTTCTATGATCCCATATTAGATTATCCTTCATGTAGATGATCCTCCACTATTTATAAGAATCCAAATCAATGATATCTAAGTTAAATGTGCTTTGATTGATGATGGTACTTGTGTTTCCTCCCTCAACTTCATTAAAACCCTAAGATATTTTGAGTGTAATATTAAGTCCATATGAAACATGTGTCAAGGTAATGATCAAAGGCAAATTTTTCTTTTAGGTTGTGTGTGGCTCCCTATTTCCATCCTACCTATCACTTGAAGGTTATGATTTTCAATTTTCCCCTTTCCTATAATATCTTTTTTGGTAGGTCTTGGACTCATCGCATGAGGACTATGACCTCTTCTACCTACCAAGTGTCAATTTCCCCCATAATGGTGATATATATAGGATTCAAGGGGACACCAACCCATAAAATTTTAAATAATTCCAATACAGTGGTCTATTCAAAATTCTAACCCTTGAACCCTTGCCAAGTGTTCCATTCTAAGAATCTCAACATTTTAATTTCCCCATAAACTCTATGTGAGAATATCATGGTCACCTAAAACTCATCAATAAAATACCGTCTAACCTCTTAGAATTTGATGATGATGATGATGATCCAAATGAGATTAACCTCAAGATAAAAACTTTAGATCTCTCTCCTCATCTCATTGTCTAGCTTCCACCATCTTTGAATCCTCATTCTCATCAGCCACCTATCGATGATATACCTATGGTCTTAACTAAAAATTGAAATTATATTCATCATGCAACTAAGAATGAGAATTTCATACATACCTACACTATCAACCTTCATACACCTAATTATGATGATGTTTATACTATATATTATTCATTTCTAGGAGTTTTTGTTCTAGCTAAAGATGTTGAGATCCTTTGTTATTATTATTATTGTTGTTGTTGTTGTTGTTGTTGTTGTTATTATTATTATTATTATTATTATTATTATTATTATTATTATTATTATTATTATTATTATTATTATTATTATTATTATTATTATTTGTTTTAGTATTTCCATTCATGTCATCACATTTTATCTTATATAGTTCATAATTTTAGCATTGTTCCTCTTGTTCATAGGGTAGAGATAACATATTCACATGACACACCTCTAGTTTATGAAGAACCACTTAGTGCCATGCTATGACTAGTCCTTATTATTTTGATAGCTACCAGGATCCTTATACCCTGATTTCCCCTAAGAAGCTTGTTATCATCTTTAATCCCTTTGTATATCCTACTCCTCCCTCAGATAAAACCTAGTTTGGATCCTACTCCTACTCTATCTTTAACTAAGCCTCATCTTATACCTGATTCTATTTCTCCTTCCAATGAGCCTCACCTAATTTCTCCACCATCCCCACATCCCTTTGGTGATGGAATAATTGTTTTACCATATCTTGATCCCTTGCCTACCCAATGGGTTGATCAACCTTACTATGACATTCATAGAGTTATTAGTCATTGGAATAGAGACTGCCTCTATACTAGCCTTCCATGGCTTCTACTTCTACTCCCTCTATTAGTAAACCCACAAAGTATACTAAAAAGTGTATCTATTGATTCCATGACATAGATAACCATCCCTCAACTCATTTTCAAAATATTTGATAATATATCGACATATTTCACCCTACTCTTCCATAGCCTATAGATAAAGTTATACCCCCTCCCAAGTTATTACCTGAGTTTATTCCCAAATATGGAGAGGTATATTATTTATGGGACTAGTGTGGTTCTCATCACACTAATCATTGTTGTATCTTCTAGTAGCATCTTCAAGATCACCTTATGACCATTATTGCACCTACTATTACTCCTCCCATAGGTTACCCATGTAATAATTCTCCTCATTCTTCCCCTATGGTCCCTTCACATGTGATCCCTTCTCTACCTATGGTTCCTCCACACATAGAATCTTCTCCACCTATGGTTACCTACCCACCCATGGATCCTCCTTCACATGTGGTCCCTTCTCCACTGATGGCTCCTTACTATCCCATTTATATTCATTCTCATAAGTATTGTATGGATGATCCTTTTCATGAGCATGATCCTTCTATTATACCTACATTTTTTGTAGATGAGATTCACTATGAGATCATTTCATAGCTTTCATTAAAGATTAATGAGGCCCTCACTACAGTTAGGATCCATATTCATAAGGATTTATCAAATGTTATGGATAGTGTTTGTGGATAGATTTACCAATATTTATGAACATAACATGGTGTTTTTCATTTTATTCTTCACTATGGTTTTGGATTTAAAATGTGCTCCACTTTAATATTTATCTACTTTATATCATTTGACTCTATGTCAAAATTTTGTTTCATTTATATCTCTTACATGGATTTATATATTTTCACATTATGTGTTATATATGGTTTCCTTTCTTTCATTTTCTATTATGGATTCTTTTACATGCTTATATTTAATATTTAATTTCTTTATATGGATGCCTTTATCTTTTCTAATGATTATTCATTACCTTATCTCCATATCATAGATAATTATTATTGTGACTTGGTTATACAAACCTTGTTCACCTTAGTAAATATTTCTTTACCATGTGATCAGTTAGCAAATAAGTCAATCATTATCTATTTTATTGGTCCCCTCTGTATCTCCCCTTAGTCCCCTTATTTCCTTTCATAACTAAGCATACACATGGTTGAAACTTGAGATAACAAACTAATTCATAGGTAAGCCTAAGTGTTTTAGTCAATCATGTCTTTGGATACTTAGCTTCCTTTAGCCAAATTCTAAATCTCAATCATGTGTATCACTTTTATCACTTATGTTGGTTATTCCAAGTATATATGGAGGAGGAATATTAAAATCCATAAAAATTTAAAATCCAAATCATTTAACAAAAGGCAATGATACAAAAGGAAATATTCAAAATTCAAAATTCAAATCATACTAAAATACATTATTCAAATTACATTTATTTATTCTAATAAAATCTCAAACTCCATTTTTGGCCTCATGATAGAGTCAAGGTCTATTAGGGTATAGTATGATATTAGAATGGATAAGGAAAATAAATAAATATTTTAGTGTTACTTACTTTCTCACATAATTACCCAATCTTCACAATAGACTGATAGCTCTATAAGAGATCCTAAGGAATGGGGAACATGTTATGGGAAGGTTGGTCCACTTTATTTTTCTTATTCATCCAACCAACATGATTTTATCTTAGTATCTCACTACTAATCATATACATCTTTGTGTTTATTATGAACATGTATCCTTTGTATATTGATGGTCACTAGCCACTTAGTGTATTTTCTATGTCTTTAGTGTACCTCATATTTCCTAATGTCTTATAATAGACACATACATCATTATTTTTACATTCCCTCTTTCATTTACAACATTATTAATATTTCCACTTGAAAAATATTGTTTTGTTAACTAATAATCCCCCTAGGGATTCTATTTGTGAATTGCATTGTAAGATGATGGGTAAGATAGGCCTTCCTCACAAATTACCACATTACAAACATCTCTTTTTAAAAATAGTTCCTAGTTATTTCCACCTCATTTGTGTTCCCTTTTTTATTTGTAGTGTAGGACTATGGATAGGACCAGGCCTTCCTCATAAAATATTCCAATACCTAAGTCATAATCAAATTATATGGGTCAAATTTGAGATAAGTAGTAATCGATTATAAGTTACATGTCATTAACATGCTTACCATCTTTATATAGTATTTTTTATGATTAATTCATTGATATTTAACTTTTATCTTCTTATTTTATGATTACATGAATGATTGCAACCATTTTCTTAAATTTTTCATACTTCCCAAATTGAATTAGTGCGATCAATTTTAGTTTATTTTTCCAATTTTACTTCTCTTTTATACTTTCCAACATGATTTAGTATGATTGATTGAATTAATTATTTGGTTTTTATACCATTTGGTTTTATTGTGCCTTCCATTTTATTAAATTATTTTCATACTTCCTAATGTGATATAGTGTGATTTTACTTATTTCAACTTAGTACAAATATTTTACATGGTTTAAAAACTTCTGTTACCCTTTTTACCATATTTGGTTTTTTATATTTAGTCATGTTTTTTTATTACACATTTCCCCTCATGATATAGTGTGTAGTACATTTTTTATTGATTATACTTTTCCAAGTCATTATTTCCTTTTTCTTTCTAACCATGCATGTGTATCACACAATTCTAGAAAATAAAACACACAACATATATTTCACATAGCATATACAATAAAAGATAAATACATGTGTTAGAAATAATTATTTCCATGCATCAACATACAAAATCAATTAAAAACTCATGAGATCAAATCCAAATATCAAAACCTATATATATATATATATATATATATATATATATATATCATGTGCTTTATACAAGACAAGGTACAAAATATAAAATAAGTATAGCTCTAAGGTTGGGCCCCATCATGCCTATCCTATAGCCTAGCCATGTTTCCCATAGATGCCTAGGACTATCCCCTCTACATGGTATGCTATAACGAGGTAGTCTTGGATCTCAAACCTACTACTTATCCCTATAAATCAGCCACTTGGGCCTACACTTATCCAAGCTAGATAGTGGTAGCCATGAGTGCCCCTCTCTCTTGAACCAAGGCCTATTAGGCTTATAAATCTCTCTCTCCCACCCCTACCAGTGGTTGTAATCCATCCCCACATCTATAAAATTACCTCATGGCCTCCCCCACCAGTCTAAACTAGCCCACCTAAGCTAGGTCAAACATAAAAATAGGATCATCCAACATAGTGGAGTTATATAGAGCTAACACACCATCCAAAATGTCATGATGCATAACCATAACTAGATATCCCCATCTGATCTTCTTTATCTTGGGATATACAAAACCAAAACTTGATAGACATTAGATCACACATAGATATCTTAAAACAATCTATCTATCTACTATAATCACATGCAACTAGTGTCTTACATAAAAGATTAAAATAAAAATTATAACATTTGTCACTAGTGTTAGTGTCACCAACCATTGTCTCCACATCTACTCATCCACTGAGCACGGTCTCTCCATCTACTTGACCACTGAATTACTCATCTATAAGTCACCTATACACCAATGCAAATCCAAGACTCGCCACTTGAGAATGCCATGATCCTCACCTAAGATGTGCCTCTATGGACTAGTTATGTTTTGGAGTGGTTATTGGGTCATCATGTATTATAACCCTCACTTATGCCTACTCTCATTGGTGGTGCCTCCATTTGTGGTATGGTTAGGGTGGTTATTGCTACTGATACTACTTTTATGGTGCCTATTATGGGCCTACATCCACATCCATCTCATCTCCTCTCACTATCACTTAATATCATGCTCAACTAGTCCATGGTCTATCATTTCATAGCCTAATCATAGGTATCTACAATAATACTCCTCCTCTTCCTCTCTTCTTTAGATATCTAGCATGTTGTGCTCAATAAGTAACCACTACTAGAGGGTCCACTAGGTGTGGGAGTCTGAACTACCTTGTTAAGCATGCCACCAGTTATGGCTCTACCCATGAGGTTTAATGGCCCATGATCCACACTCATGTCAACCCTATAGTAACCATCGACCAACTAGGCCATATAATAGAAATATGTGTGTAGGTATGCCAAATGATCTCCCCTTATGTGATAGTTTAAAATGCTATCATATGGGACATGGCCTATGTTACATGGTCCTACCTCCATCTTATGACCCAAGATAACCTATCATCAACCATATGGGGCAACCCAACTGGCTGATACATGGAAAACCTCTCATATATCCAAGCACTCAACAAAAAAATAGAACCCATGGTCTTATACCCTATAAATAGCATCCCATACATATCATGCATGAGCTAGACCCAAATGATAGCCCCAAAATCATAGAGTACCCCCTAATCTAATATAGACTGACACAAGGCTATCGTATAATGTGGTACTTTTTTGTTTGAATTGTGACACAACACTCATTCTATGATAAGTCTAATCATGGCCTTTCGGATGTCTAGAATCTCTATAATATATACATCAACAAACTCACCTTCAATCTAGGTTATATCTTATCTAATCACATCACCCATTAGGTTAGTGCTCACCTTTCCTCTATATCATCTAGTGTTCCAATGATCACTAGTGTCCCTCTTATCAACAGTCCTAGTAGTACATGGACATCCTTTAGTGTGATAACCACGTCTATGGTATCCTCATCCACCACCCATTAAAAAATTTGGTCAACCATTCCCATGATATAAGGAACATGATAATGAGATAAACACTAAGTAGGATTCACCTAATCTCCATGATATCTCCAAATCCTAGTATAACTAGTCGTGCTTTGTCTATATTAGTCAATCAATCTAGTAGGTCTAAAAACCATGATGAATCTATCAAGTGTAAATACCTCTAGCATATCTATAAAATATCAAACAATAAAGGATGTATCAGATCTTCATGTTATAAATATTTAAAATACATTCTTAAAATTTTATAAATTAGCCACTTAAATCAAATTATTTAATTTAATTTTTTTATTTTCTATAGAATCAGCCAATTTAATACTAAATTGGCCATGTATTTTATTTGTGATACTAAATCAACCCCTTCTTATTTCCACTAAATTATACATATTATTGTTTTATAATACTATATCAACCCTATTATACATAATCAACATTATTTTATGATACTACATCAGCCCTATCCAACAAACTAGGTCAGCCCTGTTATACACAGTTGGCTTTATCCTCTTTACAAACTAAGTTGGCCTATTACTACACAGTCATCCACCCATTAGCCTACTACATCAACCTACTTTTATGCATTCATCCCTATCTTTTTGGCTTTCCTTACAAATGAAGTTAACCAAGTTTACTCTATTCTTCCACAATGATGACTTTTTAACCATTTACCATAAATGCCTTAGTAATTTATTGGTCCAACTTCTTCCTACCCAAATACCCATAATTTACCTAAAATTTTCCTAATATTCATTCTAGTACCTATATTTTATCTACCAATTAATTTTCTATGTTTAGCTTAATTTCAAATAAAAATATTCAAAATTTTGAAATTTCTAATTGTTTACTTATGCTACACTCTTTATGGTCACTATGCATCCTCCTTGTCTCAGTTTTTGTCTCCTCATAATGATAGATTTTTAAAATCCAATTAGGTATCTCAAAGCTCTATTTTCTTCAAATAGTAAAAATAAATGAATGAATTATTTTTCACCCTATTTATATTTACTATTCAAAATTATTTACCTTTCAAATATTTACCACCAGATTTTGTATTTTGATCATATATTTGTTTTTACTAGATCTTTTTATTGAACCATAAGATGATCTAGAATCCTGACATTGTAGATAATCTTTTCACCTATTATATGTATATGTTGAAAAAAAATTGATTTTATTCTCTTTTTTTTATAACTTCTATAAGTTCACCTAATGTTACCTACATTGAACACCTTCACATTTCTTTCATCTCCTTCTTTATCTATAGTACCATGGTAAGTAAAGTTATGTGTTTTTTAATTCTATTCTTTCAATTATCTTATTTTATCATTTCTAGAATTTTTAGCTTTAACACTGTGTGTTTATATGTTATTTATCAAAGCACCATCCCTTGTTGCACCTATGTGACACATGATGAGATTTGAGTGGGGAATATGTATACATATAATATTTTCAAAATTTATCAATTACTAATCCTTTCTCTCTTGCAAGAACCCATCGAGTCTCAATCTCTCTTAGTGCATGCCTTAAGGGGTACATTGGGAAAGGTGTGGGTATACCATTGGTGTTTCACAAGATTGTTGTACCCTTGACACCACTTGTTATCTACACATTCATCTCTTAAAAACATTCCCCTAAGCTTTGCCTCTTCTTTTGAACCCTCATATAGTCATTTTCCACCTTCATTATTACTTCCCTAGCCTAAACTCCTTTTTTTAGTTTATAATATAATGTCAACCCCATCAACCCTATACTCTAATTGATAAAACCTATTTAGGGTCTAGTTCATCCCCTGGATGACCTAGACCAAGACCTAATTTTTTTATCAATAATGATATCGATTCAATTGGTCCAAACCTATCGATGAAACTTTTGGAAATGACTAGGGTTAGATTTAGCTATATAAACACCTCCATTTCTTCATTTGTTAGGAAGATAAGAGAAGAAGCATATATATATATTACACATCTACTTATCCACCATTCTACTTGAGAAGTATAGCTTAGGGTTTCATACTTTATTTAGAGATACAGATCTTATCTTTTAGAGAAGTTTTTCAAATGAATAGATAGGTTGTATAGCCTAGAGTTGATTTCTCCTTGTCATCCTTACATACCACAACAACTTCTTGAAATCACATTATCCAAGGGAGAGATTGAGGCTCAGAGAGTTCATATTCAAAGGTAAGTATTCCTAACTTTGTTCCTCCTTTGTAATAGTAGATAGATATGCATTTTTACTTCTATCCCATGCATTAGGATTCCATTTACATTTATGTGAGTATATGTTTTCTATGCATGTTTAAATTTTATGTTTATTATGACTACTTTATGCCAAAAGATTTGGTGAGCACTAGATTTTTCTACTTTGATTTTATCATTTATACATTAGTGAATATGAAAACATAAGACCTAGTTAGATTTATTGCATAGTTTTGTTTAACTGAAAGCTTTGGAACCCTCATTGGTGATATTATTATGTTAAGAGATCCCTTGGCTAGGTATATCATATTCATTTGGTCATGACCCTGAATATCTAATGTATCAATAATTATAAGTGTAAGTAGGATTTATCTTATTTGAGATAGGATTGATTTATACATCAATTAAATTTACCTTTGCATACACTTTGCACCTATGTAAACCTTTATGAAAAATAGGTATTCAGACTTCTATTTACAAGTTTCATTTGCATGTTTTGTTTTTAAATTATGTTCATAGATTGGGTCCTCATAATTTTATCTACCAATTATTAAAATTTTTGACATTTATGTTTGTTTTATGATCACTCTTTGGGAACTAGGTCTTCAAAAAAATTCATTTCAATATTTATTCTTCAATGAAAATGTTTGAAATTTGCATTTCATAATTCATATAATTTGGTCTTCAAATTTGGTCTTTGGGATTTTAGTCTTTAGAAATTTTATATTTTATAGAAAATGTTTGTAGTTTAATATTTGGCATTTAATCTCTAGAACTTACTCTTCAACAAAAATGCTTGACAAAAATTCTTGATGAAATTATTTGGTAAAATAGCCCCAAAAAATGTTCATCATTTAGTATTTGGTATTTACATCTTTGACAAGAATATGCAACAAAATATTTTGAGAATAGGTATTAAAAAATTTTGTGTTTAAAAAAATTATTCATCAAAAGTGTTTAGAACTTTTGATTTGGAAAACACAACCCTCATAGCCTTTAAAAAATAACACCCACCATAGGTCTTCAAAAAAAAATTATAAGATGTGTTCACTTTGTAAGCAATCAGGTTAACACTTTTTTAATGCAACATCTAACTCATAACTACAAAGATCCCCCATAGGATAGGTAAACTAGAATTAAAATATCAATATAATGAAACTTGGAAAAATACAATGATGTGGTATTCTTCCTAACATCTATAGTGCCTATGTGGCATATCCACCAAAACTAAGTGGCAAAGTTTGAATTAAACAAGTGATAGAGATGTTGGATATTAATGGTGAGTGAAATATATTTGAATGATAAAATATATATAAATGAAATGAAAACAAACATCATGCTCATGATCATAAACAAACTTTGATCTCATTTGGCTCCTTTAGAATAAGCCATAGCTACCTATGTTTGAATCTTGAAGTGTAACTAAAAGACCCGAGACACTAAATTAAAGAACCAAAACTCTGTAATCTTAATGAATTAACTATGGGTCCTCATACAAGAAATTTAGAGGAACCCTACCACCATTTATATTATTTATTAAGGATTTAATTGAACATAAAGACACTATATTTAAAATAACAATATTCAAAAATGAATATCTCAATTACTTAGTGTTATGGGAAGTAATTCATCAAGTGGATATACATAATTGTGAAGATAATTTGACACCAACATAAATAAAATTGGTTGTATACCTTATCCCTCTCAAGTGATATGGATTTAATTTTTTATTGGCCAAGCATGAGGTTATTACATGCATATACCTATTTTGAGACCTACTCTTCACTATCAAAAGTGACTGGGGGTGCACTCTTACATCACCTAGAAAATAAAATTATTTCCACCTACATCTCAAGAGATGAATTCCATAGGTATTATCCCTACCTATTTTTCATGTTACATATTATTTACACAAATTGGTTTCATGTAAAAATTAAAACTTAATTGATAAAACATTGATCAAATGGATCATTCCTAAGGAGACCGTTATCCTCAAGGATAAGTAGTCGGTGCCTATAACTAAGTTTTGGATGGGATTATATATTGTTATGGCCCTTCTAAACTAATTATATAGCTACCCAAACATTAGGTTCCTTCACTTTGAATGGGTTATGTATACACATAATATTTTTAAACTTTATCAATTACTGATGCTTTCTCTCTTATAATAACTTATCGAATCTAATCTCTCGAAGTGCATGCCTTAAAGGGTATACCAGTAAAGGGGTGGGTAAAACATTGGTGCTTCACAAGATTGTTGTCCCCTATCCACCAATTAAAACCAACATAAACCTATCTTATATAATTCCCTAATCTTTGACACCACCCTCACTCTCTTCCAAGTAATTCATCGCCTCAAACAATCCCTACCTAATAAAAAACTCTTTTTGACTTTTATCAAACAAATTTGGCTTGGGCTGACCCTATACTTAAAATATATAAGCACATTATAAGATTAGGTCAGCCTCAACTTACCCAATCTGATACCTAACTAATTTATTTATTTAATGATAAAGGTTGATTGGGCTAACTCTACTAACTAAAAATTCATAAGAGTTTATGGTTAGATCCAATTATATATACACATATTTTTCACAATTTCATAGAGAGATAAGGAGTAAATCATTATTTATGCATCTACTTATTCACCATTCTACTTGAGTATCCTTTGATTAGGGATTAAATACTACACTTGGATATATGAATCTTGTCTTGTGAGAGAAGCCTTTTGGATGCATAGGAGAAGTAGGTTAGCCTAGAGCTTACTTATCTTTGGTATCCTTACAAACCATAATAACCTCTTGCAAATCATGTCATCCAAGGGAGAGATTGAGACTTGATAGGTTTATATTCAAATTTAAGTATTATTAACTATTGATCCTCCTTATTAAAGTAGATATATTTACATTTGTTAGCTTTAATGATTCCTTCTCCATGCATTAGGATTACCTCTACATTGACTTGAGTAGAGTTCTTCTATGCATGTTTACTTTTATGTTTATTACCCCCATGTTGTGCCACATGATTTGGTGAGTACTAGAATAGGATTTACTTTAACTTTATCATTTACTTGTGATTAAGAAAATGTAGGACCTAGCTAGGGTTATCACATGGTGTTCCTTGACTAGAGGATTTGGAACCCTCTCTAGTAATATTTTTACGGTAAGGGACCCCTTGCTTAGGTCTAGTGGATCCATATTGGTCATGACCCTGATTGTCTAAATGGATCAACAAATAGATGGGATAGTGTGATTTATATTCTCCAAGATGGGATTGATCTATAGATCAACTTTACTTTCCCTTGTATATATTTTAGTGAACCCAACATGAATCTAACTCTTTCAAGTTTTCCTTTTACCTTCATTTATTATCATCTATTATATATGTTTTATTTGTATAGTACTAGATCAAATCTATTGATATAGTCTAATATTTTTGTGCATAGATTTAACACAGTCACTACGATCAACTCTATATTTATTTATGTAGTTTATCTTCAACAATAGGTAATTGGATAAATCAACTCAACTGGGTTTACTTCATTAAATCTAGGTTTTTAGACTCAATCAACCCAATCAACCCTATTAGTAGATTAAAATTATTTATCTAAAAAAATAGTATAAAGGTAATAACATCAATATCTTCAAAAATTATTAGGTTAATTCTTACCTTTTTATTAATTTCTATTCTTTGTTTACAGTCCTATTTTTTATAGTTTTTGGTATATAAAATTGTAACCCTACATGAAATGGGTCAACTAAATCAACACAATTCTATAACTTGTTTTCCTATCTAGAAGACTCAGTCAACCTATGTTCTTATGTATTTTACTTCAACAAATAGCATCAACCTTATTTATTTTGTTCTACATTGTTTACATATAGGGTTGCCTAAACTGACACTATACTCTTCAAACAAAGGAATTAACTTATCTTGTTCGTAATTAATTTAATTTTCATATATTTTTCTTACTTAATTAGAGTAACATGAAAAATAAATAGGATTTTTTAAATTTATTGATTTATTCACACTATTTTTCTCTTTCACATAGACTTCCAAATCACATAACATCAAAAAACATTAAACAAATTCTACCGAAGGTCTACCTACTTGTATTTCATTAACAAGGGGGAAGCCAACTTGGTTTTGTGGCCAAGTATAAATATGTTTTTGATGGTATATATTGGTAAAACACTTGATACCCTTATCATTGCAATATTTTGAAGTGAGGGGGTAGGCCCCAATACCAAGCCCCTTTTGGCCTCAACTACCTGAAGCCATCCTTAAATTATTTTTTAGTTCCTTCTTAAAGATAAATATTTATCACATTTATTTCAAAAATTATTATAACTTAAAATATTTAGGAGTGACCTCCTAGATTAGAATTTATATTTTTATTGCTTTCTCTCTGATAATTTCATGTTCTCTTACAAAACTTATATTATCCAACATTAGTATAATGTTTGTGTTGTGTACCAAAACTACATTGACTAGATCAATACAATTATTTGTGTATGCTTTTTAAGGATTATATATAATACAACTAGATCATCTATAGTAAGAATTGTTAACGCCTCTCTCTACCTTTAGTACACAGTCGATCTATTCGATTGTGTCCCTTATAGTCTATATTTTCCCATTGAACACAATTGATCCATTCAATCCAGACTATTTTTTTTGTTTCCCTTCAAGACGTAGTCAAACTATCCAACTATGTGTCTTTTATACTCTCTCATTTTACCATATGTAGCAAATAGTTGACCAATTTGACTATTTTTTTGTAGTCTATTTTATTTACTATCCTACAAGAAAATACTAACTAATTTGACCATATATCTTTCTGATGGATCTTTATTTATACCAATTTTTAAATATATCTCCTTCATATGAATTTATTTTTTGAGGATAATACAAAATTGAATCAATTAAACATGATGAGTTTTACCAACCCTAATAGGTTCCTTAAGACACATCTTATGGCACCCACTATGGATCAAAGCACTATATATGTTTTCACTTACACCACAAACTATGGACTCCTCCCTATTCTTCCTTAACTCTTAACCCTTTATTTTCTATAGAAGATGATTATTATCTTGAATACACCATAAAAATTCTTTTATACATTAATGAAAACCCTCAACATAAAGGAATAGATCCTTCAACCATATATAATCTCATGATAGGACCTCATATAGGAGAACCCATTCACCCTTCCTTACCTTTACCCAAGGATTTATGGGAACCCCTTTCTTTAAATCCTAATATTTTCCCTCTGTAATGTCTCCTTCCCATGCCATGACATCATCTTCTATGTCTTCTTCAATCTCCATGCTAAGCATTTATACCAACATGGTAGGTTTAACTTCTAGTGGGATTTTTAAAAACATCCACATCCTTAACCATGCTACCAATGATTATTTTTATAATAATGATTCCTTTGATACCAATTATTCTTTTTCTACCAATGTTACTCAAGCCTCTAGTGAAAAACATTATACTACTTCATTACACACTTATAGTACATCAAAAAATCCTAACACCTCCCATAATATAAATGCATCACATATTACATCTACTAGTCAAAATTTTGATTAAACTAATAAATTTCTCTTAAAAATGCTTAACTAAATACATACTTTTCAAACTAATAATGCAAATCAGATTATGAAAATGCAAAATCATCTCATACATCTCTTAAACCAACCTCACCAAGTTTCATGGGGAGTGAAAAATTCTAATTCCCTCCATCCCCTCTTAGGGATACCTGTGGTAATCGTATACCACAACCACCACTTATCAATAAAGCCATCAAACATTTACAAAATGAACCTTTAGTACCTCATTTTTTTAAAATTGACATAGGAGGTATTTTTAGCTATCTAGATAGCACCCAAATAAAGGGCATATTTGTTCAAGTCTGACTCATACCTAGACTAACATGGGAATGATCTAAGGTTGTGGGATGCCTATATCTAGAATAGACCTCTAGGGTTTTTATTGAGGTTAGTTCCTTAGATATGATAGTTTGGACCTCTTTTTCTAATATTTAAACAAGTTGGGGTGAAAATATTCAATACATTACATAAAATGAAATCTATTCTAACATGTGGTGATGCACTAAATGTTCAAAGATCCACTCTCAATATTGAACTCATTAGCACACTAATAGAACATGAATAGAACTAATGCACCATTTACAATGGTTTAAAAGAAATAATGTTTCACCCAGAGGTCAATTTTATGGACTTAGGCTAGAGGTAAATGAGGGTAAGGCTTGATTAGAAGTATTTACAATCAATTATCCACTTTATAGCTGAGACATCAACCTTAAGACATACTAGATGACCTAAAATAAAATTTTAGTCACACTTAGGTTAAACTTGGACCTAAAAAGAGAAGATGACAACCACTTTTTCATATAAAAAAATATGAAACACTAAGAATAGATTATAGAATAACTAAAAAAATGCTCTATTCATTACTCCAAGAGGTGCATAATATAATTTTTGGCAGAGTCTAGTCATACCAGCCTAAGGGATCATTAATAATAGATCAAAGGCTATATTTATAGAATAAAAGTCCTCTAGAGATATATTTTGGTGCTAAAATAGGAATCAAATGAGTTAAACTTCATTTTAACCGTATTTACAACTACTTTTGCAATTATGCTCATTCAAGCTTCCTAATTAATCTAGGTCACTTTAGTCCATTGCATAGTTACATTATTCCTTTAATGATTTTTATTTATGGTTAGAATAGTGGGATTAATTTGTTTTGATATAGGTTATATCATCAATATATTTATAACCATCAAATCCATCTATTATATTTTTGTCTTGTTGTTAATTACTCCTAACTAGTTTGTTATGACATGCAAAAGTGGAGAGAAGGGTCCCTTTTATGTAGTTGGTTCTAGAGATGAAGCATTTAGAATCTACATGTATGCCTTCATGAAATCCTTTTAAATTATATCTCTTGTTCAAATTATATAATTCTCACACTTCTCCCCATGTTCATAGGTCCACTATAGATGGAAAACTAATCTCAGATTATTGGTTTTCCTATAGTCATTATATTAATGACACTCTACTCAATGTCTGGTTACTGTTTTGATGACAAGATATTGACCCTTAATATTCGTTAGGTTTGAAGGTTATATTTTACCTATTTGGAGCTCTGCTAGCAATTCTTCATTTCATTTTAGTTTAAACTAGGTCCATGCTCAAGCTCTATCCTTGTATATTTTCTTGCCTAGGTCAAATTTTGATTCATTGACCTTCATAAAAAATATTGGGTTTGATCTTTTATTTATTGGTTGTCGATATTTGTCTCAACCTATTAACATTTTGACCCATCCACACACCATTTATATTGATCAGTACAATCAAGTGAGATCCATTGATCCTACCCTTGACTTCTCAATCTCTATCCATGTTGGTACCACTTGGCATCTTCATGTTTACATTCATGATAGACTATCAGATTATCAGCTTTTGTGCTTATGCCATGTTGTAGCCTCTACGATCATTGACATTTTGAATTTCTCATGTGTTATTTATCTACTTGGTATAATTATATTCCATTTTTTGGATCTACTTGTATTTGAAAAAAATTGACTATTTATCATGGTCTAAATTTGACATATGTACACCCATCATTTAACATATGTGTGACTATCATTGACATTCACATGAACATCAAATTTAAGATTTAATAGATCATGGCTGAGCTTTATTTTAATATTAATAAGATTATAATTTTAATTACATGTAAAGGTAATTGGAATTTTCATGAATGTATTTGGATTTTTTTTCCAAACGGTCATTTTACAAAGCTCAAATTTAACATTAATGCAAATGTTCCATCCTGTAGGTCCAACTTTGGAAGCTCATAACTCAAGATAGATAACTTATGTAGGCATGAAATTTTCAAGATATGATATAAGAATTGATATATCCATGGAATTTTAATCCTTTGGCTCATGTGGCTTTCTAAGGTACATTTATAAAATACACAAGTGAATTGGTTTGTTTCATTCTGGATGACTAACTAATGATAGTCTGGTCTTTAAACTTGCCCAATTCATCCTTTGTTTAATTAATTCAAGGTTATGATGGATTATTAATATTTTTAAAACATATTTCATGTCCCTAAATACCTAAATCATTATGATAACCTACTTGGACCCTACATTTGCATTTCTAGACCCATTTCTAAGCCACTTAATATTTGCTCCATCAAGGACTCAACTCACCTTTTCTATCTATGGAAAGATGCTTGGTATGTGGGTCAAAATGGCCAAAAATTTTGGAGAATCATATGGAATCATGACTAATATGCTTGAGAAACTAGATATTATCTACTTTTAATATTCCATTGGGCATGGAGTCTCTTCTATAGTTCAACATATTGACTTGGATCTAACACTAGTTGTCAATCCTTTGAATAACCCCTTTTGAAATAAATGAGTACCAAAATAAAGAGAAAAAAATAGATTGCCCAAGGCACTCATTTAATGGAAACACATGGAACAAAAAGGAAACCTAACCTAAATAGAGCAAGTTGTGCAAATAAAATCACTCACTTAGAATAAAATATAAATATTAAATGTGTTAGAACAGCACTTGGAGGAATTTTAACAAAACTATATAAATGTATATAGCTTAACACTATATTTACCTTTCCTCTTAGATAAAAAGGAAATTTTGAGAATCCTCCTATAAGATAGGATGGGGAATTGAATGAGGCATGTATTTGTTTGACCCTTGGCCTTGATGCCTCCTTTTTCTCTATTGATGTAGTTGGGATTCCAACTTCCACTCTCAAGTTAAAGGATTAAAGGTATAGATCCAATATCTAATCACATTCTTCCCAAATTCTTATTTATTGCATAAAAAATTCTAATTCTACCTCATTCATAGGTTGATCATGATTTGTCTCATTCTCATTTAATGGTTGTATTGGTCATTTAGCTAGTATACTTAGATTAATGTCTTCATTATGATCCATTTGAGGTAATGGCTTGTCAAATTCTTCAGCTTCTTGATAGGTATCAAAATTTGGCTACAATAAATAATTAATTTATTCTCAATGAATAGCTATAATAGTACTTGTTATAGAACATTCCTTAATCTCCATATGAGGTGGAGATGGACTATCAAAATTTACACAAAATCTCTCCAAGTCATCCCAAAAGCATTCTTCATCATGATCAACTAAAAGGACATGAAATTCATTAGGACTCATACCATTTAAAACATGTTTATCACATATTTATACCTTTTGGATGGATTCATAGGAAGGTTCTTCTTAATCAGCTACACTTACTTCATCTTCCTCTTTTGTAGAGAATGTAATGTCATCTTCTTCATGGATCTCGTCTTCTTCACGTAGAATATCTTAAAGCTCATATTCTTAAAGTTTATTCTCTTCATGATGGATGACATATATTATTGGATCTATAATATCATGGAACACATCTTCAACTTGTATAATTAGAGTGTCTTCCTCTTGAATTTTAGTATCTACTCTTAACTGATCTTCTATCTCAAAAGCAACTTCTTTGACTTCATCATTTTCTTCCTTGACTCTAAGTGTGTCAATGATGATATTCTCCTTATGAACATGAAATACTCTCTCATCTTCATCTATCTCAGCTAAAACTTCTTCAATTACCTTAGAAAGGATAGGATTCTTCTCTAGGGTTGGCATAGTAGATCCCTTCACCTCCTCTCTTTACTAAAAACTCTCTTAAATGGATTTTCATGAAAGAAAGGATCTAGGATTTTGTGGAGGAAGGAATAAAGAATGAATGATCTCTAGATTGCTCTTAACTTTAGCATCTTGGATTATGCTTGAGTTTCCTTCTTTCTCTATGGACTCTTGTACCTAATTCTAAGTAATGAACCTAGGTTTAGGAACCTCTACTTCTATAATTTTTATAGCCATGGGTGTGAAAGAAGGAATTTTCTACTATGTTGACTTTGTAGCTACCATTGAATATTAGAGATGTTGATTTACAAGCTCATTCTACCTAGCTATATTAGCCTCAAAATCATGAACTGCATCACTAGAAATCTCTTCCTAAAAATTCAAATGTGTAGGCTCATGTATGGTTTGTTGTGCAATCTAAAAATTAGACTTATCATAACAAACTTATTCAACCTTTTGTGACCTCTCTTGGATAGAATTCCAAGTATAAAAGCTAGGCAAGGCTTGGTTTGACTCCTGAGGGTTGTGATAAATATTGGTTTGCTAGTCATAAATGGAAAAGGGAAGATCTATGGGAACATACTATTGATTATGATGACCCTACGGTTTCTCATAAATGGTCAACCTCTATTCAATGGCTTCTATCAGACCATTAATGTCTAAGGACTATAGGTTGAATGATCTCTAGTTTGCTCTTAAATTTAGCATCTTGTCTTATGCTTGAATGTCCTTCTTTCTCTATGGAATTTTATACCTAATTCCAAGTCATGAACTTTGGTTTATGAACCTCTACTTCTATACTTTTTATAGCCATGGGTCTGAAAGAAGGAACTTTTTGCTATGTTGACTTTATAGCTACCATTGAATATTAGAGATGCTAATTTGCAAGCTCAATCTACCTAGCTAGATTAGCCTCAAAATCATGAACTACATCACTAGAGATTTCTTCTTGAAAACTTGAATGTGTAGGCTCATGTATGGTTTGTTATGAAATTTAAAAATTAGACTTATCATAACAAACTTCTTCAACCTTATGAGACCTCTCTTGGATAAACTTCCAGGTAGGAAAGAAAGGATTGGTTTGACTCCCAAGGGTTGTGATAAATATTGGTTTGTTGTTCATAAAGGGAAAAGGGTAGATCTATGGGAACATACTATTGATTATGATGACCCTAGGGTTTCTCATAAATTACCAACCTCTCTTCAATATCTACAATTAGACCACTAATGTCTAAAACATCATAACAAAACTTTGAATGGCCTTGCCTTATGAAAGATGAACATACCTCTTTATCCTATTTTAGGTTAGCTCTCATGATTTTAATTTCATATTTGGAAACCTTCTCTTTATATCTTCTCTTAGTGTATATGAGTGTCATCTCTTTCTCATATCCAATCAAAGTTTTCTTAAAGCTTGAGATGGATTCATTTACGACTTGGATGGGTTGATCAGGAGGATAAAAAGACTCATAAGAGTGGTTATAGGACTGGTATGAGCTTTCATATTATTGATAAGGCTCTAAATACTCATTATATGGTTGGTATAGATCATGATAGGATTGATATGGGTCATGAGGATCATACTAGAATTTTTGGTAAAGATAAGAATGACAAAATTCTTCTTTTTGGGCTGTCATAGCCTAGAAAATCTAGAAGACAACTAAAATTTTGAATAAGAATACCCCTTATAAATTGGGATAAGGACCATAGGATTACTATAAATTGGTTTTGATGATGAATAAGTTGCAAACTTGTACTCTAATGACTGAATTTGTGTGCTACTAAGTGTGCTAGAACTATTAGCTATCTAGATAGCACCTAAATAGAGGTCATATTTCTTCAAGTCTAATTCATATCTAGATTAACATGGGAATTATTTAAGGTTATGGGATGCCTATATCTAGACCAGACCTCTAGGTTTTTTAATGAGGGTAGTTCCTCATATATGATAATTTGGACCTCTCTTTCTAATATCTAAACAATTTGGGGTGAAATGAGTTAAGAGATTGCATAAAATGAAACCTATTCTAACATGTGGTGATGTACCAAATGTTCAAAGATCCACTCTCAAGATTGAAATCATTATCACACTAATAAAATATGAATAGGACTAATACAATGTCTACAATGGTTTCCAAGTAATAATGTTTCACCTAAAGGTCAATTTTATGGACTTAGGCTAGAGGGAAATGAGGGTAAGGCTTGATTGGAAGCACTTACAATCAATTATCCACTCTATACCTAAGACATCAACCTTAAGACATGCTAGATGACCTATAGGAAATGTTTATTAATACTTAAGTTTAACTTGGACCTACAAAGGGAATATGACAACCACTTTTGCATATCAAACAAATATGAAACACCAAGCACATATTAGTAAACAACTACAAAATGATCTATTCATTACTCTAAGAGGTACATAATATAATTTTTGGTAGAGTCTAGTTGTACTAGCCTGAGAGATCATTAAAAATGGCTCAAAGGCTATATTTATAAAATAAAGGGCCTTTAGATAGAAAACTTTTGGTGCTAAAAAAGGAATCAAATGAGTTCAACTTCATTTGAACCATAGTTATAATTGCTTCTATAATTATGCACATTCAAGCTTCTTGATTGATCTAGGTTACTTCATTCCATTGTACAGTTACATCATTCCTTCACTAATGTTTCTTTATGGTTGTAATAATGGGATAAAGTTGCTCTAAGCTAGGTTCTAGGATCAACGTAGTTATAACCATTAGATCCATCTGTTATAATTTTGTCTTGTTCTTAACTGCTCCTAACTAGTTTATTATGGCATGTAAAAATTGAGAGAATGGTCCTTTTTATGTAGCTGGTTCTTGTGATGAATCTATTAGATTCTACATGTATGCCTTCATGACATCCTTTGAAATGATAGCTATTTTTCAAACTAGATCATTCTCTAACTCATTCCCATGTTCATAGGTCCACTATAGATGGAAAACCAATCTTAGACTATTGGTTTTCCTATAGTCATTATATTAATGACACTCTACTCAATGCTTGGTTCCTATTGTGATGAAAAAATATCAACCCTTGGTCTCCATTAGGTCTAAAGGTCCTATTTTGCCTCTATAGAGCTCTACTAGTAATGTTTGGTCCCATTCTAGTTCAAATTGGTTTCGTGTTCGAGCTCTATCCTTGTATATTTTCTTATCTGGGTCAAATTTTGATTTAGAGACCATCAAAAATCCTTTATTTATTGGTTATTAATATATGACTCAGTCTGTTAACATTTTGACCCATCCACACAACATTGATCTTGATCAGTATGATTGAGTGAGAGCCATCGATCCTGCACTTGAATTGTCAATCTCTATTCAAGCTAATTCCACTTGGTAGCCCCATATTTACACTCAAGATTTTTTGTCAGTCTATCAGCTTCCATGTTTATGCCATGTGGTAGCCTTTAAGCTCCTTGACCTTTTAACTTATTCATGTGTCATTGATATACTTGGTATGATTAGATTCCAACCATTAGATATTCTTGCATTTTAAAATAAATGGCTATTTACCATGTTTTAAATTTGACATCCTCACACATATCATTTGACATATGCATGACTGTCATTGATGTTTATAGGACCATCAAATGTAAGCTCCAATGGATCATGATTGAGCTTTATTTTTACATTCATGTGATTGTCATTTGATGTCTATGTGAACATCTTTGACATTTACATTAACATCTTAGGATTTTTTTCCAAAAAGTTATTATAAGAAGCTCAAATTTGATGTTAGTGTAAATGTTCCATCCTATAGGTCCAACTTTGGAAGCTCATAACTTGAGCTAGAGAACTCACACTGGCATGAAATTTTTAGGATATGATATAGGAATAAAGAACTCTATGGCTTTAAAATCCTTTGGCTTGAATGGATTTTTAAGGTGAATTTATAAAATGCACAAGTTAACTAGTATGTTCCATTCTAGATGATGTCCTAGTGATGGTCTAATCTCTAAACTTACCCAATTCATCCTTTGCAAAATTCCTTCAAGGTTATAATGGATTTTTAAGATTTTTACAACCTAGTTCATGCTCCCAAATTCTTGAATCATTATGAGAACCCACTTGGATCCTACATTTACATTTTTGGACACATTTTTAAGCCACTTAATCTTTGCTCCATCAGGGACTCAGCTCACCTTTTCTATCCATGGAAAGAAGTTTGGTATGTGGGCCAAAATGGCCAACAATTATCACCCTCACCACCTCCACCTATAATGGATCTATTAATATTACCTTGCATATAAAAACATTTGGTAACCTTTATAAATATTGGGTTAAGCTTAATACCTTAGTTGATACCAAACTCTTGGCTAAAATGCTCTCATGAGATGCTTTAGATTGGTTTAATTAATTAAAAACCCACTTTATCACTAGCCTATAATATTTGGTCAAATAATTAGTCCAAGAATTCAAAATTAGTGATCTTTCTAAAAATAACTTATACCATTTTATAAATTTCAAAAAACTCAAAACTTAAATGGCATAAGCCTTCATCAAATAATAAAAAAACTTGTCTATCAAATGTGATCATAACATGGTAGATGATAGCCTCTTCCACCTATTTACCAATGCTCTCTACCCTAAATTACAATCTCACATTAGGACCCTCTCTCCAAAAAGTTTGAAATAAGCTCTTGACCAATCCAAATGATAATGTTTCTTTGTGTGTCAATTTGAACCACCTTACCCTAAAATTAGCACTTAATGCTCATCAAAAATAAAAATCTTCATGCAACCAATGATGGTATTACCAACACTTATGACACTATACATACCATCTAATATATTTCTCCAAATAATGACATGGATCATGTTCCTCCCCCTAACAACACTCCTACTACCACATTTTCTCAACACAACCACACTAATGTGCAAAAACCATTATCCCTAGAAGAAATTCAAAAATGTCTTATAAGACCTCTACAACAAGATCTTGATCTCACTCATCCTATGAAATCATGGTATGATCCAAACAAATTCTTTTAGTTTCATGAAATTTGGGGTGATTCTCATGAGACTTTTAAACAACTACAAAATCTTTCTATGGATTTTCTTATTGGTCCTAACTTTGATCATGAATCCCTTATCTAAAAATGTCAACAAGCTTATGACATAGATCTTAAATCTCAAAAAATGAAAAATAAAAATCAAGCTTTAAACCAAGCTAATGCTCATTTATCTATCTAAAAGGATCCATTTCCTAACCACCAAGACAACATTAAACAACCTACTCCTACTAATAATAATGTTGAAATTCTTATATATCTTAACACTAATGACGAAACATGGTTAATATGACTAATATTCAAATAATAGTTTCTTTTATTGACTCCAATCCAAAACCTACACATCACACCTCTCAACCATTCCTTTTTAATCAAGACTTTTCCACATCTCACCTCATGGAAATAGGGAAAAATTAACCATTACCCACATAAGCACCACTTCCAACTACACAACTTGTTTATACCTCTCATACTATTTTTACTTTTCCCTTAACTTCCACACCAAAAGACAACATACCTAAAACTTCCAATAGTATTTATTCTACCTAACCATTATAAATACCTTAACCAACTAGCACATCACCTAAAGTAACTCAACCCACTTAAAACCAACCTAAACCAACCATACCCTATCAACACAAGTTTAATTTTACCTCAAACCCTCCTTCATAAGAGCTCTTGTGACACTATGAACCTATATCTAATCATCCTACTATGGGTTATGATGAATGGAATCATATTATAAACCTTTCCCATCTCACATCCCCTTCTTATAAATAATGAGAACTTATCCCCATCATCACAACTACATAATGTAATTATTATTTAACTTGAGCATCCCTCATCCTCCTCTTATAGGGAAAGAAGCTACCTTATCTATATTTGAAGATAGTATACTTAAATAATGTGGATATGTCCATCCATGTTGATAAAATAGTGGACAATTCCCTCTCACATAAGTTCTTTATCTCTTATATTATTCCCAATGATATATTTCTTCATGTGTATGATCCTCCTTTATTCATTACTATCCATTAGGTTAGTATTATGCTTTATGTGTTTTACATGGTTTCATTCTCTTTTTATTATGGATTACTCACTTTCTCTTCATCAATGTAACACTTATGTCTATGATTTCAATTCTTTCATGGATTCATTTATTTTATCTATAATGATTGTTTCTTATCTTTTAAACTTAAATAAAGATAATTATTGTGATTTGGTTATACAACCCTAATTCTGTTTGTATTTTACCTCTACCATATAATCAGTTAGTAAAAAAGAACTTATCATTGTACTATTACTATACACCAAGCTATTTTAAAATCCTTTATTCCCTTATTCTCCTTTCACATACTAAGAATACATATGGTTGAAACTTGAGATTACATACTAATTCATAGGTAATGCTAAGTTGTTTATTTAGTCATATATTTGGTTGCCTAGGCTCCTTTAAAACAAAGTTTAAATCTCATTCAAGTGTATCATTTTTATAAATCATATTGGTTATTCCAAATCTATATGGAGGAGGAATCATAAAATCCATAGAAAAGTTAAAATAAAAATCATTTAAATAAAAGGAAATAATTCAAAAGGCAACATACAATTCAAAAGTCTAGTGTCTCTCCTTTTTACCTAATATGCCTCATGTTTACTAAGGTTTTCTCATAAATGCCTATGTCATGATTTTTACATTCCCTCTTTCATCAAAATAATCCTAATATTTCCCCTTGAGGAATTTTTTTTTTCTAACTGATCATTCCCCTTTGGGTTTCCCTTTTTGAGTTGTAGTCTAAGACCATGGATAGGACCAAGCTCTCCTCAAAAATTACCACAATAGAACATTTCCTTATTTTTATTCATTATTACCATTCACCTAATTAGTGTTAACCTTGTGATTTTTAGTGTAATACCATGGATAAAACTAGGATTTATTCATAAATAACCACATCAAAATATCTTTAAATTATTCCCACAGTTATTTCCACCTCATTGGTGTTCTCTTTGTGAGTTGCAGTGTAAGACCTTGGATAGGACCAAGCCTTCCTCACAAAATATTCTAATAAACATTTCATATTATAACCAAGTCAAAATAAAATTACATGCTTCAATTTTTAAATAATTTGTTACATTATGTGTTACACATCGTTTACATAATTCCCATCTTGATTTAGTATGTTTTATGCTTACTTCATAAACACTTCACTTTTATCTTCTTATTTTTTAATTTCATGTATGTTTACAATAATTTTATTAAATTTATCATACTTCCCATCGTGATTTAGTATGATTCATTTGATTTACAATTACATTTTATTTTTATTTTCATTATTACCATCTTAATTTAGTATTATTGATTAATTTTATTGTTATTTTATTTTTATACCATTTGGTTTCAACATGTTTTCTATTTTATTACAAAATTTCATACTTTCCAACTTGATATAGTATGAATTTTATTTGGTTTAATTTGGTGCAAATATTTTTATGTTGTTTTAAAACATTTTTTACCTTTTACTTTATCATTTTAGTTTATTATATTTTCTCATCTTTTATTTTTACACATTTCCCATCATGATATAGTGTGTATTACATGTGTTTTGATTATTTATATTTTTATAAATTAGTGTTCTTTCATTTTTAACCATGTATGTGTACCACATAATAATATAATAGAAAACATACATCACATATTTCCCATAAGCATATACAATAATAGTTAAATACATGCGATAGAAAGGAAATATATCGATACATCCATCTACATACAAGTACAAATCATTGACCAAAGAACTATCTATATCAATATATATACCATGTGTTTTATACAATCCAAATAAAAAATATAATAGATACATCTCTAAGGTTATGCTCCATCATGCCTATCATGTGGCCTAGCCATGCTACCCATGGATACCTTTGATTGACCCCTATGAATAGTGCACTATAAATAGGCAGTCCAAGATCTCAAACCATCAATCTGACCCTATAAGTTGGCCATTAGGCCTACACAGATCCAAGTGATATAGTGGTTTCCATATAATTATCTCACTCTTATGTCAACTCCTACCAGGCTCAAGCCTCTCCCTCTCATACCCCTATAGGTGGTTGAAAACCATCTCCTCATGAGTACATCTATTAATTAGCCTTTCCCACCAATCTAAACTAATTATCATAAACTAGGGTATATGGTACTAAGAAATTAACTAGGGTGGATGGATTATAATTCAATAGCACCCCATCCAAAATATCATGGTGTGTGGCCATAATCATGGATCCCCATCTAATCTCATATGATATAGTACCTATAAATCATAAACCAAATATATGTCAAATCTCATGTATATATCTCAATCCATCTATCTATCACTAAATACATAAATGATAATATAATTAATGATCTACGTTAAAAACTTAACAAATCAAAACATATTTCACTAATGTTGATATCAATGACCATGATCTCCTTGTCTACTTACCCATCAAACACCTCCTCTATCGATTACCTTTGCATAAGTGAAAAATTAGGAATCACCACCCAAGCCCATTGTGATCCTCCCTTTAGTGGCCTCTATATCAACCATATATGTCCTTAATTTTTGTAATATCACTCTATGTGAATACCCACAGATGTATCTCCTCTCATTGATGGTGTATTTATCTCTAATGAGCTTGATATAGCCATTATCACCCCTTTTATGGCTTTAATATTGCATCCTCACCTATAGCATCCAAATCTATCACATCCTAAGAACTAAGACTCACTACCTCTTACTATCACACCTAACTTATCCATGGTCTCTCTCATTGAGGCATAATCATAGGTATCTTAATAGGCACTCTTGTGCCTCCTTTCCCTCTCAACTCTCTATCATGTTGTGCCTAATATTCAATCACTACTATAGGGGTGATTAGATGTGGTAGGCCTCATTTCTTGGGTATATGATCTATTGGATGTGGTTCCACCCATGAAGTATAGTTGCCAATTATCTGAACACATGTAAAACTAGATGTTATAGTCACCCAAGACATCCATATAGAAGTAATGATAGTGTAAGGTTATCATAATATATTCCCTTGTGTAACACTATACAAAGCTTGAACATGGGGCATGACACATACTACATGATCTTGCCTCAATATAACAACCTGAGGTAACCTATCATCAACTACATGGGGAAAACCAACCAATCGATACATATTAAATCTCTCGTATATTCATGGACTTAGCAAAATAATAGGTCCCATCATCTTTTTCCCCCAAGTTAGCATCCCATACATATTGTGTATGAGGTATACCCAAATATCATAATGAAGATCATACAGGTCACCCTAATCTAATATATACTAACAAAAGGCTATCATATATAGGGTACTTTCCCATTTGACTTATGACACAACACTCATGTAGTCACAAGTCTTATCGAGGCCTTTCAAACATCAAGAATGACCAGGATATAAACATCAAATAAGATCACGTAAAAAACAAAGATAAATCATATTCAATCCTATCATTCACTGGGCTAAGGCTCATCTCTCATCCTCTACCTCTAATGTATCACATATATATAGATAACCAATTATAGGAAGTTCAAGTAAGGCATGGACATCCTCCAAGATGATTCCAATCTCTATAGTGTCCCCCTCCACCTCCCATAAAAAATTGTTGGTCAATTTTTCTCATGCTCTTAAGAATATGAAAAAAAGATCAAAACTTAGTGGCATCCTCCTCATCTCCATGATGCTTCCAAACCCCAAGGCAACTAGTTGAGCTCAATCTATGTCTGACAAATTCTTTAACAAGTCTAGTAGTCAATATGTATCCACTAGTTACCAAAATCTATATCACCTCTACAAAGTATCAAAAAATAGAGAATTTATTAGATCTCAATGTCATAATCATAAGAGACATTCTTAAATATTATCAAAAAACTATAAATTAATTACTTTTTTGGCATGTTTATATTATTTTTCTTTTTTCCTACATAATCAACCTATTCAATACTAAATTGGCCTTATCACCTCTTTACCATACCATGGTGACCCTCTGCTATAAAGTTGACCCATTCCTACATATGAAATCAACATGCTTAATACTAAATCAACCCTTTCTTATATCTGACATACCATATCAGCCCTCTACCATGAATTGAGCCTCTTTTACAAGATTATATTAACCACATATTTTGTACTACATTGACAAAAAGGCACTAGGTCAGCCATTCCCCAATTTCTAACTGGATTAGCATTCTACTATGTAGTCAGCCACCCTTAGTGATACTTAATTAGCCCTATATTATATGATCATCATCCTTAATTTATCTTACCTTTAAAATTGAGTTGACATGGTTGAATCTATTCTTAATTTTTGGCAAATTTTCAACCATTTACCATAAATGTCTTAGGCATTTATTAGTCTGATTCTTTCCTATATTGTACCACATTTTACCCCAAGTCTACCTAAAAAATTCCTAGCATCATTTTTGTTATCTACATTTTTACTAACATCAAAGTTTCTATATTTATCTTCATTTCAATTAAAATTAATCAAAATTTTGAAATTAATGCTTCAATTACCTAAGCTACACTTACCATGGATGTTAGGCATCATCCCCATCAAAACAATTTTCTCCTCACCATGGTCACTCTCTAGGCTCAAACTGTGTCTCATAGAGAAATATTTTATTATAATATTAAATATGAAAAATGAATTAATTTTCACCCTATTTATATTCACTATTCAAAATTATTTACCTACCAATTATTTACAATCAGATTTCATTTTTCACCCATAACTTTATTTCTAATAGATTTTCTATAAACTTAAAGATGTTTTGTAATTCTAGCATCATAGATAATATTTACACATATTACATGTATATATATATATATATTTTTTAAAATTACTTATTTTACAAGTTCACCTAATGTTCCCTATATTAGACACCTTCACATTTCTCTCAATTTTGACATCTTCTATAACACTAAGGTAAGTAAAGGTATGTATTTTTTAATTTTTTCCTTTAATTTATCTTATTTACTTTTTAATAAAATTTATTTAGCTTAGTTTTTTAGGTTGATATGTTTTTTTCCTAAAGCACCATCTCATATTTTAGTTGTGTGACACATGATGAGCTTTAAGTGGGACATATGTATACACATAATATTTTTAAAATTTATAAATTATTGATGCTTTATCTATTGTAATAACCCATCAAGTCTCAATATCTTTGATTTTATACATTAAAGTATGCATCAAAAAATGGTTGAGTAGACCATTTGTGCTTCACAAGATTGTTGTCCCCTATACCACCATTTGAAACCAACACAAACCTCTCCTATACACTTCCATAAATTTTGACACCTCTCATGCACACTCTAATAAATTAAACTCCTAAAATAGCCCCTACCTAATTCAATACCTCTTCTTAACTTTTACAAAATAAATTTAGCTTGGGATGACCCTATACTTAAAATATATAAGCATGTTATGGGATTAGGTCAGCCTCAACTAAGCCAATTTAAAACCTAACTACTTTATTTATTTAATAATATAGGATCAATTGGGTTGAATTTGTCAGCTAAAACTTGTAATATTTTATGGTTAGATCCATATATATACACACATCATTTTCACCATTTCATAGAGAGACAAGGAGTAAATAATTATATGCATCTACTTATCCAACATTCTACTTGAAGATCCATTACTTAAGGTTTCAATACTACACTTGGAGATACAAATCTTGTCTTGTGGGAGAAGTATTTTGGATGAAAATGATAAGTTATGTATCCTAGAGATTACCTATCTTTATTATCCTTACAAACCACAACAACCTATTGTAAATCACCTTGGCCAAAGGAAAGATTGAGGCTCAGTGGGTTCATCTTCAAAGGTAAGTATTTCTAAATGTTTTATCTTATTAAAGTAGATAGATTTACATTTTTTATCTTATATTATTTTATCTCCATGAATTAGGATTACCTCTACATTGACTTGAGTAGAGTTCTTATATGCATGTTTACTTTTATGTTTATTGCCATCATTTTTTGCCACATGCTTTGGTGAGCTCTAGGTTGGATTTTACTTTATTTTTACCATTTACTTGTGAATAATAAAATATGTGACCTATATAGGGTCATGTTTTTTTCTTGACTAAATGATTTTAAACCCTCTCTAGTAATATTGTTATGATAAATCACCCCATAGTTAGGTCTAGCAGATCTATATTGGTCATGACCCTGATTGTCTAAATGTACCAACAAGCGGAAGGGCTAGTGTGATTTATCTTCTTTGAGTTAGGATTTATTTTTAGATCATCTTAACTTTCCATTGTATATAAGTTCCACTTCTATATTTACTAATTACCTCAAATCTAACATTTCCTCTAAGAGAGGTAATCAGTGCTATGTTGCAAGAACAAGTTCTACATAAGGACAAAATCCCTTTAGAGGACATTTTTATATGATGTCATACCTCCTAGATGTGTGTTGGGAATAGTATATATGGATAATAGGTCACTCAAGAACCTAGTTCTATCTTTAATTAATAATGATATATTGGATTATTATTATTGTATACACATATACACCTATACCAAGAACATAACCCACATTATAAAGGATTTATACCCTAAGTCTTGGAGGGTTATTCATGAATCATTATTTCATAGGGTATATAATATCATTGGTGACACATTTATGGCTAAAGGGGACTATTGCTTGTATCTTAAGTACATTGTGATTATGGTTACTAGACATAATTTTGTACCCCTGTATTTCCCCAAGCATGTACCAGACAAACTAGCAAAGTAGTAGATAGACTACTAGTTATGGTGGGGAATCAATGAATATTTGAAAAATAAAAAATAATATTTCCTTCCTTAGCTCCCATATAATGATTGGTAAAATGTGTTACTTCAAATGTAAACACTTTTATGAGACTAAAAGATTCAGATAATATTACTCATTAGTCAACCTACCATAGAAATTACGACCCTCATGGTAAAGTTCAAAATAATATTCAAGGCCTTGGTATTCCATACCAACACAATCCTTATGACCTTGACTTCTTGTTTCTTAATTCCAATAGTTATTTCCACATCTTAGATAGGGCAAAAACAACTATATTGAGTGAGGAACTCTTGAAAATCATCTAAGGGAAGCTCTCCAATTTGATTTTGAATGCATATATCAAGATCCCACCATTAGGTGGATGGGATTCCATAGATTTTTAGATCAATATACCTTCCCAACCATCAATGGAGTAGGGGGAACCTTCCTGGACATTCCCCATGGTAGTGAAAACTATAAATCAAGATCATGGGGTCGATGAAGCTCCCATCATTTTAACTTCCCTTAGGAGAGTTGAGGATGAGATAATTTTCATTAACTCTTCAAACTCAAATATCCATAGTCATCATGTTGTTACTTCAGCCCAAGATACTATGAGTGTATAAGTCTCAACTACACCTTCGCAATAATCTTCTTACATAACATAAAAGGTCACCATTAGTTATAATAGGAAGCCAATAGCTCATATCCCCCTAATGTGTCTAATTATCGAAGTAACAACTACATAATGAATAAATGAAAAATATTATATATGAGCTGAGTCCATAGATGAAGAGTGGAGCTACAAATATCTAAAGTCTAAAGCCTCAAAGACACCAAAGACAAGGCACCACTACATGTAAACCAATCACGTGAGGGTTTAATCCCTACTATATCTATAACTCCTTTAATTTATACAAATCCAATTGTATCTTTTATCTCCTTTATATCTTTTTGTTCTTTTGATCCCATTTCTCTCAATATTAGTGTTTCCCCTTCCCTAGTTATTCCTAAGATAAAATGTATTTCCTCTAAGCTTAGTGTCCAACCATCCTTGGTTGTTCCAAAAGTAGAAGATGTTTCCTCTACCCCTATTTTCTCCACTTATTTAATAGTTTGTACTATTCCAATTATGTATTTAGCAATTCCCCCCCCCCACTTATACTATGGTTACCTCAATAGCCCCTAAGACCAAAAAATAACCATTTAATAAATGTATGGAAGCATTGGAAAGTTCCAAGTTACATGTTCATCTACTCAGTTAGGCTTGCTAATGTCTTATTATAGTTCTTCCCAAGCTACCACTATAATATCATCAAAGAAGGTTGGGAAGAAGAAGAAAGTGTATACAATCCACCCATTTCCCCAATATGATGGTTTGGATTGTTCTATTATAATTTGGCCTTCCCTTCTAGACCCATTTCTTGAAGAGGCCCTAAAACAATATTTAGGAGATTTATTAGTTGAGACTACAACCCAAGACACTCAACTGACAGACTCATCCCAACTATTCATCCCATAGTGGGCAATAGATTTAAAATCTTAGGCTTCTCAAAGGACAAGCCTTACAATCACATAGCTACCCATAATAAGCTCAATTTTTTAAAAATACACAAGGAGTATCTAGAGGGTGAAGAAATGAAATATTTAAGATGATGCAGGAAGGACATGATTTTAGTGGAGAGACAAGATGTGTTCTCCCTATCAAATAGGAAAAATAGGAAACTAGGGTAGTCTCCCTATATTGGGGATTTTAAATCCTATTTTGAGACACACAAGGATTTTTTTCTTGAGATCCATCAAGGTATAAAAATAGAAAGGAGAGAGTTATAACAAGAGATATAGTAGGTTATGGAATAACAACAAGCCATCCATGTTTGCATGCAAGTTTAAATAGATGTGTAAAGTGCAGATTCAAGATTGTACAACATTTTGGAGGCCATTAATTTACTGAGGGTTGAATTAGTTCATAAAATCATTTAATTTGATAAATTTTTTAATTATTTAAAGGAAGATGAGAATAAACTAAAAATCCATATTCTCTATGCAATTAGTAAGGCATATATCAATCTTAATCTAATGGAACCATTGGAGGCTTCAAATTCCTTCAATCTAATTATCATTCAAACATAAAGAGAAAGGGAATGGGTCATAACAACACAAAAAATAATGCCCAAATATGTAGAGTATGAGAGCCTCATTTTACAAATTCTAGAGGAGTTGAAACTTTTGCAACTAAGGGATTCTATAAGCAAGATAATAAGTACATCTAGTTTTGACCAACTTTTCTAACAAGCCTCAGCTAGATTTAACTAGAATATTTAGGATTAACATTGGAGGAGATTTAAGCTAAGTTAAATTTTACATAGAAGAAAGTCATAGAAGTGGATATATTCTAGATCAACTTCATGGTCACTAAATCTAAACATACATGCCTAATGAAACAAATAAGTAGGGTACATAAATGCCCACTTTTGAATATGGGCATCATAAGATATCAACATGATTTTATATTTAGGTATTTTCAAGAATTGGAGGCAAAGAAGAAAGATAAAACTATAGCTATCACCTCAATTCTAATCACCATCTCAATCCCAACTACTAGTTTAGTGCCACTCACCACTTCACTACCTACCATGATGACAAGCATACTCATATAATCACCAATAATAAACAAGCTTTAGTTATTCAAGGCTAATTTTTTATGTATTCATGCATATATTATTAATCTATGTAAGTATAATTTACTTATGAATGATGTATGAACGTAAAATTTAGTCTAGGAAATATATAAGCATCCACACGTGTATGGTATTATGAAAGAAAACTTATTTTTGACATAGTTGTAAGTATGAATGAAATTTTGACATTAAAATTAGAACTAAAGTTCTAATTACTTTATATAACTTTGGTTTTGCATTAACTTGGAGGATGAGGTGACCCCTCACCAAGGCTAATTATACATGTAATCTCTCATTTCAAAGGGTCATAAAAATTATTAATACAAGAAGAAATCATTTTGATTGTCATGCAACTATGTGGATGTATTTTATTTCCATTTCTATGTAATTAATATTTTTGTTTTCTTCTGGTTGTGTTAATTCAATAAAATGAAATGTGAAAAAGATACAGAGAATTCCTCTTATTATCATTGATATATGCTTATTTCAGATGTGAAAAATCTATAGAATAGTTAGTAATTATTATTAATTTTAAGTAATTGGTTAACTGTCTTAATTTTTTAAGTGTGTAAGAGTGTTCCCCTTGATATAGTCTTATAGGTGTGAGCCATATCTACCCTAGATACCTTTCTAGTCTGAACTATAATATCCTAAGTGGGAGTTTGAAATATTTACTCTAAAAGGAGAAATGCTCAACTGAGACCCTTAAGTTTCCTATACCATTTCATCCTAGATTATCTAACTATGTTTTTCTCTGAGTGTGCAATAGCTAAAAGTAGGAAGTTTTAGTTCTATAAACACTTTTCGATAAATGAATCACCCTAAGAAATGATCCCTTGAAACTAAAGAGCCTTTTTTTCTACCCTTCTCCCTCTTTTTGAAGTTTATTTGACTAAGATCTACCAACTTTAGAATAGTTTCCATCCATCTCACCTAGCTAAGTTTTAAGTTCTTTACTAAGATTCATTTCACTATAAACACAGTTGGTTAATAGTCAGTATGTTCAGCCTTATAATCCACCACTAGTTTGTTGAACCCATACTTGAAACTCATGCCCTAGAGTGGATTTTACCTCCATTAAGATATTTTAATATGAGATGCTACCTCATTAAATATGGGGATTTTCACAAGACCCACATCAACATGAAAAGTTGGTACTAGAAGGAGGGCCACTTCTATGCCTTCCCTAGTGAGATTTTATCCCATACATTTGAGTTTCATTGGAGACACCCAAGAGAGTTACCAAGTATAGGGACCTAAATAACCTTTCCTATCACATCAAAGGCTTAATTTTGTACCAATTATTCCCAATATACCTTAGGCTAGGACACCTTTTCCAATAAGACATATCCATCCCATTAATCATCATATGGCCCAAACACCTTGGTTAATTGGATCTGTTATTTCCATCCCAGGGGATGTGAAAAAATTACCAAGGAATCTAGATAAGTATCTACCTTATTTATCCCCCTCAAGAGGAAGAACTATAGAAAAACATAGCAAGTATTTCAAAGATGCTTTGAGGTTAATGAATGTTATTAATGAATATGTTGTATGCAAGATTTTCCCATTTACATTATAGGATGTTGCCTATGATTGGTACCTCAATATTTAAGAGAATTCAATTAGTTCCTGAAATTCATGTCAAAGCATTTTAATTTCTGAATTTGGAAAATTTACCAACCTTGGTTTGGTGTATCAACATTTCACTAGTATGAATAGGGAGCCTAATGATCTAATTCAAGATTTTAACACAAGATTTTAAAAGATTTATACCTATGTGAGTCCAACATATAAACAAAATGAAATTTTAGCATTAGAGATGTAAAAGAATGCCTTGGATCTAATCATTGCATTATTATTGTAAAGAGTTATTACTACTAACACTTTAGTCTTAGCATATGAATAAGTTATTAATATTTATAGATAGTTAAATCCTCAAGTGTTAGGCACCCATAATATTAATTTCGGTTTCCCATCCTTGAATAAAATGCCTCATGTTATTCAAAATGTTCATGCATTCAACAAAAATTAGTTATATGCATTACCTCCTCTGATGTAATAGATGACAACTCATAATTATGGTGATATAAATAATTAGGTAGTGATGAATAGTCATCAACATAACCAACTTTCAATCCCAACCCATACCACAGTTTCATAGGGTGTTGATTATACCAAAGTAAAACTAGATTATATATAAATAATGGTCCAAAAGTTAAACAATGACTTCTTAAACATGCAAAGGAAGATAGGTAATGCTATTGGCTAGAATAATGACCAAAATTATGGGTTTCAAAGATATAACATACCTTTCAATTGGTTTATAAATAATATAGAATAGCAGTAACCCAACACATTACCAAAAATCAATATAGGAGAAATAACTCTACCTAATTTGTGTAGAGTCCATAATACATCATAGCATGGTGAACTTGAATGTGTGAAATTTTATGTATTATTTGATATATTTCAAAGGGATATGACAAGGAAATATTTGATAAATAAACCACTAGAATTCCATCTTGAATATGGTCACTCCAACATCATCATGGTGTTTGAAACTCACGAGTCTCCTTTACCAAATGAGGATGATAATGAGCTAGAAGATAACTCTAATGAAATACTCTTCTAGTAGTAGCAAAAGGGTAATTAAAATCTAAGGAACAAGTATCCCTTCATAATTTCTACTCCTCCAAACAATAATACTATTTCACCAAATCCAAGGGCTGGCAATAATCCACCTCCCCTAAAATGGAATGAATAACCCAAGAATAAGGATGAATAGTTAAAAGTAAGATATAACATTGTTGAATACAAGAATAAAATTAAATCCAAAATTATTCTTCATGAATCGGCATAGATCACTGAATAAAAATAGCTCCTATGGAGGTTCATTATAGGAAAGTAAACTATAGAAAATATAAAGGCTACTCATACCAATGTTATAGACAAGAGTATAATAGAATTTCCTCCCTCTTTATTGAATATAATAGAATTTATAAATAACATTCATAATTATTTATTTTATTATGGATCCTTGGATACTATGATGCCAACTTCCATTTGCCAAAATATTTGGTTGACTCCAAACCTATCAAACTATACATTTTCATAGCTAGATAATATAATAGTGCTTGTAGTAGGCAAACTAAATGAGGTACACATTCAAGTAACATCCAAGCCACATGTAAAAATTACTATTGACATATTTCTAGTGGATATCCTATAAGGGTACAAACTCCTCCTCAATAAATATTGGTCCAAGATGTTGAATCGGTATGTAGTAATGGACTTCTCTCATATTTGGTTTCCATGGAGAGGTATTGAAAACTAGATTTGAATTGATTGAGAACTAAGAATAAATCACCCCATTAATAAATACAAAACTAAGAATTAATAGGTAAGATAAAAATTTCCTAACCTTAGGATTTATACCTTTACCATAAAACATGAGGTGAAAGAACTAGAAGTCTAGGAACCTTCCCAATTATGGACTCCCAACTTTGATGGTGCAAGATCTAAATAAGGATCAGGCATTAGTTTTGAATTGGTGGATTCAAAAGGTAATAAATCAATGACAACATATAGATAATATTTCCATTTCACTAAAAATAGAGTGGAGTATGAGGCATAAATTTTGGGATTTTAATTTTCTCTCAAAAATAATGTCAAATAGTTTCTAATCTATAGAGATTCAAAACTGGTAATCAATCAGGTCAAGAACAAATACTAATGAAAGATATCATACCTAAATAGGTACAAACATAGATTTTACCATTTAATTGAATCCTTTCAAGACTTCAATATAATATATGTTCTTAAAGAACAAAATTAAGTTGTTAACTTAGTGGATACTTTAGTTGCCAACTTGGCACCACTACAAGGGTCCAAGGTATATAGATTCTCCATTAAACTAGTACTTTGTCCATCTATTCTAGATAATGTGAGAAATTTCCAAGTCTATTATGATGACCGTTATATCATCCAATCATTTACTAAGTTAGGATAATTTAGGTCTCAAATCATTGATGACAAGGAGATTATTTACCTATATCAAGAGGAATCAAAGAAGTCATTTAGTTAAAATAAATTGCCTTACCTTAGGAATGGTTTCTTTGGAAAGAGAATTTGATCTAGATCCTCAACAAAACAAAAAATACAACTAAAATTAAATGAATCTAAGTTCAATAAGGAGAATTTTAGAGATGAGTGTGATCCACACTACATTAACATTATCCTCAGCTATACTCTAGAATAAAAATAAAGGGTGAAGGATTTACTCACCTAGTATAAAATTATGATTGCGTGAAAGAATGAAGACTTGAAGGTTTTTAAACCAAGGTTCATCACCCATACAATCTAGCTAAATTTAGACCAAAAACCATTTAGGCAAAGATAGAGGTTGATAAATCCTATCCTAGAGCCTCTTATTTAGAAAGAAGTATAAAATCTACTAAATGAAAAAATAGTTTTTCCTATCAGAAATTATATGTGGGTAGCTAACTTAGTTTCATTAAGAAAATAAAATGGGAAATTTAGAATGTGTTTATTTTATAAAATTGAATAAGGATTAAAATAAAGACAACTATCCTTTGCCTTCCTTAGATGAGGTCATCCAGATAGTAAGTGGTTTAGGAATGATGTCCTTTTTGGATGGATTTTTAAGATATAACTAGGTGTTGGTTGAATCCAAGGATAGAATGAAAATTACATTCACCACAAATTAGGGTAATTGTGCATAAAAGAGGACTCCATTTGGATTAATTAAGATAGTGTATACCTTTAAATGAGCCATAGATCATGCATTCTAAGGACTAATATGTAAACTTATAATTATCTACATGGATGAGCTTATTATTTTCTCAAAGACCAAAACTAATAATGTAGGCCACCTATAATCAATATTTGAAAGATGCATAAGGTTTGGTATCTTTCTAAACATAAATAAGATAATACTTGGTGTTACTGAAGGCAAGATCTTGGGTCACATCATCACCAAAGAAGGAATTATAATTAACCCAAATAGAATTTAGGGAATATCAAAGATTTGCATTCCCAAATAGTAAGAAGGAACTTAAATATTTCTTTAGGAAGATAAATTTCATGATAAATTTTATCTCAAGTTATTTAGAAATGGCTAGACATCTAAATGCAATGCTAAAAAATTATGCTAAAGTGGAATGGATAGTACAGGTCTGAAATTCTTTCCAAGACATTAAAGATCTAATGTCTTAGACCCATGTGTTGATAAGTCTAGACTTCACTAAAGATTTATTATTTTATTCATTCACTTTGGAAAATACCATTGCCACTATGCTTACCTAGAAGAAATATGAAATTGAACATCATATTACATTCATGATCACAAGCTTGAAAGAAGCAGAGATCAGGTATTTCATGATAGATAAGCAAATATTTTCCCTTGTCAAAGTGGTAAATAAATTTAGACATTACATCTTGAGTAATAAGACCATTTCCATTGTGTTAGATCCTACTATGAAGCTCATTTATGGTAAAAATTCATTGGGAGAAAATAGAGGAAAATGGATGGAAAAATTATAGGAGTTCAACATAGAAATCAAGCCTAACAAGATTGTTAGAGGTCAGGGCATCATTCATATCATAACTAATCCTAACCCATGCATCACTATTATAGAGGTTTTTGAAATCAAAGTATTTATAGGAGATTTATATATTTATATTACTCAATATTTACTTGTATGTACTTTTTCTCTAGAACTCAACAGAGAGCAGAGAGTTTTGAGGCTCAAAGATACTCATTATATGATCAAAAAGTGGATTGTCTATAGATGGAATTATGAAGTAATCTACCTAAGATGCATATCAAGAGAAGAATTTTAATAATTTCTAAAAAACTACACCAAAATATAGGCAATGGACATCCCTTTAGAAACACTATAGCCCATAAAATCCTCATAATGGGTTATTACTAGCCAAGAGTCTTTAAGGATGAACATTTTTGCATAATAACATGACATGAACTCTAAGTTTAAAAAAAAAGAGGTACACATAATAATTCCTTTGCATCCTATTATTTAAGGAAGACCATTCACTCAATGGGTCTTATACTTCATTGGTGTCATTAATCCCAATTATTTATTTGGTCACAAGTTCATACTCACTACCACAAATTATTTCACATGATGAACTGAATTAGTAGCTATAATGCATTATAGATCACAATATCTAATCATCTTTATATATATAAAAATTACAAATAGATTTGGTACACCCATTTCTTTAGTTTATGATAATGGGCCAACATTCAAATCAGTTGGATTCACTAAATGGGTTCATGATAATCAAATAACCATTGGATCATCTTCCAATCATTACCTAAAAATAAATAGAGTGGATGAATTTTTTTTTTTTAAAAACCTAATTCATATCATTAAAAATTTAGTGCCATATAAACTTAGAGATTGGCATAATCTATTGAAGTATGCATTATGGGCCGATTGAATAAAATACAAATGGGACCTCAAGGCTTTACCTTAATTGTTGGTATATGGATGAAAACCAATTTTCTCAATCATTCTTAAGTTTACAATATATAAATTTATACAATAATAAAAATAACCAAGTGAAAAAGAGGTGTCTAGATTATCAAACAAAATAGATATGAAAGATTCAAGGACTGAAGCCTTACATAATTTTAGTAAACATCAAGATAGTCAAAAGGTGGTTTGACATAAGATCAAAATTCAAATCATTTAGAATATTTGACCTGGTGCTTTTATGGGATAAAACCCAAGAAAATAAAGGATAACATTACAAGTTTATCCCCCTATCAGATTGGACCTTATCAAAATTTAGAGATCCTAGGTAACAATGCTTTCTATTTAAAAGACATCCAAAGAAATGAGTTAACATATCCAATCAATGGATAGTTTTTGAAGCACTAATTCATTGTTGTAACATCTTAAAATATTCTTGAGTAATAATAAGTGTTATGGTAAAGGTATGAGTAGAGTATATTCACTGATTCCATAGTTAGTTCCCTACTTCCTAGATTAACATTTATGTTTTCAACATTTTGCTTTCCTTAGTTTAGTTCCCTACTTTTTAGATTATATTTTTTATTTCATGGAAATCTGATTGAATTCCCCCTAGTATGCTCAAACAAGTATCCAATCCATTAGAAATCCTATACATGTTCATAAGCCAAAATTTTAGTCTATGGGGAGGACATCAAGAAAGACACAAATTTGTTTACTTATAGGTTTTACACCCTTATTTTTAATATTTATAGAATTTAGGTATACAATAAGAAAATTAATCATGGCCATGCCATTATTGAATTCTATCATGAATATAAAGGTTGCTCTCATTACTATATATAAATTTAGAAAAATTTCTCATTTTCACTGAATCAAATACAACTCTCATGTTGATAATTATTTGAGGAAATAACCATTGATACGAACATCACTGGTAGGGACAATCTATTAAAAATTATGATTTCATATATACCAGCTCACTTTAGTTTTTTCTCTCCCTCTTCTAACCATATTCTACAAAAAATAGTAGAATAAATATCAATACATCATAAAAAGAGTGATCCATTAAACTAAAATAAAAGCTAAAGGTGATCAATGTATCATGCATAATTTAAGAATATAGGAAGAAGAAAGAAATGAAACCAAAGGTACCTTTATTGAGGCTATGGATACCTATATGGTAGTAAATAAATGCCTAAGCTTATCTATTTTAAATATGTTTTCTCGCAAACTAGAATTAAACCTATAGTTATCCTAAGTCTTTGCTAAAATCCTCACAACAAAGGTAAAAGGAAATTACTTCCTCACACATAGATCCAAGGTATGAGTAAGGAAAGTATGTTATGTGTTATTATTAGGAGTCTATTTTATGTCTTTGATTTAATTATTCTCTTGTGAAATGGTTCATGTTTGATTTATAATTTCTAACTAAAGGTTTTGGATTTTTGAATACTTGATAGTATTCCCTCTATAAGTCATTTTTTTTACTCAACATACCCCCCATTCATTTTTTGAATAGGGAACCACTATATTTTTAAAGGGATAGGCCTATCTTTTAAGTCTTATTTTATAATAGATTTATATGTTGCACCTAATTTTTCTAGTCACCAAACATAAATGAACATGTTTTTCTTATTTAGACTAACCTATTAATACTCTTCAAAAAATTTGAATTTGCACAAGTTTTTGAAACATGCATAATTTTTGAAGTTTCAGAGTTTACAAAAATAGTTATTCATAAGTTTTGTTTGGAAGTCTATCTTTGGCAATCTTTAGTCCTTCACACCTATATAAAAATTTATGCAAAATAGGTCTTCATGACTTTTGTTTATAGGTTTTGTTTGGAATTTTTGTTCATAAGTTAGTTCCTTGTAACTTTATATTCCACATTAAAATTTTTGGCATTTATATTTGTCACAAGATCACTCTTCAAAAACTAGGTCTTTAGAAATTTTGTGTTTCAGCATTTAATATTCAAAGAAAATGTTCAAAATTTGTATTTCAAAATTTCATCTTTAGAATTTGGTTTTCAATATTTTAGTCTTTGGACCTTTTATATTTTATATAAAATGTTCTTAATTTACTCTTCAGTATTTTATCTCTAGAAATTACTCTGGCAAAAATGGTTGATGAAATTATTAAGTAAAAATACTCAGTGAAATTGTTCATCAAAAGTGCTCAAGAAAAATGTTTGGCATTTAGTATTTGGTATTTACATCTTTAGAAAAAATTCATGACAAAATATTCCTATAATATGTATTAGAAACTTTTGATTCATAAAATGAAACCCTTAAAACCTTTGAAAAATAACACTTGTCATAGGTATTTAAAACTTTTGTTCAAAATACATGTTCATTTTACAAGAATTTAGGTCAAAACTATTTTAATGCAACATCCAAATCTTGACTACTGAAATCCCTCATGGCATAGGTGAACTAAAATGAAAATACTAATAGAATGACACTTATAAAAACATACCTATCAAAAATGGGTCATTCTTAAAGGGCCATTTTTATATGATGTAATAACTCTTAGATGTTGTTTTGGGAATATTATATATGTATAATGGGTCATTCTAGAGCCCATCTCCAAATTTCATTAAGAACCATATATATCATATGTATTCCTTTATGCACATATACACCTATACCAAGCACATAACCTACATTACAAAGAGTGTATACTCTAAGATTTGGAGAATTAATCTCCATTACCCAATTATTATAAGATCATTTTTGACACATTTATTTCCAAAGGGGACTATTGGTTGTATCTTGAATACACTGTGATTATGGTTATTGGCCATACTATTTAATCCCTATGTCTCCCTAATCATGTACGAGATAAACTAGTAGAGTATGAGATATCCTACCATATATGATGGGGAATTTATTAATATTTATAAAAGAATAAGAATAATAGTACCTTCCATGGCTCCTATCTAATTATTGGTATAATGTGTTATGTCAAACATAAACACTTTTGAGAGGTTGGTGGATTTAGATAATACTACTCATTAGCCACACTACCACATAGAGATTAAGACCCTCATGGTAAAGTTCAAAATAATATTAAAGGCCTTGGTATTCTATACCAAAATGAGCCTTATGACCATGACTTATTTTTTCTTAATTCCAAGAGTGATGCCCATGTCTTAGAGAGGGCATAGACAACTAGATTAAGTGAAGAACTCTTGAAAATCATCCAAGGGAAGCCATCCATTTCAATTGAATATGCACATATCAAGATGCCACCCTCAATTTGATGTGATGACATATATTTTTGGATCAATGGGCCTTCCTAGCCATAAATGGAGAAGGGGAGCCTTCTCAAACATTCCCCATGGTAATGCAAATTATAAAGCAAGAGCCTAGGGTGGTTGAAGCTCCTAAAATTTCAACTTCACTTGGGAGAGTTGAGGACAAGATAATTTGCATTGACTCTTCATATTCAAAAGGCAATTTTTATCATATTTCTATTGTGAGTGTAAAATTCTCAACTACACCCACTCAAGAGGCTTACCCAATAGCATTAAATGTTACTATTTATTATAAAAGGAATCCAAGATCTCATATCTCCCCAATGTGTCTAACTATTGAAGAAAAACTATAAATGGACCATTTAGGGAGTATTAATCTAAAAGAGGTGAGTCTATAGATGAAGATGAGGAGATAAAAAGATCCAAATTATTAATCCTCTAAGACACCAAAGGAAAGACACCACTACATGGAAACTAATTAGGTAAGGGTGTAATTATCACTATCTATGCTCCTTTAGTTTCTAAAAATTTAATTGTATCTACTATCTCCCCTATATATGTTGGTTGTTTTGATCCCATTTATCTCAATCCCAGTGTTTCCCCTTCCCTATTTATGCCTAAGGTAGAAGTTGTTTCCTTTAAGCCTAGTTTCCAACCATCTTTGGTTGTTCCAAAAGTAAGAGATGTCTCTTTTACCCCTATTATCTCCACTTCTTCAATAGTTTATACTATTCCATTTGTGTCCTTAGGAGACATTCCCCCCACTTATACTATGGTTACCTCCACCACTACCTCAACATCCCCTAAGACCAAAAAGCATCATCTAAGAAAGCCAGAGGAGTATTAGAAAGTCTATAGCTACATGTATCATCCACTTACTTAGGCTTACCAATGCCTTTTAATAGTTATACCAAAGATACCATGATAATATCATTAAATAATTCTAGGAATAAGATTCAAGTGTGGACAATCCACCCATCACCCCAATATGGTGGTGTGGATTGGTCTAAGATAATTTGGCCTTCCCTTCTAGAGCCATTGATTTAAGAAGCCCTAAAGCAATCTTTAGGATATTTATTGGTTAAGACTACAACCTAGTACACTCAACCAATGGATGCAACATAAGGTCATCCCATAGTGTGTAGAATATTTAAAATATCAATATTCTCAAAGGCCAAACCTTATAATCATAGATCTACCCATAGTAAGTTCCATTTTTAAAAAATCCATAGGGTGAAAAAAAGAAATATTGAAGATGATGTAGGAAGGAGATGATTTTGGAGGAGAGATAAGATGTGTTATCTTTATCAAATAGGAAGAACATTAAACTAGGTTAGTCTCCCTATGTTGAGGATTTCAAATCCTATTTTAATACACACAAGCATGCTTTGCTCAAACTCCATGAGGTCACAAAACTAGTGAGGAGAAAGTTGGAACAAGAGCTAGAGAAGGTTAGGGAATAGAAACAAACCATACATATTCCCATATAAATTAAAATAGATGTGCAAAGTGCAGATTCAATACTATACAACATTTTGGATGCCATTGCTTCAATAAGGGATGAATTAGCCCCTCAATTAATTGAAACTACAAAATTGTTTAATTATTTAAATGAAAATGAGAATAAAATAAATTTCCTTATTCTCTAAATAATTAATAAGGCATATATCCATCTTAATATAATAATTCCATTGGAGGCTTCAAATATCATCAATCTAGTTGTCATTTTCACACAAGAAGTAATGGAATGGGTCATAGTAGTAGAAATAATAATGCCCAAATATGCAAATCATGGGAGCCTCATTTTATAAATTATATATGAGTTGAAATTTTCATAATCAATAGACTCTACAAGAAAGCTAATAATTAGATCCATTTTAGACCATATTATCTAACAAGCCTTAACTAGCTTTAAGTAGAATATTTAGAGATTAACATTAAAGGAGATTGAAGCTGAGTTGATTTTTTCATAGAAGAAATCCATATAAGTTGAGATATTATAGATCAACTTTAGGGGCACTAAATCCAAACATGCATTCCTAATGGAACAAATAAATAGGGTATATATATCCCCACTTTTGAGTATGGACATCATAATATATCAACATGATGTTAGATTCTAAGTATTTCTAGGAATTGGAGGCCAAGAATAAATCCAAGACTCCAACTACCACCTCAGTTCCAATGACTAGCTCAATTCCAATTAATAGTTCAGTGATGCTAACCACTTCACTGCCTACCATGACAACAAGCATATCCATGCAACCACTAAGCATAAACAAGCCTTAGTTATTAAAGGCTAATTTTATATCTATTTATGTATATATTATTAATCTATGTAATTATAGTTTACTTACACTTGATGTATAAATGTAAAATTTAGTCTAGGTAATATGTAAGAATCCACACACTACATGTAATTATGTGAGAAAACTTATGTTTAACACATTTTTAATTTAATGTAAGTATGTATGTTGTTTTGGCATTAAAATTACAACTAAATTTTTAATTACTTGATGTAACTTTGATCTTGCATGAAATTGGAGTATGAGCCAATCCCTCCCCAAGTCTATTTATACATGTAATCCCTCATTTAAAAGGGTCAAAAAAATTATCAATACAAGAAAAAATCATTTTGATTGTCATGAAACTATGTAGATGTATTTTATTTCCATTTATGTGTAATTAAGGTTTTTGTTTTCCTTTGGTTGTGTTAATTCAGAAATTTGAAGTATGAAAAAGATATGGATAATTCCTCTTAGAATCATTGATATATATTGATTTTAAATTTGAAAAAGTTATTGAATATTTATCAAGTATTATTTATTTTAATTAAATGGTTAACTATCTTAATTTTATAAGTGTGAAAGAGTTTTTCTCCTTGATATAGTATTCTAGGTGTGAACCATAGCTTCCCTATATAACTTTCTAATATGATCTATAATCTCCTAAGTGAGAGTGTGCAATAACTACTCTAAAAGGAGAAACATTGAGCTAATACCCTTAATTTTCCAATTCCATTTAATCTTAGACTACCTAAATATGTTTATTTATGAGTATGAAATAGCTACAAATAGCCAACATTAGTTCTAGAAACACTTATTCCCAAAAGAACTGACTTAGGAAGTGATCCCTTGAAACCATAGAGCCTTATTTTCTTCTTTACCCTTCCCTAATTTTCAAGTTTATTTAACTAATATTTACCCACTTTATAATAGTTTCCATCCATCTAACCAAGCTAGGTTTTAAGTTTTTACAAAGATTCATTTCACTACAATCACCCCTAAATAACAACTTGCATGCTTAGCCTATTATTATACCAATAAGTTTTTTAATCCATACCCAAAAGTTGTGCCCTAGAGTGGATTTTACCTATATTTAGATCATAAAATGTTATATTCTACCTCATTAAATTTGGGGATGTGCACAAGACCTACATCAATAGGAAAAGTTGGCACTATAAGGAGGACCAAGTGGGTGCCTTCCCTAGTGAGAAGTTATCCCCTATGTTTGAGTTACATTAGATATACCCAACAAATTTACCAAGTTAAGACTAAATCTATAATTTTAGTTTAACCTTTATTATCACATTGAAGGATAATATTTATACCAGTTATTATCAATATACCTGGGGCTATGACACCTTCTCTAGTAGTAAATATCTATCCCATTAATCATCTTATGGCCCAACCACCTTGGTTAGTTGGATCTGGTATTGTTGTCCTAATGGATGTACATAATTTACTAAGGAATCTAGATAAGTATCTAACTTATTTCTCCCCCTCAAGAGGAAGAACTATAGAATAACATATCAAATCTTGTAAAGCTACTGTGAGGTTAATGAATGTTACTGATGAAGATGTTACATACAAAATTTTCCCATTTACATTGTAGAATATTGCTTGTGATTGGTACCTCAATCTTTAATATAACACAATTAATTCTTGAAATTCATGTCAAAGCACTTTTATTTCCCAATTTAGACAAGTTACCAGTCATGGCCTACTATATCAACATTTCACCAGTATGAAGAGGAAGCCTAATGAGTTGATTCAGGCTTTCAACACAATATTTCAAAAGATGTACACTTGGCTAAGTCTATAATATAAACCAAATGAAATTTTAGTGTTGGATATGTATAATAACACATTGGATCCTATCACCACAGTGTTCTTGTGAAAAACTATTTCTTCCAACACTTTATCCTCGGCATATGAAGATGTTATCAATATTGATAGACAACTAAATCTTCAAGTGCCAAGCACCCCCAATATTAATGTTGGTTTCCTAACCCATAGTTAAGTGCATAATGTTAATTATAATGTTCTTACATTCAACCAAAATTAGTTATATGCACTACCTCCTCTAATGCAATAAACACCAAATTATAATTATGGTTATATGAATAATCAGGTACAAATGAATAGTCATCAACAGAACTAGTATTCAATTCCATCCACTACTATACTTTCAAAGGGTATTGATTCTACCAAAGTAGAAATATATTTTATATAAATAATGGTCTAGAAGTTGAGTAATAAAAAATTCAACATGTAGGGTAATATGGGTAATGCTACTAGCCATAATAATAACCAAAATTCTAGATTTTAAAGATATAACAAACCTTTCAATCGATCTATAAATAGCACAAAACAATAGTATCCCAACAAGTTATCAAAAATCAATATAGTAGAAACAAATTTGACTAATTGTTTTAGAGTCAATAATACATCATAGCATGGTGAACTTGAATGTGTGGAATTCTATGTAACATTTGAGATCTTCCAAAGGAAGACTATAAGTAAGGTTTGATAAACAACCCACCAAAATTTTAGCCTAAATTTGATACCTCCAACACTACCATGGTGTTTAAAACTCATGATTATCCTTTCCCAAGTGACGATGAAAATCTACCAAAAGATAAATCTAATGAAATACATGCCTTCCATCAATATCAAATGGGAAATTATAATTTGAGGAATAATCAACACTTCATAATGTTTGCTCCTCCAAAAAATACTACTATTCCACTAAATCCAAGGGATAACAATGATCCACCTCCCCCAAAAGGTAATGAACAACCCCAAAATAAGGATGAATAAAGAAAAGGAGGATATAACATTTTTGAATACATGTAAAAGATTAAATCTAACATCAATCTTCATTAATTAGCTCAGATCACTGAATAAATGGAGCTCTTATGGAGGTCAATTACAGGAAAGTAAATAGTAGAAAAGACAAGTTACTCATACTAATTTTATACACAAGACTAAACTAGAGGTCCTTCCCTTCTTATTAACTATGAGATAATTTGGAAAAAAACATTCATAATTATTTAGTTTATTCTAGAGATTTGACCATTGTGATGCCAACTTCCATTCTCCAAAAGCTTGGGTTGACTCCAAGCCCATAAAAGAGGATAGTTTCATATCTAGATAAGACAATGGTTCCTATAGAATGGGAAATAAATTATATATGCATCAAAGTAACATATATTCCATGTGTACAAATGACTATTCAAATACTTATAGTGGATATCTCAGAAGATATAGACTCCTTATTGGCAGAGACTAGTCTAAGATTTTGAATGGATATGTAACAACAAAGTTTTCTCATATTTGGTTTCCATGGATAGGTATTGTAAACCACATTCAAAATAATAAAGAACCAAGAATAAATAACCCAATTACTGAATACAACACTAATAATTAATAGGTAATATACAAATCTCCTAACCTTGGGATTTATACCTTTTGCCAGAAATCATGAGGTGAAGGAACTAGAAGTCTAGGGACATTTCTAGTTATGTACTCTCCACTTTGATAGTGCAAGATCCAAGCAAGGATCAGGTGTTGGTTTTAAATTGGTAGATCTACAAGGTAATAAATATCTAGAATCATTCATATTATAGTTCTATTACAATAAAAATAGAGTGGAGTATGAGGAACTAATTTTGGGATTACAGTTTTCTCTCAAAAATAATGTCAAACAACTATTAATCTATGGAGATTTAGAATTGGTAATCAATTAGTTAAAGAATAAATAATAGTGAAAGTTATCATACCTAAAGAGTTACAAACATATATCTTAGGATTTAATTGAGTCCTTTGAGGACTTAAATATGACAAATCTTCATAGAGAATAAAATCAAGCTGCTAACTCACTAGTTTCTTTAGTTACCAACTTGCAACCACTTTAAGAGTCTAAGGTATAGAGATTATCCATTAAACTAGTACCTTATCCATATATTCTAAAAAATGTAGAAAAATTCCAATTATTTGATGATGACTAGTAGATCATCTAATTCATAACTAACTCAAGACAATTTGGGTCTCAAATCATTGATGATAAGGAGATTAGTTACCTATGTCAAGAGGAATTAGGAGGAGTCATTTAGTTAAAACAAAACCACCTTCCCTTATGAATAATTTATTTATAAAGATAATTTGATATGGATCCTCAAGCACAATATAAAATATATCCAAAACAAAATTAATCTAAGTTCAATAAGGAGAATTTAGGAGATGAGTATGATCCATGACTCAATTGTACTATAGAAGATAGATAAAAGATGAAGGATTTACTCACCCAGTATAAAGATGTGATTACATAGACATATGAAGAATTGAATAATTTTAAGCCATGATTCATCACCCATAAAATCTTGCTAAAGTTAGATCACAAACCATTTAGGCAAAGACAAAGGCCAGTAAATCCTATCCTAAAGCCTCTTATTCATAAAGAAGTGGAAAAAAAATTTAATGCAAAATAGTTTTTCCTATTAGACATTCTACTTGGGTAGCTAACTTAGTTTTGGTCAAAAATAAAGATGGGTAAATTTAACTCTAATTTTATTTTATAAACTTGAATAAGGCTTCTCAGAAAGACAACTATCCTCTTCCTTCTTTATATGAGGTCATCTAGATAGCAAGTGGTTTAGGAATGATGTCCTTCTTGGACATATTTTTTGGATATAACCAAATGTTAGTTGAATCTAATGGTAGAATGAAAATTGTATTCACCAAAAAGTGGGGTACTTATGCATACAAGATTATTCCATTTAGGATTATTAATGATGGATATACCTTTTAGTAAGACATGTATCATGCATTTCAAATACTAATAGGTAAATTTGTTATCATCTGCATGGATGACCTCATTGTTTTCTCAAAGACTAGAACTAATCATGTAGGCCACCTATAGTTAATATTTGAAATATGTAGAAAGTTTGGCATCTCAATAAATCTAAAGAAGATAACATTTGGCCTTACTAAAGGCATGATCTTAGGTCACATAATCACCAAATAAGGTATTACAATCAAACTAGATAGAATTCAAGGGATATCAAAGATTGCATTCCCAAATAGTAAGAAAGAGCTCAAATATTTCTTTGCGAAGATAAATTCTATGATAAAGTTTTTCTTGTGCTTTGAAAAAATCATTAAACCTATAAATGCAATGCTAAAAATATATTCTAAATTTGAATGTATATTAGAGGCCCAAAAGTCTTTACAAGACATCAGATATGCAATATCTCAAGCCCCTATGATTATAATTCCAAACTTCACTAAATATTTATTCTTGTATTCATTCACTTTAGAACATATCATTATCATCATGATTACCTATAATAAATATGAAAGTGAACATTATATTTCATTCATGAGCACAAGTTTGAAGGAAGTAGATCCTACGTATTTGATGATAAATAGGCAAATATTTGCCCTTTTCAAAGTGGTAAAGAGATTTTGACACTACATCATGAGGAATAAGACCATGACCATTGTTTTGGATCCTGCTATCAAGGTTACTTTAGGAAAATGGATGGAAAAATTTTAAGATTTTTACATAGAAATCAAAACTAACAATATTGTTATAGGTCATAGCATCATTCAGATCATGATTTAGCCTAACCCACACATCACCATAAAAGACATTTGTGAAACCCAATTATCTAGAGGAGATTGGTATATTTATATTATTCAATATTTACTCATAGGTACTTGTTCCTTGGAACTAAACAGAGAGCATGGGAGAGCTTTAAGGCTCAAATATGCTCATTATATGATCAAAAAGGGTATTCTCTATAGACAAAACTATAAATTCATCTACCTAAGATGCATTTCATGATATGAATCTCAAGGAATTTTAAAATACTTACACTAAAAGATAGTTAATAGTCATCCTTTCAAAAACACAACCCATGGAATCCTTAGAATGGGTTATTATTTGCCAATAGTCTTTAAGGATGCACATTTTCACATAATAACATGCCATGAATGCCAAGTATGGGTAAAAAGAGAGGTACAGATAAAAATGCCTTTGTAACTTGTTATTAAAGGAATATCATTTTCTCAATGGGTTTTGGACTTCATTGGTGTCATTAACCCTAATTTCTTAATTGGTCATAATTTCATACTCACTACCATAGATTATTTCACATGATGGACTGAAGTAGTATCTATTGTCACCAAATAATTCACCCTAGAGGAGGTTTTTCAAGCCTAATCTAATATTTAGGAAACATTGGAATACCTATAGGCATTGGGGTTGCTTATAGTAGAGGTAGACCTCTAGGTTTAAGGGCTAGCTCCCTAAATTGATCTTCAAGTGCTTATCACCTACACTAACTCATCACTTGTGGGAAAAGAGATAGAAGAATGCATGAAATTTAATTATTATAATGGGGTAATACATCATAATTATTTACAAAATATCATCATACTTCTTTCACTAAGAAGCAAGACCTACAACACTAACTTCAAATTCCTAAAATGCTCTAACATTAGTATTTCAATATGGAGGTGATATGCATGAAGATTATCCAAAGTAAGTTAACCATAGATAAGTTTTAGATAGTAAGGATACTTTTACACTTGACAACAAACCCATACACTTGACAACACTTCATATGACCTGCTAGAGTTTAACAACTTGCATCAAACATGGAAGGATTAAGAGAAAGAAAGGATAGATGAAAATCACTTTACTATTAACCATACATCTCTTTAAAAACTTTGACAAGATGATTTATTAAAAATATATATATTATTCAAAGGAAAATTAAAACATCAAACCATCAGGGCTTTTCCATGCATGGTGTTGAATTAGATACAAGAGCCAAAATGGCCAATACTTATTAAATGTGAGAGAAGAGAGAGATAAGTGGAGCTCAAAGGTCATAATTCCACTTGTCAAGATGAGAGAAAGAGAGAGAGAGAGAGAGAGAGTTAAAATTTTTTAATAATGGAATATGAAATAAAATATGCAAGGTATATTTGGAGAAATGTCCCTCAGAAGCATCAAACTCCCCAAATTTGGCATAGAGATTTCTTAGTTGGCTTCTTGAAATGCCTTCATCATTGACTTCTCTTGAATGCTCTATAGTAGACTAGGAAAAATTGATACATATAAAATATGATTATTGAGTTAATAATAAACTCAAACATGTATTATATGTGCCCCTAATGACTTAAATTCTTCTAGATAAGTGTTCTCATTACCTATAGTCATTATCATCCTTCTTTCACTCATTCCTCACACTTGTCACCAAATTGCCCATCAGTTGTTCAACCCAATCCATAAAATATATGGTATGACACTTGTAAAAAGTCCTCACAACCTTATATCCATCAGATATGCCTTAAAAAGGCCTCATAATTGGAGTTATAACCTTCTCACTTGGTGATCACTCTTCATTCACTATGTCAGTTTGGACTGCCTAGAGTGAAGGAGCTAATAGAGATACATGTGTGCTTTTTTGAATCAAAAAGTGAGAATTATGGGTTATATTATGTCCCACTTGATATTAAAAATTGATTCACATCTCATAATTCTCCCTTGAAACTTAAAATCACACAAATCTATCAAGAAAATATATGTTATACCCTATCCATATAAATAGAGTACCAACCAATATGTTGGGAAGGAGCCTCAGGAAGTATTATGCAATTCCCAATCACTTTAAAAGTAATAAAAACTCATTTTTATGCCTTTTATTATATGTCTTTCCCATTGGGTCATTATCAAGGGTTTTGGATGGTTTTAAGTGGTTTTGCCCCTTAAAGATTGTTCATAAAATTTTGACATTGAACTTGTGAAAAAATTACACAAAAAATAAGTTTAGTATCATCTCCAACATATCCTAACTCCTTATGCTCCCATTATAAGCATCCATATATATATGAGCTTCCAAACTTAGCCTCTTGAGCTCATCCCTACATTCTATACACCCTATCATGTTTTTAAGCTAAGAAATGATCTCTCTATGACTTAATCCATAAATAAAAGGATGTGAGTCACCTTATAACTCCTCATTAAAGTCCTATAATTAATTATAATATTAATCTACCACTATAATTGGTATTATACCCCCTTTAGGCATTAGGTCTAGTTTAGGCCTAATAGTCTGATTGTACCTATGTGGGTTTAGACTACCATGTTTTTCCTCTAGCACCTGTGAGTTGTTTTCCATGTTAGTTTATGTTAACCTCAAATAATTACATATCTTTTCAATGATATAATATCTCCCAATAAATGTATTTCCCTTTAGTCACTCAACCTATAGTGAAATATTATTTGAGAGTGCCCTCTATCTGAGACTAAATAGAGGGCACTTCCCCTCTTGTATTAGGAAAAATAATAATATGTAGGGATTTAAAAATTAATGGTTACCCACTATGTAGTTTTTTAGGGTTGTTACACACTTTTATCATCCCCAAACATCATGAAACCCAAGGCAAACTTCTATATAACTCATTGACTATACAGGGTTTGTAAGCATGGTTATACATTGTATGTTGGAGCCCTCCATACTCTATTTCAATTTGATGAGAAATATTTGATATGGATATCATCATTATTGAGGTATTATCATCATGTCTAACACCTAAACTTATTTTTTAACTCATCACATATCTCCAAACATAGGACCAGTCTACAAATAGTGTAGTGTGTTTCCCCTTAAAAATGGGATGTTTGTAGGTGAATACTTACATATTAGATCTTGTATCTCATGATTTAATACCCTGTTAAAGTCATGAAGGTTAATTTTAACTCATTTGGACTTATTTTCATCATGTACATGTTAGGTCAACATCAAGATAGCTATGCTTTAGTGCATTGTCCTACTATAGTCAACTATAGATGACCAGTTCTTGGAGTAAAAGAGGTTTTGTAGATGATTTAAAAACTTTTAAACCTATGATACATGGTCTAGGGTCTCTCTAAATTTTTTATATCTAACTCCCATTGTAAAATGTTTTTGTTTATAGGATTGTAATTACCAAGGTTCATATTATGAGCTTGTAGGTACTTATAGTCAGGCTATTGGTGACCTTTTTTAGGGTAAGGATACACCTGTAGGTTATGATGCCAGTTAAGATCCTATACTTTCACCTCCCCTCAATGTTATTTACACCACTAGTGTCCTTCTTACCTTAATATGGTCACTTACCATGAGGAAATGTTCTTGTCATACCACCTTGGACTATGACATCATTTGGAGTTCAAAGCACTATATAAAACACTGAGAACATGTAATGAAAGATAGTTGAGAATGGAGGCTTCCTTTACATTATCTCTTGGTACCAAACACTCACTCTATTTTTAAACGTCTCACTCATATGCCTAGATTACAAGATAGGATCATTCAAATCTAACTAGACTTTATGCCACCCCATTATATGATAACATTAAGAATGTGCAAGGAATTGTTTCAGAGTTTTTAAGGTAATGGATCCTTGAAACAACCCTCTCCACATATGAACATGACTCCACAAGTATGATTTCCACTATATGGGTCTGATATTAGTTGGTATGGCACCTTCAACATTTCATTACCTTAAGGAGGGCTTAAACAAGTTTCAAAATTTGCATTTCAACTACTGAGTCCCCTATATGAGCTTCTATAGGTGAACTTTTCAATACACAGGGTAGTGAAGGTAGGTTATCAACAATGTGCATCATGATTCTCTATAACCAATCATATACCTTCTCAAAGTCCTCAAATTGATCGTTTTAACCTTGAAGAACTTCAAACTAGTTCTGATCTCTTATTTTAATGTGCTTAGCTTTTTATAAGGTAGCCTATAGGTGAACATCAATGGTGTAGGACTATGTATATGGAAGATTAGTTGTCATAGTTAGTCATATGTCATTTAAATAGATTATCTCAGTTTATCATTATTATGGAGTGTGTTCAACACCTATTAAAATTCCTCATTACATCTCCATGGATGTTCTCAAAACATTCATACACCTCATTCACCTGAATGTAAGTGAATATATGTAGAGAGTTGACTATGTAATATATATTACTATGTTACTCCCTCAATATGTTAGTATTTTATACTAAAAATCCAAAGGAAACTGATCACCATAACCATTAGGATAATGAAACATCTATTGAAACACAACTAGATAGTGAGGGGTGTGAATCAATATGTTAACTAAAACTAATCTTTTAAGTAATTTTAATGCAGATTAAAATATATATGTGGACCAAATCAAATATGTAGGGATCACAAACATAAATACACATGACACAAGATTTGTACATAAAAAACCCAAAGGTGAAAACCATGGTGAGAATATAGCTGCTATAATCTACTATTCTAATCTAGCCTCACAATTCAAAAACTCACTAGCAAAACTCACTAGTTACAATGTTTAAGGACACCAATCCTAAGGAGACACCAATCCCCTAATTTAATAACACCAACTCTAAGGAAGCAACCACTCCCTAATCTAAGCACCCACTCAACTTCTTAGATGGCACCAACCTATCAAATTCTTCTTATGGAGATAAAATTCCAAATTCCAAATCAGATTCATTCATGAATCCAAATATATATTTTTTGTTATAGGTCTAATTTTTAATTGATCATACTCTTCACATTCTCTGAATGCCTTTCTTCCTCTCTACTCTTCTCTAGTTTTTTGTCTTTTATATCTTCAATTTGACACACAGTTCATTATCTTTTGCTCACTACCTCTATCTATATTCAACTTGGATCAATAGCAAATTCAAATATTTTAACATTTTTTCCTTTGTATTATATATCATATACATAAGTAAATGATATAAGGTTCCATATCTTCTATGTGTTCACACCTAAACTATTAACACATCATATCAATTCTATAATTTAGTTCATTAAGACTTGAACTATTAGTTCCCACATCTCAATTCCATGCATCACCACCATAATTTTAGGTCTCTTTACTATCTATAGCATCTATTATACTTAATTTTGATGCATAGGCTCTTTAATGTAAATTTTATCAATTGGATTGATGAATCTCATTCTCTGTGTTAAGATATAGAGTTTATATGCAAGTTCTTACAACTAGCCATTTATCTAGACATGGCTATAAATGTTGGTCATTGATCTTGCCTTTGGTACCATGATATGATGGTCCATACTCAAATAACTCAACTTTAAAATGCATCAATTTAATCACCTTCTGATAGGCTTATGTTATCTATTAGATTTTTGAATGCTTCTAAAATTTAGCTTTGTCAACTTAAATATGCATCTGTTAATCTTCTTGATCTGAACTTCTACGTGTCATTTGATCTCTAAAGATGCACAATCTTTATTTTTACATAGTCATTAAACATTGAGGTTTTTCACCCATCTGGTTACTTCTTATATCTTTGGATCACTTTTTATTCATCGATATTCTCAAACATGCTCAAACTTTAATTATCCACTATGTTAATAACCATCGATCACTTTGTTCCATCTAGGTCCACTCACTCTATTAGATCTCCTTTATTGATCACTTGATCACCATAAAATATTCTAACAATCTCAAAAAATAACTCTGATAGCATTATACTCATGACGTCTTTTTTTGGTAGACTCTAGAAATGTGACACTTGTCCCTTTCATGTTTATTTAGAGTTATTTTTGACAAGTTGACTTCATCATGCTCTATTAGATCTCTAATGTCTGATTAAGTGCTAGACATTGATAAAGCAAGGACATAATATAAATTCTAAGACTTAAGAAACATTAAGTCCTTTGATCACTACTCAAGCTAATAATTATTAGGTTAAGGGGCTGATTTTGTAATAATGATCAAGGGCTTAAGTTATAACTTAAGCTATTGGGTCCAACATATAGCTAGTCATCATCAAAATAGAAAGTGCATATTGATGTCATGACTTAAAACCTTAGCATTTTATTGAGAAAAACTTATATAGTCAGAGAGAAAAGATAATTTAACTTTGAGCTCATTTCTTCTCAATTGAACCTGTAGTCTATATATTCATGATGCTCATTAAAACCCTGTAATGGACCTACTATCTATTTCTTTTGTAAATTTCCATACATGATCTTTGTAATAACATGACAACTTTTCATGACCTTATGTAGATTTTATCTAGGTATGGATACCATTTCAATATGCTCAGATGGATAAGTTTTTACCTACATAAATATTATTGTGCTTAATCGCATGACCTATAAATTAGCACATAACAAATAGGGACTAGTGTGATCAAAACCATGTGATCATCTCCCCCATACTCATTCACATGTGGCAATGATGATGTCAACAAAATTCCTTCTCATATTTTCTTGACTAGATGATAATTATGAAGAACCGGATGAATTCCATTCATACACACAAACATTCCACTCATTCTTGACCTATGATAGGATCACCTTGATCATCATATCCCTGATCATTAACAACATGCCAATATTGTCCCTTTTGACATCAATGACAATCATATTTCTAATAATGTCCCCCTTTATCATTAATGGCAAACTAAATGATCCGATCTTTTACTATTTAGCTTTTTCTATGGAATTGCTTGCATTAACTTCTAATAACAAGCATTCCACTTAGGCAATGCCACATTTGCCTAATCATTAACATGGACACTTTTTCTATTTCTTCTTTGACATTTTCTCTTTTGTATAGAACATTTTTCTCTTTCTCCGATAAAGATCATTTTCACTTTTTTCTCCCCCTTTGAAATCAATGGCAAAGGGACTCTAGTTAACTATTTGTCTAAATATTTCTCCCCCTTTATCATATAAAGGAGTTTGTCCAAGAATCTACAACTTTAAACTCATTACTAATTTTCAAAAGTATACATACCTGAGTTGACTTTTTTCTCTTCTTCTAGGGATTAATAAAGCTTCCATGAGACTCCCGCTAGACTCATGCCCTATCACTAGTGATTTAGTTGTTAAGCACAAGATATACTGAGAGGGGGGGTGAATCAATATATCATATATCTTGTAAAACTTTCCTTTAACCAAATTCCACTTAATCAAACATTCAAGATATGCAATAAAACTCAAATAATAAACACCACACAAGATAGAGAGAGACACCAGATATAACATGGAAATCCAATGTGGGAAAAACCATGGAAAACAATCTCAAGTATATGAATGAGCACCAACCCAAACAATATTTGCAAGCCAAGCTTGTAGGAGCACCAACCCCTTTGTTGAGCACCAAGCCAACAACTATTCATGAGTACCAACCCATAGGAGCACCACACCCCTTTGTCGAGCACCAACCCAGAAACTATTCATGAGCACCAACCCACAAGAACACCAACCTCTTTGTCGAGCACCAAGCTAGAAACAATTCATGAGCACCAACTCATAGGAGCACCAACCCACAGGAACACCAACCCCTTTATGTATACCACACACATATCTCTCAATGTTGATATCTCAACAAATGATAGTTCAATACAACATCTCTTTCCTCTCTCTAACCTTTGCTCTTCTAAGCTAGATATAACAAATACAAATCATATTCATCTCTCACAATTGCTCTTCTAAGCTAGATATTAAAATATCAAATCAACCTCTATCTCTCATATTACAAATGGCTTCTCAAGCCTTTATTTATAGCTTTCCAAATGACCTTTGGCCTTCCCTCTTTGTGACCCTTCAATCCTCATGGAAAATGATGCCAAACTTGTATGACCCTTCATATTCAAGCCTTTGAAAATTCATGTGATGACCCTTCATGACCAAAAACATCCTTCCCACTTTTGTCCTTATCTTTGGTGACTTTTCATATTCCTTAAAATGTCCCTTCATGAGAAATTGTGCCCTTCCTCTTTTGTCTTCACTTGGTGACTCTTGGAATTCCCCAAGATGACTCTTCATGGGAAAATGTGTCCCATCATTCTTTTGTCTTTACCCCGTGGCTCTTTGACTTCTCCATGGGCCCTTATTTTGTCTCATATGCAACCAAAAATATATTCATTAGTATTAAATAAATATTAACTCACATTAGCCAAGATATATCTATCACCAATAATGCTAGACCTTTGACATCAATGACAATATTTCCAACAATCTCCCCCTTTGTCATTGATGGCAACCTCAATCCTGAAACTACCACATCGTATCACCTGCACATACTATCATTTGAAAACATACAGTAACTCCCCCTTATTGTAGCAACCTATATTTTTTCCCTGTACCTATTTTCTACACCTGTACATGTACCTGTTATTCTCCCCCTTTGACATCAATGGCAAGGGGCCTACCTAGAGCTAACACTTAGCTCCCCCTCAACTAATGTTAAACATCAATGGCAGGAAGTAATAGAAATTACTCCCAACTCCTCTCACAAATCTTTGAATGTGTCCTTTGATCGTGCCTTTGAGAAGATATTTGAAAATACATGCACATTGTTCCCTATCCTTTGAGCATCTACAATCAACTCATTTGAATCTTTTCTTCTAATCTCACAACCTTCTTTATGAAAATTTAATGTGTATCCTTGATCACATATTTGACTAATACTCAACAGATTATGCTTAAGATATTTTACATATAAAACATTCTTAGTCTTAGTTATACCATAATCCAAACTCAAAGTACCTTTTCCAGCTATCCTGGCAATGGTTTTATCTCTGAATCTCACTATACCACCATTGATCTTCTTTAGAGTAATGAATTTACTTTTATCTCCTGTCATATGCCTCGAACATCCGCTATCAATTAACCATGGTTGATCTTACCTATTACATGCAGAGCTATCTGAACCATCATAGAATCTTTAGGTTGTTTCTTCTACCATGAACATGTATGTACCTCTTTCTTGATTAATGGATCTTTGAAACTCTGATCTTTCTTGACTATTTCGAACATGCTTCTACAATACTAAGCTATGTGTCTGAAGTTGTTGCACTTGTAGCATACTATGGTCTCTTCATCAAAGCTTGACAGAGGAGCAAAAGAATTGTGGCTTCTGCTTGACTCTACTTGACTTTCCTTCTCCTTATTTTTGAAATTGTTAGCTCTTTTTATACATTCTAATTTCTTGTGACCATATCCATTACAATAAAAACAATAGCCATAAAAATAAGACCTATCTGTATATCTCTAACCTGATTGTCTTTTGTAGCTTTGTTTTCTCCAGCCTTCTTTGTTTGGAATGTCCTTTGTATTCTTCACTTCTCCCCTTTTTATTTTCTCTTTTGTAAGAGCTTCAGCATAGCTCTTTTTCTTTTCAAATCCAATCCCTATCTTATCTTAATTTACTTTTTGACTTTCCAATATCTTATTCAGCATATTAGTGCTATCTTCAAATTTAGAATCACTGAGTACTTTATCACTTGCTGATTTCTTAATATCTTCTTTTAAAGAGGCAATTTCAATAACATACCTTTGACATTATTTTCTTGTTATTTTCAATTGTGTTGTTAGGTCTTCATTCTTCTTGGCTTCTTCAAAGTGTGATTGTAGATCTTCAATCATTTCCTTTGACTCTTGTTTATTTTTCTCGATCTGGTGCTTTAATCTTTGATTCTTCTTCTAAACAGCTTCTAAATCTTCTAAGACATAAATAAGCTCTCCTTCCATATTCACTTTAGCTTCCTCCTCTTCTTCTTCTTGATCAACTTCATGTATGGCCATGAATAGAATCTCTTCTTCTTCTGAATCATTGATTCCACTATCTTCGACTAAGCTAGGATCCTTAGAATACAGGCTCTTCTTCTCAAATCCGTTCTTAGATTTGCCTTTCAAATTCTTCTTGTATGTAGGATTTTATTCTTCTTCTTCATCATTACCCTTATTTTGGCATCTAGCTAAAAAAATTCCAATCTTTCCATAATTAAAACATTTAAAAGGTAATTTTCCTTAATATTTACCTATTCCTCTTTTCAGCTTGTGAATGAAAAGTGCTCCATTGTCATCTTCATCATCACTAAAACTATTACTTGATTCTTGAATCTTAGCTTTCTCCTTCTTTTATTTCTTAAAATCCACTTCTCTCTTTGAGGGTTTATCTTGTTCTATCTGCATCTCATATGCCGTGAGAATACCATGAAGCTCATCCATCTTTAGCTTGGCTAAATTCTTCATCTCCTCGATTGTTGAAACCTTTGCATCATATCTCATTGGTAGAGATCTCAAAACCTTTTTCACCACCATTGACTCATCCAACATTTCTCCAAGACCTTGAATCTGATTTATGATTTGATCAACTCGCAAAAGATAACTTGTTATATCTTCTTCTTCTTCCATCTTCAAACTTTCAAACTACCTTCTAAAAGACTATAGCTTAGCTTGTTGAACCTTTCCATCACCTTTGTAAATATTCTCAAGTTTTACCCAAGTATCATGATCAGATTTACATTGCATAAATTTAACAAATTCATATTCACATAAACCACATAAAAGAGCATTTAAAGCTTTAGCATTACATTCACTTGCCTTCTTTTCTGCTAGAGTAATTGCAGATGTATGTGGCTCTTCATATTCTTCCACCACTGCTTTCCATATGTTGAATCCAAGGGCCATCAAATAAACCTTCATTATCATGCAAGAAAAATCATAATTCATCCCATCAAACAAAGGTGCCTTATTTGTAGAAAATCCTTCTTGTGACCCAGCCATCGTGCTTTCCCAATCTACCTTTAAGCTGTAAAACTTTTCAAAAAGGAACCTGATCTGATACCAATTGTTAAGCACAAGATATACTAAGAGGGGGGGTGAATCAGTATATCATGTATCTTATAAAACTTTCCTTTAACTAAATTCCACTTAATCAAACATTCAAGATATGCAATAAAACTCAAACAATAAACACCACACAAGATAGAGAGAGACACCAAATATAACGTAGAAACCCAATGTGGGAAAAACCATGGAAAATAATCTCAAGTATATTAATGAGCACTAACCCAAACAATATTCATAAGCCAAGATTATAGGAGCACCAACCCCTTTGTTGATCACCAACCCAACAACTATTCATGAGCACCAACCCACAGGAGCACCACACACCTTTGTCGAGCACCAACCCAGCAACTATTCGTGAGCACCAACCCATAAGAGCACCAACCCCTTTGTGGAGCACCAACCCAACAACAATTCATGAGCACCAACCCACAAGAGCACCAACCCCTTTTCTGAGCACTAACCCATCAATAATTCATGAGCACCAACCCACAAGAGCACCAACCCCTTTGTGTATACCACACACCTATCTCTCAATGTTTCTATCTCAATAAATGATAGTTCAATACAACATATCTTTCCTCTCTCTCTCACCTTTGCTCTTCTAAGTTAGATATAACAAATAAAAATCATATTCATCTCTCATAATTTCTCTTCTACGCTAGATATTACAATATCAAATCAACCTCCATCTCTCATATTACAAATGGCTTCTCAAGCCTTTATTTATAGCTTTCCAAATGACCTTTGGCCTTTCCCCTTTGTGACCCTTCAATCCTCATGGAAAATGGTGCCAAAATTGTATGACCCTTAATATTCAAGCCTTTGAAAAGTCATGTGGTGACCCTTCATGACCAAAAACATCCTTCCCACTTTTGTCCTTATCTTTGGTGACTTTTTGTGTTCTTTAAATTTTCCCTTCATGAGAAATTGCGCCCTTCCTCTTTTGTCTTCACTTGGTGACTCTTGGAATTCCCCAAGATGAATCTTCATGGGAAAATGTGTCCCATCCTTCTTTTGTCTTTACCCCATGGCTCTTTGACTTCTCCATGGGCCCTTCTTTTATCTCATATGCAACCAAAAATATATTCGTTAATATTAAATAAATATTAACTCACATTAGCCAAGATATATCTATTACAAACAATATTAAATGCAATGGGGCCTTTATCACCAATAATACTAGACCTTTGACATCAATGACAATATTTCCAACATTAGTGATGTGGTGTAGGAGCCACCACTCCTAACTTTTGTCTTAGTTATTGAAATTGTTCCTGTTGACCAATTTCCACCCCTAAGTTTACACCTTTCAAATTTGGCCAAGTCTAGTACTTAGCTTTTATTTAGAAGAAATGTTCTTTGGAAAAGCCCAAAAAAATACCAAGTTTTATTTATTTTATAAATTCCATTTTGGCCTTTGTTCTAAGATTTTGCCTAATTATTTTCGGTTTTTAATCCAAATCATTTTGTCAAATTCTTTTAGGATTTTTTTCTAAGGCTTTTCCTTAAGAGTATTTCTTTGGGTTTTCTCTGACCAAGTGATGAATTCTTTTAGACAATTTGTCTGCACAATTTTTTTGAAGGTACTTTAAAAATTATTTAAATGACTCTTTCAAGCCAAAAGGGACCTTTGTAATTTTTATAAAGGGTAATTTTCAAGAAAAATGGACCAAACAAAAGTCTATGAGGTACATTTCACTTTTTTCAAAGGGCGCTTTTATTTTTCTGAAGGGTATCTTCTATCAAGAAAAGGTCCACATAAATTTTTTGAAGTATCATTTTCAACCTTCCTAAAGGCTATTTTCTTTATAAAGTGGTCACTTTCATTTTTTTGGAGGGGAACTTGAATTTTTGAAAGACCATTTCTAAAAGCTGAAGGACCATTACAACTTCTCTAAAGGGCATTTCAACTTCTTCGAAGGGACCAATCAAAAAGCTAAAGGAAAGGAAATGAAGAGAAGGAACTCTAAAAGAACTCCTTTGGAATTTTTATTCAAAGGAAATAAATAGGAATAATTCATTTGTATTTTTTACTCGAAAGAAATGAACAAGCAATGAGCTCAAAGGAAAAGACTTGACAAAATAATTGAGAAAGTAAACAAAAATAAATAGCTAAAGATAAGTTGTCTAGAGAAAAGGTCCAAAAATAAAAGTTTGAAGAAAATACCAAAAGGAGTGATGGCCCACAATAATTAAATTTTAAGCTATAGATAATATCCATTACTATTCAAAAGACATGATGTAAAATAAGAACAGACATGGAGGTGGAAAATGGTCAAATCTCAAGCATCTAGAGTAGACTAAGTGAGAAAAATGGATAGGTTAATAGAGTGATTCATTATTGGTAACTAACCAAGTCAAGGATATTATATGAAATTGATAAATACAAGTATCTAAAGAATAACTAGTATTTAGAAAGAGCATTTTCTAATTGTTGCCATGAGTTCTAGTGATGTGATGTGTCAAATTTTCTATTTTCAGTTTCAAACTCTCATGGATGATCTTCAATAGAAGTATTTTCTTGTGCCACTCCTGAAGTTTTGATGACACTTCCCACCATTCTCATGACTTTTTTGGGACAAGTAATACTCTTGACATGGCATGGCTCACTCATCCATTTTTATCATAGATCTATAACTAATTTTCATGTCTATGACACATGTATTTGTGCCTCTTCAGCTTCTCCTTTCTTGCTCTTCCTCAAAGTTCTATAAATTGGACCATTTTGACCATTATATATAACCACATTTTTGGTATGGTGAATCCATGCTAAAATTACAGTGTTATTTATTTTTGGACATTGAATACAAGACCAATTCTGAGTTGTGAATTTTTGTCTGAGTATGTGAGTGATGTATAGTGGAGGTAAGTGATAGCATCATCCTTACTCCCTTTATCCTTCATGTTTGAATAAAGGTTATAATTTTAAAAATTCATATGAAGTGTGTTAAATGTATCAAAATTTATTTCAAGTATACAATTGTATCTATGGTGTGAAATATGCCCCTTAGGTCTATTATCTTGTTGATTATCTCAAGTATGTTACCTTCACATTGAAACACTATGTTGGTATCTTTCAATGCATGAAATTAGTCTTAAAAAACATTGTTACTCAATATAAGTGTGATATTTTGTGGGATAAATTCTTGGTGGATCACCTCTTTATCACAGTTTTTATGTTTTTTGTAAACTCTTAACTCTTTTCATGAACAAGTAGTAGATTAGGTGATAGATACTTAGAGAAGAATTCAGGTATCTATCCCTTTTCAATCCTAGAGACTCATCTCTCTTAAAATTTCTTAAAAACTTGAGTGATGATTCAATATTACATGAAATTAAAGGATTCTCATAGAACATCCTAGGGTGCATAATTTAATGACAATAATTTTGGTATGTTCGGTGGGATAGCTAGTCCTAATTATTTCCATGTCAAGGTGAATGTTGGCCTTGACAAGTCCAAGGTTGTAGAATCATTCTAATCTAAAATTTGGTGACTCCAAAAGGTTAGAATCTTTATTTGTAGATTATTTTTTCCATAGTATACTTCATTGTCCTCACTAGATCATCTTCTAGTAGGCTTTTCAATCAAGTTCCTCAGCCTAAAACTCCTCTTGAAGAACAACACATTGATCCATTCCTAACCTTTTAATATCTTAAACAAGATGGTTTTGAAGAGGAATAAGAGGAGGTTGAATAATTAGTAGATCAAGAGGAAGATGAAATGGCTAGAAGACATCCTTTCCTAGCCTTCAACACCCAAAATCTAAGTAACCTTCCTATGTATGATCCTATTCCTCATAATGCTACCAAAATTCTCCCCAATTTCAATGGAGAGGGTCATATTACCCCATCTGAGCATATTAGTGACATTTCAAACTTTTACAATTTCCACAATATCACCTAAGCTAACATAGCTATTAGACTACTTGTCATGTCTCTAAAGGGGAAGGTGCTTGATTTGTATAGGACATTGGAAGGTGGTTGTATTACTAATTGGGATAGTTTTAGAGAGTTATTGGTAAATAGGTTTGAAAAAAAGAGTGACCATACTTCACTAATTCACCAGTTAAATGTGATAAAGAGAGGTCCAAATGAATCCATGGGTGATTTCAATGAGAGATTTCAAAGAACATGGCATAGGCTACCACCTATTATGAGGCCTCCTCCAAGCTTTGTATTCCCCACCTATCTTAAGGATACTGGTACTGATGTAGCAGTAATGTTGTAGTCAATGGGAGGATTTACTTTACCAGAGTCATATGAGATAGCCATTGAAGTTGAGAATAGTCTGATACAAGATGTAAAACTACCTTTAAGAGTCTCCATGCCTTTTTGTCTCATAATTTAGTTGAATCCCCAAACATAGCACAAGTTTCCAATACTAATGCCAAACTTAGAACTACTCCCAAAAAGTTCAATGATGCTATAGATAAGGATGAGATGATTCAGTCTTTACAAGCCTAGCTCAAGCAAGCACAAATGTATGGAAATGCTCCACCCAATCCTTAATACTATCCTCAGCAAGGATATAGACCTCCACCCTGATACACTAACCAAGGAAGAGGACAAGGCTAACAAGGTTTTAATAGGCAACCCAATGCCTATAATCCTAATTCCATTCCATCAATAAAGGTTGTTGTTCCAATCCACACTAATCTAGTTCAAATAGAGGAGCATTTGGATCATTGGGGGAAATATCAAGGTCATTTTATGTATAATAGTGGAGAAGGTAATAAATCTTTGGTAACTCAATAAGGAGATACTCATTATGTTACATTAGAAGAAGCAAATCTCATGAAAAGAGATGTTCTAGGAGAAGGTAGCAACCAAAGTATTGGTTTTATGAATTTCTAAGTAGAAGATGATTATGTGTTGAATCTAGATACATCATTTATAGCCAACATAAGGTATAAAAAGAGGGATTTAGGAGGTACTCTAGCAACACAAGTGATTCCAGGTATGGCCTCTCTAAGGCCACAAAGTGTAAGTACCAATGTAGTAGATCCTACTAGCCACACTACTCCTTAAAGTCAAAATGTGAGCAAGGCTACCAAACGTCTAGTACAACAAGTTCAAGTTCCCTCATTGCCTTTAAGAGTGCAATAAAAGGTGATTTCTTCCATTTTAAACATGGTTGACTCTTTGAAGAATAACAAAACTATCATTTCTCTTTGGGAAGTATTGCATATGCCTGGTCAAAAGGAAATCCTATGAGAAAAACTTGCTAATATCAATGTAAATCCTCAAGATCCAAAGTACCATGGTGTATCCCTTGCCAACACACCAAATAATGTTTTAGATCCCTCCACCAGATTTAAAAATCCTCCAAATTTCTACCTCACACTCATTATGGGGGATAAATTGGTTCATACCTACATTGTGGATAGTGGGGCTAGTACCACAGTTATGCCTAAAGTGGTTATTGATAAATTAGGATTGAAATATGAGCCTCATAGCAAGGGTGTGTTACAACTTGATGGAACTATAGCTAATACTATGGTTTTGGTTAAAGGTTTGAAAGTTTTCCTGCATGATTGTCCACGTTTCCCCATCCTATAAGACATTATAGTGGTTGGTCTTCCATGTCATTTTGCTATTTGCTTGTCAAGAGACTTCACAACTAAGATTAGAGGGTAACTTATAACTAATTAGTCTTTTCTATCCTTTAGAACAAGATATGGAGCTAAAGTGGCTATAAAAACATAGCCCTTGGTAATGTTCCACATTGAACCATATATGGAGACAAGTTCAAATCAGAATTATATGATTAGTGAGCAAGAAAAAGGTGCCATTAGTGGTGAAACATCCTTTCCCCTTGAAGGTATTTTTGACCTCCTTATTGATGAGTATGATACTAAAACTTATGAACATGACCCCTATGCATTCATAAAACAAACTAAATTAAGAGTATATTATATGCATGAGAAGAACATTCCTATACCATCACTCACTAATGAGGATCATGAACTTGAAGGGATATGGAGATGTTTTTTGATGGATCTAAAATCAAGGTAGGGGCAAGAGCTGATGTCATGTTTGTTTCTCCTTCAAATAATTGGTATTATTCTCTATATATATTTAATTTAATTTTTACTTTCAATGTAGTAAAATATGAAGGCTTGGTTCATGGCCTCCATGGGAAAAGAGAAAGGGAATCAAGAACTTGAAGGTATATGGAGATAGTGAACTAATTATACATCAAGTGAGAAACCAATTTATAGCCAAAAACCCTTTGCTTAAGTCTTATAGGCATAGGGTGTGGGATCTAATTAAGGACTTGGATGCTTTCAATACTCAACCTATTCCAAGAGACTCAAATAAACATGTTGATAGGTTGGTTGTGATAGGAGCACACTTTGATATAATGGCTGATATAAGTAGAGAGGACCAACCTCACATCAAAGCCATTATGAGACCTTATATTCTAGATAATGAAGTGTCTTGCCAAGTGTTTGAGAGTGATAAACACATTGTACACTTCATTCAAAATGAACCATAATTTTATTCAATGAATCAAAAGAAGCTTCACAATCAATATGAAGAATAAGTTATCCAGCTAAAGACAAACAAGATACCAAAGGGGTTGGTTACTTTGGAGAGTGTATTCAATGAAGATGATTAAATAAGGAAGGAAAGGGTAATCATGTCTATAAAGGAAGATAATTATGAAAAAAACTTGATATTTAAGGACAAACTTCTAAAAATTGGTAAGATATGTTCTCTTTTTGAAAGACAAGCCTTCATTGAAATGTGTAAATAATTTCATGACATATTTGCTAGGGAATACAAGGATTTGAAAGGTTTGATCTAGGTATATCTCATCACACCATTGAGTTAGAACTTGGAGCTAAACCAGTTGGGCAAAAATAGAGGCCTATCAATTCCAAGATAGAGGAACTCATGAAGAAAGAGCTTACCAAATTGATTGAGTCTAGGATTATTTTTCCTATCAAATAGTCAACTTGGGTAGCTAACCTTATACATATTCAAAAAAAGAGTGGAGAGATTAGGATCTATGTGGACTCTAAGGATATGAATAGAGTTTTACTTAAAGACCATTACCTACTACCTTCCATGGAGTAGATTTTGCAAGTGGTTTCAGGTTCTCAATGCATTTCACTACTTGATGGTTATTCAAGCTATAACCAAATATTGGTGAATGAGGAGGATTATTTCAAGATAGAATTCACCAAAAAATGGGGAACATTTTCATATATAAATATGCCTTTTGGTTTGTCTAATGTTGGTGCTACCTTATAAATAGCAATGGACATGACCTTTAAAGGTTTGATCAATGAGTTTTTGTTTATATACCTTGATGATATAACTATTTTTTCTAAGGATGATAATGACCACATGTAACATCTAAGGCAAGTCTTTGATAAGTGTAGAGAGTTAGGAGTTTCTCTTAATCCAAAAAATTGTATCTTTGATGTTCATGAAGGCAAATTATTGGGTCACGTTGTGTCAAAGGAAGGCATGTCTATATTGAAACCATTCTAGGCCTATCTTTTCCTCTACACAAGAAAGGTTTGTAAAGTTTCTTAGGCAAGATCAATTTTTTAGGAAGGTTTATTCTAGGATTTTCTACTTTGGTAAATCCTATTATAGCCATGCTCAAGAGGAACCAATATTTTGCTTCAAAAAAGGAAGGTAAGAATAGTTTTGAGGAAATCAAATAATTAATTTCCAAATCTCCTACTCTCTTGAACCCAAACTTTGCCAAGGATTTCATACTCTATACTTTTTTTTATCTTAACACAATCTTAGCTATGCTTATTCAAAAGAATTAGGAGGAATTTGAACAACCCATTACATTCTTTAGTTAAGGATTATAATATTATAAGGTCAAGTACACATTTGTTAAGAATCAAGCTTTGGCTATGATAAGAGATTTGAAAAAGTTAAATCACATGGTTTCAAACAACAAGATACATGTCATCTCATCCTATCACCAAAGAGTTCTTCTTAAGCAAAGACCTCAATGAGAAGAGAGTTGGGTGGATCACAAAGGTAATGGAATATGATGTTGATATCAAGGTAACCAAATTGATAAGAGGGAAGGGTTTGTGTGAGCATCTATCTTTAGATCTTCAAGGGCCAAGGGAAGAGGTCTTGGTCAATCAAGTTCATCCTCAACCAGCTGGTCACATACCAATTCAAAGTTGGATATAAGACATTATTGGTTTCCTCTAAAATGGTGAGTATCCTAATGGTTTGAACAAGTCACAAAGAAGGTATTTTAGATTGCAAACCATTCCTTATTTTCTTGTAGATGGTATTCTCTTTTGAAAGGATGTGAATGGTATAATACTATGGTGTGTTGATAATGATTAGTTTGTCATATTACTAGAAAGGGTTCACAATGGTGTATATGGAGGTCATTTTTCCCCAAAAATAATAGCTACAAAGATAATGAGGGAAGGGTATTATTGGCCTATCCTTTTCAAGGATTTCTACTCTTGGGTTAAGAGGTGTCCTCAATGTGCCTTCTTTGTAGGCAAACAAAAACTTGTAGACATTTCATTTAATCCTATACAAGTGGACCAACTTTTCATGTAATGGGGCCTTGATTTCATTGATATGATCAACTCTCCATCAAGTGCTAGACACAAATGGATATTGACTACTATTGACTACTTCACAAGGAGGGTAGAGGTTGTTGCATTGAAAAAGGCAAATGAAAATGTAATCTTGGAGTTTGATGAGAGTATTAAAATAAGATTTGGGGCCCCCTATGCTATCATTTCTGATAATTCACTTTCTTTTAAGTGTTAAAACTTTTAAGTGGGAAAATAAGAATGGAATTTACTTGAGTACCTCATCCAAATATTATCCTCAAGGTAATGGGTTGGCTGAGTCTAATAACAAGAACCTCATCAAGATCATCAAGAGGACATTGAAGAACAATCAAAGAGCATGGCACACCAAGTTGAAGATAGCTTTATGGGCTGATAGGATTACTCTTAAGAGATTAATTGGTAACTCTCTTTTTGTGCTTGTTTATGGGAGAGAATCTAGGTTGTCCATCTCTCAAGAGTTCCCTACTCTAGGACTTGCACATCATCTAGAAATATTGGAAAATACTCCAATGGAAGTTAGATTGATATAATTAATGCAACTACAAGAAGCAAGGGACAATGCACATAATACCATGGAACACCACTAAGTACTCATGAAGAAATATTTTGACAAAAGAGAAATTATAAGAGTATTCAAGGAAGGTGACTTGGTTCTGAAATGTGACAAGGATAGAGAAAAATTAGGTAAACATAAAAAATTTGATGCTTTGTGGAGTGTCCCTTACATCATCAGCAAGTGCAAGTAAAGCAACTCCTTTCAATTGACTAAGATGAATAAAGAAGAATTGCCTCTCCCTATGAATGGGATACATCTAAAGTTATGTTATTAGTCCTTACAAGTCTATTTTGTAAATAGTAACATAGGTGTGTGTGTTTAGTATAGTTTTGTTTCAGCTGTTATGTTCCCTAAGTGTTCTATTTGACACATGCATGTTTCCTTTATTTTGATTTGTGTTTGATAAGTGCTTAGTAGCACAAGTGTGTCTTTTCCTATGTGTGTCTTGGGTAATGTAATTGTCTTGTGGTTAGTCCAAGGTCTATCCATGACAATCTGAGTGCACATTTTGTGTGACTCCATTCCAAATGGAAGGATTTATGTAATTGTTCTTAGGCATAATAGTCATGCTATACCCAAGAATCACCAATAATGTTGGATAATTTCCACCCCCAAGCTTTCACCTTTCAAATTTGGTGAATTCCAGTACTCAGCTTTTCTTCAGAAGAAATGTTCTTTGGCAAATCCCACAAAAATACCATGTGTTATTTCTTTTGGAAAGTCCCTTTTGGCCTTTGTTCTAAGCCTTTTCCTAATTCTTTCAAGTTTTTTTCTAAATAATTTTACTAAATTATTTTGGACTTTTTGTTTGAGGCTTTTCCTTTAGAGTATTTATTTGGGTTTTCTTCTAGCCAAGTGATGAATTCTTTCGAACAATTTGTCTGCAAAATTTTTTCAAAGGTTCTTTACAAATTCTCTAAAGGACTCTTTCAAGCCAAAAGGGACCTTTGTAATTTTTTTGAATGGAACTTTCATTTTTTTAAGTGCACTTTTCAAGCAAAATGGACCAAACAAAAATTTTGAGAGGTACATTTCACTTTTTTTGAAGGGCACTTTCATTTTTTTGAAGGGTATCTTTTTTTAGGAAAATTTCCACTTTAGTTTTTCCAAAGGATCAGTTTCAACCTTCCCAAATGGTATTTAATTTAGAAATTGGTCACTTTCATTATATTTAAGGGGCACTTGCATTTTTGAAGGACCATTTCCAAAAGCTAAAGGACCATTACAACTTCTCTAAAGGGCATTTCAACTTCTCCAATGGGACCAATCAAAAAGCCACAAGAAAGGAAATGAAGAGAAGGAACTCTTTGTCCAAAGGAAATAAACAAGAATATTTCCTTCAAACTTTTTTTTTGAAGGAAATGAACAAGAAATGATCTTTAAGGAAAAGACTTGATAAAAGGTCCGAGAAAGTAAACAGAAATAAATAGCCATGGACAATTTGTTTGGAGAAAAGTTTTGGAAATAAAAGTCTGAAGAAAATACCCAAAGGAGTGATGGCCCACAAGAAGTTAATTTTAAACTATGGAGAATATCCATTTCTATTAAAAATACTTGACAAAAATAAGAATAAATTTAGAGGTGGAAAATGGTTGAATCCCAAACATCTGGAGTGGACTAAGTGAGCAAAATGGATAGGTTGATGGAGTGATTCATTGCTGGTAGTTGACCAAGTCAAGGAGTTTCTACAAAATTAACAAATATAGGTGTCTAAAGAATAACTAACAGTTAGAAAGAGCATTTTTTAACTATCATCATGAGTTCTAGTAGTGTGATGTGTCAACTTTTCTATTTTCAATTTCGAACTCTCATGGATGATCTTTAATAGAAATAATTTTCTATGCCACTCCTAAAGGTTTGATGCCACTTCCCACCATTATCATGATTTTTTTTGGATAATTAAGACTCTTTACATGGCATGGCTTGCTCATCCATCTCTCTCATGGATCTGTAATTAATTTTCATGTCTATGACACATGTCCTTATGCCTCTTCAACTTCTCCTTTCTTGCTCTTCCTCAAAATTTTATAAATTGGGCCATTTTTTACCATTGTAGATAACCACATTTTTGGTATGGTGAAGCCATGCTAAAATGACATTGCACTTTATTTTTGGACATTGAATACAAAACCAATTCTAAGTTTTTAATTTATGTCTGAGTATGTGAGTGATTTATAGTGGAGCTAAGTGATAACATCATCCTTACTCCCTTTATCCTTCATGTTTGAACAAAGGTTATGATGTTAATAGGTCATGTGAAGTGTGTTGAATGTATCAAACTCTCTTTCAAGTATGCAATTGTATCTATGGTGTGTGATCTAACCCTTAGGTTAATTATCTTATTGATTGTCTCAATCATGTTACCTTCACATTGAAACACTATGTTAGTATCTTTCAATGCATGGAATTAGTCTTGAAAAACATTGTTACTCAATAGAAGTGTGATAGTCGGTGGGATAAAGTCTTGGTGTATCACTTCTTTAGCATATTTTTTCTATTTTATGTAAACTCTTAACTCTTTTCATGAACAATCATTAGATTAGGTGATAGACACTTAGAGAAGAATTTAGGGAGCTAGCCCTTTTCAATCCTAGAGACTCATCTCTCTTACAAGTTCCCACAAACTTGAGGGATGATTCAATGTTGCATCAAATTAAATAAATTTCATACAATGTCCTAGGGTGCACAATTTGATGACAATAGTTCCTTGCGAAGAGGTTTGGTGAATATGTCTACAATCAGGTCCTTAATTGACACATATTCCATTATGACCTCTTGATCTATAAAATTCTCTCTTAAGAAGTGATACTTGATTGATATGTGTTTGGTTCTAAAATGCATTACTAGACTTTTATATATATTTATTGTACTTGAATTATCACAAAGAATATAAATGGGTGACTTATACACTACCTTGATGTCCTTGAGTGTTTGCTTTATCCACAAGACTTGAGTGCAAAATGATACTATTACTACATACTCTACTTCTATTCTAGAAAGAGTAACTAACTCTTGCTTTTTGCTTAGTCAGGAAATAAGTCTATTTCCAAGGAAAAATGCACCACCACTAATACTTATTTATCATCTATACTTCCTACCCAATCAACATTTATATATATATATATATATATATATATATATATTCAAAGTGAAATATTCACTTATAGGGTATCATAGGCCATAGTCAATTATGATCTTAATGTATCTAAAGATCATTTTTACTGCATTAACATGTGATTCTTGAGGAGTAGATTAAAATATTGAAACCATGTACACTACTTGCATGATATCAGGTCTTGATGCAGTTAGGTATAACAAGTTACCTATCATTGATCTATACATTGTCTAATTTACATCAAGGGACTCATCATCTTTTCTTAACTTGCATCCATTTTTCATGAGAGTACTAAATGGTTTGCTATCTTCCATTCTAAATTTCTTGAGCATCTCCTTTGCGTACTTGGTTTAGGATATGAATATCCCTTCATTAGATTGTGTTATTTTTAGACCAAGGAATAAGGAAATTTATCCTGGCATAGACATCTCAAATTCACTTTGAATTTGTGTAGCAAATTCTTTGCACATTTTATTATTGATACGATTGAATATGATGTCATATACATAAACAATAACAATAAACATATGTTCACCTTTTAATTTGAAGTAAAGATTGATGTCTGCACATCCTTTATTGAAACCTTATTATTTTAAGTACTTGTCCAATCTTGAATACCATGTTCTAGTTGCCTATTTTAGACCATATAGTTTTTTCTTCAATTTGCATACATAATCTTCTTTTTCAAACAACTAAAAAACTTTAGGTTGTTCTACGTAGACTTCCTCTTCTAGGTTCCCATTCAAGAAAGAAGACTTGACATCCATTTGATAGACTTAGAAATTTTTATAAATAGAGAATGCTAGAAACATTATTATATATTCCAATCTAGCAACTAGAGCAAATGTTTCCTCAAAGTCTATGCCTTCAACTTCTGCATATCCCTTGCACACCAATCTTGATTTATTCCTTATAATAGCTCCATCCTCATTTAGCTTATTTCTATAGACCCATTTTGTTTTGATCACATTCTTGTTTGAGGGTCTTAGAACCAACTACCATGTTTTATTCTTTTTAATTTGTTTAATTATTCTTCCATGGCTTTAAGCCAATTCTCATCCTTTCTGGCTTTAACATAGCTCATAGGCTCAATTTCAGACATTGGAGCAAAACTTAATTGTTCCCTATTTATTGTAACTCTTCTCCTTATTTGAACTCCTTGATTCTTATTTCTAATTATATTATCTTTAGTATGATCCTTTTAAACAAATTTTTGAGGTGCTTTTTTATTCTTTTCCTCAACCTCTTCACTATCTATTTCTTCTTCAAGCTCTGACTATTCAATACTGATTTCTTTATCAGGTTCAACATGTTTTATACCTTATTTAACATTGACATTGATGCTCTCTACTATATTATGTAACATTTTATTGTATCATACATAGGATTTGATTTGAGTGGAATAACCAAGAAATATTCCTTCATCACATCTTGATTAAAAGCTTCCCAATTTGTCTTCCTTTCTTTTGATGTAGCATTTGCTTCCAAACACTCTAAATTACTTAATAGAGGAAGGATTTCCATACCATAGCTAAAATGGAGTTTTGTCACTATTTACCCTTAGTTGAACTCTATCCAAGATGTATATTGTTTTTTTGATTGCTTCTCTCCAATATCCATCTAGTAACTTGGCCTCCTTTAGCATTGTTATGGCCATTTCCTTGACTATTCTATTCTTTCTCTCAACAACTCCATTTTTGTGTGGAGTCCTTATTGTAGATAGTGACTTTTGATCCCATTATTCTCATAATACTCTATGAATTAATTTGAGGTGAATTCTCCACCTTTATCAAATCTTAAGCATTTTATTTTTCTTCCAATCTCATTTTCAACCATGGCTCTAAGGATCTTGAATCTCATAAATGCTTGAGATTTGTCCTTAAAAAAGGTTACCCATGTCATTATTGAGTATTCATATACAAATAACATGAATTACATCTCTTCTTTAGATATTCTTGTCTTGGTAAGACATAAAGATCAATATGAACTAATTGTGGAGGCTTTGTAGTTGCATAATCCTTTATTTGGAATCTAACCCTTGTCTACTTGCCTAGTTAACATTCCTTGCAAGTATTATCTATAGGTTTAGTTATATTGGTCATGTGTCTTACACACTTATTTAATTTTACTTTGACTAGATTATTAAAGTTGTCATGACCCATTCTGCTATGCCATAACCAACTCTCATCAATCTTTTCCATGAGGCAACTATTTCTATTTACTTCAATAATATTGTAGATATTGTTGTCAATCCTTTTCCTTTTTATAACTATTCTTCTAGATATCCTTAACTTATATCCTTCTCATCAAATGTGACCTTGTATCCATTATCACACATTTGGCTAACAACTTAGCAAATTATGCTTCAATCCTTCAACATAAAGGACATCATGTATAGGAAATTTACCATCTATGTTCAATGTTCCTTTACCTTTGATATTTACTTATGTGTTTTCTCCCAAGTTGATAGATCCTTCCTTAAATTTTATCAATTTGGTGAACTTGCTCTTGTCACCATTCATATGCTTTGAGCTTCCACTGTCTATCATCCATAAATTTTTCTCTTTGGCACAGAGTGTAGTTTGAGCAATCATGGATTGATTTTTCACTTTCCACACATCATTGGGTTTCTTATATGTCTTCTTATTCTCTTTATTAGACACATGTGAAAAAAAATTCATACTAGGAGACATGCCATTTTTTAAATTGTATAATTTTGATTTTACAAAGCTAGTTCTATATTGTTTAGCTATGTGACCAAAATTATTATAATTATAGCACATTACATTTGTATATAAAAAAGTAGAAAATGATTTTCTACTTAAAAAAAAAATTATCCTTGTAGATAAAACTCTACAATAAATATCCCTATGACTAAACTAATTACTTTTATAACAATAACCATAGAAAGATGAGGAATACCTGGTCATAGCATTTTTTTGGTGCAACATGAGGAGCTCGTCTGTGCTTTGGATTATTCAAGTCTTTCATTTTGGTGTATCCATATACATTATCTACATTTGTCTTCTTTTTTTCAAGATTATTTTTATGTCATAATTTATTCATAATAGTTGTGTTTGAGTCTATCTTTGTGTCCTTACAAGCTTTCTCTTTCTTTGATCCTGATTCACCTTTTACTTTGAAGTTTTCCATTCTCATAACCAACACCTGATCTCTCTTTTGAGGGATTTTAAGAGTTGATCAATTCATCAAGAATGTTTGATACTCTTATCAACTTTAGTCTTTTATCTAGTTGACCTTTGAACTTTTTAAGCTCTTTTCTCAAAGCCACTATCTCTACCTCTAGCTTTATACATTCATCAAATTTAGATTTTAGTTTGAGTTTTACTAAATCTTCTATTCTCTTATCCTCTTCAAATTGTGTCTTTATACTTAATAACATTTGATCTGATTTATCAAGGATTTTATACATTTTCTCAATTTCCTTTTGTCTAAGCCTCTTTTGTTTTGAGTTCTCTTTTATCATTTTCTCAATTTCTCAAGGATTTTATACATTTTATAAATTTCAAGGTCCACTTATTCCTCTTCATCTTGATCAAATCTAAAAAATTTGATCCTACTATCATGAATAGGGATTCATGTCCCTTAGCCACAAAGGCATAATCATGATCATTATTAGGACCATCACTGTCATCTATCGAATCAATGTCTTCTTTTGTGTATAGACATTTATTATTATTGAAGAAGTTCTTAAAATATTAAAGTTTCACCTTTTTTATACTCTCTACTTTCTCATAGTTATCCTTTCTATTATGAGGGCATTTAGTAGAAAAATGTCCTACTTTACCACAGTTAAAGCATTTAAAGGGGAACTTACCTCTATACTTTACATATCCTCTCTTTAGTATTCCAACAAAGTTAGATTCTTCTTCATTTGTCTCATATTCATATGTAGATGTTTCTTCCTTAACTTGTTTGGCTACTTTGAATGCAGCTTCTCTCTTGAAGGTGTTTATCTCTCCCATTCTCATCTCATAGGCTATGAAGTTACCATGTAACTCATCAATAGTGAGTTTATCTAGATCTCTAGATTCCTCTATTGTAGAGATTTTAGAATCATATGTTGATGGCAAAGATATTAAGACCTTAACAATGATTGACTCTTTCATTTCTTCTCCAAGGCCTCTGATTGCATTGACTATTTCATATACCTTGAGGAGGTATTTTGAAATCTTCTCTTCTTCATTCATATTAAGAATATTAAACTTGCCTTTATAAGTTTTTAGCTTGGACTACTTTACCTTGTCATCTCCTTTATAGATGTTCTTTATTTTGTTCTAGATATATTGAGCATTTTGACACTTCATTACTTTGATAAATTTTGAGTTTAATAGTCCACAAAGAATAGCATTCTTTACCTTGGAATTTCTCTCATATTCCTTCTTGTTATTGTTATTATTAGGAGTTATAGTAGGGGTTGTATATCCATTTACCATAGACATTCATACATCAAACCTTAATTAGGATAAGTTTACTTCTATTCTTATGCTCTAGAATGCATGGTTAGATCCATCAAAGAGATGTGCTTTGTTTGATGAAGATACATATTGAGTATCCATTATGTTCATTGGTCCAAGATCTACTTGAGTTGATTAAATTTATTTCAAAGGAAACTTAGACTCTGATACCAATTGTTGGAACACAACCATATACTAATAGGGGGTGAATCAGTATGTTGACTAAAACTAGTCCTTTAAGTAATTTTAATGTAGATTAAAATATATATGTGGATCAAATTAAATATGTAGAGATCACACAAACATAAATACACATGACACAAGATTTATACATGGAAAATACAAAGTGAAAAACCATGGTGAGAATATAGCTACTAGAATCTACTATTCTAATCTAGACTCATAGTTCAAAACCTCATTAGAAAACCTCATTGGTTATAATGTTTAAGGACACCAATCCTAAAGAAATAACAATCTCCTAGTTTAATATCACCAACTCTAAGGAAGCACCCACTCCCTAATCTAAGTAGCCACTCAGTTTCTCAGATGTCACCAACCTATCAGATTCTTCTTATGGAGCCATAACTCTAAATTACAAATTAGATTCATTCATGAATCTAAATATCTATTATTTATTATATGTCTAATCTATAAATTATCATACTCTACACATTATCTTTTTGCCTTTATTATTCTCTACTCCTCTTTGGTTTTGTGTCTTTTTACTTTCAATTTGACACATAGTTCATTGGATTTTGATCACTACCTATATTTTTATTTGATTTGGTTCAATAACAAATGCAGATATTCCATCATTTTTTCCTTTGTCATAGATATCATACATATAATAAAATTATCTAGGGTTTCATAACTTATATATGTTCACACTCGAACTGTTAACACATTATATCAATTTTGGACTTTAGTTCATTAAGACTTGAACTATTAGTTCCCATGTCTTGATTATATGCATCACCACCATTATTTTAGGTCTCTTTACTATCTATAGTATTTATTAGACTCAATTTTTGATGCACATACTCTTTAATTTATATTTGATTAGTTGGATCAATCAATCTCATTATATGTGTCAAGATATAGAGCTTATAATCAAGTTCCTCTAACTAACCATTTGTCTAGACATGAATTTAAATGTTAGTCATTGATTTTTCCTTTGGAACTATGATCTAATGGTTCACACTCCTATGACTCAACTTTAAAATGAATCTATTTGATCACCTTATAATAGGCTCACACTATCTATTAGATCTTTTAACACTTCCAAATTTTAGTTTTATCAACTTAAAGATGTGTCCATTGATCTTCTTAATCTGAGCTTCCATGTGCCATTAAATATTCAAAGATACATGATATTTATTTTTTCCTAGTCATTAAACATTGAGATCTTTCACCCATCTCACTACTTCCTATATATTTGGATCATTTTTACTCCATTGATCTTCTCAAACATGCTCAGACTTTAACTCACTACTATGTTGATAACCACTGATCACTTTGTTCCATCTGGGTCCACTTGATCTATTAGATATCCTTTAAATGATCACCCACTCACCATCAGATTTTTTGATAGGCTTGATCATTAACTCTGACAAGCTTACACTCACTGAGTCTTTATCTAGTAAACTCTACGAATGTGACACTTGTCACTTGCATGTTCACATAGAGTTCCTTTTGACAAGTTCACTTCATCACACTCCATTAGATCTATAATTTCTAATTAAGCAATAACCATTGATCAAGTATGGACATAATATAAAGTCTAAGACATAGGAAACATTAAGTCCTTTGATCACTACTCAAGCTAATAATTTATAGGTCAAGGGGCTAGTTTTGCAATGACAATCAAGGGCTTAAATTATAACTTATACTATCAAGTCTAGGCTATAGAAAATCACCATCAAAATATAAAGTGCATATTGATGCCATGACTTAAACCCTTAGGTTTTTAATAATAAAAACCTATCTAGACTGAGAGCAAGGCCAATTCAATTTTGAGCTCATTCCTTCTCAATTAAACCAATAATCCATATATTCAAGATGCTCATTAAAAACCCATGACATATATACTATCTATTTATTTTTAAAATGTCCATAGATGATATTTTTAATATCATGACAAATTTTCATGACCTTATACAATTTTTTTCTAAGTATGGATACCATTTTAATATGCTCTAATGGCTAACTTTGCACCTACATAATTCTTGTTGCACTTAATCACATGACCTAAAAAATTAGTGAATAAAAAATAAGGACTAGTGTGATCACAACCATGTGACCAGCTATCCCATTCTAATTCACACATATTAATGATTATGTTATCAAAATTCCTTCTCATATTTTTTTGACTGGATGATCATTATGAAGAATCAGTTGAATTACATTCATACACATAAGTATTCCACTCATTATTGACCTCTGATTATATCACCATGATCAGCATATTCATCCTTAATCATTAATGACATGATCATAATGTCTATTTTAACATAAATTAAAATCATATTTATAACAACATCAATACAATTTTGCTTGAAACCACTACAGGAAAGGAAAACCTCTACAGTTGATGAACATGCCTGTAACTCCATTGGTGATCTCAACTTGTAACTTGAGATGTTTGGATAATTAACTAAACTCCACACATGTAATAAAAGTTTTGAACCATTAAATAATGGCATCCACATATCCTATAAATAATTCCATCAAGTGGTTTGTATGGACCAACTCAAACAAGGAGGAAACCTATAGTGTGTGGGGATAAGCATGCAAAAAGAGGAAGTTAACTTCTAAATAATGGTTCATAAATTAAAACCAATAAATCCTTGAAATAATATCATGAAATTTAATTTTAATAATTTTATTATCATCCCTTAGATTCGTTTGACCCAATTCCTCTCCTACTGGTTGTACCATGAGAAAACTTGACCAATTTTGTATGCCAAGAAGAGTAATGGAGGATTAAAATAGTTTTGGGCCATTTTGAGATTTAAAAATTAGATAAAATATATAATTAAACTTAGGTAAGTTGAATATTCATTTTACATCCTTCCACATGTGCCAAAACACTTGCATTGGTTGTATAACTGCTAAAACTTCTTCTTTTCTAGCTATTTTCTTGATTTGACTTAATACCTACAAGTTTTCCATTTATTACTAACATTACTAATAATAATCTGACATATAGGACATTGGTAAGAATTTTTAACACTTGTCTACTAATGCAAACTATACAACTTTCATTAATTTGTCAAATAGTGAATTTAAATGACATGAAATGACTTAGGACTAGATTTAATTATGACCAAGGTTAATATCACATCAAATGACATCAAATACGACCATACACACCCTATTACATCATAACATACCCATATATCAATTTTTATATTATAGGGGGTTGACTTATTTTGACTTTTGGTCAAAATAATCAACATTCTTGATAATTTCCTATGGGTGGTATGTTTTTTATGCCAAGACTAGTAGCCTACTCCCATCCATTGGGATACGAAATCACCTATGCATAAGTTTAACACTAAATTACCTTTTAAACCACAAAAAATAAAAAATAGAGACACACCAAAGAAAACACACATGTGTTCTTAAGAACACTTATGGAACACACACACAATTGAAACAAAGACACACACCTAACCTAGTATTTACAAGACCTCACTCTTGAGGTGAAAAATAACTTACCATACTTCAACCAAGGTCAAATATGGTTCCCCTTTCATATTTTTCACTCCATAAAATCAAACTATCATGTGAGGCATGCTCCTCATTAAACACCTGACTAGGTATATGGTGAAATGACTTACCATACCTATATCCTCTCATGTCTATAAGTGGGCTACTTTAGGCTTTCATGAATGCTTATTATTTCCAAGGAACTTTTTTAGAGCTGAAACTAACTTTATCTCTACCTATCTAACTGGTGTTCCTCAAATTATATATTAGTAGTGATTAGGACTATTTCACCTTCACACCATTCACTACCATGGTGATCTTGATGTATGAGACCATCAGGCTCATATTCCTTATGATCTAACCCATCTATATATGATTCATATTCATTTTGAAGTGTTGATTTCTATTCAATCTCAAAAAGAAATTTCCTTGACTTCCATAGGCTTTTATATGACTATAAGCTCTTGGGTAGTAAATCCACTAAGATTTTTTATGATTGTAGACACATGAATAGTGGCTTGGCACACACCTTAATTCTTGTTAGAACACTCAACAACCTGATCATTAGTATTATTAACACAATCATCATATATTCACTTCTTATGAGGAGGAATATTCTACCTAGCTACTCAAACTCTTGACTTATAGCATTGGACTTTTTCCATAGGTCATCCTCTTCCTCATAAATGTCATCTTCAAGGGTAGATTCATCAAGTATAAGAAAAATTACATAGTTATTCTCATCATAATTATCTATCATGATCTTAAATTTATCATCATCATAGACATGGGTCAATTAATTACCTTCAATATCTTGTGAGAAAGAATGCTCAATACTTACCCTAGCTTGTTCCTCTTTCATGGATGATATAGGTACCAAGGTCAGTTTGTTCAAAATAGATATATAGATCATGTTCATAAGAATATGTTCCATACTCATCTAGAAATAATTTAGATATGCCTTCAATCTTAGAATAATCAACATCATCTATAATAGACTCTTCTCTCTCATTGATCACACAATTCAAATATGAGCTTGCCTCTACATAAGGCTCAATATGGAACCTTGTAAGTGGTTGAGTTATAATGGTCAATTTTATTCCATATATTTTCATAAAGGATAATAAGTACCAATAAAATTAGAGGTAGCCTCTTATCTTAGATATGAAATCGCTTGAAAGGTAGATTGTAAAGTGGTTAGGCAAGTCAACAATCACAATGTCTTTGAGGATGGGGAAACTAGGACAATCATGCAAGAAAATCTTTAACCTTTTGATAAATAATAATAAATTTATAGGTGTACCATCTAAATAAAGTTTTAATTTACTATGTGGTTTATAAATTAGGCCCAATTTATCAACTATAACTTTGGGTATCACTAATGTGCTAGTTCTAGTATTAACTATGTTATTGTGGACTTGTTTGTCTCCCACAATGAGAGTGAGGTAGAAAGGTGGAGGATTATCAAATTTGATATAAGTATCTATAATATTATTAGGGTAATTGGTGTGAGAAACATGACCATTCCCATGGATTGATGATGGAGGAATAGCATGGATAGTAGACAGCTATTTTTTCAAAAGCTCCTTTTGGCCAAGCATATGAAGGACATCCTAAAGGGAAATGGATGCCTTAGCACTCTTCAATGAATCTATAATGTTTATATTAGGATATTTTACATTTTATTGTGTACTTAGAGGAAATTAAGTGGTTTTAACATGAGGAATTTAAGCACTTTGAGTAGATCTTCCCATATTCTTATTTGGAGGAGGTACAAGAGTGTTAGGGACTACCATGCTTGTAGTCATGCCTTACTGCCTTGTAGGAGTACTAGATGAACTTGTAGGAACACAATTAGAATCTCCTAAATCCTTTTTATTATCTCTTGTATTGTTTGTAACATAATTTACTTATTTAATCACATAAATTTATTTAACTAGGAAGTTGGTGAAGCTTTCTCCTTGAGGCTACCAACCTTCACTTGCTTGCATAAGGATTTCATCTTCTATTATTAGTAGAGGATTGAATCCTCATTTTCAACTATATCTTACTCACCATCTTTATTTGAATCCATTAATTAACCTTTTTTCCATTCCTCTCCTTGTATTATATTACAATGCACTAGTATCATTTCTATTATGTTAGAGGTGGAAGAAGGATTGTATGCATTGGTAGGCCTATTTAAATTAGGCTACCCTTGACCACTTCTTTTACCATATTATTTACAATATTTTTGATGATATGGATAGATATTTTTATTCACACCCTTTTTCATTATCTTTCACCTAAGCTCAACCTAACACCATTATATTTTTGCATCTTTATCTATGGCATCATCTGCCTTCTTAAGAGTAGCTATAGACTTGGTCTTAGCATTAGGAACTTGGGTAACACTTATAGTATCAGTAGATATATTTAGAAATAGAGGCATGAACACTTTTGGAGGAAACTTTCTTGATTGACTGAGGTCATTCTCATCCCTAATGGCAAGGTCATATGCTTTAGGTAGAGTGAAACCACCCATGGATTATAGCGTGGTGGAAATATTAGTACCAATAGCCCTCAAGTATGTAGGAAAGACAAAGATAGCAAGTGGTCTCATGGGAAGAGGAAACATAGGCCAAGTTTTTTAGAACCTCTCATTAAAGTCATGCATTATTTCCTTGAGGGCTCATTGGATTACATTGAGTTGGTGGAAGAGTGAAGTATGGTCACTCTTATCTTCAAATCTTGATGTTAGCAGCATTTCAAAATCATCCCATGTTTTGATTCAACCACTAAGTACATTCATGTACCAATCAATTGATTTCCCTTTAAGGGACATAGTAATAAGTCTAATGGCATTGTTGACCTTAGTGACATTGTGAAAACTATAGAAGTTTAAGATATCCCTAATATGCTCATTAGGAGTGACATGGCCATCACCATTGAATGTAGTAACACTCTTTATAGCGTTATATGGGATGTCATCATAGGCCTTAAGATGAATTAGTATTTTAGTATTAAAGGCTAAGAAGGCATGATGATTATCCATGTTCTCTTCAAATTATTACTCACTCTCTTAGTTTTCTTGGATAGCAATGTCCTCTTGCTCATCAAAGGGTAGAATAAGCTAAGGGTGTTGAACCTCAAGAGGAAGTTTAGGTTGAAGAGGTGGATTGATAGTATTAAAAACTCTACTATAATATGACCTAGTAAGGACCATGAAGAATGAGAAAAAATATATGACAAAATAATGGTTTACAACCATATTTTACCTTGAATGAATTTTCCAAATGTTGAGTACCACACCATATATAGCTAATGTTATCAAGAACAACATTCACCTTAACAAGTTATATTTAGGACAATGGTCCCACTAGGCATTCCAAAACTAATATCACCAAATATTACACCCTAGAATAGGTTTTTCAATCCTACTCTAATATTTTAGAAAAAAAATTATACCTCTAGGCATATGGGTTGCCTATATTATAGGTAGGCCACTAGGTTTAGGGGCTAGATCCCTAAATTGATCTTTAAGTTATTATCACCTACACTAACTAATCACTTGTGAGAAAAGAGGTAGAATTATGCATGAAATTAAAATTTTATAATCATGTTATATACCATAATTATTTCCACAAGATCATCATACTTATTTAACTAAGAAATAAGACCTATAACACTAGCTCCAGAGCCCTAAAATACTCTAACATTAGTATTTCAATATGGAGGTGATATGCATGAAGACTATCCAAGGTAAGTGAATCATAGATTAGCTACAGACACTAAGACTACTTGTACACTTTAAAACAAACCCATACACTTGAAAACACTTCATGTGACTTGATAGAGAGGAATAACTTGCATCAAATAGGGAAGGATTGAGAGAAAGCAAGGATAGATGAAAATCACTTGACTTTTGACTATACATCTCTTCACATAATTTGACGAGATGATATGTGAACTTAAAATAATATTTCAATTATTATTCAAAGGAAGTGTACAACATCAAACTAGTATGGATTTTCCATATATGGTGTGGAATTAGATACAAGAACCAAAATGGCTAGTACTTATAGAATGTCAGAGAAAAGAGATAAGTGGAGCTCAAAGGTCACAATGACACTTGTCAAGCTGAGAGAGAGAGTTAAATTTGAATAATAATGGAATATTAAATAAAACGTGAAAGGTATCTTTGGAAAAATATCCCTCAAAAGCATCAAACTCCCCAAACTTGGCATAAAGGTCTCTTAGCTAGCTTCTTGAAACTACCTTCATCATTGGCTTCCCTTGAGCACTCCACAACAAAATAAGAATAATTGAAACATATTAACTATGATGATAAGGTTAATAAAAAACTCAAAAATTCATTTTATGTGTCCCTAATCACTTATATTCTTCTAGATAAGTGTTCCCACTACTTACAATTACTATCATCCTTCTTTCACTCATTCCTCACATTTGTCACTAATATGCTCATAAGTTATTCAATCCAATCCATAAAATGGATGTTATAACACCTATCAAGAGTCCTCATATCCTTAGATACATTAATTAGACCTTAAAATGCCTCCCAATTGGATTAATCACCTTCTCAATTGGTGATCACTCTTTATTCACTATGCTAGTTTAGCTCCCTAGAGTGAAGGAGATAAAATAAATACTTATGTGATTTTTTGAAGAAATAAGTGAACATGAGGGGATATATTATGTCCCACTTGATCTCCCAAATTTATTCACATATCCTAATTATTTCTTGAACTAGTAAAACACACAAATTTATCAAGAAAGTTATTTTTTACTTTGTTTGTATAAATAGGGTACCAACCAATATGTTGGGAAGGAGTCTAGGGAAGTATTATATAATTTATGATCACTTTATAAGTCATAAAATATATATTTTATGCCTTTTATTCTTTTTCTTTCCCATAAGGTCAATATCAAGGGTTTTGTAGGGTTTTTAAGTGGTTTTACCCCTTAAGGATTGTTTATAAAAGTTTGATGTTAAAATTATGAAAAAATTTCACAAAATCCAAGTTTAGGACCCTATATAACAAATAATAACTCATAAATCTCCCAATATAATCATACATGTATACATGAGCTTCCAAACTTAGACTCTTGAGCTCTTCCCTACATTTTATGTACCCTACCATGTTTTTAAACTAAGAAATGATATTTTTGTGACTTTATCTACAAACCAATGTTTGTGAATCACCTTATAACTCCCAATTAGATTATTCAAATGTCTTATAATGTTAACCTAACCTTATAATTGGTATTATACCCCCTTTAGGCATTAGGTCTATAGTCTAGGCCTAATACATCTTACTGCACCTATGTGGGTTTAGCCCACCATGTTTGGCCTCTAGCACCTGTGAGTTATTTTCCATGTTAGTTAATGTTAAAATAAACTCCTTAAATCTATTTTAAATTATATAACAACTCCCAACACAATTATTTCCCTTTAGTCACTCAACCTATAGTGAAATATTGTATGGAAGTACCCTTTATCTGAGATAGAATAAAGGGCACTTCCCCTCTTGTAATAGGAAAAATAATGATATAAGAGGATTAGGAAATTCATGGGGAACCTTTTACAAATTTATATGGTTGGTACACACTTTTATCATCCCTAAACATCATGAAACCCAAGGTAAACTTTTTTAAAACTCACTAACTATGCACAGTTTGTAAGCATAGTTGTAGGTTGCATGTTAGATCCCTCCATACTTTGTTTCCATTTTATGAGCATCAGGTTATATGTATATCATAATTATTTATGAATTATTATAATATATAACACCCAACCTTCTTTTCTAACTCCTCACATATCTCCAAATTTAGGTCTAGTCTGTAGATAGTGTACTATGTTTCCCCTTAGAAAAGGGATGCCTGTAGGTGAAAAAATGCATATTAGACCTTGTATCTCATGATTTAAAACCCCCTTGAAGTCATGAAGGTTAATTAAAACTCATTTTTAATTATTCTCATCATGAACATGTTATGCTAACATCAAGATAGCTATGCTTTAGTGCATTGTCATACTATAGTCAACTATAGATGATCATTCTTGGAGCAAAAGAGGTTTTGTAGATGATCTACAAACTTTAAAACCTATGCTACATAGTCTAGGGTCTCTCTAAATTTCTTGAAGCCTTGAAATTTTTTTATGTTTTTAGGATTATAATCACCAAGGTGCATCTTATGAGCTTGTAAGTACCTATAATCAAGTTGTAAGTGACCTTTTTTAGGGTAAGGATACACCTATAGGTGATTATGCAGGTCAAGATCCTATAATTTCACCCCCCTCAATGTTTTTTAGACCACTAGTGTCCTTATTACTTAAATAGGGTCACTTAACATGAATAAATGTGCCTATCATGCCACCTTGGATTATGAGATCATTTGAAGTTCACACTATAGAAAACACTGAGAACCTATAGTGAAATATGGTCTAGAATGGAGGCTTCCTTTACATTAGCTCTTGGGACCAAACACTCACTCTATTTTGTAAGGTCTCACTCATATAGCTAGGCTAAAATATAGGATCATTAAAATATGTCTATACTTTATGCCACCCCATTATATGATAGCACAAAGAATGAACAAGGCCCTATTTTGGAGTTTTTAAGGTCATAGATCCTTGAAACAACATTCTTCGCATATGAACATGACTCCTCAAGTATTCCTTCCACTCTATGGCTATAATATTTGTTGATATTTCATCTTAATCATTTTCATACCTTAAATAATTATCAAACAAGTTTTAACATTTGCATTTAAACTACTCAATCCCTTGTATGAGCTTCATGTAAGTAAACTTTTCAATACATAGGGAAGTGAAGGTAGGCTATCAATAATGTGCATGGTGATGTTACAAAACCAATCCTATACCATCTAAAATTCCTTAAATTAATATTTTAAAACTTGAAATACCTCAAACCAATTCCAATGTCTTATTTCAATATGCTTAGCCTCTTATAGGGTAGCCTATAGGTGAACATCAATGGTACAAGACTATGTATATAGAAGACTAGTTGTCACAATCAATCATATGTAACTTGAATAACTTATCTTGGTTTCTAATTATTAAAGAATGTGTTCAACACCTCTTTAAAATCCTCATTAAATCTCCATGGATGTTCTCAAAACCTTTATACACCTCATTCACCTAACTACAAGTGAATATATGCAAAGAGTTGACTATGTAAGAGATATGACTGTGTTACTCCCTCAAGATGTTAGTATTTTATAATAAAAATCAAAAGGATACTAATAAACATAAATATTAGGATCATGAAACATCAATACACTTTTTCTTGAAACCACTATAGGAAATGAAAGCCTCTACAGTTGATGAACATGCCTACAACTCCATTGTTGATCTCAACTCGAAACTTGAGATGTTTGGCTCATCAAATCACCTCCAAACATGCAATAAAATATGTAAACCATGAAATAAGGATGTCCATATCTCCTATAAACAATTCCATCAAATTTTTTGTATGGACCAACTCAAATAAGGAGGAAACATATAAAGTATGGGGATAAGCATACAAAAAAGGCAGTTAACTTCTAAAAAATGGTTCATAAAGAATAACCAATAAATCCTTGAAATTTTACCATTAAATTGAATTGGAATAAGTGAATTATCATCTCTCATAATAATTTTACCCAATTCCTCTCTTATTGTTTGTACCATGAGAAAACATGTTGACCAATTTTACATGCCAAGAAGAGCAATAGAGGAGAAGAATAGGTTTAGGCCATTTTTTAGACTTGTAAAGCATATAAAATATAAAAATTAACTTATGTAAGCTGAAGAGTCATTGTGAAGCCTTACACATGTTCCAAAACACTTGTATAGGTTGTACAACTACCAAAACTTCCTCCTTTCTAACTATTTTCTTAATCTAAATTAATACCTACAAGTTTTTTAGTTAGTACATACATGAATGACAATGATATAACATAGGGGACATTGGGAAAAAATTTAAACACTTTTCTACAAATGGAAATTGTAAAACTTTCATTAATGGCTCAAATAGTGACTTTAAATGACATGAAATGACTTAGGACTAGATTTGACTATAACCAAGGTTAATAGTACATCAAATGACATCACCTAAGACCATTACACACCCTATTACATCCTAATACACACTTATATAAATTTTATTACTATAGGGGGTTGACTTATTTTTACTTGTGATCAAAATAGTCAATGGTAGCTACAAGGCATTTTAGAGCACAAGATTCAATCAACTTTATAGAAGAGAACATTATAACTAGATTTGGTACCCCTATTTCTTTAGTTTTTGATAATGGGCTAGCATTCTAATTAGCTAAATTCACTGAATGGGCCCATGATAATCAAATAACCATTAATTCATCTTCCAACCATTACCCACAAGGAAATGTAGTGGTTTAACAAATTAAAACCTCATTAATGCCATTACAAATTTAGTAGTGGATAAACTTAAGGATTGGAACAATCTACTAAAGTATACACTATAGGATAATCAAATAAGAAAGAAGAAGGCCCTCAAGGCTTCACCTTACATGATAGTATATAGATGATAGCCTATTTTCCTTATCATTCTTAAATTGATAGCATATCAATTTATATAGGAGTAAATGGAACCAAGTGAAAAAGTGAAGTCTATATTATTGGACATAATAGAGATGGAAGACTCAAGGACTGAAGCCTTGTAACATTTCAATAAACATCAATATAGTCAAAATATGGTTTGAAAGAAGATAAAAATTCAAATCATTTATAAAATCTAACTTGATACTTATATATAATAAAACACATGAAAATAAAGGATAATTGATAAGTTTAACCCCTGTTGATTGGACCTTATCAGATTTTAGAGATACTAGGTATAAATGCTTTCTATTTGAGGGACCTCCAAGGCAATGAGTTAACATATATATTCAATGGAAAATTTTTGAATCACTAATTCATGGTTATACTATTTTTAGATGTTCTTGAGTAATAATAGGTGTTTTGGTAAAGGTAGGAGTAGAATAGATTTACTACTTTCATAGTTAGTTCCTTGCTTCCTAGGTTAAAATTTCCTATGTTTATCATTTTACTTTCTTTAATTTAGTTTCCTACTTTTTATATTATATGATTTGTTTCATGGTGATCTTATTGACTTACTCCTAGTATGCTCAATAAAATATCCAATCCATTAGACTTCATATATATGTTAAGAATACAAAATTTTAGTATGTGAGGAGGACATCAAGCAAAACACACAAATTGGTTTACTTATAGGTTTTACACCCTTGTGTTTAATATTTTTATAATTGATATATGCAATAATAAAATTAATCAAGGCCATGCTACCATTGAATGCTTCTATCAAGGATATAAAGGTTTCTCTCATTACTATTGACCATTTTTACCACATGCCAAAATGGGTCAACCCCCATAGTCAAAAGCTTATATAGGGGATTTCTATAATGTCATAGGGTATGTTGTAGCTCATTTTGATGACATTTATTATGCCATTGTAGATTTGGTCATATCCTAGCTTAGTATTTATGTCATTTTGTATCTTAGGGGTCATTTTAGAGGCATATATGTAAGTGGAAAGTTTTCATGGTGCCAAGAAGTTGCAAGAATAAGTCCAAAAAGCCTAGTGTAAACTTTGGAAATATTTCAACTTTTGGCTAGGTTTTGGAATCCTTTTGGGAAAATTGTCCCAAAGGTAAAAGATTAAGGACACAAATATTTTAGGAAAATTGTCCGAGATAATTTCCCTAAGGACATATTTTAGTTGGATAAAATGTCTAAAATAAAAGGTCCTTGTCAAAATCCCAAAGATATTTCCATCAAGAAAAATGTCTATAGCAATATGCTCGATGTAAAGCTCTAGTGAACTTTAATGGTTTTAGAGAAATTATTTGTCTAAGCCTTAAAAAGTAATATCTCATATTTTTCATAAGCTCACAAGGACATGGACCAAATTGACAAAATCTTATAAATTAATTAGGGCCTTGAAATATTGAATCAAAATGACTTGGGCAAGTTTAAGGATCAGACTGTCATCAAGATGTCATGAAGAACTAGACTAGATAACATGTTTGTGAATTTTATAAATAAACCTTAGAAAGCCTCATGAGCCAAAAGGATGTAGCTCCATATAGTTCTATTTTCTAAGAACATGCTCTGTAAGTTTCATGTCTACGTGAGCTTTCTAGTTCAAGTTATGGAGTTTCAAAGTTGGTCATTCAAAGCAAGATGTTTGTGCAATTGTCAAATTAAAGCCTCAAAAAAAACCATTTAGATTAAAATTATTAGTGATAGTCATGTAGATTTCATGCAAAACACATAGGTCATCTCACTTGAACACTTTTTAAACACACAATCTCCCATAGCTAGTGGATCAAGTGGGCATAATCCTTTTAGTATCAAGAGCATATCCTAAAAATTTGGTGCCTCCATGACCTTTTCACTTCTAGATCCAAGATTTCAAAGTTGGTTAAATAATGGGAGACATTCACACAGACATTAACTTTAATCTATGGAAAAAAAACCATTAGGGTCTTAAATTTAACGATCACACAGACATCAATGATGATCTTATGGATGTCATATGATGGTCACATAGATGTCAAAGTTAGACCATAATAAATATCCATTTATTTTCAAATGCAAAGCATATTAATGATTAGTCTTCAATCATATTGATGATCTAATGGTGTGAGCTCAACTGATAGGGAAGTGGACCCAATGAAATCTATAGCTACCATTCACTCATACATCTTGATCCAATAGTGAGAGATGATTCAAAAGGTTAAGGAGCTTAAGAGGTCACCATGTGGCACAAGCATTGAAGCTGATAGACTAATAATAGGATCCTAAGATCAATGTGTGATTAACAAGTGGAATGAGCATGTTCTTCATGGTAGGAAATCAATGGACCATATTTATTCATACTAAGGAGATCAATGATGTATAGAAAGTCAAAAGGTTAAGATCTGATAGTGGGTATCTATGAGACCAATGGGAATAAATATAGCTAGGAACATTTTGATTGGTCTGAGTCAATTTTTGAAGGATAAAGTTGAACCAAAGGAGCAATTTTTTACCAAAGCAAATAGGTATTATAGGGTCATCCCATCACCATTAAAGCTAAATTAAATTCCATGAAAGGGACACAGTGATGCATCCAATTTTATCAAGAACATAAAGGGATGCCATTAAAGTTTAATATAGACATCTAGTTCAATAGTTTATAGTTTTCAAGGTTTATTCTATGACTGTGTTCACTATTCTTAAAGGGATCCATGTACATGGTGAATCCTCAATTCTTGTAATGACATAATAGGTCTATTTGGACCTATTTGGATCAATAAACAAAGTTATGTGATCTATAGGTCCCATCAACATAATTACTATAGTAAAACCAATATTATGAGATTAGTTTTTTGTCTATAGTGGACCTATGAACATGGGGATAGGTTAGATCATGATCTAATTGGAACAAGAGCTAGAATTTCAAAAGATGCCATGAAATCATACAAATAAACTCTAATATCTTCATCACTAGAACCAGTCACATGAAAGGGACCCTTCTCTCCACTTTTACATGCCATGACAAACTAGTTAGGAAAAGTTAACAATGAGATAAAACTCTAACAGATGGATCTAACTATTATAACTACATTGATTTTAGAACCCAAGTAAGAATAACTTTATCCCACCATTTCAACCATCTGGGAGCATCTATGAGAGAATAATGTAATTTTGAAACCACTTGAAGTGACCTATATCAATCAAAAGGTCTAAATATGCATAATTTGTAACTACGGTTTAAATGTAGTTGATCTCATTGAATCCTCTTTTGGTGCCAAGATCTCTCTCTCTCTCTCTCTCTCTCTCTCTCTATATATATATATATATATATATATATATATATATATATATATATATATATATATATATATATATATATATAAAGACCATTTCTTCTATAAATATAGCTTTGAAGCTATTGTTAACCATCTCTTAGGCTAGTATAACTAGACTCTACCATAAATTGTATTTTACACCTCTTAGAGTAATGAATAGAGCATTTTTCAATTGTTTACTAATATGTGCTTAGTGTTTAGTATTTTTTTGATATGTAAAAGTGGTTGTCATTTTCCCTTTTTAGGTCAAAGTCCAACCTAAGTGCCAATAAACTTTTCTTGTAGGTCATATAGAGTGTCTTAATGTTGATGTCTTAGGTATAGAGTGGGTTATTGACTGCAAGTGCTTTCAGTCAATCCTTACCCTCATTTCCCTCTGACCTAGGTCCATCAATTTGACCTCTAGGTGAAACACTATTGCTTGGAAACCATTGTAGACATTGCATTAGTTTTATTCATAGTTTATTAGTGTGTTAATGAGTTCAATCTTGAGAGTGGATCTTTGAATATTTGGTGCATCACCTCCTTTAGATTAGGTTCAATTCATGCATTCTCTAGCTCTTTTCCCCATAATTAATCAGTTGGTGTAGACAAGATCATTTCAAGATACATTTAGGGAGTTATCCCTTAAATCTAGAGGCTCATTTCTAATATAGTTACACCCACATACATGGAAATATTCCCATGTTTCCCAAATATAAAAGACTCTTCTAGGGTGTAAAATTTGGTGATAAAAATTACTACATACAAATTTAGAAAGTTTTCTCATTTTCATTGGATCAAATGAACCTCTTATGTTAATACTTTTTTAAGGAAATAACCATTTATATGGATGTAGCTAGTAGGGATAATCTGGTAAAAAGTATGTTTTCATATATACCAACTCATTATGGTTTATGATCTCCCTCTTCTAATAACATTCTATAAATAATAGCAAAATAAGGATCAATGCATCCTAAAAAGAGTAATCTATCAAAACTAAATAATATATAAAGATGATTGTTGAAGGCTAAAATAATGAAATAAGATCAATGTATCATACATCATGCAAGAATGTAGGAGGAAGAAATAAAAGGAACTAAAGATACCTCTGTCAAAGTTATAGATGCCTAGTTGGTAGCAAAATAATGTTTGATCTTCCCCAAGTTTAAATATGTTTTCTCAAAAACCAAAATGAAACCTACAATTATCCCAAGTATTTGCTAAAATCCTCATAAAAGGGTAAAAGAAAATCACTTCTTCACACATATATCTAGGGTATGAGCAAGGCAAGTATGTTGTATATTGTTGCTAGGAGTCTCTTTTATGTCTCTAATTCAATTATTCGCTAGTAAACTAGTTCATATTTTATTTTGAATTGTTAACAAAAGGTTATGGATTCTAAAATATCAAGATTATTCCTCATGTAAGTCACCATTTTTTATACTCAACATTCCCCCCATTCCTTTTTGAAATAGGGCCCCAATATATTCTAAAAGGTCTAGGCCTATCTTGGAAGTCTTATTTCATAATATATTTATATGTTTCACCTAACTTCACTATTTGACAAACATAAATGAACATGTTTTGCTTATTTAGACTAATCTATTAATACTCTTCATAAGTGTTGCATTTGCACAAGTTTCTAAAACATGCATAATTTATGAAGTCTTAGGCTTTGTAAAAATAGGTCTTCAAAACTTTTATTTGAAAGTTTATCTTCAGCAATCTTTAGTCCTTTGCACCTATATAAACCTTTGTGTAAAATAGGTCTTTAGGACTTTTGTTCAAAACTTTTGTTCAGAACTTTTGTTCAAAATTTTGGTCATTGTAACTTTATTTACCACATATTAAAATGTTTGGCATTTATGTTAATCACAAGATCACTCTTTGAGAACTAGGTCTTAAGAAATTTTGCATTTTGATATATACTCTTTAGAAAAAATGTTCAAAATTTTCATTTTAGAGTTTGGTTTTTGAGATTTTGGTATTTGGAACTTTTGCATTTTACAAAAAATGTTCTAAATTTATTCTTTGGTGTTTGATCTTTGGAACTTCTTGTTGACCAAATTTGACTTTTAGGTCAAATTGGGACCCTTATAGGTAAAAACATGAGTTTTAGATGTTTTATGAGGTATAATTTTATTTCATGAGGTGTATCATGGGCTACTTGATGTCATTTAATGTTATATTAGCCAGTTTCATTAGTTATCTTAGTTCTTATATCATTTTTAGGTCATTTTGAGGTCAAAAAAGGGGAATTTAATGACTTGTACAAATTTATTAGGAAATGTGAAGGTTACAAGAGTTTATGTCATATCCCATGTGTCTTAATAGGTCTTAACCAACTGATATAATTGAAAGGTGGTAGGTTCTTTAGAAGAAAGGGTAGTTTTCTTAGGAAAAAGGTGAGTTTGGAACATGTACAACCCATGGTAAAGTGTGCCATGTGGGAGATCATGGTATGTATATTCAACTTCCCCAAGTTTATTTCAATGTTTCAAGTGCTCTGGAAGTGCCATTTTTGGCCCAAAACTATTCTGCTCCTTTTCCACCCTTATTGGCAAGCAAAATCAATCTTTAGGTTTATACTTAGTATGGCTAGCAGAGGAGGTTTTAGATCAAAATATTTTTTGAGTTTTAATTACACTTAGATATATTCATTTACATATAAATATTTTTAATAATGGTGTCATATCCCTCATGAACCATCCTCATGAAGTTGAATGTACCTTTTTTCTTGTTGTTTCATGCACCCTATAGGTTTTACCTTGGTTTGAGTAATTACATATGAACCAATTGCTGAGTTTGATGCCAAATTATTTTGACCTCATCTTAAAATTACCCCCATGTCTTTTTTCAAGTTTCATGAAGTTTTTATATTCTAATCATCTTAGGTTGTAAGAGGGAACACTTTTCTATGCAATAGGCAATTTTTTCACCATTTAAAAGATTTTATTATTTTGATGGTGATATTGGAGGGTGAATATTTTTTTTGTACATTATTCCATGTTATATTTTTCACTTTCACCTCTCAATATCCTTTCCTAAGGAAACTCTCCATGGAATCTTAGCCATATGCAAGAAAATATAGTCAAGCAACCATTGATGAATATGTACAAGTGTCATGAAGAAATAAAATCATGTTAAAATGGATATTTTGAAGTTTATTTTAATACCATAATAATTATGATAAACCATTTTTTCAATTTTAAATAGTCTTGGCTTGTTCATGAAGTTTTTCCCCATGCTATTGCTCTAATTATGCCCACTGCTTGTGTATAACTCCATTATCACCTATATGAGAGAAATGCACTAAGGTGGAGCCTTTAACCTTGTTTAAAATATTTAATGATCAATTATTTTTTGTTTTTAAATTTATAAAATCTCCAAAGACTAATTTAAAGGCTACCAACATGCTTACTACTCATCCTCATTTTCACTAATTGCATTGTGGAACAACCACCTACATGTGGCCTGAGCAAAGAGCTTAAAATCCATATAGAAAGGTTTAAACATGTGTTTAAACCATACTTAAGGAATTAAAATGATTAAAATATCATGGTATACTTTTCTATAAGGTTGTATTTCTAAACAAGGTTGAAGGTCACCTTCAAAAAATGATATGACTGAGTTTTGAGACCAAATCCCTAAAATGCAAAAATAGAGGTCCCAAGAGGTTTTATGAATATATTATAACATTTTTTGAAAGCTAATTGGAAAATATATCTAGGTTAAATTTATATTCTTAAGCACATAAAATATACATGCCAAAATTGAGGGTTAGGAAGTGAAGAGAAGATGGAAGTTTGGAGCCTCAAAATTACCTAGAAATACACTAAAAATTTGCATTAATGTCTATAGGTTTGAGGATTGAATGATAGTTGATATCCCAAGAGTATAAAAACACACTCTCATGTTGGATTCAGTGGTTAAATTTATAAAATAATTTATAAATAGTTATGAAGGTCACTTTATGATGTGGATATATAGTTTTCCAAGTTCCATGGGCACCTATAGGTGTCCCCTCATAGGGAAATGTCTACCTACAGCTAAGCATGAAAATAGTGATCAAAGAGCAAGGTGTCTTGGTATTTCTTAGAAAATTAAAATTAAACCCAATGTATAATTAAATTATATATATATTTCATTCTCAATTGAATGTTTCCCTACTATGACCAATCTCAATTGAAGTTAATACACACCTATAGGAATTAGAGTCAGGGTGTCTCAGTCAACAGGTAGTGGGATGAAGCATGACACCCAAGAGGTTAGAGAGTTGATTTTAAGGAAATTAATGAGTCCAAAAGATTATATATGACCATGTAAGGATTAAAATAGTTTTTATTTCTTTTCTTTAGGAATGAAATCATACAAATCCACCTACAAGTGCCCTTCCAAGGTATAAAACAATCAAGGTAACACTCAATTTGCTAGGGCAGTAGTGTTTTAGTTTATATTTATCATGAACATGATTAAAATAAATATATAAAACTAAAAATTGGTCTTATAAGGTGTTAGGAGAACCTAAAATATATAACCTAGGCCTAATCCATGCAAATGACATAAACAAGGGTCCTTCTCAAGCAAAAGGCATAGTCTTCTGTTGGCTGAAACTGATATGAAATAGAGAAGTAAGGTTTTTAAGTGTGAAGAGAGAGAATTCAAGAGTTGAGGTGATGAAAAAGGTCATATCACCTTATCATTATTATAATAATCTAATGGAACCCTCATGAGTTAGGAACATGCAAAGAAAAGAGCCCAAAGCAATTGTATACAATCCATTAAGAAATCCTACACATAGTCCATTCCACCAAGGGTCTATTTTAGGTTTTGGATCAGTTGAGAGGTCTATTGACCTGACCAAAATCTCAAAAATTTTGAATATTACCCCCATGACTTGAGGAATCTCAAAAAATATTCACTTTTGTCTAAGAAAGTGGGGAGTTCACCCTATTTTGTCTCAAATAGAAGGCACTCCCCTCATGCACAAAACCTACAACCTAGGAAGGAAAGGTATAAATATGAATCCAAAAGCCATATAAACCTTTAAATATATTGTATATAGCTTAATTATATACAAAACATCATAATAAACCAATAATATAGTGAGGAATGATATCATAATGGTCTAAGCTCTTGAACTTGTAGGCAGGTTTGTTAAGCTTTGAATAGGCTTGGTGCCAAATGGTAAGCCATTTTTAATTAAAATTTTTATTTATCCTTCTTAATAATTTGAGAATTCTTATGGGGAAATAATATAATTTTATAATCCATTGTAATTCAAATAATCTTAATAGGATTATCTAAAACATAAAAATTGTAGGTAGGCCTATTGAACAAGGTTTAGGCCAAGCCCAAATGGGAGGTCATTCACCACTATATAATGAGATGTGAATTAAAAATAATTTTGGAATGTTTTTATGATTAATTCATAAGTTTTCAAGATTTTATAATGAAAATAAAACATTAGGAGAGCCAATTTTGGCTTGAGAGCAACATCAGGCTTGTGAAAATTGGAGAAAGGAACTCAATGGTGCAAGTCTAGATGCTCATATGTTTTAGGAGGATTTTCATGGAGGAAAAATTATTTTTTTAAATTTATAAGAGGTATTTAAAAACCACTTTATGTAATTTTTCTACAACTTCAATATCATAACTTTATGAACAAACCTTAAGAGTGAAAACTACTCAAAACCCTTGCAAACCCTTCATAGTGACCAATTTGGAGAAATGAAGATGGAGATGCATTCTAATGGAATATTTTTATCATGAAATTTATTTTAAATTTTATATGACTCACTTATGTCCCTCCCATACTTTTTACCTATATGGATTTGTATAGATAGGGTACAAAATAAGATTTTCTTGATAGTTTTGTGTATTATACAGGTTACAGGAGGAGTCTAAAGATGAAATAAATTTTGTAGAAATATTATGAATTTTTATAACTCATTATTTCCATTTAATTATTTAAAAATACTCCTGATTATGTAAAAAAAATCCTAATCTCAACCAATCAAAATTGGCCTAGTATACAAGCTAGTGAGAAGAGTGAAAAACATCATGTGAGCTGATTTTAAACATTCCTAATGCCTCTAAAGCCATGGAGGGTATTAAAATGTTTAATTAACTTCCTCCCATGTATTTTAATTATCAAATAAATCCAAATTTTAGGACAAGTGTGTAGGGTGCATGAAAGAAGAGTTTTTTAGACAACAGATGATGATGGCTCATTTACAGATGCTTTCAGAGAACCAAGCCTACAACCAATGCATGGAGAAGCATGAATAATGCTATTACCATTATTTAAAATAATAAAACCTATCCCTAATAATTTTTTGGACATTCAAATAGGGATAATCATGTAGGTAGTTTTTCTAAGCTAGTTAAGGGAGTTTCATGCCACTTTATAAAATTTTGATGACTTGTATGGACACTTGGGCTTATTAACCTTGCATGGTTCATCCCATATCCTCCTATAATGCACAATTAACTGATTTTATTATCTTGACAAGTGTATTTTATAACTTTAGATTTCTCTCTTCTCCTCTCTTTCTCTCAAGTTCTATAAGAACTAGTCATTTAGGCCATTATAACTTATGCTCAACCTAAGTATGGAAAATCCCTACTCATTTTCATACCATTTAATAAACAAGAATATTTATTTTTACCCATTCATTACCATTCTTAGTTTTTTTTAATTTAATGTTGTATCTTGCTTAGTGAAGACTATGGATTCCTTTGCATGTTGTCTCATTCTTGCATCCTATTTACAATTGGAAATCTTCTTATTGTAGGGAATGTGAAGTGTTATATTAAATTTCAATGATTTATTGAGTTATTATATTCATTAGTGTCATTTAAGGCCTCTTTTATAGCCCTCCTATCTTTGCACATTCATCCATAACCTCATAATGTAACATTGATGTGAGAAGATGTAGATTAGAGAAGTGTATGTTTAGTTTGTCCCTTGATTTCATGTATAACATGAAGCTATTTGGAAGTCATCATCATATTTGGTGTATCAGCTCCCTTATAGTATTTTTATCTTAGTTATCTCTCTCCATTTTCTCCCTAAAAGTTTAAGTGTAGTTGTAAACCAAAGTGGTACATCAAGGGAGTTATCCCTATCTAGAGATCCACCTCATCTTTAGGCTACCCACAAGACTATAGGTGTTTACATTGTGCCACTTGGATAAGGAGATCTTAGGAAGCTCCTCAAAGGGTACAAATCTAAGTGACAACACTTAATCTTCAAAAAGAATTATTTATAAAATTGTTTAGAAAAAATGCTTTGTGAAATTATTTGGCAAAAGTATTTGGATAAAATGTTCAGCATGTGGTCTTTGGTAAAAATTTAGGGAAAGATATTTTAGGAACAGGTGTTTATAAATTTTGTGTTTAACAAAAGTGTTTATAAATTTTGATTCAAAAAAGGTAACCCTTACATATTTTGAAAAATAATGCATACAATAGGTCTTCAAAACTTTTGTTTGTAATATGTGTTCACTTTTCAAGAATTTAGGTTAACATTATTTTAACATAATTTTTATCACTCAATATTTCACCCTATAGAGGTTTTTCAAGCCTACTCTAGATTGAGTGAAAGATTGGATTATATATAGGCTTGTGGTTTGCCTATAACAGAGGTAAACCTCTAGGTTAAAGGGATAGCTCCCTTGATTTATCTATTAATCTCACACACTACACTATACTAATCACTTGGGGGTGAAAATGGGAGAAGGAAACTAAAATTAACCTATTATGTCCTTATAGCATAAGTATTTCTCATAGAGGTAGATTATTATGAATATCTAGAGGTGGATGAAAATAAGGTTTGATACTAGATACTACTAGCCTCTCTCACACTTCAGGATACACTTGATAAACACATACACTTTAAGAGACCTATTATAATATGTATCACTTACATAAAAAATGCAAGAGTAGCATGGAAGCAAGGAGAAGATATTCATCACCTAACATCTAATTATACTACTTGTCACACATAGGCAAGAGATTATAGAGATAATATCAACTTCAAAACATTATTCAAATCTAAAAAAATGTTCCAAACTAGTAGGACTTCACCATACTATGTGTGTACTAGATACAAATGCCAAAATGGCTTGCATATATAGATCATAGGATGGGAGAGAGAAGAAGATAAGTGGAAGGGTAACAAGGCCAAGTTTTAAGCTATGAATACTAGTTAAAATTTGACAAAAATAGGTGTAAAATAGACCATGAAGTGGTCTTAGACAAGTGTCCATTTGAATTATGACACCTTCCCTCAATTTGGTGTAGAGACTCTTTATGCCTTTATCAAAACTACCTTTTGGTGATGAAGAGTCATTAGACTTCTTTAAACTAACTTAAAATGTCTTTGACACATATGTATTGACATGGGATTTTGGAAACAATATTTTTAACATTTATCTATGCCCTTCAACTAATAACTTTCCCTTCATCACTTATCACTCACCATTTGTAGTCATTCATTAGACCTCTTGGCTTCAATATTCAGATTTTTCATCAAGATGACTTGTATTTGTCTAAGGTATCTCATTATATAGGTTTTAGACACCTATTTAGAACCTATTTTCCTTCCAATATATCAAATAGACCTCAAAAGGATCCAATATTAGACCTCTCATCTTCAAACTAGGTAGTCACTTCTCATTTTCATTATTTGTCAAAGACTTCCTTTAGTGAATAGTGTAGTAGAGGTACTTCAATGCATCATTATGATTATGATTGAGTATGGAGAGTATTAATAAGTCTCTATATACATTATTCAATGGTTATTATTTATTGGCTTCCCTTTATACCTATGAAACAACTCAAATCTTGTAGAAGATAGAGAATTGGGCCTATCCATACAAGTGACAGTATGGACCAAATGGATGTCATGGAACTTGGGAGAGTGATAGATAGTTTTAATTCATTTTCCTAACTAGTTAGCCACTTATAGATGCATATCCTTTCATTTCTTCTCCATCAAGTTTGTACAATCATTTTTAGAGGGTTTTAGGACATTTAGCTTGTTAACAATGATTCATAAAGTTTAGACATCCAAACTTATAACCAATTCCACAAATTTTGATTATATGACCCTCCTAAACTATCCCTAATTACTTGAGGTCTCATGCACACCCTCTATATAGATATGAGTGAGTGAAACTCACTCTTGAGCTCTTTCATTGCATTTTAAGTACCCTTGAGAGAATGTTAGGCCAAAATGTCCAATTATATGTTTTTGTTTGAAAAAAAATGGTTCTTAAGGGCATTATACTCTCCCATGAAGGTTATAAAACTATTTTTAAAGGTCATATGGTCATATGAAGAAAGATAGAGGCCATGAGGGTTTAGGCCTAGTTCTAGGCCTAGACTATATTATTGTGTATATGACCACCACTAAAGGTTATCAGTGACTATAGGGATTTTTCCATTTCTAATCACCCTCAATGAAAATCCACACATCATTATAAAATTCTCCAATACCCTCCCATTCATTCATTCAACGTTCATAAATCATAGTTTGCAGGTTGGCTTCCTATTAGAGTTCCCTCTATCTAAGATAGAACAAAGAGTATCTCCCTTATTCATATAAATAAAATGATATTATATATTCCTTTATCAATTAATTATGATTATTTTTACCAAATTTTAAATCTAGATCACACCTATAGACCCCTCAAACCTTCAAATTCCTCAAGACTATATTTTATCAATTGACTATGCAGGGTTTAGTAGACTGAGTTTAAGGCTCATACCCAATCTTGGATCAATCTCTATTATATTTCCTTTGTCTAATAAACACATATAATTTGGAATAATAATTATTAAATTGACCTCAATATGCTTATTTCATTTTTTAGCTCTATTAATTTGCAAACATGCATGTTTCATGACCCTAGGTTAGTCTACAGATTATGTCAAACTGTAGTATACATCTTAGGGAATAGAGGGTTCTTATAGGTAATTTTTCATTTGAAATAACTATGTCTCACACCCTTAGGTTTATATTCAAGTCATTATACCATTATAAACATGGGTTAACTCATCTCATGCCTTGACATCATGTTCCCATCAATACATTATATGGTCATTATTGTTTTAGGCTTATTTGACTCAATACATTGTAGCTTTCACTGAGTATCTTCTATAGTAACCTAACTAAGTTGGAGATACACTCAACCATTATCTCTCTCAACTAAACACCTTCCTCTTATTTTTTCATGCCAGTACTATGTCTAAGCTACAAGAATGGAAGCATAAGACTTGTTCAAACCTCACATAATTCCACCAATAAAAGACACTTTGTAAGAGTAAAACCTTTTTTGGAAAAGTCAAGGAAAAACTTCTTAATGAGAAACTTTCTCAACCCTACAAACATTGAACTCAAGTATTTTATCCTAGGCTAAGTTTTGAAGATGATTCACCATTTTAACAAGTTGCTATGAACCCTATCTTGTGATTAGATCCAAAATCTTCATTTTTGGATCCCTTTCAATCTTCTTAGTGTTTTAGGGTTTTGTGATCTCTTCACTTATGTAGGTCTCCAACTATATTTGATTGTGGGTAATAGTCTCATAGTTTTGAATGCTTGATCCTTTTCTTGGATATGATGGATACTTTTAATATGTTATAGTCCCTAAAGATGATGAATATATATCAGATTTTTGAACATGTAGTTTGAATCTCCCATAGACCATTAACATTTCCAACTTCTTATATGTATATACTTAATATACATTATGCCTGAATGATAGTGAGAATGTAGGTTCACCATGAGCTTAAATAAATGCTTGTGTGATTAATTTATATTAGGAACTCACATAGTATTGAGATGGATGAAAAATAACTTATTAGCTTTTACTCTAACCCACTTATAGGTATATGAACTCTGTAACTATGAAATCATATTTTAAAAACCATTTAGTTTTCACTTATATCTCAATGAGATAGTCTTATTTATATCATCATGCTCACATGTGTAAAACTATCTAAAACCAACATGAAAATAATGAAAATGCTCTACCAACTTGCATACACCTACTGGTTCACACAAATTGATGTAAAATATGAGAAAAACTAAGGTGTTATGGTTATGTAATTAATTTGTATTCACTAACATTATTTGTGATTGTTCACGATGCACATAACACCAAACTAGAAACTATTTCCATGTAAAGGAAGTATAAAGAGAGTATTTTCATCCACCAAGTGTATTTATTCTAACTCTTCCCCTCCTATTCATACCAGATGCAAACCAATTGACCTTGTTGACTTTCCAAAAGAATCAAAGACAGAGATGGAATAGTTTTCACCATTTTTCAAAATTTTAAAGCTATTTGAGCTTTTTTATGAGTTATTGGGATATTAAGGGACAAAATTAAAGTAGCCACATGTGCCATAACTATTGTGCAATCCATATAATAATAAAAACTCCCTTTTTATTTAGATAATCTTCTTGATTTTAACATTGAATCTATAAAATTTAGTTTCAAAACTAACAAATGACACCTATCTGACACATATGAAGTTATAAAAGTCCTTGACACACTTTTCCTTTTGAGGAAACTATATAATTTCATTAAATTTTCCAAAAAGTGGCCTAAGATGACATTAGGATAATTTTAAAAAGTGTGACCAAGGTGAAACATAGTATGATACTTCATTTATGACCATGATGAAAATTTTAGGACCTACAAGACCCTATGAAAGTTTGAACTATATATGGGGTTGACCTAAATTGACTTGGGGTTAAATTAGTCAACATTTTGGTGATTTTTTATGGGTAACAAGCCTATTATGCTAAAGAATAGTTTCCTTCTCCTATACATTGGGCTATGGAGTCACCATGCATTTCTAATGACACTAAAAAACCTTTGATCAGACACCAAACTAGACCAAATATAAAATTAGAAACAAACACAAGACAAGAAAAGAAATCAAACACATTTGTGTTATCATGAACACTTAGGGAAAACATACACAATTTAAACAAACTAACTTATGCACAAAATAACCTGAATAGAAATCTTCCTCCTATATCAAAGGGCAAGTTTGTAACATTATTTTCTTCATGAGATAAAGGAGTGAATGAGGCATATTACATTTTGAGCTTTGCCATTTGTATCTCTAATTACTTCATGATTACCACTATCTTTGGCATTATTTTTAATGCAACCATAGTAGATAAAAATATATCACCTATGAAGGTAAATTCTTATTTTAACTCAATCATCTTTTTATGATACTCCTCAAATGAAACTTGATCTAGTTATGCTTCATCAAGGCATGTCTCATTGACCTCCATGGTGTTTTGAATGAGATCAAACTCCTTATCATATACAAGATCATTAGTTGCCACTTGAACAAGCTTGATAGTTTGAGAGCTATCATGTTATACTTAAAAGGGGAAAACATATTCAACAATATCTTTAATTTGGATAGAATGAGGTATAGGCCTTTTAAGGGCCTCAAATTCAATACATACCTCATATAATATTTACCACAAATCATCTTGCTCCATTAATTCATCAATAATCTCTTCTTTTATATATTTAGGTTATAGCTCTTGTTCATATAAATGAACATCAACTAACTCAATAGATGTGACATTCCTCTCAAGCACCTCTTATTTCATGTCTTGACAAAACTCTTTGTGTACAAATGCAACATGATCTTCAACATCTTTTTATTCACTCAAGAAGATTGACTTGTAGTTGTCTTCACCAAGGGAAGTCCTTATGGTGATTTCTTCATAATATATGCTCATGTCATATCTTTGATGAGCTACAAATTGAGTTTTTTATTCTTCACTAATATCCTATAGGATAGGTTCTCCTTCAATAAATGATGAGGTGGGAGGGTGGTAAATAGGCTCATGGGTTGGAGAGGGAATATGAGGTGTGATGGAGGGCTCATGAATGAGCTTGGTAATGGAGTATTATTTTATGAATTCATGAGGAGATGATAATTTGGATTGATAAATGGGAGAGGCATATTATTTAGCAATATTTTCGCTTTTCTCATAACCTTCTTGAGGCTCTTTAATAGCTACAAGTTCATATTCAAGATCTTGGTTTTACCACCTTTCTATTTTATCTACCCACCATATATATATCATCTTATTTCATGAAAATAATAATTGATGACATAGTGGGATTCCTCTTCAACAAACCTCCACTTATTCATAAGGAATTGAACCAACTTTCTCAACTTATCTATGAGATGAATAGGGATCACATCAAGTTCCTCATACCATTTCTTCATCACCTTTTCTGATTTTATCATATTTGGCATGAGTGCCAACAAGGATTTATCTTAAGGTGGAATTGAATTAGGAGGAGGAGGGTAATAATATGGGTTTTGGTGAGCTTTAATTTTTTGAGTTAGTTTCTTAACTTGAGCTTGTAGGAATTTATATTATTTTCTAATATCTTTTTTTCCATTCAATGGGATCATATGATTCCTTATGACAAGGATGATAGGAATCAAGTTAAGATGTATATGGAAACACTTATTGGTACTCTTCTTGACAAGCTTCTTCATATGCCTCTTTATAGGGTTATTCAACAACCTCATGGTCATATGAAGAATGCATAGGATGATCATAGGGATGTTATTTCTCATAGGACTAATAATAATCTTGATAGAGTTGTTGAGGGATATATCATGGGTCATAACAAGTTTTATAGGGAGGTGAATAGTAGGGATTCTTAACATAACCAGCCATATCAACTTCATTAGTCACATGAAAAAAATAATTGATTACAATATTTTGCAATAAGTACCTTGGTTGCTTACAATTAGATAATTACATTAGTAGTCACCATTAGTGTTTTCTTGAATTCTTCCAAAAGTTGATAAGAGGAAGAACACAACAATAATCCTTCCACTCTTTTGTACCTTGGACCCACCGAGTGTGCCATAATTGTTATCACTCAATATTTCACCCTAGAGAGTATTGTCAAGCCTACTCTAGATTTATGAAAACATTAGATTACCTCTAGGGCTATGGGTTGCCTATAATAGAGTTAAACTTGTAGGTTAAAGGGATAGCTCCCTTGATTTATATCTTAAGATCACACACTACACTATACTAATCACTTGGGGGTGAAAATGGGAGAAGGAAACTTAAATAAACATATGCTAATGAGGTGATATACCAAGGATAAGTCCACACAACACACTTAAATTTGCACTAAGAAAGGAGACTAACAAAACTAACCTCAAATTTATGTCCTTCTAGCATAAATATTTCTCATAGAGGAATATTATTATGCATATCTAGAGGTGGGTGAAAAAAAAGTCTGATACTATACACTAATAGTCTATCTCACACTTCAAGACATACTTAACAAACACATACACTTTATGAGACCTATTAAAAAATGTATCACTTACATAAAACATGCAAGATTAGAATGGAAGCAAGGAGAAGACATTCATCACTTAACATCTAAATATACTACTTGTCACACTTAAGCAAGAGATTATAGAGATAATATCAACTTCATAACTTTATTTAAAGGCAAAACAAGGTGATAAACTAGTAGGGATTCACCATACTAAGTGTGTACTAGATATAAATGCCAAAATGGATTACATATATAGAGCATAAGAGAGGAGATAGAAGAAGATAAGTGGAAGGATCACAACTCCAAGTGGAAATTTATGAAAACCAATTAAAATTTGAGAGAAAGAGGTAGAAAATAGACCATGAATTGGTCTTATACAAGTGTCCATTTGAAGTATGACACCTTCCCTCAATTTGGTGTTGAGACTCTTCATACCTTTCTTGAAACTCCCTTTTGGTGATAAAGAATCATTAGACTATTTGAAACTAACTTAATAATTATTTGACACATATGTACTAACATGAGAGGTTGGAAACAAGATTTTTAACATTCATCTATGCCCTTAAACTGATGAATTCCCCTTTGTCACTTGTCACTCACTATTTTCAATCATTCATTAGCCCTCTTGGCTTCAATCTTCACATTTGTCATCAAGATGACTTGCAGTTGTCAAATAGATCTCATTGTATAGGTGTTAATACCTATTTATAACCTCTTTTCCTTATACTTTATTAGATAGACCTTAAATGGATCTAATATTAGACCTCTCATCTTCAGACTAGGAAGTCACTTCTCCTTTTCATTATCTGTCCAAGAATACATGTAGTGAATAGTGTAGTAGAGGTACTTATATGCATAACTATGATTATAATTTAGGTAATTTCATTATCAATATTCTTAGTGTTTCAATATTTTATGATCTATTTACTTATGTAGGTCTCCAACTATATTTGATTGTGGGTAACAATCTCACAGTTTTGAATGTTCAATATTTTTCTTGAAGATGATAGAGACTTTGAATATGTTATAGTCCTTAAAGATTATGAAGATATATCAAAATTTTGAACATGTAGTTTGAATCTCCCATATACCATTAACATTTACAACTTCTTAGATGTATATACTCAATATACATTCTTCCCAAATGATAGTGAGAGTGTAGATTCACCATGACCTAAAATAGTTGCATGTATGATCAAATGATATTTGGGAACTCACATTGTATTGAGATTAATGAAAAATAAATTTTTAGCCTTTAATCTAACCCACTTATAGATATATTAATGTTGTAACTATGGAAATCCTATTTGTATACACATAATATATTCAAAATTTTATTGATTACTAGCACTTTGTATCTTGCATGAACCTATTGAGTCTCAATTTTTTTGAGTGCATGCCTTAAGGAGTGCACTAGGCAAGGGGTGGGTAGACCATTAGTGATTCTTAATATTTTTTTTCTTTTTTCCACTTTTCATCTACACACTTGTCTCCTAAAACCATTTACCCTAAGCTTATTCTCTTTAGTCCTACCTATTCTAGTATTTTCCTCTTTCCATCCCTTCTTTTCTTGCCTTAACTCCCTTTTGGTCAGTCAACTGTACTAGGTCAAATAGGTTGAACTAGTACATTTTAGGGGTATTTTTCACTTTTTTAGCTTTTTATCCTTTCAATCGACCTAGCTCAGACCTAGTGAATCATCCCTAAAAACACACTGGGTAGACTAGGTTGACCCTATATAGCTAACATTTTTGAGATAATTTAGGGAAAGATCAACCTATATATACAATTTCAATTCCCATAATTTCATAAGAGAATAATTAATAGTGAATAAGTGTGAGTGAACAAATACTTGTTGACCATTCTACTTGAGGAATAGAGCTTAGGGTTCCATACTTTATTTATAGATACAAATCTTATCTTGTGGATAAGTCTTTTAGATGATTAAATAGGTTATGTAGCTTAGAGCTGATTTATCTTTTTTATCCTTATATACCACAATAATCTCTTATGAAGAACCTTGGATAAGAGAAAGATTGAGGCTAGGTGGGTTCATCTTCAAAGGTAAGTATTCCTAACTTTATTTCTCCTTTGTAAGAGTAGATAGATAATGCATTTGTATTCTTCTCCCATGTATTAGGATTCCATATATATTGATTTGAGTATATGTCTTCTAACACATGTTTAGTTTAGTTATTTTAGTGTTTCTAACCCCCACTTTATGCCATAAGATTTGGTGTGCACTAAATTAGATTTACTTTCTTATTATTAGAATAAGTGGATGCTTTAAACCTTAGGACTGGATTAGGGTTATTATACGATTATGTTATACTATAGGATTTGGAACCTTTCCTAGTATGATATGTTGTGACAAGTGATCCCCTAATCAGGTCTAGTATATCCCCATAGTAGTTATGCTCCTGCTTAAAAAGTGTTTCCCCAATTGGAAGTGTAGGTATGTTCTATCTTCTCCAAGACAAGATTGATTTATAGATATGATGCATTTTTTATTACATACATTCTAGTGAACCCAACGTGAAACTAACCCTTGAAATATTTATTTCACTTATTTTCATTCTTTTAGTCACTATTTTTATCATATTGGATCAACTCTATCAACCCAATTTTCTAACTTCTATGCATAAGTTTCTAGGAATAGGAAATTAGATCAAACTAGTATAGGTTTCTAGCCTTTCAAACACCTAGTTTAGCCTACTAGGATAACCCAATCGACTAATCCAAAAATTCAAAGCTTTGGTTGAAAGATAATTCAATAAACAAGAAAAACACAATTGTAATAATCTTATCTCTAAGAAGAGATGTTTTATTACTCAAAATTGTAGATACAACATATGCCTCTCTCTAAGAAGAGATGTCTCATTTCTATTTCAGGTTACATCTTCATTTATACACATTTTTAAGGTAGTATGAGGATGTGTAAGGTCACCAATATCAATGAATATTAAGTGGTTTGACTTCCATGATTTACAACAATACAAAATTTGAGGAATTACTATTTTTAGAAACTTACTATTTTAGACTACACTAATAAAATTAAAATTAGGGAACTTCAATTTGATTTTTAGAGGTTAAAACCCATTTATTAGATCTCTTTTCCATCTCATGATGTTTCCCTCATTCTTATCTTTCCAATGGTTCAAATGGGGAGTCAAACGGATCTAAGGTAAAAAAGTTATGGCTCCCAAAAGTTTTACCACCAATTGGGGTAGAACCATCACCTGAATTATCACCTAAAATATTAAAATATTTATTTCAATTATTTTCATTCTTTTAGTCACTATTTTTATCATACTATATCTACTCTATCAACCTAATTTTCTAACTTCTATGCATAGGTTTCTAGGAATAGGAAATTAGATCAAAATAGTATAGGTTGCTAGCTTTTCAAACACCTAGTTTATCCTACTAGGTTGACCCAGTTGACATTGTACATTTTTAGCATTCTACAGTAGGTTCCTACACAACTTGATCGATCATGTCGACCTAGATTACAAATTTTACCAACAAACTTCAAGGTTATTGATCAACAATTTTCCTTCATTGCATCTCTGATCTACCAAGGTTTCTTTCTACCTATCTATTTCTTTCTTTTTTGTCTTTCCTTTCATATTTTTAATCTTCAAAACTACCCTTTCATAGTCAACTAGATCAGCACTACCGACCCAATTTTGTGTTTTATGTGCTATCTAAAATAACTAGGTTAACCTTGTACATTTTTAGACCTTGCTTCTAAAATAAAGATTTGACCTTGTCAACCTTGTTCTATATTTTTTGCATATAGTGTCAACACTATACCTTGTTTTAAAGTTGAAATTAACCTCATATCTGCTAGTAATCAGTTCACACTTTTTTTTCCTATTACTTTCATGCTTAGACTGGTTCACATAGTCTAATTAGGGGTTTTTAATTAATCGCTTAGTTTCACTATTTCTATTTTATGCACACATAACTAAATCACAAAAACATAAACAAGTAATTTAAACATTTTTTATACCTAAGGCCAACCTACTTGGATTTCATCACCAAGGGGGGCAGCTGACTTGATACCCTAGTCAAGTATAAATCATGGTTAATGGTATATTCTAGCTAAGCACCCAACACCCTTATTATTTTAGTGTGTGAAGTGAGGGGGCAAGACCCAATCATAAGATTTTATCATTGCCACTATAGTCCCTTTCATCCCAAACTACCTAAAACCATCCTTAGATTATTATCTAGTACCTTGCTTATAGCCAACTTCTAATCACATTAAAAATCATATCTTAATAATATTATGAACAATCAGGTTGACCAATTAGTTAGCTCTTTACTTTTCAAGTTGATTTCTTTCTCTTTACTCAATTATGTGAAAAAAAACTTGCATTAGCTAGTGTTAGTACAAGGTTTTATTTTGTGTACTTTAATTGGATTGACCAGCGTTAATCCAATTGACTATTTGTTTCCTTTTAGTACTTACTACTTTTCATTTCTTGAAAAATTATCTTGTTTCATTTTCAAAATCTATTTCTAGGCTTCTTGAATTCCCTTTCTACTATAATGGATCAACCTAGTCAACTCAATAGCTTTTCTACCTTTCATACATTATATTGGATTGACCCAGTTGACCTTATATACTTTTATAGTCTTTATTTCTATGCTAGGTTGACCCAATTGACCCTATATTGTTTTATTCACCTCTTTATCTTTATATTTCTCATCTCTTTTATTTTCCCTTGATCATGGACTTTTTATTGGATTATGACATTGAGTTACAGTCAACAAACATGATGAACTTTACCAATCCTAATAGGGTCTCCCGTAGATAGAGTAGGGATCCTCTTTTGTATGTTAGTAATTTTCATATTTCTACTTGCACAATAAACTATGGGAACCCTCCTCATACCTCTTAGAAGCATAATCCCCTTTTCACATTAAATGACCAACTTGAGTTAGAGTATACGCTTTACATGTTTTTTTTTTTTTAAATTTCCTCAACATTGAGGAAATGATCCTTCTACCATTTATAAGCTCATGATTAGTGGTCAAATTTAAGGGCCTCATTCACCTACTCCTACATTCAACACTATATTTGGGGGTACCACTTTCGTTAATTCTCAACCTCTTCCTTCAATTTTTACTCTTTATGCCATGGCATCTTCTTTTCTAACCTCCTCTACCTCCATGCCTAGTATCTCAACTAACATGGTAGGTTCTACATCTAGTGGGCCTCTCATAAGATCCACTATCCTTAATCCTTCCACCAGTTCATCATTTGATACCCAAGGCAATCATTTTTTTAGTGCTTCTTCTTAACCATTCACTACTACATATTTTTCTACACAAATAAATTTTGCCACTAGTGCCTCACATTCTCATAATTCATCTCAAGCTCATATAAACACTAATAGTGGTACCCAAGCCACTAATACCAACATAAATACCAATTATAATTCTTCTAATGTTAATCAAACACATCAAATTTTATTGAAAATGCTCAATCAAATAAATACCTTTCAAGTGCATAACACAAATCAAATGATGAGGATGCAAAACCACCTTCTTAATCTTTAATCTCATCCACAACCAATGGCTTGGGGCACACATAACCAAAATGTTCCCCCTCCCCCTCTTTGAGATTATCAAGGAAATATCATTCATCAACCTCCTTTAATCAATAAAACATCAAGCATCTACAAAATGGACCTCTTACTACTCAAAATTCCAACATTGATATAAGAGGTATAACACATACAATTTATTATAATGGGTTAACCGATCCTAACCTTCAAAAAAAAATTGGAAATATTTAAAAGTATTGGGTCAAATTAAACACCTTTGTTTCTACCAAGCTCCTAGCCAAAACTCTCATGGGTGATGCCTTAGATTGGTACAATCAACTTAGAGCTCATTCCATTTCTAGTTTGGAGGACTTAGTAAATGCTTTAGTTAAAGAATTGCAAACTAATTATCTTCCTAAAAACACTTTGGCCCATTTCATAAATTGCAAAAAACATGAAAATGAAACTACCCAAGATTTGTTTAAGAGGTTGAAAACTTTGTCAAATAAATATTAACATAACATGGCTGACGATAATCTTTTCCATCTCTTTACCAATGCCCTTTTTCCTAAACTTTAATATCAAGTCTACTCTCTTTCTCCACACACTTTAGAGGAGGCTATTGATAAATTTAAATGTCAATATTTCCTAATGAATCAATTCAAGCCATCCCAACATTATACATGTCCTTGTCTCTTACTCAAAAACAAAAATTGCAATATCACTTATGGTGGTGTCATTGATTCATATGACACCATTCACAATGTTCAAGATTTTATTCCTAATCCTTATTCAAAACCAGCTCCTTCTTCTTAAAAATATACCAATCCTAATTTTTCTTCACCAAATAACATTAACATTAACAAACCTCTATCCTCATCTAAATTGCTTAAATGTCTACCCAGGCTTCTTCCATGAGAGCTTGACCCTTCTCATCCTATGAGATCTTGGTATGATCCTAACAAGTTTTATTGGTTTCACACTAGTCATGGTCACTCTCATGAGACCTATAGATAGCTTCATAATTTAGTTATGGGTTTTCTTCTTGGAACTAAGTTTGATCATGATTCCATTATCTATAAGTGTCAATAAGCTTATGAGATTGCTTTCAAAGACTATAAATCACATGATAAAACTCAAGCCTTGAATAAATCCAATGCTCACTTAGATATCTATAAAGATCCTTTACCTAATTATCAACCTACTCAATACAACCAAGATAAGCCCACCCCTTCCACCAATGACATAGAAAGTCTTGTTGAACCAACTTCTAAATATAATGTGGTTATCATGACTAATATGTGGAGGGTGGTGTATTTCATTGATTCCTAACCTATCTACACTCATCCTTCATCTAAGGCATATCATGTTATCCAATATTCTTCTCTACCTCATTTAAATGAGTTGGGGCAAGATGACCTTATTACTTTTGATGATCCAATTTATGAGTCTCCCTTAGATAACACATCCCATACTATTTCTACCACTCTTCCTTCATCTTCTAATACTAATAATAACTAAGATTCTAATAACACTTCTTCTTCTAATTCTCAAAATCAATTTAAACCAACCACTTCTTCATCTTCACATGATTTAAAACCTTGTTCTAAACATCCTCATTCTTCTTATCAACACAAATTTCAATGCACTTTGACTCCTCCTTTCGAGGATCTCCTAAATCACTAAGCACCTTTATCTAACAAAATTCTTATGGGTTATGATGAATGGGATCCCATTACAAATCTCACTAATATCCCATCTTAGATTCCATTTCTTGAGTTTATGAGGACTTCCCCACATCATAGAAACCATCTTATGTAGCTCTTATTTGATATGAATGTCCCTCATCCTCCCATATTAGGATGGGAGGTAGATTTATCTAGTTCTAAAGATAGTATTTTACAATAATGTGAAGAGATGTCTATCAATGTTGATGAAATTTTAGACACTTCTATTTCTTTAAAATTACCCATAGCTTCTATGATTCTCAATGAGATTCTACTTCATGCAGATGATCCTCCCTTATTTATTGTCATCTAAATAGGTGATATCCAACTCAAACATGCATTAATTGATGAGGTTTCTAGCATGTTTATTGCTTCTCTTGATTTTGTTAAGACTCTTAGGTATTCTAAATGCAATCTCAAGTCTACACATAGCGCATGCTAAGGATACAATAGAAGGAAAATTCCTCTTATAGGTTGCATGTGGTTTCCAATTATTGTCCCACCTATAAACATCCATTTGAAGGTGATGATATTTAATTTCCCCCTTTCTTATAATATCTTGCTTGGTATGCCATGGACTCACCACATAATAGCTATCACTTATTTTGCCTACCAATGTGATAAACTCCCTCACAATGGATCCATTTACAAGATTCGGGATGATGCTAACCCTTGGAATTTTGAATAATTCCAAGATCATGGTGTCTTCAAGATTCCTAATCTTGATCCTTTACCTAGTGTTCTATTTCATGAGTCTCAGCATCTCAACTTTTTCATTAACTCAACTTGAGGTTATAATGGGAATCTCAAGCTCATTGGTAACATTCCTCCTAACCTCTAATACTTTGATGATGATGATCCTCATGAGACTAACTTAAATATCAAGACTTCTGATCTCTCACCTCATCTCATCTTTCATCTTCCTACTTCCTTGCAACCTCATTCTCACAAACCTCCTTATGATAACATTCTCATAGTCTTGACCAAGACTAGGCATTATATTCACCATGCTTCATCGGATGACAAGGTTATCCCTACCTATGTCATTGACCCTCACACCCTAGATTATGATGATGGAAATTCCTTAGGTGATTCATTATTAGGCAGTATTATCCAAGCTCATCATGCTAAGATTATACATTATCATTCTTATTTACTTGAGTCTTTTCATGCATCTCATCATTTTCCTTCACTTATAGTTCTTGATTTGTTTATTTTTCCCCTTTATCATATGTTAGAGATGGAAATGACACCTCCAGTTTCTAAGGATCCACATAGGACTATGCTCATGGATAGTGTTATGACGAAGCCTTACCATTTTTCTAGATACACTGACCCTCATATCTAGTTTACCCTTAAAGTTAGTGTAGATTTCCTTAAACTATCCATAGATAACTCTCCTCCCTCAGTAGAGCCTAATATAATTGAGCCTCTTCTTGTGATCTTAAACTTAGAATATTTGGTTAAAATAAATTCAAAAAACAAGAACATAATAACAATAATGCTATCTCTGAGAAGAGATGTTTTATTCATAAAATTTTGTAGATCCAAACATATGCTTATCTCTGAGAAGAGATGTTTGATTTCCATTTCAGGTTACATCTTAATTTATACACATTTTTAAGGAAGGATGAGGATGTGTAAGGTCACCAATCTCAATGGATATTAAGTGGTTTGACTTCTATGATTTACAACATTACAGAATTCGAGGAATTACTATTTTTAGAAACTTACTATTTTTATACTACACTACTAAAATTGAAATTTGGGGTACTTTCATTAGGTTTTTGGGGATTAAAATCTATCAATAAAATATCGATGTAATATCATAAGATTCTCCTCATTCTTAGCTTTCTAACAGTTCAAATGGCAAGTTGATTGGAGCTACAGTACAAAAGTTATAGCTCCCAAAAGTCCTGCCACCAATTGGGGTAGAACCATCACCCAAATTGTCACCTGGAATGTTGCCTAGATCATTCCATCCTCCTTGAGAAGTAATGATCCCCATTAAACAAATATTTGTCATCAAGTGTGGTAATTGTGTTTTTATTTGATTCCTAATGCATACTTTGAATGGATTGTGCTTTGTTCAGCTATACTTTGTTGAGATATACTTTGTGGAGCTGTGTAGAGCCAAATTGTTCACCATTTCTATCTAACCATTAATCTATGGATGGGAGGCTATGAACTTCTTTAGCTTGTTATTTATTGGATTCTATTGTTGTATTATTTGTGTAGTCAAGGCTACAACATTAGCCCTTTTGGATTCCTATGGCTTGACCACCATGAGAACAAATTTCTTGGCACTAATCAAAGAGAGAGATGTGGAAGGTGGTACCTCTGATACCCTATAGCACCATGTTCCAAGAGTGAGGGTGATCCTTTGAGTTCTTTATTCATAGATACCATGTCAATCATACATGAATGGCTAACCAAATAGTACATCATAAACATCCAGATTGACTACATCACATAAGACCTCATCTTGGAAAGGTTTCACTGCATTAGAGAGAAGATATTGGTGGGTGACACAGAGGTTTCTCCCTAGACTCAACCATCCAATACTATATAGCTTTGGGTGAGGCTTCATGGACAAATTTAGGATTTTCACAACATTAGTAGAGATTAAATTCTTTTGACTCCCACTATCAAGAATGAAATGCAGAGGCTTACCTTTCACCCATAACTTAGAATGAAACAACCTTTCCTTGTCATCTAGCCACTCCTCATGGGTCTGTGATGAAGAAACTATGGAATTAGGCTCAATATCTACAATCTTTTCTTCATCCTCTTCAAATTTAGGTTGTGTATGAGGTAGAGCAGTAGATGTTGAGGATTGTGACTTAAAAAGTAGGGACTTGATGGCTTGACATTCTTCTTTAGAATGACTTCTAGATTTGTGATAATCACACAATTTCCTAGTCTTTCCTTCCTTTTATTTCCAATGTTAGCCTCATGTTTGACCTTCTTTGTCAATTTTCCATTTTTAAGGCTGACTCTTCATATTCATTCTTCCATGCTTCTACTCAATCTTCATTATGAACTTGTACGCTTCACTAAAGGTTTCAAAATTTAAGAGTTCCATTTCTCCTCATATATACCATTGTAGTATATCACGATATTTAAGAACTTTGTGTTTCTCACTTTTTTGGATGCCTAATCTCATATATAGAGAATGAAAAATGTTAGTGTAATATTTAATAGATTATTCCTTACCTTGGTGAAGTTATTACCACTCTATATACAAATCATCATATGCTCTAATGGGGTAGTATTCTTCCTTTACAGCTTTTATGAAATCATCCCAGGTAGGTTCTACCTCAAGGCCAATATCATCTTGACTGAATCTCTTTTTGTACACTTCCCACCAATTTTTTATAGGCAATGATTCTTTTAAAAGAGCAAAAGTGATCTTCTCTAATCAATGAATTTATTTATAGAAAAATAAGATGAAAATTGATCTAACCAATTTTATATTGCATCAGGATTGATTTTGCATTCAAATGTAGGGATATCAAAATTCACCTGAACCTTGAAGGGTGTTGGGGCACTAAAAGGATGTGGGGTCACAAATGAGGAGCTAGAATTTCCCATCAAAATTTTTTGGAGAATTTGAGTGAATTGTTTTAGCATCTAAACTTGTTATTTCTGGAGGGATTTATTCACCATTTCCTTGAAAGGGTCAGATGTCTCAGTGTTATCCACCATTTTAAGTCATTTGGAGTGAATAGGTAGATAGTTTGTTGGTTTTATTTTCCACCCAAGCATCCTATAATATTACCTCATCCTTGGGATCATACACTCTAAAGACAAAATGATCTAATACCACTAATCCAAAACTCAAAATCTTTGGTTAAAATAAATTCAAGAAATAAGAACAACATAATAAAAATAATGTTATCTCTGAGAAGAGATGTTTTATTCATAAAAATTTACAGATCCAAACATATGCTTATCTCTGAGAGGAGATGTCTAATTTCCATTTTAGTTTACATATTAATTTATACCCATTTTTAAGGTAGGAGGAGGATGTGGAAGGTCACCAATATTTAGGGAGATTAAGTGGTTCAACTTCCACAATTTACAACAATACAAAATTTGAGGAATTACTATTTTTAGACTTCACTACTAAAATTAAAATTAGGGGAATTTCCATTAGGTTTTAGAGCATCAAAATATATCAATAAAATATCAATTCCATCTCATCATTTTCTCCTCATTTTTAACTTTCCAATGGTTTAAATGGTGAGTCCATTGGAGCTACGGTGTAAAAGTTATGGCTCCCAGAAGTCCTACCACCAATTGGGGTAGAACCATCACCAAAATTGTCAGCTGGAATGTTGCCTAGATCATTCCTTCCTCCTTGGGAAGTAATGGTCCCCATTGTATCAATATTTTTCATCAAGTGTGGTAGTTATGTTTTGATTTGATTCCTACTGCATACTTGGAATGAACTATGCTTTGTGGAGTTGTACTTTGTGGAGCTGTGTAGGGCTTAATTGTACACCATTTCTATTTGACCATTAATTTTTGGATGGGAGTCCATGAAATTCTTTAACTTGTTATTTATTAGCTTATGTTTTTGTATTATTTTTGTAGTCAAGGTTGCAACATCAGCCCTTTTGGATTCTTGTGGCTTGACCACCATGAGAACAAATTTCTTAGCACTAATTAGAGAGAGAGGTGGAAGGTGGTACCTCTAGTACCCTATAGTGCCATGTTATAAGAGTGAGGGTGATCCTTTGAGTTCTTGATTCATAAATTCCATGTTTATAATATATGAATGATTGAATAAAGAGTACATCACAAACATCCAGATTGACCACATCACATAATACCTCATCTTGGAAAGGTTTTATTGCATATGAGAGAAGACATTGGTGGGTGACATGGAGGTTTATCCTTGGACTCAACCATCCAATACTATATGGCTTTGGGTGAGGCTTCATGGACAAATTTAGGATTTTCACAACATTAGCAAAGATTAAATTCTTTTGACTCCCACTATCAAGAATGAAATGTAGAGGATTACCTTTCACCTATAACTTAGAATGAAACAAAATTTCCTTGTCATCTAGCTACTCCTCATGGTTCTATGATGAAGCAACTATGGCATTGAGCTCAGCATCTATAATCTCTTCTTTATCCTCTTAAACTATAGGTTGTGTATGAGGTAGAGTAGTAGATATTGAGGATTGTGACTCAGAAAGTAGGGACTTGATGGCTTGACATTCTTCTTTGGAGTGAGTTCTAGATTTGTGATAATCACACCATTTTCCAGTCTTTCCTTCCTTTTTTTTCCAATTTTTGCCTCGTGTTTGACCTTCTTTGTCACTTTTCCATTTTGAAGGTTGACTCTTTGTATTCATTCTTCCATGCTTCTACTCAATCTTCACTATGACTTGTATGCCTTATTGAGGGTTTCCAAATTGAAGAGTTCCATTTCTCCCCATATATGCAATTATAGTCCACCATGATATTTAAGAAATTTGTGTTTCTCACTTTCTTAGATGCCCAATCTCATAGATAGAGAATGAAAAATGTTAGTGTAATCTTGAACAGACTATTCCTTACCTTGGTGAAGTTGTTGCCACTCTATATATAGATCATCATATGTTCTAATGGGGTAGTATTCTTCCTTTATAGCTTCTATGAAATCATCCCAAGTAGGTTCTACCTCAAGGCCAATATCATCTGCACTAAATCTCTTTTTTTACGCTTCCCACCAATTTTTAATAGGTAATGATGCTTTCAAAAGAGCAAAAGTGATCTTCCCTTTATCAGTGAATTTATTTAAAAAAATAAGATGACAATTAATCCAACCAATTTTCTACTAATCAACATTGATTTTTCCTTCAAATGTATGGATATTAAAATTCACCTGAACCTTGAAGGGTGTTGGGGCACTAAAAGGATGTGGGGTTGCAGATGAGGAGCCAAATTTTCCTATCAAAATTTATTAGAGAATTTGAGCAAATTTTTGTAGCATATGTGCTTGTTTTTGTTGTTGTATGGATTCATTTACCATTTCCTTGAAAGGTTCAGATGTCTTAGTGTTGTCCACCATTTTAAGTCATTTGGAGCAAATAGGTGGATAGTCTGCTAGTTCTATTTTCCACCCAAGCTTCCTATAATCTGACCTCATCCTTAAAATCATACACTCTAAAGACAAACTGCTCTGATAACACTGATCCAAAACTTAGAATCTTTGGTTGAAATAAATTCAATAAATAAGAACAACACAATAACAATAATGTTATCTCTTAGAAGAGATGTTTTATTCATAAAAAATTGTAGGTCCAAACATATGCTTATCTCTAAGAAGAGATGTTTGATTTCCATTTTAGGTTAAATCTTCATTTATACATATTTTTAAGGTAGGAAGAGGATGTGGAAGGTCACCAATATTGAGGGATATTAAGTGGTTTGACTTCCATTATTTACAACAATACAAAATTTGAAGAATTACTATTTTTAAAAACTTACTATTTTTAGACTGCACTACTAAAATTGAAATTTGGGGCAATTCTATTAGTTTTTTAAGGGTGAAAAACCATATATAAAATCTTGATTCCATCTCATCATGTTATACTCATTCTTATATTTTCAATGGTTCAAATGGTGAGTCGATTGGAGATACGGTGCAAAAGTTATGGCTCCCAAAAGTCTTGCCACTAATTGGGGTAGAACCATCACCTAAATTATCACCTAGAATGTTTTGCAGATCATTCCTTCATCCTTGATAAGTAATGGTCCCCATTTCATCAAGATTTTTCATCAAGTGTGGTATTTGTGCTTTGATTTGATTCCTAATGCATACTTGCAATGGATTGTACTTTATGGCACTGTGTAAGGCCCAATTGTTCACCATTTCTATCTGACCATTAATCTATGGATGGGAGGCCATGAACTTCTTCAACTTGTTATTTATTGGCCTCTATTTTAGTATTATTTCTATACTCAAGGTTGTAACATTAGCCCTTTTATATTCTTATGGATTGACCACCATGAGAATAAATTTCTTGGCACTAATCAGAGAGAGAGAGAGATGTGGAAGGTGGTACATCTGGTACCCTATAGCACCATGTTCCAAGAGTGAGGGTGATCGTTCAATTTCTTAATTCATAGATGCCATGCTGATCATACATGAATGGTTGACCAAAGAGTACATCACAAACATCCAGATTGATAACATCACATAAGACCTCATCTTAGAAAGGTTTTATTGCATATGAGAGAAGACATTGGTGGGTTACACAGAGGTTTCTCCTTAGACTCAATCATCCAATATTGTATGGCTTTGGGTGAGGATTCATGGACAAATTTAGGCTTTTCACAACACTAATAAAGATTAAATTCTTTTGACTCCCACTATCAAGAATGAAATACAGAGGCTTACCTTTCACCCATAACATAGAATGAAACAACTTTTCCTTGTCATCTGGCCACTCCTCATGAGTTTGAGATGAATCAACTATGGCATTGGGCTTAGCATCTACAATCTCTTCTTCATCCTCTTTAATTACAAGTTGTTTATGAGGTAGAGTAGTATATGTTGAGGATTGTGACTCAAAAAGTAGGGACTTGATGGCTCAATATTCTTCTTTGGAATGAATTCTAGATTTGTGATAATCACACCATTTCCTAGTATTTCCTTCCTTTTGCTTCCAATTTTGGCCTCATGTTTGACCTTCTTTATCACTATTCCATTTTGAAGGCTGACTCTTCATATTCATTCTTCCATGTTTCTACTCAATCTTCATTATGAACTTTTACACCTCACCGAGGCTTTCCAAATTGAAGAGATCCATTTCTCCCCATATATGCCATTGTAGTCCACCATGATATTTGAGAAATTTATGTTTCTCACTTTTTTAGATGCCCAATCTCATAGATAGAGAATGAAAAATGTCAGTGTAATCTTGAATAGACTATTCCTTACATTGGTAAAGTTGTTGCCACTCTATATATAGATCATCATATGCTCTATTGGGGTAGTATTCTTCCTTTACAGCTTCTATTAAATCATCCTAGGTAGGTTCTAACTAAAGGCCAATATCATCTTCACTAAATCTCTTTTTTTACACTTCCCACCAATTTTTAATAGGCAATGATGCTTTCAAAAGATCAAAACTGATCTTCTCTTTATCAGTGAATTTATTTATAGAAAAATAAGATGACAATTGATCCAACCAATTTTATTCTACATAAGCATTGATTTTTCCTTCAAATGTAGGGATATAAAAATTTACCTAAATATTAAAGGGTGTTGGGGCATTGAAAGGATGTGGGGTTGTAGATGAGAAGCTAGAATTTCCCATCAAAATTTGTTGGATAATTTGAGTAAATTGTTGTAGCATCTATTATTATTTTTTTTGGAGGGCTTCACTCACCATTTCCTTGAAAGTATTATATGTCTCAGTGTTGTCCACCATTTGAAGTCATTTGGAGTGAATAGGTGGATAGTCTGTTGGTTTTATTTTCCACCCAAGCTTCCTATAATCTAACCTCATCCTTAGGATCATACAATCTAAAGAAAAACTAGTTTGATACCACTAATCCAAAACTTAGAAGCTTTGGTTGAAATAAATTCAAGAAACAAGAACAACACAATAACAATAATTCTATCTCTGAGAAGAGATATTTTATTCATAAAAATTTTTAGATCCAAACATATGCTTATCTCTAAGAAGAGATGTCTAATTTCCATTTTGGGTTATATCTTCATTTATACACATTTTGAAGGTAGGAGGAGGATGTGGAAGGTCACCAATCTTGAGGGAGATTAAGTGGTTAGACTTTCATGATTTACAACAATACAAAATTTGAGAAATTACTATTTTTAAAAACTTATTATTTTTACAATGCACTATTAAAATTAAAATTTAGGGAACTTCCATTAGGTTTTTGGGGGTAAAAATTCATTGAATAGATCTTGATGCCATCTCATCATGTTCTCCTCATTCTTATCTTTCCAACAATTCAAACAGTGAGTTGATTAGAGCTATAGTGCAAAGTTATGGCACCCAAAAGTCCTACCACCAATTGGAGTAGAACCATCACCCAAATTGTCACTTAGAATGTTGCTCAGATCATTCCTTCCTCCTTGAGAAGAAATATTCCCCATTGCATCAATACTTTTCAATAAGTGTGGTAGTTGTGTTTTTATTTAATTCTTAATGCATACTTGGAATAGACTGTGCTTTGTGGAGATGTACTTTGTGGAGCTATGTAGGGCCTAATTATTCACCATTTCTATCTGACCATTAATCTATGGATGGGAGACCATCAACTTCTTCATCTTGTTATTTATTGGCTTTTATTAATGTATTGTTTATGTATTCAAGGTTGCAACATCAGCCCTTTTGGATTCTTGTGGCGCAACCACCATGAGAACAAATTTCTTAGCACTAATTAGAGAGAGAGATGTGGAAGGTGGTACCTATGGTACCCTATAGCAATTTATTCCAAGAGTGAGGGTGATCCTTTGATTTCTTAATTCATATATTCCATGTTGATCATACATGAATGGCTAACCAAAGAGTACATCATAAACATCTAAATTGACCACATCACATAAGACCTCATCTTGGAAAGGTTTTATTGCATATGAGAGAAGACATTGGTGGATGACATGGATATTTATTCTTGGACTCAACCATCCAATACTATATGGCTTTGGGTGAGGCTTCATGGACAAATTTAGGCTTTTCAAAACATTAGCAAAAATTAAATTATTTTGACTCCCACTATCAAAAATGAAATGCAGAGGCCTATCTTTCACCCATAACTTAGAATGAAACAACATTTCCTTATCATCTGGCCACTCCTCATGGGTCTATGATGAAGAAACTATGGAATCAAGCTCAATATCTATAATCTCTTCTCCATCCTCTTTAATTGTAGGTTATGTATGATCTCTTCTCCATCCTCTTTAATTGTAGGTTATGTATGAGGTAGAGAATTAAATGTTGAGGATTGTGACTTAGAAATCAACGACTTGATGGCTCAACATTCTTCTTTGGAGTGAGTTCCAAATTTGTGATAATCACACCATTTCTTAGTCTTTTCTTCCTTTTTATTCCAATTTTGGCCTTGTGTTTGAATTTCTTTGTCACTTTTCCATTTTGAAGGCTAAATCTTCATATTCATTCTCCCATCCTTCTGCTCAATCTTCACTATGAACTTCTACACCTCACTGAGGGTTTCAAAATTGAAGAGTTCCATTTCTCCCTATATATATCATTGTAGTCTACCATGATATTTGAGAACTTTATGTTTCTCACTTTCTTAGATGCCCAATCTCATAGATAAAGAATGAAAAATGTCGGTGTAATCTTAAACAAACTATTCCTTACCTTAGTGAAGTTATTTCCACTCTATCTACAGATCATCATATGCTCTAATGGGTTAGTATTCTTCCTTTACAACTTCTATGAAATCATTCTAGGTAGGTTCTGCCTCAAGGCCAATATCATCTACATTGAATTTCTTTTTGTACACTTCCCACCAATTTTTGACAGGCAATGATGCTTTCCAAAGAGAAAAAGTGATCTTCTCTTTATCAATGAATTTATTTATATAAAAATAAGATGACAATTGATCCAACCAATTTTATACTACATCAGCATTTATTTTGCCTTCAAATATAGGGATATCAAAATTCACCTGAACCTTGAAGGGTGTTGGGGCACTGAAAGGATGTGGGGTTACAAATGAGGAGCCAAAATTTCCCATCAAAATTTGTTGGAGAATTTAAGTTAATTATTGTAGTATTTGTACTTATTGTTTCTAGAGGGATTCATTCACCATTTCCTTGAAAGGATTAGATTTCTCAATGTTGTCTACCATTTGAATTCATTTGAAGCGAATAAGTGGATAGTCTACTGGTTCTATTTTCCACCTAAGCTTCTTGTAATCTAACCTCATCCTCAGGATCATACACTCTAAATACAAACTAATCTAATACCACTGATCCAAAACTTAGAATCTATAGTTAAAATAAATTCAAGAAACACGAACAACATAATAACAATAATGTTATCTCTAAGAAGAGATGTTTTATTCATAAAAATTTGTAGATCTAAACATATGATTATCTCTAAGAAGAGATGTTTGATTTCCATTTTGGGTTACATATTAATTTATAAAATAAATTAACTTAGGAAGAGGATGTGTAAGGTCACCAATCTTGAGGTAGATTAAGTGGTTTGACTTCCACGATTTACAACAGTATAGAATTCGAGGAATTACTATTGTTAGAAACTTACTATTTTTAGACTGCACTACTAAAATTGAAATTTGGGGCACTTCCATGAGTTTTTAATGGGTAAAAATCCATTTAAAAATATATATTCCATCTTATCACATTCTCTTCATTCTTAGCTTTCCAATGGTTCAAACGGTGAGTTGAGTGGAGCTACAATGCAAAAGTTATGGCTCCTAGAAGTCCTACCACCAATTAGGGTAGAACCATCACTTGGAATGTTTCCTAGATCATTCCTTCCTCCTTGAGAATCAATGGTCCCCATTTCATCAATATTTGTCATCAAGTATGGTAGTTTTGTTTTGATTTGATTCCTGATGCATACTTTAAATGGATTGCGCTTTGTGGAGTTGTACTTTATAGAGCTGTGTAGGGCTTGATTGTTCACCATTTCAATTTGACCATTAATCTATGGATGGGAGGCTATAAACTTCTTCAAATTGTTATTTATTGGATTTTATTATTGTATTATTTGTGTAATCAAGTCTGCAACATCAACCCTTTTGGATTCTTTTGGCTTGACCACCATGAGAATAAATTTCTTTTCACTAATCGAGAGAGATGTGGAAGGTGGTACCTCTGGTACCCTATAGCACCATATTTCAAGAGTGAGGGTGATCCTTCAAGCTCTTAATTCATACATTCCATGTTGATCATACATAAATAGCTGACCAAAGAGTATGTCACAAATATCCAGATTGACCACATCACATAAGACCTCATCTTGGAAAGGTTTTATTGCATATGAGAGAAGACATTGGTGGGTGACACAGAGGTTTCTCCCTAGACTCAACCATCCAATACTGTATGGATTTGGGTGAGGATTCATGGAAAAATTTAGGCTTTTCATAACATTAGCAGAGATTAAATTCTTTTGACTCCCACTATTAAGAATGAAATGTAGAGGCTTACCTTTCACCCATAACTTAGAATGAAACAACATTTCCTTGTCATCTGGTCACTCCTTATGGGTCTATGATGAAGCAACTATGGCATCAGGCTCAGCATCTATAATCTCTTCTTTATCCTCTTTAACTACAAGTTGTATATGAGGTAGAGCAATAGATGTTGAAGATTGTGACTCAAAAAGTAGGGCCTTGATGGCTCAACATTCTTCTTTGGATTGAGTTATAGATTTGTTATAATCACACCATTTCCTAGGCTTTCCTTCCTTTTACTTCAAATTTTTGCCTCATGTTTGACCTTCTTTGTCACTTTTCCATTTTGAAGGGTAACTCTTTTTATTCATTCTTCTATACTTCTACTCAATCTTCACTATGAAATTGTATGCCTCACCGAGGGTTTTCAAATTGAAAAGTTCTATTTATCCCTATATATACCATTTTATTCCACCATGATATTTGATAAATTTGTGTTTCTCACTTTCTTGGATGCCCAATCTCATAGATAGAGAATGAAAAATGTCAGTGTAATCTTGAACAGACTATTTCTTACATTGGCAAAGTTATTTCCACTCTATATATAGATCATCATATGCTCCAATGGGGTAGTATTCTTCCTTTATAGCTTCTATGAAATAATCCTAGGTAGGTTCTACCTCAAGGCCAATTCATCTACACTAAATCTCTTTCTGTATACTTCCACCAATTTTTTATAGGCAATGATGCTTTAAAAAGATCAAAAGTGATCTTCTCTTTATCAATAAATTTATTTACAAAAAAATAAGATGACAATTGATCCAACCAATTTTCTACTCCATCAGCATTTATTTTGCCTTCAAATGTATGGATATAAAAATTCACTTGAACCTTGAAGGGTGTTGGGGCACTGAAAGGATGTGGGGTTGCAAATGAGGAGCTAGAATTTCCTATCAAAATTTGCTAGAGAATTTGAGTGAACTGTTGTAGCATCTACACTTATTTTTGCTAGATGGATTCATTCACCATTTCCTTAAAAGGATTATATGTCTTAGTTTTGTCTACCATTTGAAGTCATTTGGAGTGAATAGGTGGATAGCCTGCTAGTTCTATTTTCCACTCAAGCTTCATATAATCTAACCTCATCCTCATGATCATACACTCTAAATAAAAACTAATCTAATAATAATGATCTAAAACTCAAAATATTTGGTTGAAATAAATTCAAGAAACAAGAACAACATAATAAAAATAATGCTATCTCTGAGAAGAGATGTTTTATTCATAAAAATTTGCAGATCCAAACATATGCTTATCTCTAAGAAGAGATGTTTGATTTCCATTTTAGGTTACATATTAATCTATACAAATTTTTAATTTAGTATGAGGATGTTTAAGGTCACCAATATTGAGTGATATTAAGTGGTTCAACTTCCACGATTTATAACAATACAGAATTTAAGGAATTACTATTTTTAGAAACTTACTATTTTTAGACTGCACTACTAAAATTGAAATTTAGGGCACTTTTATTAAGTTTTAGGGGTCAAAATCCATCAATTTGATCTTTATTACATCTCATCACTTTCTCCTCCTTCTTATCTTTCCAATGGTTCAAATGGTGAATTGATTGGAGCTACAGTGCAAAAGTTATGGCTCCCAGAAGTCCTACCACCAATTGGGGTAGAACCATCACCCAAATTGTCACCTGGAATGTTTCCAGGATCATTCCTTCCTCCTTTAGAATTAATTTCCCCCATTTCATCAATATTCATCATCAAGTGTGGTATTTTTGTTTTGATTTGATTCCTAATGCATACTTAGAATGGACTGTGCTTTATGGAGCTATACTTTATGGAACTATGTAGGGCCTGATTGTTCACCATTTCTATCATCTATGCTACTATATCTAGATGTGTAGATATCTCATCTACTAGGGTGTCCCATTCTCATATCTCACCTATACCCATCATTTATGGTGGCTACATCCTCTCTCTACACTTGTATCTACCTTACTACCTCTCTAGCTAATTTGAACTAGCTCACCTAAGTTGGGGTAGATAGTACACTTGAATCCTCTAGTATCATTGGGTCATATGGCTACAAAGTCTCATATATTATTTCATTGAGTGTTACCCTCACCAAGGACCCCCATATCTCCTATAAATCTTCATTTTCATCTACAAAATCACACCAAATAGATATTATATCATTGTTATATCTTAAAATATATATCTACCTCTATTTCCAAATAAAAACTTAAAGAAATAATTTAACCATTTTATATTACCTATATATGTCTCATCTACTATGGTCTCACCATCTACATGACCACCTAGCACAATATCCCCATCTGTGTGACCTCCTAGCACCTCCTCTATAGGTCACCTCCTTAACTCAAACCTAGATGTCGTGGCTCATGTCCATCTTAGCCTATGTCTAATTGGTCTCTCTATCATCTCATCTTAGTTACTTATGGGGTCACCATATATGGAAATAGTCTCTACTCTCTCCTACTCCTCCTACCTCCATCAATACTATGTCCTTGGTGTCCATTACTCATCTCACTATAAAGCTAGTAATGGTACATTTGGTACCTCTACCTCTACATCCCTATCCTCTTGTTGAGCTCCTCATCATGCCCAACTAGTTCATGGTTTCTCTCAATGTGGTCTTAGTATTATCCTTAATATCTATGGCCCCAATCCTCTCCTCCCTTATGGCTCCCTCACATGTTGAGCCCACTGTTTGAGCATTAGTATTGGTGTCACTAGATGAGGTAGGCCCATCTGTCCTGATACCCATGTTACTAAATGTGGCTCTATCCACCATAAATAGAGTTTGACCACCTCTGTCCTAGCTATCATTGGTGTAATTATGTCCCAATTTGCCCATGTAGCTACTATGTGATCATATAGCTACCACACTATGCCTATATGTCTTACTGACTACAGAGCTAACATGTGGGACATGACCCATGCTACCTATTCCTCTCTCCATCTCTACACTAGAGGTGACCTATCATCAATCACATGGGGCAACCCAACTAATTGATATGTAGAAAACCTCTCATTTATCAAATTTGTCAGCAATGTGATCAGTCCCATGGTCCTCTACCCTTTAATTATCATCTCATACATATCATGTACTAACTAGAACTAGATGATAGAGCCTGGGTCATATATAACTCACTCCTTCAATATCATCCTACTCATGGCTAATATAATAGTGATACATTACCATCTGAATTATGACATAGCACCCATTATGTCACAAGGTTTATCACATCCTTTTGGATATCCAAAATTTTTGATGTATAGACATTAAACATACTAACTCTCCTTCCTAATAATATTCTCTCTAAGCCTGTAGCCCACATGGCTAAGGCTCTCCTCTCCTGTAGGCTTTTTGCTATCCCTAAGGTCACCTGCTCTCCTAGTATAGGTAGCCCTAAGATGGCATGGACATCTTCTAGTATGATAGCCACCTCTATTGTATCCCCATCCACCTCCCATTTGAAGGTGTTAGTCAATCATTCCTAGTAACCAATAAACATTACTAAAAGATTAGCATTGAGGGGGATTTGGCACATATCAATTATCTCACCTAGGTCTATAGATCCTAATCTAGCCCTATCTCTATATGACAACCTATCTCATAAGTTTAATAACCATGTTGTGTCTACAATTCCCCAAAATCTTTGTCATCCCTACACCTAAGAAACAACAAAGGATGTATCAATTCCTCCATGTCATGTATAGTCACAATACATTATTTTTACATTTTTAAAGCAAAACCAAGCCTAAAATTACTTTATTTTATTCTTTTAACCTACTTTTACCCTACTTCATCCTTCTTGGCCTTGGTCATTTCAAGCCATTCTAGCCCTCTTTCAGCCTTTTCACACTTTTCCATATCATTCTAGCTCTTTGGTCAAACTATTTTGACCAAAATTTTCCTATCTTTTCACCTGGTTGACTCACAAATCTGAGTCAACCCCCCTTTTCTTCCCTTCTCTAGTGTTGAGTTTCTATTTTAAACCTTTCAGACCACCTAACAACTCTAAACTAGGCCATCGATTTGTAGAATGTATAGGGTTGACCCATACCTACTTGGTCAACACTATAAAATCTGCTCATTTTTAGCCTACTAGGTTAACTAGGTTGACCCAATGCTTTTTTCTTGTTTACCCCTTACATTTTCTTGAAAAAGTGTTATTTTTTAAATTTCTTCCTAAACCCTATAAACCCATTTTTCATCTTCCTATTTGATTCCCCTAGAATCTAATTTTGTTCCATTTTGACACATAAATTCTTAAAATTAATTTTTTAATAAAAACTACACTTAATTGACTAAAAATTTCAAAAACTGGTTTGAGATTCATAATTACATACCTGTAGTGTACCTACTTCTACCTTTGGAGCCTCTCCCTATCTAGCCTATCATCTCCTCTCCATCCTAGCTTGTTTTATCTCTAGATCTCTTTTTCCCCTCTCTCACAAGTCAAAATAATAAATGAATTGTCTTTTGCCCTATTTACAAACACTTTTAACAACTCAAAATCTTTCAATTATTGTCTTGTAGATTCCTTATTTTGCCTATATCTTTGTTTCTACTCATCTATTTTGTAAACTATAAAATGCATTAGATTCATGATGACGTAAAGAATATTTTCCACTATCACATTCTTATCTTCTAAAAAAATTGGTTTTTGGCTATTTTTTGCACTAAATTCTATAGGTTCATCTAGTGTTCTCTACATTGGACACCTTCACATCTCTTACAATCTACTTGTTTATCTATGGCACTAAGGTAAGTTAAAGGTATATGTTTTTAAATTCAATCATTTTATTTATCTTAATTTCTTCTTACTACACTTTACTTAGAATCAACATTGTGTGTTATCATGTTCTATCATGAAGCATCATCCCATGTTGCACTTACATGACACGTGATGAGCTTCGAGTGGGGTATATGTATACACATAATATTTTCAAACTTTTATTTATTACTAACACTTTGTATCTTACACAAACCTATTGAGTCTCAATATCTTTGAGTTCATGCCTTAAGGGGTACACCAGGAAAGGGGTGGGTAGACCATCGATGCTTCATAATATTGTTATTCCTTTTGTTTCTTTCCATCTACACATTTATATCCTAAAACCATTAACCCTAAAATTATTCTCCTCAATCCTAAATATTACAATCTTTTCCTCTTTCCATCCCTCCTTTTCTTTCCTTAACTCCCTTTTGGTCAATCAGTTGTACTAGGTACATTAGGTCAACCCAATATAGGTTAGGGTTATTTTTCACTTTCTCGGCTTATTAGCCTTTTGGTCGACCTAACTCAAACCTAATGAATTGTCCCTAAAAACACATTGGATCAAATGGGTCAACCCTATATAGCTGACATTTCTAGGAGGATTTAGGTCAAGATCTACCTATATATATAAGTTCATTTCCCACCGCTTCATAAGAATATAATTAATAGTGAATAAGTGTGAGTGAACATCTACTTATTAACCATTCTACTTGAGGAATAGAGATTTGGGTTGCATACTTTCTTTGGAGATACAGATCTTATCTTACAGAGAAGTCTTTTGGATGCTCAGATAGTTTATGTATCCTAAAGTTTATTTATCTTCATTATCCTTACATACCACAATAATCTCTTGTGAATTAGCTAGGCCAAGGGAGAGATTGAGTCTCAGTAGGATCATCTTCAAAGGTAAGTATTCATAACTTTATTTCTCCTTTGTAAGAGTAGATAGATAATGCATTTGTACTCTTCTCCCATGTATTAGGATTTCATATACATTGATGTGAGTATGTGTCTTCTAATACATGTTTAGTTTAGTTATTTTATTGTTTCTAACCCCAACTTTGTGTCACAAGCTTTGGTTTACACTAGATTAGATTTAATTTCTTGTTATTAGAATAATTTAATGCTTTAAACCTTAGGAATCCATTAGGATTTTTGTAAAATTGTGTTAGACTATAGGCTTTGTAACCCTTACTAATATGATATGTTATGACAAGTGATCCCCTAATCAGGTCTAATGGATCCCCATATCAGTCACACTCACACTTAACAAGATTATCCCTAATCAAAAGAGTAGGTATGATTTATCTTCTTCAAAAAAGGATTGATTTATAGACATGACATATTTTTTATTACATTCACTATTATTTAGACCATTGATTATTCACTTATAGCTCAATGAGATAGTCTTATTTATCTCCTCAAGCTCACATGTGAAAAACCATCTAATACCAACATGAAAATAATGAAAATTCTATACCAACATGTATACACCAGCTAGGTCACACAAACTAATGCAAAAGATGAAAAACACTAAGGTGTTAGGGTTATGCAAGTAGTTTGGATTCACTAACATTCTTAGTGATGGCACATGAAGCATAGACCACCACACCATAAACTATTGACATGGAAAGGAAACAAAAATAAATTATTTTCATCCACCAAGTGTATTCATCCTAACTATACCCCTCTTATTTATACCAGTTGTAAACTAGTTGACCTTGTTTACCTATCAAAGGGAGTGAAAAGAGAGATGATATAGTTTTCACCATCTTTGGAACTATCAAAGCTATCTAGAGATGAGTTTTGGTGATCTAAAGGGACATTACTAAAGTAGCCACACATTCCATAACTATTGTATAGTCTATAGAATAATTGAAAATCCATTTTTATTTATATAATATTCTTGATTTTAACATTAAACCTACATAATTTAGTTCCAAAAATGATAATTAACACCTATATGACACAGGATGTTAGACAACTCTTTGATACTTTTTCCTTTTGAGGAAACCATATAATTTCATTAGATGTTCCAAAGGGTAGCCTAAGATTACATAAGGACAATTTAAACAAGTGTTTCCAAGGTGAAACATAGTATGATACCTCATTTATGACCATGATAAACATTTTAGGACTTAATAGACCCTATGAAAGTTTGAACTATATAAGGAGTTGACCTAATTTGACTTGGCTTCAAATTACTCAATAGTAACATCTAACTCTCAACAACTAAGATCTTCCATCACATAGGTAAACTAAAATGAAAATAGCAAAAGGATGAAACTTGGAAAAATATAACATGTGGTATTCCTCTTAACATCTAAAATGCCTATGTGGCATAGCCACCAAAAATAAGTGGAAATTTTCAAATTAAACAAATGATAGATATGTTATATATTAATGATGCATGAACTAGAATTGAATTATAAAAGATATATCAATGAATTGAAAATAAACATCATTATCATAGATAAAAAACAAACTCTGAGCTCACTTGCCTCCTTGAAAACAAGCCCTAGATACTACATTTGAATCATGAAGTGCATCTAGAAGATCCAAACCACTAAATTGAAAAACTATAAATCTATCAACTCAGTGAATTAACTATGGAATCCTCATATAAGATGTTCATAGGAGCCCTTCCTCCCTCCAAATTATCTATTAATGATTCAATTGAATAAAAAGACATTATTTTTGAACCAGTAGTATTCAATATTGATCATTTCAATTACTCAATGTTATGGGAAGTAATTCATTAGGTGGATACACACACTTGAAAGGATAATTTAACACCAACACAAAGATAATTGGGCATATACCTTTTCCCTCTCAAGTGATAGGGAGTAAATTTCATAGTGTCCAAGCCTAAGGTTATGTCATAAATAGACCTCCTATGAGACATGTTCTTTACTAGCAAAGTGACTAAGGGTGCATTCTTACACCATCTAAAGTACAAAATAGTCATTTTTTACATCTTAGGAGATACATTCCAAAGGTGTTTATCCCTACCTATCATGAATGTTATGTATGATTTACACAGAGTGGTTACATGGAAAAAAGACAACTTAATTAACAAAACATTAAGTAAATAGACCATTCTCATGGAGACCATCATCCTCAAAGAGAAGCAGTCAATGATTATAACTAAGTTTTTGATGGGATTCTATATTGGGATGGCCCTTCTAGTTTGGTTATATGGCTACCCTAACATTGATTTCCTTCACCTTGGATGGGTTCCACTGCTAGATTTATTAATGACCTTAGATTTAACATTTATTATAGGATGGGTAATTAATGTTGAGCTATGGGAACAAGTTTTGCATAAGGACAAGAGGATTTAGGGGGGCATTTTTATATGATGTCATACCTCCTAAATATTGTGTTGGTCATAGTATATATGCATAATGGGTCACTGTGTATCCCATCACCAATTTAATTAAGAACCTTATGTGTGAATTATATTATTTTATGCACATACACTCCTATACTAGAGACATAACCCACATTGTAGAGGATGTATACCCTTAGGTTTGGATGGATGTTTATGAATCTCCACTACCCAGGGTATCTAAGAGAATTGATGGTCAGAGTGGACTATAGGTTGTATCTTGACTACACCATGATTATGTTTACTAGCCTCAAGGTTCCACCTCTATGTCTCCCCAAGTATATACCAAAAAAAATAGCAAAGTAGGAGATATCTTACCATATATAGTAGGGAATCAACGAAGATGTGAAGAAAAATAAGAAGAGTACCTTCCATGTCTACCATCTAATGATTGGTAGAATGTGTTATGTTAATTGTAAACACTTGTGGGAGGCTAAAATATTTATAGAATACTATTCCTTAGTCATCCTACCACATAAAGACTAGGACCCTCATGGTAAAGTTAAAAATCATATTCAAGGCCTTGTTATTCCATACCAACATGGACCTTATGACCATGACTTCTTATTTCTTAATGCCAAGAGTGATTCCCATGTCTTGGAGAGGGCATAAACATTAGAATTTAACAAGGAAAACTTGAAAATCATCCAAGGGGAACCCTTTATTTTGATTTCATATGTACATATCAGGATCCCACCCTCATATGGATGGGATGCCAAAGATTTTTGGATCAATAGGCCTTCCTAACCATCAATGGAATAGGGGGGCTTTCCCAAACATTCCCCATGGCAATGAAAACTATGAAGAAAGAGCTTGGGCTGGTTGAAGTTAGAATTTTAACTTCACATGGTATATCTAAGGATGAGCCAATTTACAAAGACTCTTCAAACTAAAAATTCAATTCTCATCATGTTTCTACTTCACCCAAGAAACTATGAGTGTAGAAGTCTCAATTACACCCACATAGGAGGCTTCCCCCATAGTATAAAAGGTCGCTATTTATTATAGGAGGAAGGTAAGAGCTCACATCCCCCCAGTGAGTCTAATTATTGAATAAAAAACTATAGACATACCATTGAGGGAGAAATAGTTTTCAAGAGGTGATTCCATAGATGAAAAGGAAGAGCTACAAAAATCCAAAATCTTAAGCCTCCAAGACACTATAGGCAAGGAACCACTACATGGAAACCAATCAAGTGAGGGTGTAATCTTTATTATCTCTACATCTCCTTTAATTTATATAACTCTAATTATATCTTCTATCTCCCCTATATCTATTGGTTCCTTTGATCTCATTTCTCTCAATCCTAATGTTTTTCCTTCCCTAGTTATGCCAAAAGTAGAAGTTGTTTCCTCTGAGTCTAGTTTCAATCCATCCTTGGTTGTTTTAAAAGTAGAATATGTATCCTCTACCCTTGTTATCTTCACTTCCTTAATAGTTTCTACTATTCTAATTTTATCCTCAGCATCTATTCCCCCACTTCTACTATGGTTACCTCCACCACTACCTTATCATCCCCTAAGACTAAAAAAACATCATCTAGGAAATACAAGGGAGCATTGGCAATTCCATATATACATGTGTCATCCACTTAGTTAGGATTTAAAATTCATTCTTCTAGTTCTTCCAAAGATACCACTATAATATCATCAAGGAGGCTAGGAAGAAGAAGCAATTATATACAATCAACCCATTGCCCAAATATGGTGTTGTGGATTGGTCTAAGATAATTTGGTGATCCCATTGAGACCCATTAGTTGAAGAGGCCTTAAAGAAATATTCAAAATATTTATTGGTTGAGACTGCATCTTATGACACTCAACCAATGAACTCAACCCAACTGATCATCTGACAGTGGGAAGTAGATTTAGAATCTCAAGATTCTCAAAGGACAAACCTTATAATCATAGATTTGTCCACATCAATCTCCATTTTTGTCAAATCCACATAGATTATATAGATGGTGAACAAAATAAATATTTAAGATAATTTATGAAGCGGATGATTCTAGAAGAGAGATAAGATGTGTTCTCCCTATCAAAGAGGAGGAATAGAAAATTGGGGCGGTCTCCCTATATTGAGGATTTCAAATCCTATTTTGAAACACATAATAATTCTTTTCTTGAGCTATATTAAGGCACAAAACTAGTAATTAGAGAGATATAATAGGTTAGGGAATAACAAAAAACCTTCCATGTTCTCGACCAAATTGAAATAGATGTGTAAAGTGCATGTTTAATATTGTATAACATTTTTGAGACCATTACTTCAATGAAGGATGAATTATCACCTAAAATCATTGAAACTATTAAATCCTTTAATTTTTTAAAGGAATATGATAATAAACTAAAATTCCTTATTCTTTACACAATGAATAAATCATATATTCATCTTAATATAATGACACCATTAAAGGCTTCAAATTCCCTCAATCTAGTTATCATTCTCACATAGTAAGTAAGGGAATGGGTCATAACAGTAGAAATAACAATTCCAAAATATTTAGATCATAAGAGCCTCATTTTGAAAATTATAGAGGAGTTGAATCTTTCACAAGTAAGAGACTCTACATCCAAGCTAATAAGTAGAGCTATTTTTGACTAGCCTTTCCAACAAGCCTTAGCCAACTTTAAGAAAAATATTCAAGGATTAACATTGGAGGATATTAATGTTGAGTTGAATTTTACATAGAATAAATTCATAGAATTGGAGATATTATTGATCAATTTTGGGGCCACAAAAGCTAAACATGCATGCCTAATGGAACAAACAAGCAACGTATATAGACCCCCACTTTTGAATATGGACATCATAAGATATCAGCATGATGTTAGGTTTAAGTATTTTTAAGAATTAGAGGCCAAGAATAAATATAATACTCTAGCTACCACCTCAGTTAAAGCCACCATTTGAGTTCCATTTACTAGTTCATTGCTAACAACCACTTCATTGCCTACCATGATGAAAAGCATAGCCATGCAATCACCAAGCATAAACAAGCCTTAGTTATTAAAGGATAATTTTATATGTATTCATTTACATAGTATTAATATATGTAATTATAGTTTATTTACCCTTTATGTATGAATTTAAAAGTTATCCTTAGCAATTTTTAAGCATTCACATGTTGCAGGACATTATACAAGCAAACCTTTTTTTGACACGGTTGTAATGAATTGTAAGTATGCATGTAGTTTTGACATTAAAATTAGAACTAATTTTCTAATTAATTAATGTAACTTTGAGTTTTCATGAATTTGGAGGATGAGGAAACCCCTCCCCAAGTCCATTTATACATGTAATCCCTCATTTCAAAGTGTTGGAAAAATTATCAATACAAGAAAAAATGTTTTTGATTTTCATGCAACTATGTGGATGTATTTTATTTCCAGTTATGTGTAATTAAGGTTTTTTTTGCTTTGGTTGTGTTAATTAAATAATTTTAAGTGTGTAAAGATAAAAATAATTCCTATTTCTATCATTGATATCTGATGATTTTAGATGTGTAAAAGTTATTGAATAGTTAGAAAGTATTATTAATTTTAAGCAATTGGTTGACTATCTTAATTTTCTAAGTGTGTAAGATTATTTCCCCTTGATATAGTCTACACCTATGTGAGCCATATCTACCCTAGATACCTTTCCAATCTAAGTTATAATCTCTTGAGTGAGAGTGTGCAATAACTACACTAAAAAGAGTAACCTTAAGCTGAGACCCTTAAGTGTCATATACCATTTCATCCCATATTGCCTATTATGTTTGTATGTGAGTGTGAAATAGCTAAAATAAGCAAGCATTAGCTGTATAAACACTTGTCCATAAAATAACCAACCTAGGAAGTGATCCCTTTAAACCATATATCCTTATTTTCTACTCTTCCCTTCCCTCCTTTTGAAGTTTCTTTGACTAATATCTACCCACTTTAGAATAGTTTCCATCCAACTCAACTAGGTTTTAATTTTGTTACTAGGATTCATTTCACTATAAGCATACCTAGTTAACAACCTACATGCTTGGCCTATTATTCCACCACTATGTTATTTAACCCATGCCCTATATTAGATTTTACCTCCATTAAGATCCTAAAACATTAGATCCTATCTCATTAAAATATGGTGATGTGCATAAGACCCACATCAATAGCTTTATGATCCTTTCTTTGTATAACTACTTAAAGTAGTATTATCAATAAGAGACATCTAAGTGTGTATATGTTATAAAAATCTTGTGGTACTCTGCTTAAAATAAAGAAGTAATTAAATTTGGCCATGTACTTGATAGTAATATTATTTTTTTGACTTATTATTGTATCTTGAGAGGATTGGTAAATAAATACTACTAAAATGAATCAATGTCATAATATTGATGTTTTGTGTAGTACTTAAAGTTATTTTTATTCCCAATTGAAGTTAATGTATGAATATTTTGGTTGTCATCCCCCTTTATTTGTAATTTTTACTAGTTGAGTCACTTGTTTTTTATTTTCATCATACCACTCATTTGATTCCCAAATTTATATTATCTTATTTACTAAAATATAATGTTATTTTACACATGTCAATTTATGACTATATTTTACATATGATTTGGCTCAAATATTTACAAAATGGCTATAATTATGAAAAATGGGATCCCTACTTGAATTGTGATATGATCCTAACTTGATTAAAGTTGTTCATGAAAGAATATGGAAGCAATATAACTTTGATTCCTTGTTGTTTAGTTATATGTTTCTTATCAGAGTAAACCTTGTCTTTCAATTAGAGATCTAAATTTGGCCATATATATTATTGTTTTTTTTTAATTGTGATAGTGCATTGAGTAAAAGTACAAGTAAGAATGTTTTTAAGTAGTGATCAATGTGTTATAGATATATAATTTTGTATTGTAGGATATAACCTTTTGGTCTATAAATTGGTAACTACAGTATTGTTGGTTAGAATTTTATAGTGCAAATATGTCTATGCTCAATTTTAATGGTATGCAATATTTCATACATCAAGATGTGACTTTAGTTGGAGATTGAGTATAAATGAAATTGTCTTATCTTTAGCCATCTAAACTGATTACAAGGGAAGTAAAATATAAAAACAATTAAGTATGGAGAACCACATAGTTACTTATGGGTGGTTTTCACTTGTTGTAGGATATGTCTTGCTAGACCTAGACCTGGGAACCATCTGGGTTATGTTGTAAATTTACATAATAATTAATGGTGAAAATTTCCTCATTTTATGTTATGATCTCTTAGTGATCAATGGTATGAATCTTGTTCAATATTCCTTGTCTAGTTTTATTATGACAAACTAAATACTAAAAAATATTTATCTTACTCTATATCTTCTGAATAACTAAGTTTTTAAGAGCATGAGTTAGATATTCATTTTAGTAGTTTTACCCATTTCAATGCAAAGATATTATATTTAAATTCATGATAATTTGATGAACATCTATAATAAAATTACTATAACCTACTACAATTTAAATAAATATTAGAGAATTAGAGTCTTCTTTGGCTAATAAACATTAAGGTTATTATTGTAACAAAAATAAAAATCTCTTGAAGTTATTTCTTACTTAGTGATTGCATTATATAACTCTCTTGGTTAAGCTTTGTGTTTATTATCAGACTATTTTGTTGATTGTATTTATTTTTGGGTCATTAAGAATTTTAAATTTGTTTTGGCATAGTGCCAAGTATTTTAAAAGCCTAAGCCATGATAGTGGAATTTTAAATTTGTTTTATGACTTGTATCATTTATTTTTGTATCATCCTTTATCTATCCAATAAATTTCATTGCATGTAATTAAACATGAGAGTAAATGTACCTTATTTGATGTATTTTTTATTTCAAAATATGAACCCCTAGTTATGTTTATCTTGGGAAAAATTACTATTGCATGAACAAATGTACACTTAATTTTATTGATTTCCTTCTAGAATTTGAACCATGGTAACTTGAGGGAGGTTTGTGTAGTCTTTATAATCCCATATTTAGGTTTTACATTATGCATTTTTTTTTTGGGATTACCTTGTTATATTAATCTTAAAAAGTTGAATATTTTTAGCATGAGCCTTTATCAAAAAGGATAATATGTTATGGGCTCATCATGAGTTATAAGACTCTTACATCCTATTTTGCATTATTGAAGGCCAAATAGAATTTTGAGTTAGATTAATTCATTATTTAGATTTGGTATCTTATAGTGGATTTATTAAGTTGGGTTTTTTGATCTTAAATTTCTTAGAGATTTGCATTTTCCAAGAATGAATTCTCATTGATGCATTAAAAATAGTATTTTTGGCTAGTTATGTTAGTCATGTATTATCTTACCCTTTGTAAATTTGTACATGAATATTGGTTGGGTAAGTTATATGTAATGAATTAAAACTATGCAATAGAAACATTCCCATGATACAACAGAAGTTTTTGAGGTAATTTTCTATGCCCTAGGTTCTGATTCCAATTGGTCTCTCTAAGGCATAAACTTTAGGTGAATGACTAGAAAAATAAAAATATTTGGGCATAAGGTGTTAACCATTTATTTATGTTTGTTGGCATGAAAACCTAGAATTTATTTTTTTTCATGGGCATTCCTTTGATATATTTATAATCACTCTATTTTTGTGAAATTACATACGTATTTTTCTATGCATAATAAAAATTATAGAGCTTAAAGTATTATATTTGTACTTATTAATGAATTCATATAGATATTAATAAACCTAATAGAATGAAATAAATTATAAGTTATATCAAACTTTTATAATGAGTAAAATTAATAGTTAGTATTGTTCTATTCTTGATAATGGAAATGAAAAATGTTCTTATCTTGGTACGCATTGGTTGTTGCCAATTATCTAGTTTTGTAAATGAGGGAGCCCATTTTATGACCTTAAGGACCAATTTTCCAGAAATATGCTAACCTAACTGACATAAAAATAATATATGTAGTCATGGAAACATTATTGTTATTACTCTACTTACCTTGTTTCTACAAGCCCTATGTGATTTATTATTGATTATCTCTAAAGACATTTATCATTGTAGCTAAGCTTATTATAGGGGTGTGTTACCATCTATAATGATGAAACTCATCTATTAATGAATGGTTTTTATGAAACCTTAGAATTTCTCAATAAATATATCATGCGAAAACTACATGATTGATTGATTGATTCTTACTATGGGTTGAGTTAAAGGACACACTATCTCCAAGGACTATGTCTTAAAATGAATAAATATATATTAATGATTATAATATTTAATGTACCTCATGTGTAATTTTATATGTAGGTCCTCACTTGTTCAAAACTTTGAAGTTTTAAGTTTTGATGATGTGAAACTTATTTGGTACACATACATACACTATTGCATACTGAGAAAGTTTTCCCTATACTTCCTAAATTGAAAAGTATCATTAGCATCAATCATAATCCAAGTCTAAAGCATATAAATCCAAGTCAAATCATATATTTTCAACTATCAAATATAAATAATTTATTTCATGCATATAGAGAAGGAGCTTAATTTCATAATCACACTAGGTGGGAAAAATATGTGGCTTTATTTCACTCCTTATAGTATCAGATACATACATAATAGTCAATCATAAAATATGGATTATTTAGGTTAACTTGATCCATTACACTTTCCCAAGTTTTTTAGGTTTATATCCCTCACAAACACACCTAGAGTCCCAAATCAAAGGAGACTAATGTATAGAGTTTTACACATCATCAATGTTTGGGATCACATATATAGAGAATACATTGGCAAGTGAAGGTGATAATACAACCACAATCACTCATTTTCATACATGTCAACATCAACTAGCACAGGTTAGTATCAAGCAATAATACTAACCCAAATCTATGGAATTGACCTTATACAAACAAAGATATATCATAAGCCTATTTTTAACTAATATCCACTTCCAAAATATAATCATGGTTATATAGTCACCCAAAAAATATAAGTACGCATCCCTTTGTTATTTTTATATATTTAGCATATGCCACTTGTTGAATCATTGCAAAGAGTTCTAGTATTTGACATAATTAAGTATGCTTAAATGCCATATCTTAATATCTAAATTATTCTACATGTTTATATCTCACTATAGCTAGTCTTGATTTTATTAATCCAAATTAGGGTAAAATAGATGCTTGAATAGTTGTCTAGTGTGATAACTATTATAAATTGGTTGCTTGAGAGAATCAACATTTCTCCTCTATACTAAATGTATAGATAGATTATGTATGGGTGAAATAACCACCTATGAATATTTATCCTTCATAGGAGTAATAACTAATTTTAGTGGTGGTGGGGGTTGAGGATGAGATGCCATTATCTGAAGAGGGTATTCATATTGAATTCTTGAAGCTTTAACTACCCTACTAGAATATATATATATATATATATATATATATATATATATATATATATATTGACGCATTGATGTACTATAGAAGGTACTTCATAGATCTTCCAAATCAAAGGGCATCCCAAAAACATTTCAAATACCCCATTAATAAATATAATTTAGATTATGATTGGGGCCATCTAAAGAGCTAACACAATATGTCTAAGGGTGTCCTATCTATGTCTATTAAACCCTTTAATCACCCTTGAATTATCTTGTATATCTATTTTTGTATATCTAAGAGAGTTGAGAAGTTTCACAATATAAACATATTTTATTGAACCATTATCAATCATAACATTGTGTATAGGGTGCTCATTTACATGATATTTTATTAATAATGCATATAAATTGGATTCATCATCAATACTCTTGTCATCGTCAAATGTATTCTTAGGTCACTGTGGTAATATATTAATAAGTGTTCCAATAATCTTTCCAATTAGATGACTATATGTCTTAGGAAGTGGATATGTATGGTACATATGATATACTTTATAAGTATCCTTAGTTTATGTTTCCTTATGTTTTGGAAATGGGTCATTAAAAAAATTTAACTTATAGCTACCATTTGTTACTAGTCTAGCATTCTATATGGGTGTGCCTAATTCAATAATGTTGTCTTTAATAATATGTTGTATTTTTTTCCTTAAATTGAACTATATATTTATAGATTTAGGATCACAATAATCACATTAAAAATTATGATCATATCTCATAGGAATGGGTTTTATTGTATCAACAACTAGTGCTGGAGGGAGAGATGTCATTTGTGGGGAGGTTGAGGTAAGTGGGAAAGAATACCTCTTATGTGGAGCTAATAAGAGAAGTGTATTTGTAGGTTATGATACTAAATTTTAACTATAATCTTAGCTTCAATTTTTGTCTTATTTGATTTTCCCTTATAATTTGGCTTATTTTTAAACTTGGCATTAGAATTAGTAATAGTAATAGGAGCATACTTAAGCTTATTTAATACAAGGATCTTGACTTCTTGATCTCTCACTAAATGGAATAACTCATCAAAATATCTAATTTTTTAAAATAGTATGGACTCATGAAGTGTTTTAGTAAATATTTGCTTAAATATATCTTGTAACTCATTATTAACCATATGATTAGTCATATTATCTATCATGTTCTTATATAAAAGTACATATTCACTAATTGGTTCATTGGATCCATGTTTGAGTTTTACAATGTGTGCATAAGAGATTATCTCATCGATGTTGATAAATAAATGTGCTAGAAATTGATCATCTAGAGGGAGGAAAACACTAACTATTAGGTGGAAGGTCATAGAACCATCTTAAATCATAATATTTGAGACTTAGTGGAAATAACTTAGTCAATAAATAGCTGTTGAAATGCATAGTCTAAGTATGTTACATGGAAAGGTCAAAGGTATTATTTAGGATCACATTTTTTTCATATAATGGAAACTTTAGAACTAAAAAACCTAAGGGTATGAGATAATCTACTATATTTAGAGACAAATTATTATTTATTAGTTCATGTGACTCCAATGAATGACTAGCTCAAGATGTGCCTTTATCTAACTGTAACACCTTATCTTGTAGAGTTGTAATAGTATACTCAAGGGAACATGTGATAGCTGTGGTAGATGGTGTAATATGTGTAGTCATAAAAGGATGGGAATATTCCTCTTGCATAGGCATAGGCATAGGCATGGAAACATATTAAAGGCATTGTATTTCCCCCACACCTTGGGTAGATATTACATGTAGATAGAGGTGTAAAATTAGGATCAATGTCAATAATATTAGTTAAAATTAATATCATAAAAAGGTCATAATATTCACCAGCTATAGTAGCTTGGTCTGTCTTTTTCTATTCATCTCAAGTCACCTAAAAAATTTCATCATGTATTTATGGATTTTGGTCAATAAATTGGGTCAATTTTCTTTCATATTTATAATCAAATTTATCCTTAGAGAGTGTATGTGGATATTATCCCCTTTAGAATATGTGTGGTATCAATAGTAATAATAATTCTATCAAGGGGATGTGTGTTAAGGGAGGCTAAGTATAATGCATTATTCATTTTATCCTTAGTAATTAAATATTTAATCCGACTTATGCATCATCAAGTATAACGATATGAAATAAATGCAAGCATTCCTTGAGTAAACTAATAGAATTAATTTTCATTCATTAAATCCATATGTATTTTTTATATAATGGAGAATCAAAAATCCTATCTTAAAATAAAACCATAATGCATAAATCTAAAAAACCCTAGAAAGAAGGATTAACTCCTAAGGAAAACCTAGTTTTTGTACTCCTAAAGTGATACGTGGGTTCACCAATATGTATACCCTATTTTTAAATTTAGTTTTAAATGAAATAGGCTGAACTTTTATAATAGTTTCATATTGTAATATATGGAAATCAATCATAAATTTGAATGTAATTGAATTGTATTTTTAGATAGTAATCCATATAAATATTAGTCAATGTTAGTGCAATAAATAAAAAAATAAATTGAAGACTAAACAATCTAAGTATTATAATATGATTGAGAAAATAACAAATAAAACATTAATTAAATGAAAGGAATAAGAGGTTTACCTTCCCTTGAAGACTCCTTTTGCTTGTTGGCTGAAAATGTAATTGTGTTCAACATGTGAGCAAGATATATTCATCAATTCCTATTATAAATGGGTATCATCTCACCTTTTTCACCTTTTGAAGTTTTTTGGATTTGTTTTATCTTAGAATAGGTTGAATAGGTTGAATATATTGAAGCTTCTAGTATGATTCCTGCTTAGTAAGTCTAGGATAGAAAAGGTTGCTAAAGATAGAAGGTGAACCCTTTATTTTTAGAAAAGATGAAATATTTGGAGACATTAATCTTATTTGGGATATGAATGGAGGAATATTAAAGGTTTTTGAGCTATTTATATTATTTGGAAGATAAATGGATGAAAATTAAGAGGCCATGTGAAGGGCATGAACTTTGTCTCCCACCCACGTGAGTGGGGAATAAAGTGTCCTTCCACATGTTTATCTTTTAACATGACATGATTTCTAAGTTGAAAAGTTGGAATATGAGGAGGATAATTGTATTTATTAAATTTTATATATTCATGAAATCTCCATTATTAGTATGGAATTGATTAATTAACCTCATCAAGTGATTAGGTAATTAATCTGGAGTATTTGTGGTCTCATTTAAAATTTATTTGGGTTTTGATTTAATAGGTTAATGAGATGCTTATGAAGGGAAGATTGATTTTATAATTATTGTAGAATAATTTGATGAAATGATATATTTTATTTCCCTAATAAAGGATGCACCACTATGATTTAGGAAGTTCACATCCAATAAGTGGAAAACTTGGGATGATTTGAGGATTTCTAGTTAAATATGTGTTCAATTGTAAAATTAAGTTTTGATTGCAATTTAAAAATGAAAGTGATTAAAATGAAGTGTCTACATTTTTATCATATTTGATAAGGTGTTTTAAGACATGAGGTGAAGTAACATCTTTTCAAATAATGAAAATTTCATTAAAAAGGAGAAGAAGAAGAAGATAAGGAAGATGAAATAATTATTGAAGAATGGTTTTTGAGTTAATGCCCAAATAATGTGATTGATGAACTCTAAATGATACCCATATATGGAAACATATTATCCCTAGATACCCCCTCAAGGGGTTAGGTGAAAATTAATTTATAATAGATAGGCCCTTTAAAAAAGGAGGTAGTGCAGATCACTAAGAAATAAGAAAAGGAAAATAGCCCATGGAAAAAATTAAGCCATTTGAGCTAATGTTAGGATGTATATATTTTTTAGAATTAAAAAGGATGAACTTGGCCCAAGCAAGGCATAATGATATGTTCCAAAATAAGATACCAACTTAGGCTTTCCCAAATTAGGAAAAATATAGTTAGTTAATAATGATAAGCTACCCCAAATAGGGTAGAAGTGATGTGTTTTTCCCTAAAAAAGAGAAAAAATGATTGGTTGTGCCCAAAAAAGAGTGGATTTCAATGAGAATTTAGGAATGTAAAAAACTAAAGGGAGAAATCAGACATGTGTGAAAATGGTATAATGACTTTTCATGATTAAAGAAGCCACAAAAAAACTAAGCACACAAGGATAGCCAAAAGTGATGATAGATGGAGTTGAATGATAATATAAAGATTAAATAATTATACGAGTGGGGTTGAAGAAAAGTTGGATAAAGGATGGTGACTTTGTCATATGCACTTATTGATTAATATTTAAATGGATTATCTCATATTTTAGTTAGTATTTTCATTGATTTGTGTTTGGTTTTAATAAACAAGATGTATTATCATGACTTTATTGTATTATACCTCTTGTTCATAATTTAATTTTGCATGATGACATTATTTACCATAATTAATAATGAATCATGATAAATTTGGATGTCAGAAGCATGAAAACTTAATTTTAATTCAAATTTAAACAACTTAATATGAGTATAATAATAATGAAGACTTAAATGTAAAACATAATGCAATAAAATAAGATGAGTTTAGATAAAAATACCTACAACTTGAGATCAATATATGAATAATCAAGACCTAAGTGTAAGTCATAATGTACTAAACAAAAGTAGCTCAAATAAAAATGCTCACAACTCCACATCAAGATATTAATGATCAAGATGTAAGTGTAAATAATAAATCAATGAAATAAGGAAACCAAGAAGAAAGAAATAAAATATAATAAAATTCATGAAAAAAAATCAAAATTAAACCAACATTCAAAACTCACAAACACACCTTTAGAAAAGAAAATAAACAAACAAGTAGTTTGTTGACCATTTGTGTGGGTGTGTTATTAAGATTTTAATCTTGAGACCAAGGCATGGGTAATAAAGAGTTGATTAACAATATTTTTATGGGAAATATAAGAATAGGAAGAGTGTTAATGTGAATATTGTGATATGGTTTGTCATGATAATGATAGGTGATACAAAGATGATTGAAACCACCCATAATATTAGTCATAAAAGACTATTGGACTAATAAAAATAATAATTGACATTACATTTGGTTGAATGGATTTATTATTTCCCTAAAGCCATGATTTTTTTAGATCCATAAAGTTAGTAGAGATGATGATATGTGACTAAATAATATTGGTCATGAGTGTTATAAAACCCTTATGATATAAATGTTTGTGTAAATAGATTCGTGTGATTAATTGCTTGATATCTATGGTGATTTAGGTTTGGACATTTAATAAAATCCACTAATTCCTTAAATAACAAAAAATATGAGTAATGGAAATGCAAGTGGGGATTATCGACAACCACCACCTCCTTTTATGATCTATGAGGTGAATGGGTGGATTTTTTAGACTCTGTATCAAGTGATGGATCTAGTATAAGATTTATTATGGAAATAATATCTAATTAATCAGATGAATAAATAATAATGGAGGATTCATGGGTTTTATTGCATGAGATTCCAAGATATGGAACATGCCTAGAGGCTTGAGGAACTAGAACCACAGCTAGAGGGTCAAAGAGGAGTGCCATACTATGTTAAGGGGTGTGTAAGCTAGTGGTAATGATTTTTATGCATGTAATCTCACTCTAATGTGAAAATTAATGAAATTATGTCACTAGAATGAGAGGGTTCAGGGCTGAGGTGGGGTTATTATTCACTACAAGGTCTATTACACATATAAATCACAAGTAGGGCCTTATCGATAGTGGCTACATAGGTAGCAAAGAATGAGGGTTGAGAGATGAAACCCTCAATCATGTGTTATTACTATGGAGATACGAGGCATATCATGTGCTTGAGGAGAGAAATTGAGGATTCAATTTTTATTATAAACCCATGAGATGAATGGCTAATGGTGTGAGAGGCCAAATGAGTGTGGTTATGTTTAATTATGCATCAGAGGCAATATGTTTGTAATCATGTTATGGTATTGACACTACTTTCTATGAGTTTTTAAATGTTTCATAATGTACTAATAAAGTGTTTACAAATATTTTATTAGTTTCAAAAATTCATGGCTATTTAAATCTATGTTTTTTATGGTTTATTTTAATCATTTTGAATAATATGCTAAAATGTTAAGATAAAATAAAATGACTTAGATGCACAGGTAAGGAGATGGAAGAATAAGAAGAAAATGGCTAAGTTGTCTCTAAATGACCCATAAAAGTGGTAACTACCTACATAGTCTAATTTACTTCAATACAAATGTATTTCTCTCAGGACATGGGATAAGAAGAAGATTGATGACAAGTATAATATTGATTGTTAATGTAGAGCATCACAAGGTAACATGAGAAGTTAGTGTGTGTAGAAGTTTCATAATGACCTTTTTTGGTTTTTTGTGAGTGTGATAGGTCTTATAGGGTCCCCTAAGTTGTATTTGAGTCTTTGATATTCCTTGGGTTATGTGTTTCCATCCTTTTGGCTTTTCCCACCAAAAATAGAATTAGAAATTTTGAATTTTGAATTAGGCTTTCAGTGGTGTTTTAGAGTTTTGTGTGAAATCCAAATGTTCATGAAATTTTTTTAGGTCCCTATTGGGTATTATAATTTGTTTTATAGGTTTTTAAATGTGAATATCATGTAAAATAACAATGTAAATCCAAGAATGGAAAAGATAATTACCACCCTACATGGAGTTGGTCTTGAGGAGTTTTCTTGCACGTTTGACATCATAAGAGGTTGTAAATGCATATAAGTGAGTAGTGTGAGATGTTATGATATTTTTAGTTTAATATAACTTATAAGGATACAAATTTTTATTTAAGGAGAATACGATAAATATCAAGGTTTTTAAGAACTCTATGTATCTTACAAATTATGTGCATGATTATTGTATGTAAATGACATAAATAAATAAAAGAATGCTTTAAGAGAGTTTTTTTGGGACTTTAAGAATTTTTTGGGTATGTTATAAAAATATTATTTTTGTATTTATTTTATTATATTTAAATATATGCACTTATTTTTAGGATATTACTTACTTTACACAAGCTCAAGAACTTTGTTCTACACAGTCAAGACAAAAGACAATAGAATGTTTATTCTAAGTTTCATTCAAGAGTTATAAGTTATTGGAAGTGTATTAGAGTATATATATAGTATTTTTTATCCTTTTTTATTCCCATAAATATATTTATTAGTGCAAAATTAAACTCAAACTGTCATTATTGCTAACACAATTCCACATAAGCACCAAAAATTTTCTAACTTTGCATATTAGAGCCTTTTGATGATTGTTCAAGATAAAATAACCATTGGAGAAGTTAAAAAAATTTGGGTAAGACATTAAAAAATTATTATAATTTTTTTAAGTGGTATAAAATTCATTCTATCCCTTTTTATAGGCTCTCAACCCTACATAGGGCTATCAAAACCTAGTCTAGGGTTTGAAAATTGCAACTTGAATAACTTTTATTTCCACCTATCAAAATTGATTAAACTTTGGAATATAAATTATTTTTATGTGATATATAGGATTAAATATTTTTTAATTTATCACAATTACTTACAATATAGTCACCATGATTGTGTGCTTGAATTAGGCCTAAAGAGACCTAATTGACAAGAAAAGTGTGAGATAAGGACTTCCCTTGAGATTTGTGACTTAAAATTTTAGGTGAAGTTATAAGGGAATGAAGGGTATAAAAAATGGTTTTTATTTTGTCTATAAAATTTTTATTTTGTTTAAACCAACAAGCTTTATGCAATAATAAGGTTACAAGAAAATAGGCCTTAAAGAGGAAAGAGTGAGTTGTGTGAGCATTATAGCTTTGGGATTGAGTATTTTCATTGGATGTTTAAGTGAATATATAATAAGTACTTATATTTCCATAGTATCCCTAATATGGATACAAGAACCATGGGATCAGGTATTAATTTGTTAAGCCTGTGAACCTATATCAACTAATAAGTAAGCTTGAAGTAAGAACAAAGAGTGAAGTGATGAAAATGGTGTATGAGATGAGATGTTGGTGCTAAAGAGGGAAGAGTGTAGAGGAAGATGAATAATGATATGTCAATATAGAGAGAAGATAACTATGCATGCAATGAGGATTATGATATTATTGAAGATAAGAGTGATCAAGGGTGATAAAAGACAAGTAGAGTACTTTTTATAGACAAGAAAATTAGAGATGAAAGAAGGTATTAAAGGCATAAACTAGAGATAGGTAAATGATTGAGGCAATTATAGACTTTACCTCTATATTAGGTTGTATTAAGAGATGCATAGATTACAAAGGAAAAATAGGAAGGGTACACTCACAAAATGGCAAAAGCATCAAATGGAGTGGAAAAGATGGAATGATAATGAAAGTGGCCAAACTGACCTAAGATGGCCCATATATCCAAGTGTTACCTACATATTCTATGTAGACTTTAGGCCATTTTATTTTTCCCATAGATGGGAGTGAAAATAAAGGAATGGAAATGGTGATTAGAAATTATTTTGATAGGATAAGAGGCTCCCACCTAGTAGATGTAGTAAATAACTCCATCCAAAATAAGATAAAAGTCCACTAGTGAACAAAATGACAAAGCGAATAAAGATTCAATAACTTAATATCACTCTTAGAGAAACAAAACCTTTTCAAAATATTTAATTTTTTAGGTTTTTAGGATTTTTTAATGTTTTGGGGTTTTGTGTTAAAATTTTCCTAATGTTTAGGACTTTTAGAATGGGTTGTTTAGAGGAATTTTTGGCAAGTAAAATATACAAGGATTAAATTTGTCATAAATCAATGAGAGTGTGTTTTAGGTTGATTATAAAATGGTAAGATCATGGTCTAGGTTAAAAAAATGGTGAGATCATGGCTTATGTTTCTTGTAAAACATTGGAAGTATGGCTTATATTTCTCACAAAATGTAAATAACATGGCTTAGGTTACTTACAAAATGGTGATACCATGGTTCAAAATTCTCAAAAAATAGTGAAAGTGTACAAGTAGAACAAAAAACTCATAAAAATGGCTAAAGTGTAGAAAAAAATAGTTAGGAAAGTGACTAGAGAATAAAAATGAGCTCACAAAATGGTGAGAGCATGAAATATGGACAATTATATCACTAAATTGGCTAAAGAGAAAAAATAAATAGTCTACATAGTAGTGAAGGGATAATAATTGAGCTCAAAAAAAGCCAAGATCATGGATAGTTATCTCATATAATAACATGATGGCCCTTTGAATATGGAGGAATAGACATAGAAAAGTATTCAATAAATTCAATCATTTTATTTTTAATACAATGAATCTTCAAAAATCTTTATGAGGCAAGAGTTGGTTGAGAAACTAACTAATGAGTAAAAACTACTTGACAATGAGAAAAACATTAAAACAAACTAATAAAACTAAAACATTTGGATCATTAAAAAATAATCCAACAAACTCCCCCTTGATTTAAAGGGGTATATAAATACTAAATCAATGAAATACAAGTCATCCAAGTAGACTCTGTTACAACTGCAATTGATACACTATGCATCTTGGGCTTATCAAAACCCTGATCATCCTCACACCGAAGTAGAAAAAGATCATGCTCTATCTAATTTCATTGATCTTCACATAGAATCCATCTAACAAGTGATTTCCCTAATACTATATATGACACATCTCAAACTGATGCCCAACAATTTCCAACATCTCCTATAGGCCTTTGTTCAACACTAACAATACTAGATACTCAATGCTAACTCGTACCATAACCATTGATGACTAATTGAAAAACTAATATGAAATATATTTTCCCCCTATTAGGTGAGAGGTGATAATCCATGAAAAAAATAAACCAAGTAAAAATCACTAAAATACTCCACATCAAAGAACATATCAACACTGGATCTATGAAAGCAAAATACACAAGCCGAAAAATGCTACTACATCAAATCCCAATCTTGAGCCTAAAAACTCACACAAGATGGGTGTGTTACCATCTTAGAATATATAGTCAACATCTATAGAGAAAAAAACGTTGTATTCATCCCATCTATTATAAGAATATCCAAAAGAGGAACTAGAAGAGTGACTAGAGTGACTAGCAAAGTTTGCTTTTTCCTTCTATCAATGTCAAGAGGACCTCCTTTTGGATGGGAACTCTGTAGAGATGTGTCTTATGCCACCATAATTATAACATATTCTCTCATGTCCACTATAACTAGAGAAATAATATCCACATGAAGAAGAATTCATGTGCTTGTGCTTCTATCCATGTGAATGTTTGTGGTGATATTCATGCTTTTGAGAACTAGAGTGATGTCTATGCTTTAGAGAACTAGAATGATGTTTATGCTTCAGATAACCAGAATCATCCCTATGTCTAGAACTATGATTATGTCTATAAGTGTGCCTTGGAGAGTGTTTCTATCTCTAAAAGTTCTTTGAAGAATGTTTTATATCATGTTCATATAATGGATTACCTATTTTCATATAATAGGCATCCTCAGTAGTTTTTATTTCTTATTTATAAATTATCACTCATGTTGAGTGAAAAACTCACAAATGGAATTAAAATTAGATTTGTTAAGCTTATCAATAAGCTATAACATTTATTTAAATTTCTTGTATCTAGGGATAAGGTCATTTAAAATAATAGAAATGAGCATTTCATCATCTATTTTCCTACCAGTAATGCCATATTCTTGTTTCAAATTCTTAATACATGACATGTATTTTGAAACATCTTCATCATATGTTAGTTTAGTATTTATAAATTACATAAGAAGGTCAATTTTATTTTAGGTAGGTTTTTTATCATATAAGTCCTTTAGATTTGTCCATGCTTTCCAAGCCTCAGACTTGATGGCCTCTATGTGAGTTATAACTTGTGTATTGCAAGTTGATTTCAATAAAGCAAGGGTATGCTTGTCATGTTTATGAAATTATGAAAGATTTGTGGATCAATGGTAAATGTTGGTTGCTTTTCAACTACTTCCCACAAGTTGTTTAAGATTAATGTGTTTTCCATGTTCATTAACTAGTCCTTGTAATTTTTAGGAGTTAAGAGTCCATTTTCAAAAATCAAGTTCACAATTTTAGCCATGGTATGAAATCAAAAAATAAGGAATGTTATCGAGGTTTTGCCTTGACCTTCAAAATGGCTTCTGATTATAATAATTTTTTAGGACTTGTAAAAAACATATTACACCTTATAAATCCTATTACACCCTTATTTTTTAAACATTTGAATTTTTCAATACAAAATAAGATCAAAAAGGAAATTTCACCAAAAATTATTTGAACCCTTGACCTTTTATTTCAAGTGACTTAACAAAATATCTTCTAACTTGTCTTCAATAAATTTGAATACAAAAAGGTAAGATATTTTATATGACCTTGATTTGTCTGATAAAATAAAAATAAAAAATTACTTTCACTATAATCTTTTATTAAGTATTTTACTTACATGTAAAAATGTTAGCACATTTTCTTTTCCTTATGGGGCCCAAAAAAATAAAATGAAAAATATCTAAAATTCTATGAACTTGTGCATTCATGCCTCTATTTTTCGTAGGTTGATGTTCACTATCGTATAGGGTATCATACAAGCCTGTGGGTGTGTGAAATAGGTTTTGTAAAGAAAAAAGCTATTATTTGTATTTGAGAGTGAATAATTTGTAATTTATCTCACAAATGTCTAGTGCTAGTTATGGCACCATATTATAGCCTAAAATTTAAGGGAATGCCATACAGATCTTCTACTATGTACGTCACAATAACAAAAAAAAAACCATCGTACCAGTTTAAGCACTTCATGTCAACATGGGTATCTGTATAAATATGTGGTTGATCTCACACTTGTGTTGTATTATTTTATTCCATGCTCTAAGTTATTCCATCCTTCCATAATGTAAAATATTACATTTTAAAAGTAAAATAATAGCCATTGTATTGTCTTGCAATAGTCTCTCTCATTCCTTTTTCTTACAAAATAAAAAATGGCTCTTCAAATCTCTTCACTTACAAAAGAATGACTATGAAAATCTCTTTAGTCCTCTTCAAATTATTAGGGCTAAAACCAAGATTTTCAAATTTCTTCTATCCTCATTCACAAATTTATTTCTATGGCTTTGATACCACTAATGGTCCTTCAAATATGGAGGAATAGACATAGAAAAGTATCCATGAAATTCAATCATTTTATTTTTTTTACAATGAATCTTTAAAAATATTTACAAAATAAGAGTTGGTTGAGAAACTAATGGGTAAAAACTACCTGACAATAACAAAAACATTAAATCAAACATATAAAACTATAACATTTGGATCATTAAAAAAATAATCCAACATAACAAGAGTAATGTGGCATGGAGAGTGGAGAAATAAGGAGCTTGTAAAAGTAGTTAGAGTTTAGTAACTCACAAAGTGGTTAAGGGATATAAAATTAGCTCAAAATTGGTGAGAATGTGGATGAGGGGGAAACAAGTAAGGTGGTCAAACTAACCTTGGAAACCCCATGTTTCCAAGCATTGTCTACATAGTCGAAATAGACCTGAGGCCAATATAGTTCTTCTAGAAAGGGGAAGAAAAATAAATAAGAAGGATTAAATGATGTTAAAATATAATGAGGTTATGAAAACTTCAAATCTTCCCTGATGTAGGATGCTTTAAGTAAGAGGGTGTGTTTAGAAATATATAATTAGTGAAAATAAAATATGAATAATGGGGGTGGTAATTAGATGTTAGTGGCCAAGCTACCCTCAAAAATTAAGTAGTGCCTACATAGTCCATGTACTTCAGTCTAATATAGTTAGACATAAAGGAATGTGTGTTTCTATTAGCACAAGGTTAATATCCTCAGGCCTAGGTAGGAATATCAATGATAGTGAATGGGGTTGACATTACTATATTGTGTAGAGATTTATCTCTATGTGACCATATATTATGGTGCACTTATCTAAAAAAAAAATTGTTTGTGACATTTGTTAGCTTCGACTACATCTATAACTCTAGAACTCAACCTAATTCTCCTTGAAATAATAGGTCCACTTGTGAGGGATGAAAAATTTTAAAAAGTGAAGAAGTGTAATTAGGTTGATCTAACCCCAATCACTTATGTTGATGATTGACTACTATCTATGCATCCAATAATATGAAGAGAAATGTTAATCCACACATAGTTATTCCCCATAGTGTGAATGTGAAAGTGTGCTCTTTCACTACATGAATACACCTATGAATTTGAATTTGATCTTGATAATGTTTTCACTTGACCTAGTTTGGTGTTTTTAAACTTGGGTGATGACTACTCTTAGTGCTTTATTTTCAATTTGGGAAGAATATGACATATTTTCTAAATGTCCAATAGTGTATAGATGTTTGATAGATGAATATCAATTGTGTAATAAGTGTGGGTTTTATTTTTATTTATAAGAATCCATTTAGGTAATTTCCTACACCACCAAAACATTAGGTGAAGTTGAAAACTTATGAAAAATGTTTAATTTTTAAAATTAGTCATTGATAGGAAAAGTGCGATAACATCAGCCTTAGGATAGTAAAATTGACATTATTTTATGAGCTTGACATTATTATCTAGGAGAAAAAATGCCAATGTGGTATTCTAAGAATGTGTGGGTAGGATGTTTCACTGATAAATCACATATTGGAATGTTCTTATAGGTAATTAATAGTAACTTATAATGGATCAGTCTCATAACTATCATGTATGTTTGAGAGAATGGCTAATGATAAATTTTTGGAGATGAACAAATCATGTATGATAAGAGTAGGTCAGGATTGAGATGGCCAAGTTTCAAATACCATATTTTTGTGTCTACACATTGATCATTATTCTATTCTTTAGCTTTATTTTTCCTTAGCCCTTACCTTTTGATTTGTTATTAAGATCCAAACATTCATTAAAACTATCTTACTATGATTTTATATGAGTGAATTGATTGTGTATTATCATGTCATGCATTAGTTATGTCAAGGATCCTTTAATCCATGACATAGCCATGTTTTCTATGTTGGGTTAGAGTTAAATCAAAGTATGTCATGTCTTAAGTGTTTATGTGCATGATGATCATGACATTATGTGTGTATATACATGATTATTGAGTTTCTAGTGTGATGATTACTATCACATATTATTTTAATTTTGTAAAATTCCATGATTGATTTCATGCATCTTTTGTGTGGCTCATTAGTAAGTGATTACATCTATGATGACTTTTACTATGTTACCAATTACTAAATCTACTTAACATGGTAGTTGTATGCCTCAAGTTATATGTTTCATATGTGCATGAATGATCAAATCTTTCATGATGACATAATTTAATTATGTTGGCGCACATGATTTACATGATTATATCTTAGCTATGTAACAAGATGTGTACAACTCTTTTCTTTTGATATGAGTCATTTGTAGGATTCATCCCTCACCTAAAAATGGGGCATATTATTGGGCTTGTCATAGATATTTGGGCCTTGATAAGTAAACAATTTAGATTATGGGATGAAAAATGATTTAGATTGGGATAAAATATTATTCAAACTGGGACAAATTATGATTTAAATTGGGACATATTATGATTAAGATGAGATATATTTTGACTCATATTTGGATAAATTGACACATTGACACATATGTGATGCATATGTGAGGGATTTCATAGGATCATTAAGAACATTTGACATATTTTATGACATGATGAGACATATTACATGGGTCAAATTGAGCAAATGTATCATGTTATATGGGTTATATTGAGGAATTAATGAGAATTATTAGAGTGGGGTAGAGTGATAGGTAGATATATGGCATTTTATATCACATTGAGGTAAAAATGGATTAGATTTTGGGGAATGGATGTTATTCATACATGGACTCACCTATTTTATATAATCAAAATTATGGTACTATTTAGGCACTATAAATATAAAATTTATTTATAGTGATGGATTTAGAGTTTTTAGATTTACATACAAACCTGATATGACGTTCCACCTATTACATATGAACCTAGTATAGGGTTCCACAAAGAAAAATTATGAAAATATTTTGAGTAGTGTTGTTGAGGTATTTTTAATTCTCAATTTCTATGATTTCTTAGTATTTAATGGGGTTTGAGGCATATTTACTCAACCCATGATTTTAATAGTGGCATCTCCTTTAGGCATGATCACCCCTTCTTGAAATAAGTGCATGTGATAACTTCATTCCCATACTCAAAAGCATATTCATTCCTTGATTTTTTAATTTCAAATATTTCAATGATCTAGATGGGTTCAAATTTACTATCTTAAGTGGACATTGATTTATGCATGTTTCATTATAGGTGTTTAATCATAGATTAATGATACAAGGGTAAATAGGGTTAAGAATATAGAAATGATTAAGCACATAGGTGATAAATAGATCTATAATAGGCTAATTAATATTTAAAATCATATAAATAATATTCTAAATTTAAACAATTAGATATTTCAAAAATAAAAAGTACAATTATTGATTAATATTATGATAAATTAGAAACAAGAATACTTAGTTGGTTTATTATACACATGTGGATCTGGGATAAAACATAGTGGAAGTGGACTAGATTAGGATCTTCGAATAGTCATCAGATCCTATAATTTTTATTTTTGTAGCCTTATATGTTTGTGTCATATCTATATATTTATATCGATGTAGGTGTATGATCTGGATGTAGGTGTCATGTAAAGAATACAACCTAGATTTGGATGTAACCAACTAAACCTATTAGGTTTTTTGTTTCCTTTATTTTGATGTTTAAATATCACATGCACATGATGGCACTCTTTAGATAATGATCAAACCCTATATTCCTCACCCTTATAATGACTATGGGAAAAATTGCTTAGTGGTATCATGGTGTTGACTACCCCAAGGACCCCCTTGTCAATGGGTGTTGCCTACATATCCAATACTATGAAGAGGGACTCAAAATTATTTAGTTCTCCCATACATATTATTTTTTGTGTTCACAAGGTTAAAATATGTGATAATCAAGTGCATTTAATGACCTAGATTGTAACTTAGAAAATATGGTTCATGGATTACTCTTTCAATAATTTAGATCTATAGATAGATTGCTCCTATGACTAATATGGAAATAGGAATGAATAAGGAAGCTTCACTCACTTAAATTTTTGATTGATAGTTATTTTATTTCTATGTATGTGAGAGGTATAAATTTTCTAGGTGAGTTATGAATGAGGATCGATCTTGTATATATACCAATCCATTAGTAAAATATCTTACACTAAATCAATTAGGTTAACCATAAGGACATGTTAGATTTTCAAATTGGATGACTTTTGATCACTATAAAATTAGCTAGAAAATGGACACTTGTGTTGACGTAGGAATCTAGATGGGATGCAAGTGTCCAAGAAGCTAGAAAATAGGTACACATCAAATACTAGTAGAGAATGATAATGATCAAGTTTAGAGTATTTTTTTATCATATAATTCTTGGTAATCATAATAACATATGGTTGGAATAAGAGATAAACAATTTGGCACGTGGATATAATGGACATGAGCCTTTTAGTAGAATAAAGTTCTTAGATATGAAGCTTATATCCATGATATGTATTTTCCAAGTGTACAAGTCTGGGGTGATATATAATTTATATTTAGTAGCACATCCCCCCCCTTAATCTAGTAATGAAATTTCTATTTAAAAAGAAAAGAAATGCATACTTAGGTATGTATAACACACCTTGCCTTTGCATGATCCCAACTTGAGTTCTTTTTTGGTGACTAACCTACAAACAAGATCATGTTATAGTGTATAATCATTACATATAATCTAAAATTGAAATCATATGAAATGTTTGAAATTAAAGAGAGAGGTTAGGAGTACACTTATGTGTCAATACAACCATATTGGATTTTGATGATTTAATTTGAAGAGATGATTCATTATGAAGTATTAGATCTGATATTAGGACAATTTTAAACCTACAAGTGCATATATATAGATATTAGAGGACAACATTGCCACATCCTTGGTGAAAAGGTGAGTTGGAACCCAATCATGCTTATAACCTAGCAAATGTAAGTGATCTAATCAAATAACACTATATATATGGTGAGGTTGGATGTTTTAATCACTCCATCCTATAGATATAGTGAATTTAGATGATTTAATCAAGTCTAACTTATAAACTTGGTTAAATTAAGTGATTTAATCATATCAATCTTCCAAATATGAACCAACTACTATAATATATTGGCTCAATAACAGTCCATAAAAGTCCATCTTTGGTATGATAACAACCCATATTAGTACTTGAAATCTGGAAATTGATTTGTTTTTTTTTAAATTTTAGGTTCCATTTTGCATGACATATGCACCTCATATATGTCTCAAGCTAAAACCTAGGTATAATAATGATACCATTTATACAATGCTACCACAAACATGTATCTGAATCATATAACTACAAAATTTGGTCAAGTTTAAATATTTGAAAGTGTTAAGGACATGTTTCTATGGCATGCCCCCATTGAATCTAATAACTAGTGTAAATGTGGATAACATGTTTCCATAACTTGCCCCTACTATAGTCTAAAACTATGAAAAATATGGAGGTCATGCCTCTATGACATTCCCCCACTAATATGCCCCCCATTTTGAAGTGAGGGAAGTAGAAACTAGTAGTTACCTTACCTCAAAAGGATAAGATAGTTACATAAGCTATGAATGGATCATGTAGCATATAAGATGAACATGTCTAGGTAGATATATCATTGAATCATGTAGAATGTGATCATATCTAATCCTCATATTTATGATATATATCATGGTAACATATAGATAGTAATAGTATAAACTCAACAAGAAATCAAACACACACCCAAGAGCACTTGAAATCAAAACAAAATTCAATGGTCCAAGGAGACATCATACAAAGGGTATGGTTAAATGTCACATAGTCAAAGAGACATGACTTAATCAAATGTTCACAAAGCATAAAATGATATATTAAAATGTCCACATACAATAAACTATGACATGTTCAAATGTCACAATAGGCAAAAAAAGGCATGGGGGCCTTAAAAAATGAATCATATTCAAATGTTTAAACAAATAAGATAAGAGTAAGTGAGGTAAGACACTCAAGGAAGTTAAAAAAGGAAATCATGGAACCATAATCGACCAACATAAGCATATCGTACTAGTTTTTAGATATATGTATTATCAAAAAAAATTAAGTACATAGCATATCAGGTATACCACAAAATATATAAGCATTAATAAAGGCATGTGTAAGTACATAAGCTCAAATATGATAATGGTTAGTGATCATATAATAATATAACCTTGGTTTATTATGATTAAAGAATTATATGCCCTCAAAATAATGATGATGTAAGTAGAAGGAAGGCCCAACATCCCTATGTGTATATATCATGTGCCTGGGTATGCATGTATCACAATCAAAACTTGTGTGAAACATATGTATGTATATAAAAATAAATGTTATTGTATCTACCCACTTAGAACCAATAACATAGATGCTAAGGAGCTAATAAAACATGTAAATGTTGAATATTTTTTTATATTTTAATTTTTTTATTTTTTGGTTTTTTTTTTAATATTTGAAAAGAAAATATTGTCATATGATCTCATCCAAGGGATGCTCATAGGTATCTCCCCACTCACAAATTGGTGAAATAAATTGGTGAAATAAATATATGGCATTGTAGGATATGTGATGATCTATGTATGTATGATAGGACTCTATGGTCATGAGGAAATAATAGAAGGAATGGGGTTTCTTAGAACCCATCATTGAATGCTCTATGGTTTATATGGAATAAAATAATAAGGAACATGTTTAATTTCTATTTGTAACTAAATATGTTTTATTAGTAGATGAGGATTATGTGTAATCCACTATGTATCTCTAATACAATCATCGCTCAAGTACTGTTCACCTAGGAAATGGAATTGCCTATTGCTTACCCTTTCATGTAAGATTAACCTTAGTAAATTTGAAAATTGACTGCCTAGGAATAAACTTCTCGTATTCAAGTGGATGTTTAATGGAATTCCACAAATTGTGATTATCCTATTGACATTAATATATTTAACATGCCCATGTATTTAGAAGGTATAGTGTAGAATGCATGTATCCAAGGCCATCCCAATAACATATCAAAGACTCCTTGTGTAAGGTATAACTAAAAATGTAGTAACTACATGTGTTGGACCCACCTATATTGGTAAGTCAATCTCACTAAGAACATGTTGTCATGTACCATATAATGTTATAACTAATTTTTTTGAATGGTGTAAATCATCATGTGTTTAACACAAATGTGTAAGTAATGTCATGGTGAAAACATTCTCACTATCACCATTATTAATGATAACATTGTGTATAGTTTGATGATCAAGGTATGATTTAATTAATAATGAATTAAAATATGAGTGATCATCCATAATCTCATTGTCATAAAAATTAATAGAAATTATTTGAACCATGGGATGTGTATGTCATGTATAAGTACCAATAATCCCATATAATCAGTGCCCATAATGTGATGGAGGAGGATATGTATTATATTCAATTTTCACTCTTGGATCCTTCTTAGAATGGTATTTCAAAGGATTTTTAAGTATATTCTTATTCTAGTGATCACTAGGTTGTGAACTTGATACCTTTATAGGATCATCAAATGTAATTTTTTGGTCATCAATGAGGTCTTGGATCTTATGTTTCAAGGTAAAATATTTGTTCATAGAATGCCTAGGACCTTGGTGATAGTCATAATAAACATTTACATCATATCCTTTGGGTAGAGTTTGAATCATATCAACCTCTACGTGAGGAAGGATAGATATGATGTGACACTCGACAAGCTTCAAAATTAATGAAGCTAGAGACTTAGGTAAGCATGAAAAATGTCTCTTTGGTGCATTGGATACGATAATATGATTAGGTTATTGTGAAACTATATCAACCATAGTAGTTATTTCATAAGGAAGGGGATGGTCAAGTTGTCTCCATATGCACTAGGCAAGTGAACATTGCCTACATAGTTCTATGGACGTAATATCCAACAAAAACTTTAGGCCAAATGTAATTCTCCCAAGAAATGGGATAAACTAAAATGATGATAAGGAAACATGATTGATGTTATAGAAAAATATGTGAATGAACTCACAAAATGGTGAGAGCATGAGATACTAGTCCAATAAGGATGTGTAAACTAAATAATAAGTGGTTGCTTGTGAAGTAGCTAGTGATCCCAGAATCCTTAAGACAAAGAAGTGGTCAATGTTTAGGTTTTTATAAATTTATTTTAAAAATATTTTTGGAATTTTTAGATTATCTCAACTTAATCAAGAATGACACAACACTAAACTATCTAATCTCACAAAATGGTGAGAGAAATCAAACTTAAACATTGCTCATAAATTGATGAGAGCAAGCAAACTTAAACATTGCTTATAAAAAAATGAGAGCATGCCAAAGGGTGACTGAGTTGAGCTCAATGTGAATCTAGTTTTTCCTACATATTCCTAAGATGGGACCTCAAGTCACTATATTTTTTCCTTACAATGGAAGAATCTAACTAGGTAGAAGTTAATTCAAACAAAATAGGCAAAGATGGTAAATGGAATAATATGGCATAGGCATGGAAAGGAGGTACTTCAAGGAATGATAAATAATGTTGTCCCTAATTTTCCCATAGGTATTTATAATTAGTAAATAATGGCATAAGTCAATAATACTAATTTTCCCATAGATGGTTATAATTAGTAACATAATGGTGAAACATTGATTTGCCCAAAGGCAGTTATAATCAGGAATGCTTAGTATAGAATGGAATAAGAAATGAAGGATGTAACTTCCAAACAATTTTCATACTCTTCCAAAATATGGCCCCTATCTATAATTCTAAATCAACTATTGAAACTAGATCTGAATCTTCATGTTGAAAGTAACTTTGGAACCAATAGATTTGAACTAAGGTCAAAAGGCTAGGTAAGGAGGGTGACAATAAGAAAGGTATGGTAGAATGGTATAGTATAAGAAATAAATTTGATATTATGGTAAAATTAAAATGGGCCTCATAAATAATACATCGGGTCTCTCAAGCAAAGTGGCACTTGAGGTGTATAATGTTCATCAAATCATTGAGTTCATCCCCATATGGTGTAGCAAGCTTATATTCTCTAAGGCCATAGTTTACAATAATGATGAATGGGACTACCCAGTTGGTTTTGAACTTATCCTTATGTTTCTTCTTGACTGTGGTTTTCCTATTGGTTTTATTTAAGTACAAGATCACCAAGCTCAAATTCTCTATGTTTGACATGTCAGTTGTAATAGCCACAGAGTTGGTTATGGTATGCTTGATGTTTTTTGATTGTGGCCATGAATTTCTCATCAAGTAACTCCAGCTCTTGCAAGTGAACTACTCAATACTCTTCATTATCCTGGACATGCTTCAAAGAGATGCATAAAGAAGGTAACTTGACCTAAATGGGAAGAATGGCTTCAGTGCCATAAATAAGTGGATATGGAGTAGATCCCATTGGAGTATGGTAGTTGGTGCAGTATGCCTAGAGGACATAGAATATCTCAAGGTGCCAATCATAGCCAACATCATTGATAATATTTTTAAGGATGTTGACAATGGCTTTGTTATTGCTTCTGCCTAGCCATTACCTTGAGGGTAATATTTGATTGAAAAATTTTGAGTAATTTTATATTTGAAAAATAGTAATTTAACATCCTTTTTTTTTGAATGATCTACCTTTATTAGATATAATTTTAGAGGGGATACCATAGCATAAAGTGAGATGGTTAAAGATGAATTTGAAAATTTGCTTTCTAGTCGTGTGAGGGGTATAGCTTCAACCCACTTAGTGAAATATTTAATAATAGTAAGGATATGTTTATGGCCATCAGATGAGGTGAGGTTTATCTTCTTAATGAGATTGAGGCCCCATGTATAAAATGGCTAGGATGTAAGCATTGGTTTCAAAGTCTTAGTCAGGCCATGAATCAAATTAGCATGCCTTTGACATTTATTTCACTTTTTCACATAAGTAGATGCATCTACATCCATCATTGTCCAATAATACCCACTATGTAAGATATTTTTGAATAGGATGGCCTCACTTATGTGGGGTCCACATAATCCTTCATGAACTTCATGTAATGCTAATGTAGATTATACCAAAGTTAAATAATGAAATAGAGTTTTATCAAAACTATGATGGTATAGGGTTGGTTCAAGTAAGGTATAATGTGTAGCATTATGGATGAAGGCCTTAAATTTTTTATGGGATAGGTCCAGTCGAATTATTTGGTCATGAAGATAGGCATAAAGGTCTAAATATCATAGAGAGTTGGGACCAATAATATCACATATTATTGTGACAGTTGAAGGTTCATGAGCTAGTGTTAGTAGATTTTCAAGAAGGAATTGGTATTCTTTTGACATAGTTGTTTGTTGAATTAGAGATCCAATGATGTCCATGGAATATGTTGTTATGTTAATATCTCTTGTTATATGTTCAAGCTATACATTAGTGATATATTATTTGAGAGTGTTGACCATGGCCTTGTATGGTACCATTTTTTTATCCTTAGTTTGAAAATGGTCTAAAAACTGATTTATGATTAATTGAGAATAACCATAAACCTTTAGATGCTAAATATTCCATTGTACTATCTATCAAAGGATTATAATGAGTGTTTCATATTTGGCCATGTTGTTAGTACAAGGAAAGTTGATCCTAAATGACTTAGGTGTTAGAGGTTTGTCAATGATGTCTCCGAGGTGATCAAGAGTCTTGATGAGGTGTCATGTATGCTAGAATGACAATGACAAAGTGTGCTTAAAAATGCTTCAATGTTCTTGCATGATTATTTAGTGTTTGACTTGGATAGGTAATTGATGGATGATATTGATGGTATCGACATATTATAGAGACCTTATGGGATGTGATGGGTGATTAGAATTCTTATGAAAGTGAATAGAATTCATCAGATCATTCATATGATTATCTAATCTCAATTAGTCATTCTTATAGATAAATTTGAGTGAGTATTTTGATGACATCATATTTCACATGTGTGAAGGTTTCAAGAGTAATTTGATATATGGATGGATTCCCCTATGTGAAGAGATCTTATGGTTCAAATTTAAGGTCATAAGGTTGAGCGTAGAAAATTTTATCAAAGTAAAAAGTTGATTAACTTCTCAAATAGAATTTACTAAGTTCTCGTACTTAGCCAAATTTGTAATATTGAATATCTATGGCTAGCGTTAATCAAATAAAAATTTAACGGTGAGTGTTTTATCAGACCAAATAATGATCTAATGGTGTGCATGATTTTATAAAAAGTGATTCAATGGTGTGTATTTAGTCAATATGTCAAATATTTCTTAGAATATTGTGAGGTTACCAAGTGTCGAAAGCTCATTGGAGTTAATAGGTCAATATGTGCAGGAAGCATGTGGGGCTGCCAAGTGGCATAATCATGGAAGCAAGGATCTAAGATCAATGGTGAGTGTTGTAAGATAAATATTAGCGTAATATATGGAGATAGATGGATCACATTTGTTAAAATTTACTAGGGTGCATGATATATGGTTAAAGTGATTGATGTTTAACATCTGCTCAATAACCATTGAAATCCAAATATTCAAATTAATGAGGGAAAACTAGTTCTTATTTTTTGTGATATATATTTTGATTCATGATGAATTTATTGATGTAATAAAATTAAAATGTGTATAGGACTTCAATGTGAATTTATCAATGTATATTAGAAGATTTGGATGTTATTACAGTTGTAGATATTGAGCTTTAAAGTTGATTGTGTGTTTGACTATGTTTTGCAAGTGACCCGAGAAGGATATTTAAGTTGTTCTTAATATTATTTTGATGTTTAAAGATGAAATATATATTGGAGAGTGTTTTAGACACCATGAAGACTATTTTTATGGATTTTATATGTTTGAATAATCCATATTTGGTATGAAAAATTTCTTATAAGTTTATTGTGTTTGATGAATGCATTAGTAGATTGAGTGACCATGTTGCAAGAGTGAGTTGAAGGTGTTTTGAGTAGAATTGAAGAAGAAAATGAGTATGTAAATGTTATATAATTATCTAATGTTTATTATAAGGATTTAGTTGTCATATTTTTCCCTTGATCAGATATGGAGAGTCAAAATTGACTATATTTTGACTATATATGACCAATTTGAGTGGTCATTATGAGAGGGTTGTTTTAAGTGCTTTGAGATTGATTGAAATTGTCTAAGGCATTGATGTTTTATAGATATCCTAAGGGTTTCACCCATGTAATCTAATCATATGGCTATGTTAAAGAATTTTTTGTATGATTCAATTCTCTATGATATATTTTTTATGTATAAAGGCCTAAAGAGCAAGGAGATCTAATTGGTAGGTTTGAGTGTTGAGTTAGTGTTCCTAGTGGCATGGACCCATGAGGGTGTAATAAAGGGGTTATTATATTAAATTTTGTTATATTTAAATCATTGCTAAATTTTTAAAGGGGTAATAGGTCTCCATGAGACCTATAAGAGCTACTAAGGCCCAATTGAAATATGTAGTTGCTTAAGTGTGACCCATGGATGTTATGACCAACCTATGAGTATGGTATTGAGCTATGTGTTAACGTGATATAATTATTAAGTGTTAGGATAAGTCTTATGGCTAACAAAGAAGATAATGTTCATGAAGGATCTATAAATCATGGAAGCAAAGGTGATGGTTTCTATACTTGAGTAAGAAATATTGAGTTTTTGTAATGTGTATGAGGAGAAATAGATTTGTGAAGGTTGTAAGAGCTATGTGGATGTCTTGAGAGGTAGATAAAAGTTCAGATTTCATGTATGACATTGTGGTCATAATTATAATGTTGAATTTGTAGGTTTGATGCATGAGAATAAGTGAAGGTGTGTAGTTTGATCCAAAATGTGGTTTTGGATACCTTTCTTGTGTGTGAAGGTTTGAATGAGAAAAGAGGGTTTAAGAAGATTGTTTTACAGAGTTTCTCCATCAAATTAAGAAGAAATAAAAATTTTGGGGCTATTCATTTCATAGATGTTATGTTGGTTCTCAACATATTAGGTAAGTTGATGCTTATCATGTTTAGGGGTTGGTGATCCTTGTGAAGTAGGTACTTCACTAAAGTCTCATGTTTGTAATAAAATTATAAGACAAGTAGTCCATGTGTTTGCAGGCCTAAGAGTGGGTCTTCATCCCAAAGATGGTTTCCCACATATATGTTGTATTATTTTGCTTATTTTTCATGTTCATTGTTATGAGTGCGTTATTTGTTCCTTAATTGCTTATGGTGAATGACTAAAGGTTTGAAGGATTTAGTTTTAAGTTTTGAAATATCTTGATTCACTAATTCATACCCCCCTCTCAGTGATTATATCTCTAAAAATTGGTGTCATAGATGGACCTTTTATATAATTTTAACCATGTGAAGGTAATCTTTGGTACAATGACAAGTTTTCAAGGGTTCTCTATTAATCAAGATCCATTGTTTAATGGATCCAATTATGCTTTCTAGAGTGAAATAATGAATACCTACATCATGTCTTTGGGGTTTGAAACTTGGAAATATATTGTGGATGGTTATTACATGCCACCTTCTCCTCTAACTAGTGTTATAGATAATAATTTGAGTAAGAACAATTCCAAAGCTATGAATGTTACCATTTGTGGTCTTTTTTAGGCTGATTTCACCAAGGTAATCCATTGCAAGTTTTCTAAGGATATTTGGGAAAAATTGTAGCTCATATATGAAGGAGATTAAAAATTCAAGTTGACCAAACTACAAACCTAATGAAGGAAATTTGAAAGTCTCAAAATGAATGAAGAGAATATTGTGGCTTCCTGTCTTCTAAGAGTTGACGAGGTAGTGAATGTGATTAAATGCATGGGATAAGTTATTGAAGAAGGCACTTAGTGAAAAAGGTAATAAGATCTCTCACTTTCAAATTTGATTCAAAATTCTTTACTATAGAATAAAGTCATGATCTCACCAAAATGAATATGGATTAATTGCATGGCATTATTTTTGCCTATGAGATGAGAGTTAATGAGGATAAACCACCAAAGAAAGAAGCAACTTCCAATGTAGAAAAGAAGCCAAATAAGAAGTTCCAAGCTAAGAAGGTTAATGATGATGAGATTTTTGATTTTGATGATGATGAACTAATAGCTCTCTTAATAAGAAAACTAAAAATAGGTTCAGGCAAGTTTAAGGGGAAAATTCCCTTCAACTATTTCAATTGTGGAGAGATAGGTGACTTTGAAAAAAAGTGTCTACATAAGCATAAGGTAAATGATAATGAAGAAAATGAATAAGATCATGATAATGATAAGAATAGATTCAGGTCTGATAATAGAAATAATAGTTTCAAAAGATATAATGACCAAAATAATTTTTACAAGGACAAGAGGAGTCGTTACACCAAGGAATATTTCAGATCATCTTATGAGAATGATGGTCTTGATAAATATGAATCTCTCTTCATGGATAAATAAGGTAGATGTTCATATCAAGAAGAATATACATGGTTTGGAGGTGGTTTTGGTGATACATATGATGAATAAGATAAGGTAAACTTTGAGACTAAGTTGATGAATTCCCTTGAAGACCTAAATATTGAGAAGAAGAAAACCAAGAAGTTGAAGTCTCAAATAAAGGACTATGAAGAGAAATTCAATGTGTTTGAGGCAAAAATAAATGAAGACACTAAGGAGAATGAAGATATAGTCAATCATATTAGTTTTCAATCAAAAACCCTATCTACAAGCCTAAAATCAAAAGAAGATGAGTGTTTAAGGTATGTGATTGAAAATGAGTCATTGAAATTTGAGTTAGAAAATACAACTAGTAAGATGAAGTCATATGTGATGTTTGAAAAGAGATCAATTGATCTAGACAACATTCTAAATAGTCAAAATCATGCTAGTGACAAAAATGGATTTGGTTACAAAGAAGAAAAAAATAATGTAACCCAAGATAAGATAAAGAACAATGTGAGCAAGGACAATCAGACCTTGAAGATCAATCATCAGTCAAGAAATGAAGATGTTGATAGAATGAAGACAAATCAAATTAGACAATGAAATACCATGAGGTATATGAATTTTGATGGTTTTTGCTAAAATTCTAATCAATTCAGACATAAGGCTAGAGAGTGTAGAAGACCTTCTAAGAATGAATTTGCTTGGAACTATGAATGGAATCATCAATCAAGTGTTATGAATCAAAGTGAGTGTTATAGATGTCATGACATGGGACACGTTGCTAGATTTTATCCAAATCAAGTAAGGTAAGATGAGTTAACTTCAAGAATAATGGTTTACTACAACTATGAAAAGATTGGTCATATTGATAGGTTCTATAATTAAAGGCCATAAATTTAAAATAAGTTCAATCAAACTCCTAGAATGCAAAGAAGAAGGAAAGCTAAAATATGGAAACCAAAAGTGGAAAATATATGCCATGATCAATCTACAAGTCCAAGTGGACTATTTCCCATGGTAGACAATGCTACATAAGTTGAAGAGAATCAGGAGATCTCATTATCTACTCATTATAGGAATGAAGTGGATACAAGTGAACATCTTGATGTTGATGAGAAAGTTTCCTATGAATAATATTAGTTGGCAATGCCAAGTATTGATGCTTTGAAGTGTGAGATTGATACTTCAAGTGAAAAGGTATGCCAAGAATCTTTATTTTCTCCATGTATTATCAATAACATCCTAGAATAAAATAATAATATTATAGTGGATGAGTATGTTGCTTTTCTTAAGCATAAAAAGAATAAAAACTATCAAAACTAGATGATAAAAGAAGAGATGAAATATGAGGAGTTATGGGTAACTCATGGTTTCATATTGTTCTAGGATATTATGGGTTAGGGTGTCTCTATTTAAGATTTAATGAGACACTTGAAAAGAAAGAAGAAACATGGTAGATACCAGTTGAGCTTTGGTTGATGTTGTGGGATAAGAATATCATTTTAAAATGTGTTTGGCTAAGGGGGAGCTAACTCAGCTAGCTTGAGTAGTTTAAAAGAGATGTGCATGATGTGAGGGGGATCATATGTGATATGTTTTAGTCATGTAAGTTATATGAATAATTATGATATAGATGTGAAGTTAATAATGTTGATATGATGACTTGATCAAACCAATTTAAGTGCTTTGACAATGTATTAAATCCTCATGCATAAACTGAAAGGGAGTTTTGTAAATATTTAGGTCCTAGGATCAGAGGACTATGTAGTATACTTTGATTGACAAAAGAGAGTTGAGATTAGTTTAATTTTGGTTTTTCAAAGTGGATGAGGTGGATTGGTCATGTTAGAATGTTATCATGATTAGTTTTTGGTGTTTTGACATGTTTTCCATACTATATGCAAGGTTTATAGGCTGGGTATGGAGATTTCCTGGTGTCATTTAAAGAATTTCAAGTTGTCAAAGTGTCTTAGTGGGATAAAAAGGTGTGTTGACATTATTAAAGTGTGTTCTAGGTTATTTCAAGTTTTTTAGGTTTTTTGTGTGCAACTGGATAATTTTTTTTGCTCTTGAGTTTCCCAGTTTATGCTCAAGGGTATGTAGTTCAAAAAACCATGGTATAGGAAGTATGGGTTCCAAAGGGATTTTGAGCTCAAAATTTGGTCCAAAAGTGTGTATTGATGACCTCCAAGTGTGAGATAAGTTTAAAATATGGGTGTTAAACTTAAGGTGTTGTGTTGACCAAGTTTCTCTTATAAACCTAATGTTTTTTCTCATGTTGGAAAAATGGTTTTCCTAATGATTTGAGATCTGAGACTACTTAGTCCATTGAAATGGCCAAATGGGTGATCAAAAAGTCTTTCACAGTCTTCTAGAAGTGCACGGTTGGTTCCATGGATGAGAATTTATGCAAATGGAGGGTTAATTAACTAGTAAGTTTATGAAGGAAGTATGTTGTAGAGGAATATTTATGTTTTGATTTTTGGCATGAATAAGGGGGCATATTAAAATTCTCAAGATATAAAATTTAATGCCATGAAATTTCATACACAAAATCTTATGGGTTATTCAAGGTCTAGGTAGGGCTACAAGGCCTCTAAGCAAGACTAGTATGAAGAATTGGATTTTTATTTTTGGTCTTTTTATCCAAGATATCAAGATTTTCAATGCATTCCTAAGATTAGGTGACTTAGGGTTAGTCCCTCTTAATGTTTTCAAGGTAAGTTCACACAGTTTTTGTTACTCTTATATGTTTTTCTTCATAAGAATAGATTATGATCAAAGAAGAGTATAGTTTTGAAGCATGTTTAAGAATCTCAAGGTAAAAAGAGGTATGCATAGTTTTATGGGGAGTTTGTATCATCTCTCAGAGGTGGTTCTTTCCTACTTTTTGTTCTTGAATTATTTGTAAGTCCTCAGGATCAGAAGATGAGCCCACTTTGTCATTTTGTTAAAGGGGGAGAAAGTACTTGAAGAGAGAGATAGAGTCTAAGAATAAGCTTTGTATTGGTGTTTGACATCAATAAAAAAGGGGGGGATTATTTGAGTTTTTTAAATGATGTCTCTAATGTGATCAAAAATGTTGATGGGTGTCATGTATGCTAGAATGACAATGATAAAGTGTGCTTTAATGTGCTTCAATTTTCTTACATGATTCTTCAATGTTTGACTTGGATAAGAAATTAATGGATGATATTGATGGTATGGGCATATTGGAAAGACCCTATAGGATGTTATGGGTGATTATGATGATTATGGAATTAAACATAATTTATCAAATCAAACATATGATTATCTAAGCTCAAGTAGTCATCTTGATAGATAAATCTAAGTGAGTAGTTTGATGATGTCATATTTCACACGTGTGAAGGTTTCAAGAGAAAATTGATATATGTATGGATTCCCCTACGTGAGGAGATTATATGATTCAAATTTTAGGTCATAAGGTTGAGAATATAAAAATTTATTAAGGTAAAAATTTATCTTCTCAAATAGAATTTACTAAGTTCCCATAGCCAAATTTATAATATCAAAGATCTATGACTAGCATTAATCAGATCAAGATCTAATGATGAGCATTTCATCAAATCAAATAATGATCCAAAAATGTGCATGATTTTATCAAAAGTGATACAATAGTACATATTTATTCAATATGTTAAATATTTCTTAGAAGATGTGCAAGGTTTCCAAGTGGTGGAAGCTCATTAGAGTCAACAGGTCAATATGTGCAGGAGGCACATGGGGCTACCAAGTGGCATGATCATGGAAGCCAGTATCTAAGATTGATGGTGAGCATTGAAAGATAAATATCAAGATAATATATGGATATTGATTTAGTTTATTTTTTCAAAGTATCCAGGGTGCATTAGATTTGGTCAAAATGTATGATGTTTAACATCTGCCCAGTGACCATTGAAATTCAAATATTCAAATTAATATGAGAAAACCAGTTCTTAGTTTTTTTATATATATTTTGATCTAGGAAAAATTTATTAATGAATTAAAAGGAAACATTTTATAGGAATTCAAGTCACATCCATCAATGTAGATTAGAATATTTGTGTGTTCGTATAATTGCTACGCCCTTAACCTATCACATGTATGAGGATAGTATTAGCCAACTTGTGGCTTAATTATACCTCTTTTATGTTATATTACATTTATCTGTGATTTCTTTTGATTAGTAGGTCGGCCTATGGAACAACCATGGCCTAGATAGACTATATATAGGAGGTAGTGGGTAATTATTTATCATCATATTGTGAATTCTGCTCTTACTGAAGCTTGTGGAGCTTGCCCCCTCAAAGTGGCTTATCTATTATCATATATTTGGATATATTTCAGTCATATTTGGATATAATTCTGATATTATACTTAATTCTTGAAGCAATTTCATTACAAGTGGTATTAGAGCTGCGATTTGGGCAATCTTGTGGGCGAAACACTAAATTTTTTAAATTTTGTGATATATAAAAAAATGTTGTGAATGTATATAAAAAAAATTTACCGTAGGTGAAAAATAATTAAATTAATCTTCCATTAAAATTTAAGCTCATTTGGATCTGTTTTACAAAAGTTATCACTATTGTATTGTTTTTAATAAAATTGCTCCATAGTGTGCAATTCAAAGAATTTTTCTGAGTTATTTACATTTTTAGAAATATTAGAAAAATTTGGATATAGTATTTGCCTTGTATATTTTTATTTTAGGCCGACATAATTCCAAAATTGCTTGGTCAAAGTTGGGTCAAAAGTGCCAATAAGGGTCGACATCGTAAAACCCTTTTATGGCAAGTCCACAAACTTGGGGCTAAGGAAAGGGTGCTAAAACTCTAGGTAAAACTCCTAAAAAGGAAGAGATGGATTTATAAAGGGGATGTACTAGACCCTTTGTACTAGGGTTTTCTGACATAGATCACAAAGTGAGCCAGCTTGACTATAGTGTGTAAGGCATTCAGAGTGAGGTGCAAAGCATACAATCTAATATGCAATCCATACAAGATAGTTTGGGAGATATCATGACAAATTTGAAATGTTAATCAGTCAAATCATCAAGCTAACTCTATTTCATAACCCCACCAAGGTGGTTCTCCTAAGTAGTCTACTTCAAATCTAACTCCATGGCCACAGAGGAACCTATTACCAAAGGTGGATATGCGCAAATTTGATGGAAAAGATCCACTCAATTGGATCAACCAAATGGAGAATTTTTTTGAACTACATCAAATTCCTGGTGGACAAAAGGTTACCATGGCATCATTGTATCTTGAACCTGATCAATTCATTTGGTGTCAATGGTTGTGTGCTCAAAAGAAAAAGATGACTCTTAATGTCACCTAGTCAGTTTTTACAGAAGAGCTGAAATTACACTATGGCAATAGTGTGACAAAGAATTACTTTAGCCAACTAGAAAAATTGTGACAAACTAGCTCTATCAAGGATTATATTCATCATTTTCAGAACCTATCCTTACGTGTGGAGACAATTTTTGAAGCAAACTTGAATGACCTATTTTTGGGTGGACTCAAGGACCACATTCAACATGAGGTACGCATGTTTAATCCACTTAAGATTTCTGATTCTATTATCATGGCACGTAGAGCTAAGGAAAAATTCATAGCCAACAAGAAGCATCCATTCACTCACTTCAAAGATTGTATCATATCGTCACCAACATTTCCCCCACCTACTAGATTGACCCCTCAGCAAATTGAAGAGAAGCATGCAAAAGGATTATGTTTCGATTATGACAGCAAGTGGAGTAAAGGACATAGATGTGCTGAGAAGAAGTTATTCTACATTAAGGGACCAAATGAAGATTAAGAAGGAGATGATGCCTCCAATGATGATGAGGAAGATATAGAGGAGATACCTAAAGATTCCCAACCTATAATCTTTTATCATGCACTTACAGGTATTAGCACTCCACAAACTCTTAAGGTGGTGGGTTTCCTCAAGAAATAGAAGGTGATAGTGTTGATTGATTCAGGGAGCACACATAACTTTATAAACCATAAGTTGTCCACTTGATTGAACTGTTTCATCTACCTAGCACCAAAATTTTAGGTCATGATTGTAGATGGTGGCACAATTAATTATTCACACAAATGCCATAGTATTAAGCTTACTATGGGTGGGTACAATCTTGACTCTCCTATGTTTTCTATTCCCATGGGTAACATAGACATTGTTTTGGGAGTCCAATGGCTCACAACCTTAGGTACCATTGAGATGAACTTCCAAGAACTATTCATGCGCTTTCATTTTGAAGGTAAGAAAATTGAACTAGGTGGATTACATGCAAAATCTCCACAATTGATTAGTTCACATCAGATGACCAAGATGCTAAAAAAGGGGCAAAGGGAATTATTTCATGATTATGCTCCATAGAAGTTAACCCCAACATAGGCATCTACACATCTTGATCTATAGATAATTCTTGAGGACCACTCATCTATTTTTGGGGCCATGCCAAAAGGACTACCACCAAAAAGAGAACATGATCATGCCATTCAACTAATTCCAGGTATTCAACCACAAAATATTAGATCATATAGATATCCATATGCACAAAAGAGTGAAATTGAAAAGATGGTCCATGAGATGCTAGAGGCAGGGATCATCAAGCATAGCCAAAGTGCATATTCATCACTAGTGGTCATGGTGCAGAAGAAGGATGACACATGGAGGATGTGCCCATATTATAGGGAACTCAACAAGTACACCATCAAAGATAAGTTTCATATTCCATTAATTGATGATTTACTTGATGAGTTGCATGGTGCTAATTATTTCACAAAATTTGATCTTCGCTCGAGATACCATCAAATTAGAATCAAGGATGAAGATGTTCATAAAACTACTTTTAGAACACATGAGGGCCATTATGAGTTTTTGGTAATGTCCTTTAGTCTTATAAATGCACCATCTACTTTTTAGAGCTTGATGAACACTATTTTTAGGCCTTTTTTAAGGAATTTTGTGCTAGTTTTATTTGATGACATATTGATTTATAGTCAGACATGGGAAGCAAATCTTCAACATGTGAAATAGGTGTTTATGAAAATCCATCTAAATGTGCTTTTGAAGTACAAGAGGTAGAGTACCTCAGTCACATTATTTCCCATGAAGGTGTCAAAGTTGATCCCTAGAAGATGAAAGCGATAATGGAATGGCCCATGATAAAAACTCTCAAAAACCTTCAAGGGTTCCTTGGACTAACAGGTTACTATAGAATATTTGTGAAAGGTTATGGCAGCATAGCATCTCCACTCATTGCATTGCTAAAGAAGGATGCTTTCCATTGGAATGATGATACCACCAAAGCATTTGAGAAACTAAAAGTAACTATGTGTACCACTCCAATTTTGGCTACTCCAAACTTCTCATAGACATTCACTGTTGAATGTGATGCTTTTGAGTCTAGATTGGGGGCAATACTAATGCAGGAAGGAAGACCCATTACATATAAAAGTCATCAATTCAAAGGTAAGAATCTATAAAAACCTATCTATGAGAAATAAATGATGATTGTTCTTCATGCAGTTAAACAATGGAGGCCTTATCCGATGGGTAGATACTTTAAGGTGAAAATGGATCATGATAGTCTCAAATACTTTTTGGAGCAAAGATTATCATCTATGGAACAACAAAAATGGGTAACAAAAATGTTGGGTTATGATTTTGAAATCATCTACAAGAAGGGTAAAGATAATGTAGTCACAGATGCACTATCCAGATGGGATGCATCCACAGAAGCATTACTTTATGTAATGTCCATATTGCAAGCAGATTGGGTGGATGAAGCTAGGTTAGAATGGGAGAAAGACAAGGATACACAAGTTCTGATTCAGAATCTCCAACAAGGTAATTTAGCCTATGACAAATTTGAATGGAAAGGTAATGTCCTATGGTATAAGGGTAGGTTATACTTGTGTAGAAATTTAGAGCTTAAGCATAAGATTCTTATAGAGTTGCATGCATGTCCAATTGGGGGACACTCAGGGTTCTTAAAAACTTATCATAGAATTAATAAAGAATTATTTTGTGAAGGACTCAAGGGAGATGTACAAAAGTTTGTGGAAGAATGCTTGATATGCCAATAGAATAAAGGTGAAACAGTTAAGACCCCAGGTCTGTTACAACCATTAGTAATTCCTAGTCAAAGGTGGGAGGAGGATTCCATGGATTTCATCATTGGGTTGCCTTGTTTTGAAAGTAAGAATGTTATCTTGGACATTGTGGATAGGCTTACAAAATATGCCCATTTTTGTGCTCTCTCACACCCATTTTCAGCAAGTATAGTAGCATCTATTTTTATGGAAGTAGTTCTCAAATTACATGGAACCCCAAAAATAATTGTAAGTGATCATGATCCTATTTTCACTAGTAATTTCTAGACTAAACTATTTTCTTGTTTGGGTACTCAGCTAGCTCATAGCTCATCTTACCACCCCCAATCTGATGGACAAATTGAAGTGGTTAACAAATTTTTAGAGGGGTATCTCTATTGTTTTGTATTAGATAAAAAAGAACATTGGGTTAAATGGATACCACATACAGAATGGTGGTATAACACATCTTTCTATACCTCTTCTAAAATTTCTCCATTTCTAGCACTATATGGTTACCATCCACCTTCCATCACTTCTTCATTAAAGATGCACACCAAGGTTCGATATGTGGAAAAGCACATTCAACATCAACAAGAGTTTTTGGCTAGTTTGAGAGAGAATTTGGCCTTGGCACAAAATAGGATGAAGCAACAAGTAGATCAACACTGCAGTGAGCGAAATTTTGAGGTGGGTGACTAGGTATTTGTTCATTTCCAGCCTTACAAGCAGATGTCCTTGAAGTAACAAAAAAAGGACAACAAACTTGCTCCTAAGTATTATGGCCCTTATCAAGTTCTACAAAAAAATTGAAGTGTGGCTTACAAACTTGAGTTACCTCATTCATATCATATACACCTAGTATTTCATGTTTCCTATTTGAAGAAGGTCATTGGATAGAAAGTTTTAGCCCAGACAAAGCTCCCAAAACTAGATGAAGAAGGATGAATCATATTGGAACCAGAGAAGATCCTCCAAACACATACTAAGAGGTTAAGAACTAGAGAGATTAGGGAATATTTGATCAAGTGAAAAAAGTAGAGTAGTGAAGATGCAACTTGGGAAGGTGAATAGTTTCTACAACAACATCCAGAGTTGTTCAATGTTGAGGACAACATTGGTTTGAAGGGGAAGGGCATGCTACACCCCTAACCTATCACATGTATGAGGATAGGATTAGCCAAATTGTGGATTACTTATCCCTCTTTGATTTTATATTACATTTATCTATGCTTTATTTTGATTAGTAGGTCGGCCTATGGAGTAACCATGGCCTAGATAGACTATATATAGGAGGTAGTGGGTAATTATTTATCATCATATTGTGAATTCTGCTCTTATTGAAGCTTGTGGAGGTTGCCCCCTCGAAGTGGCTTATCTATTATCATACATTTAGATATATTTCAGACATATTTGGATATAATTATTCTATTTTACATAATTCTTGAAGCAATTTCATTACAATAGTTGTAGATATTGAGCTTTAAAGTTGACTATGTGTTTGACTATTTTCTACAAGTTACCCAAGAAGGATATTTAAGTTGTTCTTAATGGTATTTTGATGTTTCAAGATGAAATATATATTGGAGAGTTTTTTAAACTCCATGAATATTATTTGTATGGATTTTAGAGGTTTGACTAATCCATCTAAAATATGAATAACTACTTAGAAGTTGATTGTGTTTGATGAATGCACTAGTAGATTGAGTGGCCATGTTGTAGGAGTGATTTGAAGGTATTCTGAGTAAAATTGAGGAATAAAATGAGTATGTAAATGTTATATAAGTCTAAAATTCTTATGAGAATTATTTGGTTTTTATATTTTTCCCTTGATTAGTTATGGAGAGTCAAAATAACTTGACTATATTTTGACTATATATGACCAGTCTGAGTGGTCATAATGAGAGAGTTGTTTTGAGTGATTTGAGCCTTATTGAAAGTGTCTAAGGCATATGGAGGTTTTGAAAACATATTTAATGGTTAACCAATGTGATATAATCATATGTCTATGTGAAATAATTATTTATATGCTTCAATTCTATATGACAAAAATTTATGAAGGCCTAAAGAGCAAGGATATCTAATTGGTAGGTTCAAGTGTTGAGTTGGTGTTCCTGGTGGCATGGAACCATGAGGGTGTAATAAATGGGCCATTAGATTTAATTTTATTATGTTTAAATAATTGGTAAAGTGTTAAAGGGGTAATATATCTCCATGAGACCTATAAGAGCTACTAAGGCCTAATTAAAAGATGTAGTTGCTTAAGTGTGACAAATAGATGTTATGGCTGACCTATGAGGATGATATTAAGCTATGTGTTAGTGTGATATAGAATGTATCATGAGTTAAATATTATCTTATTCCATTAACCAATATGGTATAATTATTATACATTTCAGGAGATAACATGTGGGAAAGTGAATTGAGGGTATCCAGGTCAATATAATTGGCCTCTAAGGAATCAATAAGTATTTCTTTCTCCTCATCCTTCTTAAGAACTAGATTCAAGCCAAAATGATAGTTATAGATTTAGTACTCATCTTATAAATGCTTTTAATGTTTTTATGGCTATAAATCTCCATGAATAGTAACCTCCATACCTAAATGGGATAACTTGATACACTAGTGCAATATTGAAGGGATTGCACAAATTTCATGTATTCAAGGTCTACCCAAAAGCATATTATATGATAAATTGAGGTCTAACACATGGAATAGTGTATTATGGATCAAAGGCCCAATGATAAATAGAAAGATAATTATTCCATGTGATTCCCTCTCTTCATTGTCATAGGCCTTGATGGTGATCATTTTTTACTAGAGATCAAATATGGTATACCCAAGAAGCTTGATGAGATTTAGAGACACAATGTTTAGACCTGATCCATTGTTTATGAGGACACATTTCACTTTTTACCATGTTATCACAACTTTGATGTACAATGGATTATTATTCTAAGGGCCAAGGGATGACATATCACTTTGGTCAAAGGTTAATTGTTGACCTAAGGCTAGATGTCTAACCAAAGCTTGAAATTTGTCTAGAGATATGTCATTAAAAACTTGAGACTGGCCAAGGAACTCTATTAAGATGTTTGTGTGGATTGTAGATGTACTCAAAAAATCTAAAATGGATATTTGTGTGGGTGTCTTTTGAAATTATTCCATAATATTAAACATATTTTCTTTTATATCAATAAATGGCTTATTTTTTTCCAAAATTGTGGGTTAGATGGGTGAAGTGGTAGATGATTATGGACCTAGTATGGTAATCTTCAACTATCATGTTATGATTGCACAATCAGGATTAGATACAGGACCATTATTTCTAGCAAATGATAAGGATGGGGGACCAAATAAGATAAGTCTTGATTATCAATACACTTGTGTATGGTCATGGGGCAAGGATGAGTTATTGATATATGGTCTAAAAGTAGTAATCCCTACTTACTAGTGTATTTATATGTAGTCCTAGGTTAAAGAAGGATCACCGACATAGGTTGGTTGGTTTGAATCGATTATCAATGGTCTCATTTGATTGGTATTTGGTCTTAGATTTTTAGAGATGGTAGAAACTTGACATCCTTCAATATGACCTACAACCTTATTATAGTCATGTGTAACTACATGGTAAGTCTATTAGTTATTGGAATTGTTTTAGCCTTAGTTTTACCCATTTGGATGATGTTAGTAATATTACTAATTTTATTAGTTCTATCATGGCTATTGATATTGTTGTTATTATTTTTTTGGCCTTTGTTGTTGATTGTTATGTTATGGAAAGGGGTTTTGATAGATACCGAGGTTTTGATTGGATGTGAAAGATCCATTATGCAATGTTATCTCTCTATTTTCCAACATATTCTCAGTCAAATGTTTAATTTACATAAGACAATTCAAATTATGTCCATTAACCCAATGATACTTAGATAATTCATTTTATTGGTACTAATCAAGATAAGGAATGCCCTCAAGATAGTGATTCAAAATAGGTTAACTAATCAAATTAGTAGTGGAAATATTATGAAACATAGATTTAATTGATTATCCAAGGTCACTAAAGATGTGATGAGTAGGCATAGTTCTCCTTGGAGGAGGGGTTTATAAAGGCAATGCTTACATGTGATGGTCTAGGCTATTATGTGTGTTGTGTTTATTGAAGAGGTTATTGGTTAGGAGTGAGTTGCATATGTGGCATAGGCTAAGTAGATAGTGTTTGCATTATTTGGACATAATGTGACTTGAATAATCCATTTCCAATAAACATTTTTATCATGATTGAATGGTTTGGACTTTTCATAATTATTGGCTTGTATTAGTTGCAATACTTACACTTGGACTTGATTCTGATTTTAGTTTTGGCTATTTCCTTAATTTATAGTTTGGTTCTGATTTAAATGAGGTAAACTTGATAATCTCCTTATTAATAAGGGGTCTTCGATCAACAAAAATTTGTCAATGATTTCTTTGAAAGTGTGTGAACACTGTAGTTCTAGATGGTAAGATATCTCACTATGTAGATTCCTGGTAAACACAGTGGCTAATTGATTGTCTAGTAAAACTATGGGTGAATCAGCTTACAAGTGCTCTCCATCATTACATATAAATTTCAAAGCTTTCACCATCCTTCTATTTGGATTGCATAAAATCTACCAATGAAATCTCATGTTCAAGATTATAGGATAAGTGTTGCACAAACTTGTTTGAAATATCATCAAAGTTGGATACTAAGTTCTTAGGTAATTTTAGAAACCACTCCAATGCTTGTAATGTTAGACTCCTTAGAAAAAATAATAGGAAGTATATGTCATTAAAGGCCATTTGTTGACAATCAACAAAAAATTGAGTCAATTGGGCCTTGGGATCTCCTCTCACCTTGTATTTGTCAAATTTTAGTGGTCCATACCCTAAAATAAATGGTATCTACAAATACTCCATTTTGAATGGGTGGGAACACACGTCATCTAACTTGAACTTCTTAGTCTACTTCCTAGCTTGGATGGTAGTAATTACATCCTTCATGTATTATAGTTCCTGCGCTAGGAAATCAAAGGGAACATTGGTTTAAGATTGAGGTTGGGAGACCAAAAGTGGATTAATATGACTAGGGTATAGTGGAGGCATAATTTTCTATGAAAGGTTAGTTTGGATAGGGAATTGACCAATATATGAATACACATATTAGGATGTGATTGTTATAATACATGCATGATTGTGTAATATTCTAGTTAGGATTTGGTATATGGGCTTAGTTTTGGGGAAATTATGGCTAAAATGGAAGGATATGGTTGGGGATGATGTATTGTTCCTATTGAGGTTGATTAGGGACTTATTACCAACTAATAAAACCTTGTTGATTAAAGGGAACTTGTAAACCAAAGACCTATCATTGAGTTTATGACACATTAGGAATAAAAGGAAATTATTGCCTAAGCAATACTTGTGAAACATCAAAACCTCTTGTTTGCATGAATCCTTATTGGGAAGTAGACCCATGTTGAAGGTTTAACGTTTTTCACTAACCAATACTCTTACATTCTTTATTAGACATCATTTATGATTGTAATGGTATGTTGGTCTATAATTGAAGAGGTATGATCGTCACTACTTAGTGAGGTGGAACATTGGTCACCCCTATTGAGGTGGAAATATGTTTTACCTCTATTGTGTGGGTATGTTGGATTGTGCCTATGGTTATATAATATTAGTCATCACCTATTATGGTGGATTAATATTTTTTATGTTTTGTTGAGGCAAAACACTAGTTATTACTTGATCACTTAATCCTTGTGGTTATGTGCTAGAAGTAACTGACTAAGGATTAGAGGTATTTTATTGAGGTTGAGAGGTGGAAGCTCCTACATCTTATGTTTGTGAACCACTCATGGTGTTAACTAAAGGAAAGTTTTATTTTTGGACTAATCATTTGTGTGTTTACACCACTTTGGTCTAGGTTGGATGATACTTGTGTATTATCCACTATGTTTAGCTCACTAGTCTACATAGAAGTAGAAGACACTTCTTCAATATCTAGGGCATTAAACATGTCTTAAACTAAAGTGCTTCATGTTAATGGTTCTATACCCTAATTTTATTGGCATGTAAATTTGATTAAGGCTCTTGTCGAAGGAGTTATCTCAATAAGAGGAACATTTGACATGGTCATGTTATTAAAGTTGCATGCTAAGTTTAGATAGGTCTGGTATGTTGTCTGAATCTATATGAAGTGGTCCTTCATGAGGCCTTTTCTTATGAAAAGCATAATAGGGTCCTGATATAGCATTAGTACTAAAACTTTAAGATTACTAGAAGAGGCATGTTCAATTATTTAATTATAAGGCATGTTATAAGTCACTCTTACTAAACTTGGTAAGTTTTCATGGGTAAAGTCCACTAGAAACTTAGCCCCTACCTTTGTGTCTCTGATTAAGACTTCATCCTTTTTTTCAAGGAAGTGATGATAAAATAAATAAGGTTCATAGGCTGATGGCATTGAAACATATTACAATTTCTATTGGACTCATTCTATAACCAAAATTATGTTAGCTAGGCATTTTTCCATTTGCTCTTGGTCCTTCTCTAAGTATGGAGGCATGTTGACCAAATAATGGGCCAAAGGATATTGGATTTATTCCCCCATTTGAGTGTTTTAAGGTGGATAAGGATCCATCTCAAAAATTATATCATCTCCATATGGGTCTTAAACAAAGTCTTATCATGTAACCACATTAGTATGTCATGGATTATACATGACTCCAATACAAGTATAGTGAGACATGTTTGAATCAATGGTGAATGTTTAAAAACAAAAGGGGTTAGAGTTATACAAACTCTAAAAAACAATGTCTAAAAAGATAAATAATTTGAACTCAATCTGACTTGGTCAAAGGATGGAGATGTATCTCCAAATAGGTCTATTAAAAAACTTGGTATAAACAACTTAACATCAAATATTTAATGTTAAATATCTCACACAAAAAGGTCAAGTGGATTAACTAAAATCATAATGCCAAAATCTAGGTTCAAAATGTTCCAAACAAGTCTTAATCTAGGAAAATAAAGGTTGCTAGGTCTTTTGTCCAAATGTGGTGTCATAAACTAGGCTTAAATAGTCATGTGCTAGGACTTTTGGCAAAAGAAGCACAAAAGCTAGACTTTAAATGAAAAGATGATTTAATCTATCAAATTTGAAACACTTTGGCATAAACTAGGCATTTGACTCTAGAAATGGATTTGATTAATTTGGTATAAGGCATGAAACAAAAGGCATTTGGAGATAGACTATTTTCTCCCAAATAAAGGCATAAACAATAGTTTTCAAAGTGGGTAAAGAATTAACCTAAGTTACACAACCTAAAAAATAAAGATCAGTGTCTAAGCCTAAATTAGACATGGCATAAATAGAAATCAATCAATGTTTGGATTTGAACTTATCAAGGTTAACTAAAAATTCAACTTATTAAAAAAGTATTTTTTGATCAATAAGCTAGACAAAGGTTAACAACATAATTTTACTAGATAAATACCCAAAAGGCACACATGGATTGGTTTCAAAATTGGAAAGTTGGACACAAAAAAAAAATCTATGAAACAAATCAAGAAATGTAAAGACATTATTGTGATATAAATTTATGATTGATGGTTTATTTTAAGACTTCAAGGCATAAAACATAAAATGGATTAAGCAGCATAACATTACCCTTTCCAATCAAGTGATGCACACACACAAAGATTTTATCTACAAGACTAAATTAAAAGTGTGATATCAAATAAATGGAATAACACCTCCTAAAATAATGCAGTGATGTGGACATAAAATTCATTTTTTTATGTGGCATAAATAAAAAAATTGTTTTAGACTCAAATACCAAGAAAGTAAAGAAATAATGATAAAATACAACTAAGTATAATGTCCAAAGCCCTAAAACTGACAAGGTTACATCGTATCACTAAATTTCATCTATATAAATTATCTTAGGAGGATTTTAAGTGTTAATCCAAAAATAAAAGTGCAATATGAAGTAGTAGGGTTTTTACACCCCCCTTCTCCCAAGATATTGTACAGTGATATGGAACTTTAGGCTACTCACCCTTCATCAATAATATGTTCATGACAAGTTGGGTGGTTCTAAAATTTAAATTTTTGGCCATCTAGATGGTCCCAAATATGGTTAACACTAGATATTCCTCATGTCAATTTATTTCATACTAGTTAACTTACTATGCATGGGTCTATTCCTTTGCATATCAATTTCATCCATGTACTTCTTAGTGGAATCCTCTAGTTAGCCAGACCTAACTTGGGTCTTTTTTATGATTAGAGAGGATAGCCATTCAATCCCCTAGTAATTTCAATATATATGCCTTGATTTATATATCCTATCATAAATTTGGGTTGAAATAATGCTAAGAGATGAAACCCCAGGTTAAAGCTTCTCTAAAGAACTCATGAGGAGGCTATGAACTCCCACTCACAAGCTAAATTACATAAAATAAATGACCAAGTGAAAAGAATTTAAAGGTTATGTCTAGATCACCCAAACCATATGGGTTTTAGGGAGAGCCTTAACAACATTATTTTTAGGCCTTAGATAAAGGTAAAAATTTTAAGGAGGAAGCACTTTTTGTTACCCAAATTCCCTAAAGGGGATAAGGGGAGAAAATACATGCATCCTTAATTTGCAAAAAACACACAAGTATAAAATGATCTAGCATAAAACAAAATAATTATTTACTTTAATACATCAAATGAAAATTTTTGTGAAATTTTTTTCCCCTTGGCCTTAATTTCAAACTTTTAAAACTTTCACAAAATGACTAAACATAAACACCTAGGTTCCTTTCAATCACTAAAATGAAATGTTCAAGACTTAACTAAATTCCTTATAGGCACCAAAAATAAATGTTTAAGACTTAACAATTGAAAATTTATGTCCTCTTTCCCATTTTGGTCCTATAAATTTTAGAGGGTTTTGACCTGACTTGAAGCACTTTCATGAATGAGAAAATAATATCTAGAAACAAGCTCTCAGTTTTCTCTCTTTTTGTTACACATAGATCAATGTCAGTCCATAGAGATCGATGTTGATAATAAGAAAATTGATGTTGGTTGTAATATAACTGATATTGGTTGAGTTAAAACTAATGTTTATTACCTATGAACCCTTAGTCAAAAAAAAAAATTCACAAAACACTTGTTATCCCCAAGTTAGTATAAAATCTCCAAGAAACCTGCAATTAAATGTTCCAACAGAGAGTATACAATATTTAAAATCATGAATCTTAACCTGTAACTTTTAAGGAAACATAAAAACTACTTATTTTTTATGTGTTATACCCTAAACAAGGATTGATGCCAGTTAGGTAGGATTTATGTTGGTTAGACAAAATTGATTCTAGTTAGGATAGGACCAATGTTGGGTAGGAAAAACTGATGTCAATCTCTATGTAACCTATGTAACACCAAAAAAAATAAAATATGGAAATCAAATTAAAAAATCTAATTTTTAAAATGATCAAGCATTCATTTAAAAAACTAAGAAATGAAATTTGGTCTCCTTAGTATGTTAAATGCTTTAGGTCTTATTCTTAGTGTCATTTATGATCATAGGAATCCAATAAGGGATGTTAGATCAAGTATTAGTTTAAGCAAAAAAACTCAAATAAACACACTAACACTAACACTTACAAGTCTAGATATTGGGGTGAGCTTAATGAATAAAAGACAAATGGAATCACAACTAAAATTAAAAAAAACATCAAATCTCTTACCTTCCTTGAGAGATTCAAATGCATTATTGATTGGCTTTCTCAATTTTTGATTCAAAGAGTATTTGGAAATGGAGGTGAGTAGCTCCTTCTCTCTTTGGTACCATTGGTTTGTGTTAGCTTGGTCTGGTTTGGCTCAATATTTTGGAATTATAACATTATTGATATGAATCTCATGCAATGAAACTGCATTATAACTCTACAATTTCCAAGCTTATGATTCAATAGGCAATGGCTTGTATTTATAGGATTAGTTACTAACCCCAACCCAAGGTGAGTTAATGTATAGTTGAAACATAGAATGGGTTAAAACCTAGCCTAAGTGAGTCAAGATAAACCCTAGTAGATTTAATAGTTATCAAGTAATAATGATTTGTAATGAATAGGCATGGGTCTCCAAAATGAGATATTTTGGGATATTTTCCAAAAGGCTTGACAACTCATAAAGGTAATCATGAAAAGCTAGGATATTTCATATTTATGAATTTCCTTTTTTATTTATTCATTAATTGCACATGGATAATTCAACTAGGCATTTAATTTGTTTTAGATTTTTAATTAATTTTGATTAGCCATTTAGCTCTTTCAAGATTTATTTTTGTTCATGTGCCCCACTTAATAGGTCCATAGGCCAAATTGACTATTTTGATGCCATAGGATGATTAGGGATGAATTTATGAGAGGTTATTGTTTCATATAGTAGGATACCCCAATTAGGTATGTCTTGATTCAATTCTAAGTTTTGATGAATGATGCAAAAGTAAATTTGGGATTTTCAATTATTCTTAGGTTTAATTTTCAATGGTTGGTAGGAATCAATATAAATTCCAATCGAAGGCCAGTGGTAGCCAATTTTAGGTGTCTATAGTTGTTTCCTTTTTAGATTCTATAGGTTTCACCTTTTAACTTGGTTTGATAGGAAACTTTGTATTAGATTTAATCATTGTGTTTGATATAGCTTAAGTTTATTCAATGAAATAATTTTCATTTCATGATCATAAACAATAAGGCATGTCATCAAAAGATTTGAACTTTTTGAAAATAATGGACTTGTGTAATGGAGAAAGTGAAGTTTACTTGAAGATATATTAAACCTCTTTATCTACCATTGGATTTGTCATTTTAGCCAACATTATCTTGTACCTCAAGACATGCTTATTGATATGTTCATTAGTTCCTTGTTTGATATTTTTAATTTAGGCATAGGAAACCCTTTCATTAATAATGATAGAGAAGTTTGTCAAAACTTGATCCAAAATAGGTTTGAATGCTTTTACTGATTAGATTGGTAAATCATAGAACCACCTTATATCATGGTCCTTACAGTTCCTTGGAAATAATTTGGTCAAAATTTTATCGTTGGAGGCATAATTAAGTCATACCACATATAAATATTGAATATGTTATTTATGATCACCCTTATCATTATAAAATTTGAACTTAGGTTTAAAAAAATTAGTTGGTAAGGGGTGAAAATATATTTTAGGTGAAACAGGGTTATGTAACACCTCTTATAAATCAATAGTATAAGGTGACTTCATAGAATTTTATTCAATATTTATAACCTTAGTTTACAAAAATTATATAGTTTGGACAAGATATTGCACATTTTTATCACTAAATTTTGAAGTTTGAGAAGTCACCAAAGGATGTGTACCCATAGATTGAGTTGATAGAGGCATTAAAATAATTAATTGGGTTTAAAGGTTAATGTTTCCTATGGAGGATGGATAAATAATAGGATTTATGTAGAATAACAATGGTGTAAACACATAACCCATGCCCCCATTATAATTAAGAAGTGATGATGTTCTAAAAAATAAGGTTATTGGTATTAAAATAATTTTAGTACCACCTAAGGATTCATAATCACTGGGTGAGCAAGCCTTAGCTTTAGCATGCTTATTGATCACATCTCTTGTAGCAAACAAAAATTCATCCATTGAGTCTCTTTTGTTATTGATATGATTAATTAATGCTCATTTATCTTCCATTTCAAAACAAGTTTTTTATTAACATTTATAATTTCTTATTGTAATCACCTAAAAGTTGTAATTAGATGCTAAGAGTGTTGCTTGAGTTACCCTATCCCTAGGATTTATATAGACCTATTTTAGAGCCTTAGACTTACATTTTTAGCCATTCAACAAACCTTGTTCACTTACAGCCAGTCAAGATAGTCCCTAAACTATCACCTCTAACTCTAATCCAACCTTTTGATAATTCTATCAAAAGGACATTAGCACCACATTTGGGACACTACAGCCAGATGGTGCTAGTGTCCCCAACTAGATGTTATTACCCTTAGCACTAACTCTTCCCAATTGATACTTTTTCAAATATGTGCCCCTCTCAAGGTTATCTTAATCTCATTTTCTTATCCACAAAAGAAATAAAACCTTATAAATATGATTCTAATTCACCTCTATTCACTAGATGGAAAATAGATGTAAAATCTATTCAAACCTAAGATAAAGTTATGTAAAATCAAGGTACACTATCCCTATTATTCCCTACTTTATGCATACTACCATATACAACAATGTTAAATACAATTTTAAATCATTCAAAGGCTCAAGCACATTGAATTCATATAAGGCCACTCTAATTATAGCATTCACTTGCACATACATTAAGCACTAGGAGGGAGAACTACATTAGACTTGATCCCTCTTTAAAGTATTCGTATGTAGGCAAATCTATATATAATAGGGTGTTCAAGATGTCTAGTCCATCCTAATAACACAATAAAATCTTGCTCATATCACACTTGCAAAGAGAACTAGGGTTGAAATTAAGTTTTCTAGGTATAATTCACAACTACAGGTTTTGGTCTCAGAGGAACAAAACACATAGACATATGCACATGTGCTCCCCAAAAATAGGAAAAATCCTGTAAATAAGATATTAGCACCACATTTTAGACACTGCACATGGATGGTGATACTATCCAAATTAGGTTCTACTATCTAGTGAACAAATGAATATCAAAAACTAACTTATAATACTCAGAGATGCTCATATTTTCAATTCTAGAACCCAGATCATCTGTGATAGTCTATTTTTAGCTAATTTTATGTTTCTCCATTTTATTTCTATTATTAAAAATTCAATCAAGGTAAAATTAATTTATAAATCAATAAATTAATTATTTCAATTTATTTAACTCATTTAGGCATCTTAGCCCCTTAACCAAACATAGGAATTACTTGTGTAAAACCCTAAAAGGTTAAATCATTTGGAGAACCTGCCTTACTTTGAGCATTACATATAACCCTAGCTTGAATTAATTATTATTTTTGTGAAATAAATTTAGAACTACATAATTATGATTTTTTAATTTTATTTAGACAACTTAGCTAAATAAAAATCATTTTACATAGGGTTTCAATTTATTTTACACCTAATTTAAATTAATGCAAATAAAACCTAGACAACACACATTAAGGCTGCAATTTCCCATTTTTCTAATCTTTTGTGCATAACCTAGCCCATCTCATCATGATTATAATGATAGAATAAATAAATTACTTTTTTTTTCAAATTATCATACTTTTTTTATACATGTTTATTCCCTTTAATTTGAAATGAACTAAAAAAACATAGACATATGCATACATGATGTTTTTAATCAACTAAAATATGTTTCATGTTTCATTCTTTCCATAGCATGTTACCTTTATTCTATGTGAAAAATATATAAGACATGATTATTTTATCTCATATACATATGCATACATGATATTTTTAATCAACTTAAATATCTTTCATGTTGCATTCTTTCCATAGCATGTTATCTTTCTTCTATGTGAAAAATATATAAGACATTATTATTTTATCACATAGACATATACATACATGATGTTTCAAATAAACTAAAACATTCTTCATGTTTCATTCTTTTCATATCATGTTATCTTTCTTCTATGTGAAATACATTTAAGATAATATTTTGTCCACACATAGATAACTTGGTAAATCAAATACTATTTATGTTCCCTAAAATTAGTCAAGCCCCCAAGATGAATTTTGTTCTCTAGTTCAGCCCTTCCCCATCATCATTCCTATACATATAGGGGAATTAATGGTCTCACTTATCCCTCTTTGTTATTTATCATACACATCTAACTCACATCTACCATCTAATTTTAGATCTTCACTCTTGGTGGACCCTAAATTTTAGGTTATGATGTCCACATGTGGTCCTAAAGTTCTACAGGTTTTCCACACCTATGATTATAGATTTATGGATCAGAATAGTTCTTATCTAAGTATGATCTCAATTTTAGATATCTTACAGATCTATGACACACATTTTAGAGGTATAATCACTGAGAGAGGGGGTGAATTAGTGAGCTTGGATATTTCAGTCTTAATTCCAATCCTTTCAAATGATTAAACAATAAACATATATCAACTTGATCAATAAACATTAACAATAAAGCTCATTCATTCAATGCATACACAAGATCAAACACATAACACATAATTCCTATGGGAAACCCTCATCATGAATCAAACCAACTCTCAAGCCTAAAACATAATGGACTACTTGTCCTATAATAAATTACAAACAAGAGACTGATCAAGTCCTCTATACCAGTAAGACTTAATCATATCCTTCTAACCAAAGGCCTTTAATGAAACACATGTTTCATAAGGAAAATTTTCCCATAAAGAAGATCAAGTCCTTTAGAACCTCCTTTGAATTCAACACCTCCACCATATAATTTATATATTCAACATGTGATGATATATCTCTATTTTATAACCCTTTTACAAACTCTCTCTCTATCTCAAATAGGCCTCTCACATAGGCATGTCATAATCTCTTTCCTTCTTCACTCAAACTATCCTTATATGCACACTCGAATCTCTTTACATATCATAAAACTACAAGAGCACTATTTGGATATAATAACTATGACCTACATGTCATACACACATTCCTTAATCTACTTTACTCATCAATTGGGAACTCTACCTCTCCTTCACTCTATAACTCTCACATACACCATGCACTTATCTTACTCACAAGTCACACATACAAGTATAGAAACTAACACATTTGGTTTCACTATATATAGATAATTCATGAATTATCAAGTCCATAATCTTTCTTTACTATAAAAAATTCATGCCTTCACCCTTAAGTCATCTCACATGGGTCACACTTAAGCACAATCCACTTTCAAATAGGCCTAGGTCACCTTTTAGGTCTTATGGAGACCCATTCAACTCTTTGATAATTCTTCAAGAAAACTAAAATAGAGGAAAAAATTTTAAACATGAACCCATTAAACATGATGTATATGTCATCCTTAAGTTCTAACAACCATCACAGTACCCTCTTGCTTAAGCATAATTTGTTCAAATAACTCTCTGTATATACAGTCACCAAGAATGAATACATAGTTGACTTGTAAACCTTCATTTTTACTACATAAAATTGATTAAACCTTAATAATACACATAGATCATAATATTATATTCTAAAACACTTCCAAATATCTAATTAATCATGAGATATCAAAACAACATCAGAACAAGCTAAAACATCCTTCTTGGATTCTTAATAAATAAATGTCAAACACATAGTCAACTTTAAACTTTAATATATTTGACTATACATATATTAAAACCTTATAAATAGGTTAATTATATTATTCATGGAGTCCTTTTCAAATTTTATTTTTATATCACCTTCAAATTCATCCTGGATCAAAAGTTATGGACAACATATAAAGCACTAGTTTTTTCCCTTTGCAAAATTCAAATATTCAAATTCAAACGATCACAGTTAAACCTCAAACAAGTAGCCTTATCTCATGTAATATTTCAATATTGAATAAAAATTCACTATTTATTTTTATGGTTCATTCAATTTTTTATCTTATATCATTGATCATTTGATCTTGCTTATAACCCCCATGATCATGACACTTGGCACCCTTTTGTGCCTTTTAAGCACTTTAACTGTTTAAACATCATGGACTTCTTACCATCTGGATCAACATGCACCATTAGATAAAAATTATATGAATTCATATGAAACATTGGATCTACATTTGATCCTAATATTTAACTCATGAAAAATAGACTATGGGGACCATTGCAATCTATTTGAGAAGCCAACTTTGAATCTCAATAACATTTACCTCGCTCACTCGCATGATCTCAAATTTGGATCATATTATATCCTCACATATGAGAATATAAAAATGTGATAAAATAATCTTTTAAACCTCACATGTGTGATATATATCACCACTAAAATTACTTCTCAAAATTTTCTATCATAGAGCTAACTATGCTTAGAACTTGTCTATGAGGCCAACTTTGCTCTAGCATAACTTTAATTGCACTTAGTTGCATGATCTAACATTTAGAACATAATATCCTATCACATATTTTATTACATATATATATCAATATTATCCTAAAACATTTATACATTTGAGATATGATGTCAATAAACTGCTTACTCGACTCTACTTGAACATAAAAACACTATCAAAATACCTAGGAGCCCAACTTTGCACATACATATATTTTGTCATGCCACATCACATGACCTAAAATTTGGAAAATAATAATTAGGAAAATAAATAAATAAACCAATATTATCAAATTCTCCTAACACCTTCACATGTATGAGGTATGACATCACCAAACTTCCTACTCAATGTTTCTAGCCACATGCAAATTTGGCTATGGGAAAATAATTTCAAACTCCCTGGGAGCCCAAATTTTTACTTGCATATATTTTATTGAATTTATGAACATGACCTAATATTTATCACATATAAAATATTGACTAATTTAATCATAACCATATGAACAATTCCCCCTAACTCATCCACATGTGCTAATGGTGACATCAACAAACTACCTACTCAGATTTTCTTCCACTAGACTCAAACTATCTAGATGAAAAATATGGACTACTAGATTAATTCAAATCATGCACACAAGATTTAAAATCATCATTTACCATTTATAAGACCACTTACACATGATCAAATAACCATAATTATCCCTAAACATCTCTAATCATGCCAAAATTAAAGATCAACCAAGCTAACTTTAAGCACACTAAGATAAACACATTGCACACTTTGTCATTATCACATAGACTATCAAGGCACTTAATCCACTCAATAGGAAACCTCCATGACATCACCATGACATCATTAAAAACTCTCCAACAATCTTTATCTTTGTCATTGATGTCAATAAACATCATTTAGCTCACCTTTTTCTCTTCAATCACTCTCACAATATGAACTTTCTCCCCCTTTGACACAATGAAAAAGTGAGCACCAATTGATCTTTAGGACATAAAAATACCATCAATATGAAAGGACCATCTTATAAATATGATACAAACTCCCCCTTACATTGATCCTACCTCTTCTTGACCACTTTTGCTCCAAGCTAACACTCTCTTCAACGAAGCACTACAACAAATAAAAAAACACAAAATAATGAAAAAATTATGGAACTCACCAAGAAACATATTAGAGGGACTCCCCCTAATATTTATAATCCATTTCAAATCTTGAGCAACTTCAGATCTCCACACACCATGAAGAACCACCATACATACTAGCCTTCTCTCTCAAGATACCACAAGGACCATTAAAAGAACTTCATGCCACTCAAAAAATAGGAAAAATGATCTCAAATAGACAAATAACTCTCTATAAAACAAACATACCTTGATATTTTGGATAAACTAAGCAAAAAAAACTCTTCTTCACACTAGGTTTGTCTAGACACCTTGTGACCCTACTTGGAACTTGTAGAGCCCACACTTTTTAGTAGGTACATTTTTCAAAACCTATAACTTCATATATATATCATTATCATATTCCCCTTTAATCACACCAATTTTTAGAACCTAGCTCATCCTCTAAGACATACTTCACAAACCAATTTTCCAATTAGGCCTCTATTTTGATAAACAATTGAATAACTTGAAATATACAAACCTTCAAATCTTTTTGAAGCTTGATTTGATAACCCATCTGGACCATTCAAACTATTAATAAGCCTCAAACATTTATTCATAAGGCAAACCACTTTTATAACACATCATAAAACCCTAAAATCTTAAAATAATTAGAGTTAATAAAACCTCCTTCTATTCCACATCCACCTCTAAAACCTATTATACACCTAGAGACAACCATTACACACTTTTGGACCAAGATTTGGTCTTCCACATCTTTGGTAACCCATACATCCTATAACCCATTTTAGGACCTGCATACTCTTAAGCATAAATTGGGAAACCTGAGAGCAAACAAAAATCTCAAATTTGATTTCAACAAACCTTTAGACCATAAAAACACATGAATAACATCATAAATAAGTGCACAAGCACCAAAATATTATTTACATTCCATCAATCTCATTAAACCACTTGAAACCATCCATTCTAATCCTATACTATAGCTCCTTCACAAACCTCTAGAGTAAACACATGAACTTTTTGTTCCCCCTTAAGTAATAACCTTCTAAGATCAACAAAAGTATATGTACAAATTGGAATTAAGATCTTGATCACACAAACTTTCTTTTCCATAAGAAAGATGTCTCCTAAGAAGCATAGGTAGAAATACCCTATATCACAATGTTCTATAATAATGTCAAACTAGGAGTTACCCACAACTCATCATATTACTTATCTTCCTTGGTCATCTAATGCTTATAGTTCTTCTTATTCTTAGGCTTAAGGGATGTAACATGTTCATCCACTAGAACATTCTCCTTATTTTTTATGATTGGATTGACAATGCATGAAGACAACATAGATTCATGACATACCTTTTCATCTATATAATCTTATTTATATCTTGGAACTTCATCACTAAGTACTAAAACTTATTTTTATTTATATGAAACTTACTCAATAATAGTAAGATGTTCACTTGTATCCATACTCACTTTAGAACTATCCTCAACCAGCACCTTAGTCTTTTCCTTGAGCTTGGTCTCTTCATTCTCAACATGAGAAGATAATGAGAGTCATTGGCACTCTTCACCTTTTATGGTATTATCCACCATATCAAACATATTAATTAGACCTACAGTCCCATCATGACTCATACTTACCACCTTTAACTTCCATGAGTTGACTTTCCTTCTTCCTTACACTCTAGGAGGCTAATTGAACCTATTCTAACTTGTAGGCCTGTACTTGTAGAATAAAACAATATGACCTCTCTTTTGACAGTTTAAGCACATCATACCTTTTGTAATAAGATCATTATGTCTTACCAAATTTGGAAAAAATCTTGCAATGTGTCCTAATTCATAATAACTATAGCACTCAATATCTCTTAAAGGAAACACAAGTTTCCTTAACTTAAATGGATAATGCTTTGTAAAGTGTCCCACATCATTAAAATTGAAGCACTCAACCTTGATCACACATTTTGACTGATGGCCCCCACCATAGTTCTATGCAAATTCATTTCTAATAGGTCTCTTGCATTCTCTAGCTCTATACCCAAACTAATTACAAGTATAGTAGTAACCATTTAAATTTGCATACCTCATGGAATTTGGTTATATATTCTATTTTGTATTTATTCTACCAAAACCTTTATCCCTTATTTGATGATTTGTCTTCAAAGGCTAATTATCCTTGTTCATATTAGTCTTCATCTTGTTTTGAGTTTTAATCTCTATTTCTTCTTTGTATCCAAGACCAGTCGTATTACTTGCATGTTTTTTATCATTCATAATGTTGTATATATCACTTGAGCTCTTTTTAAATCTCAAAAATGACATTACTTACTACATATCTTTTGTAACTCAAATTTCAATGACTAATTTTCAATTACATACCTTACACATTCATCTTTTTTAGCCTTTAAGATTATAGATAGAATTTCCAATTGATAACTGAGATGCTTAACCATATCTTCATGTTCCTTAGTATCTTCATCCATTATTGCCTCAAACACACTAAATTAATCCTCAAATTACTTGATTTTATATTTCATCTTCTTATTGATCTTCTTCTCAATCTTTAGTTCTTCATGAGCATTTGTCAATGTGGTCCCATAGTCTATTTCATCTTCATCATCATTTGAATCACTCTAAGTAGACTCATTTTGATGTGAACAACTACCTTCCTTATCAATTAATAGATCTTTATGTTTAATATGAGCATCATCTTCATGATCATACTCTAAGTCACTAACTTCACTCTCATCTAATGAGCTGCAATCTTCTTTGGTGTAGAGACTCTTATTATTCTTGAAGTACTTCTTGTTGTTAAACCTTTTGAATCACTTTTTGTTTTTATTAGACCTAAAATATCTCTTTCCATCATCATGACCTTGATCATTCTCTTCATCATCATCCTTCTTATACTTATGAGGTCACTTGTTAGCAAAATGTCCTATCTCACCATAATTGAAGCATTTGAGGGGTAGTTTACCTTTATACTTGCCTTAACTTGTTCTTAGTTTTCTTAAAATCAAAGTAATTAGTTCATCCTCATCTATATCATAAATTTCATCCTATTTTATTTTCTTACCTTGGAACTTATTCTTTGGCTTCATCTCTACCTTAAATGTTGTTTCCTTCTTTCATGTTATATCATCATTCTTCCTCATCTCATAGGCAATGAGGGTGTCATGTAATTGATCCATATTCAACTAAGTAAGATCATTAATTTCTTCTATATCACTTAATTTTAGATCAAACTTGAGGGATAGAGACCTTAATACCTTTTGAACAATAGTAGCCTCTTCAATGTTCTCTCCAAGACCTCTGATGATGTTAACAATTTTATTAACTCTTTACAAAAAGGATGCCATAGAATCTTCTTCATTCATCTTGAGAATTTCAAATTTCCTTATGTGAGTCGTTAACTTAGCAATATTAACCTTTGAATCTCCTTCATAAATGATCTATTTTTTTTCCCATATCTCTTTAGTATATTTACAATGGATTACCTTGGTGTATTTAGTTTTTGAAAGACCATAAGTGATAGCATTCATTTCCTTGGAATTGTTCTCAAATAAATTCTTTCCTACAGCACTAAATGGAGTAGTAGGACCAACATAAATATCTACAATAGATTTCCATACATCAAACCCTATGGACATAATGTATGTCCTTATCTTTGTAATATAAAAAACATAATTAGATTCATTTAACATTGGTGTTTTCTTAATAGACAAACCTCCTTGATGACTACTCATATTTTACCTTGGATCACCTTCAAGTTATTAATCCTTTACCAAAAGACCTCCTTTGATACCAATTTTTATAGGTACAATCACTGAGAGATGGGTGAATTAGTGAGCCTAGATATTTAAATCTTAATTCTAATCCTTTCAAACTATTAAACAATCAGCATATATCAACTTGATCAAGAAAACTTAATAAGAGAGCTCATTCATTCAATGCATACACAAGATCAAACACATAACACATAGTTCTTATGGGAATACCTCATGGGGAATAAAACCCACTCTCAATCATAAAACACAATGGACTACTTATCCTATAATAAATTACAAATAAGAGACTAATCAACTCCTTTAGACCGGTAAGCCTTGATCATATCCTTCTAACCAAAGGCCTTTAGTGAAACACATGTTTCACAAGGAGAAACTACCCCTAAAGAAGATCAAGTCCTTTAGACCTTCCTTTTAAGTGAATACCTCCACCTTATAAATAATGTATGTAACACCTAATGATGGATCTCTATTTTATAGCCCCTACATAAACTCTCTCTCTCTCTATCTCAAATAGGCCTCTCACATAGGCATGTCATAATCTCTTTCCTTCTTCACTCAAACTATCCTCATATGTACATTTAAATCTCTTCACATATCCTCAAACTACAAGAGAAATATTTAGACATCATAAATATTACATATAGTTCATACACATAATCTTCAATCTAATATAATCATCAACTCATCAATTGGGCACTCTAACTCTCCTTCACTCCACAACTCTCACATACACCTTACACTTGTCTTGTTCATAAATCACACATACAAGTCTAGAAACTAACACATTTGGTTTCAATATATATATATATATATATATATATATATATATATATATATATATATATATATATATATATATATATATACATACATATATATATATATATATACATACATATATATATATATATATACATACATATATATATATATATATATACATACATATATATATATATACATACATATATATATATATATACATACATATATATACATACATATATATATATATATAATTCATGAATTATCAATTCCACAATATTTCCTTTTTAACCATAATGCATGCCTTCACCCTTAAGGCATCTCACATGGGTCACACTAAAGCACAATCCACTTTCAAATAGGCCTAGGTCCCCTAGAGACCCATTCAGCTATTTGAAACTTCTCCAAGCAAACTAAAACACAATAACACTTAAAAATTTCATGGAAACATTAAAAATTATCTATATATCCTCCTTAAGTTCCAAAAACCATCATATGACCCTCTTGCTTAAGCACAATTTGCTTAAACAACTCTCTGTATACACAGTCACCAAGAATTAATACACGATTGATTTGTAAAAAAAATTCATACTACATATGATTTATCAAATTCATAATTCACATATATCATCCTTATGGATTCTAAAACACTCCAAAATATCTAATTCATCATGAAATATCGAAACAACATCAGAACACACTCAAACATCCTTCTTGGGTTCTTAATAAATGAATGTTGAACACATAATTGACTTTAAACCTCAATATATTTGATTATACATACATTAAAACCTTATAACTCAATTAATTATATGTTATATGGAGTAATATTCAAATTTTATTTTTATATCACCTTCGAATTCATCCTGGATAAAAATTTATGGATAAAATATAGAGCACTATTTTTTTCCCTTTGCAAAATTCAAATATTCAAATTCAAACAGTCATAGTTAAACCTCAGATAGTTGACCTCATCTCATGAAATATTTCAATATTAAATCAACACACACCATCAATTTCTATATATTATTTATATCTTTATCTTATAGCGCTCACCATTCGATCTTGCTCAAAACCCCCATGATCATGATACTTGGCACCTTCACGTGCATTCTAAGCACTTTAACTATTTAAACATCATGCACTTTTTAACATATCACTCAACATGTAAAATTAGATCAAAACTATAAGAAAACATAAAAAAATTGGATCTACATTTTTTCTTGATCTTTAACTCATGAAAAATAGACTATGTGGACCATTGTAATCTGTCTAAGAAGCCAACTTTGAACCTCAATAACTTTTACCTCACTCACTCGCATGATCTCAAATTTGGACCATATGATATCCTCACATATTATAATCCAACCATGTGAAAAAATTATCCTATAACTCTCACATTATTGATATATATCTCCATTAAAATGCCTTCTCAAAATCTTCTATCATAGAGCCAACTATGCTTAGAACTTGCCTATGAGGCTAACTTTGCTCTTGCATAACTTTTGTTATGATTAGTTGCATGATCTAGAATTTAGAACATAATATCCTATAATATATGTTATTATATCCATATATAAATATTCTATTTAAACCTTAATACATTAAATATATGATGTCAACAAAATACTTGTTTGGCTCTATTTAAACATAGAAAACACTATCAAAATGCCTAGGAGCCTAACTTTGCACATGCATATATTTTATCTCACTACATCGCATGACATAAAATTTGGCACATAAAAACTAGGAACAAAAATTAACCCATATAATCAACCTCTCTTGACACCATCACATGTGTGATATATGACATCATCAAAATGTTTGTTCAATTTTTCTAGCCACATGCAAAATTAGGTATGAGAAAACAATGTCAAACTGTCTAGGAGCCCAACTTTGTACTTACATATATTAGACTAAATTTAGGTACATGAACTTAAATTTATCACATATAAACTAAGTAATAATTTAATCATAACCATATTACCAACTCCCCCTGACTCATCCACACATGGTAATGGTGATGTCAGCAAACTGCCTACTTAGATCTTTTACCACTAGACCCAAACTGTCTAGATGAAAACTATGGACTACCAAATGAATTTCACTCATGAACACAAGATCTCAAATCATAATTAACCATTTATATGACCCCTTTCACATTTTTAAATCACCATACTCATCTTTAAAAATCTCTAATCATGCCAAAACTAAAGATCAATAAAGCCAACTTCAAGCACACTAGAACAAGCATATTACACACTTTGTCATTGTCACATAGACTATCAAGGCACTTCATCCACTCACCAAGAAACCTTAATGACATCACCATGACATAATTTCAAACTTTACAACAACATAAAAAAACATTTTATATGTAACACTTAGAGATACTCAAGTACCATGAACATTTGAACCTGCCTATGTAGATTTTATTATCAACACTATGAAATGGATAGAAGAACACATTTATTTTGAGAGAGAGAATATTAAACCATAGAATATCATTTATCTACACCTACCTATCTATATTAATTTATTAATTAATTATTTAGGTGTCAAATTATTTCTAGTTGATAATGGATTACGGTGAAACATATACAACATTTCTTTCCTACACTATCTTGTCATCCATGCTACAGATTTGGATCTTTCTGATATGAGCATCCGATAATTTGACAATATTCCACAAAAAAAATTGGATAAAGTCATATTTAACCTTACCCTTAAACCATTAAAACTAACTAAAACATTTTAAATCATTCCAAATTATCTTAATTACAATATCCTACTTGGTAGACCATGGATCCATGTTATGCATGTAGATCTATCAACATTACATGTATGTTTGAAATTCAGTTATAGAGACCATATATATACATGCCCAATGGATATAGAACTATTTAATTATTTTAAACATATTGAGCCTTCACATAACTATGTTATAAGCACATCCACTATGAGGGGTGGAAACTAATGCCCTTAAAACAATCATTTAATTTCACTTATCATTCATGAAGAAAACATTCAAACACATACATCAACTAGTGCATAAACAAGAAACCACATAAGCATAAAAAATATAAATATAAGATATATGTTTTAAACCCTCATGGGGAATAAAAACCATTAAAACATATCTTGGACTATAGTAATATAATAAATTAATCAATATTTAGTGAGTCACCAACCCCTCACTAGTTAAGCACCAAATTAACTAGTCTTTATCAATCACCAACTTACAAGGAGGAACCAACCCCCAAGGTAACTAAAAACCAACTCAATAACATATAACCTCTAACCACATTTGGACAGTTTTTTCTCTCTCAACTTATGATGATCACCTTCTTTTTCTCTTAACACTCTTAAATCTCTCTCAAATAGCCTTTTAGGCTTCCTCACTCAACTAGTCCTCTTCTTGATAGATTTAGGTCATATGACCTTACTTATCATACTAAAAACTTATGTTGGATATTAATTAATGATCCTATGCTCCCTTAAAATTGAATATATGACCTCCCTATTCTCCTTAAGGTGCTCTTTTATTTGCTTATACTCACATTCCACTTACTTGAATGAATAGGCTTATTTGGCCTTCTTCTTATACTTGTCACTAGTTCACTCACTCTATCAGATAAACCACTAATCCATTAGTTTTAGACCCAAAAAAATTATTAATACATGTTAAATATAATAATAAATTGAAATATTATCACCATCAGGTCAGCCAAACTAATTTACATCACCTTCTCTTCTTAGGCCTACTAGAGACTTAATTGCAATTAGGTCTATCCTTTCCACAGATAAAATTGAACCTATATGGCCCACATGGACCTCAAAAAAAAGATAAAATCTTTAAAAAAATTATATTTAAAGCTCAAATAACCTCATCCATTCTCAATAATTAACAAATCCTTTTCTCACACCTTGAAAGCACAATTAGGCCTAATTACCCCAAAAATAATGTCTGCATAGATGAAGCTCAAAAAACATGTATAAATACATTATAGGAACAATAAACATGTGTATGTAAACTTAATGACCTTATGTTCATCATAAAACTCATTATAGTCCATCACTTAGGCTCCAAAGACTCAAGAGCACCTCATCAAATATATCACTCAGAACTGCCAATTTGCTAAAAACCTAGTCATTAACAACTTAACCTCAAACATCAGTACAAGAAATTTTAAATACTAATATGAATGAATAATATCCATGTAATTTTTATAACATCATAATATACTTGGTACACTTCCAAACTGGGTATAAAGACACACAAACATCAATATTACTAACACAAAAAATTATTTGAATGCTCCAAAACATAGTCCTAAAGAATGTTATCTTTAGCTCCTTTAAGTAAACTTAAAATACATATTATGAATATTAATATTTCCTATGTAATTTATATAACATAATAAAATACATATATCATAATTTATAGTGTCAACCATTGGTCTTGTAGACCAATTTTTTTACCTTCTCTTTCATAGTGCTTGCTCAATTAGACAAGCCTTTTTGGCTTCCATATCTCAGCTTCTTAAACTAACTCTTAACCTTTTATAAATAATTTATAGATAAAATAAATCACATAAATAATAAAAATGCGAAATATATACATTAATTCAAGATATGGCATCTCAAATTCATCTTTTATACCCAAAACTGCCATTCTATCTTGAGGACCAATCATGATGACTTTGCATTCCAACACCTATCTAGACATAATAATTAAGTCATGATGCATGAATATTATCATTATATATATTTATAACATCTAAAAACACAAATTTATATATTTATAATCATAAATATTAGATATATAGACCAATCTCTAAACCTTATACCTTCACTATCTCATCTTCACTAGATAGGTCATCTTGTGAACAACATTTTCAAATGACTTACAAAACATCTAACCAATATGGAATTGTGTTATATCTCTTTAAAAATAACCCCATGTAATTGGATCCATTACTAATCCATGATAACTCATCCCTAATCTCAATATCATTTTTACTAAGTTTTTCTCATTGTCTTCCTCACTAGGCCTTTTTAACGATAGGCCAACTTCCATGACCAGTTTAGCATATTTGACTTTTGTAACTATTGTAGCATCAATTTTCAACCTAGGAGAGTGTTTTTAAATATCTCTCCAATTTATCTACACTATGTTAACAACCCTAGGTTATGGGTCACCTATGGTGGGGTTGGACCTCTAAATAAGGACAGCTACCTCTTGATGGATCACCTATACTAATGTTTGCACTAGGAAAAGGGTTAGAGAAGGGGTAAAGGGTCACTAATAAGGATAAAAGGGTGATGCACAAAATTTAAATGATAACTCATATAATCATAAATTAAACACTAATAAATCATAAGATAATTTTAGCTCACACAATCTCACAAAACTTATCTAGTTGCATAAGTGTTTCATAAACTAGGTTTGGGAAGCAATGAATAAAGGCAAAGAGGAGTTCTAAGACTCACTAATATCTTGAATAAATAACATAAATAACACTAAATTATACTTGTAACTAACTAAATTTAATACACCTTAAAAATGACCAATAAAGAAGGGAAATGGGCATGGAAGACTCTCCTTCACAATGCCATCATGCATAAGCTTTGCTACACATAATTCAGAGGGGAGAGATAGGTAAAGAAAGTATTCACTAATTCAAGAAGTCTTTCATAAAAAAAAATTACATGGTCTAACCTTATCAAATGAGATTATTTTCTCTTTTATAATTGAGAGAGAATTTATTTTCAAAAGTGTGAGAGTTTTACAAATGGAAAAGAATAAGAGATATAGGAGAAAGGGGATAGAGAGGAGAAGCACACCATTGGAGATAATTAATTGAGCTACCACCTTTCTTGAATTTTGAACCATTTTTAATCCATTAATACTATTCCTTCATCAACAAGTTAATTTGCATTTACTCCAATTAGTCTTTAAGTTCTCTCGTTGTTTGAGCAATATTCTAGAGGACAAGAGTCTATTTTGTAGATGATGAGTCATGATTATTTCAAAGAATAAATATCCTTAAGATATAAAAAATATTGAATTATCTACCAACTTCTCTAACCATCATATCTCTTTGCTTTGATCTTCCATTCCACCTTCTAATTTCTTTTACTTCTAAGGACAAAGACCTCATACCTGAAATCTAGATAGAGCCATGCCATGTCTACTTTGAGTGATAGTAAGTACCTACTTGTCAAGGATGTATCTATGTCAAATATGAGACACTTATTTTTAACCATTCATGTATGCCCCTAATTTAATATCTAAGCATAGGTCTTACTATATATTGAAAACCAATCCAATTTATTAGTTTTCATATAGTCATTATACATGAAGAGCGTACAAACTACATAGCATCATTCTTGAACTATATTAGGTCTAAATAGACATATTCTTCCTTTGAACCTTTTTTAAATTGAGAAGCCACTAAAATGAGGATATACCTCCATGAAACAATGTTTAAAGCATAAAAAATCATTTTTTCATGCATTGGATCCTCCAACAGAGATCTCAACTAAGTTTTAATGACATCCTTTGAATTATTTACCCTAATTTGAACTTAGATCACATTTGTTCTCTATCAAAGTATCCTAGATTTGAATTTTAATGTCTACCATTGATCTTGAATATATATGGTCTAATGCACTCCATTGTATCTATGGGATCTACTAAAATTTTGACCTCACTCACACTGTTGATCTTTCTCTATATGAATGAACATGAGCCATAGATCTTTTGCCAATTTAACACACTTAAGACTCTTATCACCTGCACATTTTCTCTTAGGATCCACTGACCATTTGACCCACCACTTTCCATTAGATCTACTTTGTATGAGTGAATGCACTTCATTGTTCTACATGAACCCACTAATTATGTATTTGCCCTTGCACTATAAGATCTATTTTTTATGATTGTACACACATCATCAATCTATTTAGACCCACTAGCTTTTTCAGTCACCACACTTCATTAGATATTATTTATGTTTCCAAGATTTAGACACTTTTTATTTCCACATTCATTCTTTTGAATCCAAATGGTTATTTCATGAGGCCTAAACTTAACATCCCTTACACTTTTCATTGTGCTTGTTCAACTTTAAGGACTTAGATCTTGAGATAGATAACTCATCAAGACATGAAATTTGTAGAGAATGTTCAAAAAATGAAAAAAACCATGTCCATACAACTCTTTAACCTTGGTTTAATTTTCAATTTCATCTATCAATTTTTTATCCAAACTAATTTGTTCAGTCTTGCATGATGTGCTATGATAATCTGGTCCTTCTAGACTTATTCTTGTCATGTTTTGATCTATCAACGCTTTAAATAACTTTTGAAATTTCATGCCAACCTAATCTATGCACTATAAATGTCATGAAAACTTATTTAAACCTTTTATATCTTCTTCCCTTTCAAAATTTATACCTAATTTAAGACTTGTTTGTCAAAGATCAATAAAACACACTTTAAGCTTGCTTAAAGTGTTTCAAAAGCTTTGTGACATTTTGATCTTCTTCTTCATTATTTGGTCACCCACTCAATCAAGAACTCTATTAAACTTGTCACCTCATCCTATAACTTCCATAAATTGATCTATCTATAAAAAAATTTATATGTGGGTGAAAATCGGCCAACATTTTTGGTGACATCTTGGGATTGCATGTCTACAATGCAAAGATTAGTGGCCTTAAATTGATCCATTGGGTACAAATAGTCTTAGTATTTCTCTCAACTAATGTGAGACTGACTCAAGGATGACCCTTTCTAAAACTTCCTCTTGAATTAAAAAGAAACAACACAGTAAAATAAATAACTATGCCAAATGCACTTATTGAAAGGGAAACACACAACTAAAAGGAAATGTGCTCAAGGCACTTAGAATAAATCATAGAAAACAAATATAATATGTTATAATATCATATAATATCTAAAAATATTTTAGTAATAAGGATCTTAATTAATAACATTATTTGGGATGGGTAAAACCTCTCCATCTTGTTGGGCAAGCTAAAAACCATTATGTTGTTTGCATCCATGGATTAAATAAGGACCACTCCATAAGCTATAAAACTTGGTATGGTTATCTAACTTGGCTTATTTGAGTCCAATTCGTGGACTAGGTATCCTTCCTTAAATTCCCTTATTGTGGCTTTCTTTTTAAAGGATTTTTTGACCTAAGTTTGGTGTGACTCTAATGTCTTCTTTGTAAGGTCCTTGGTTTCTTCAAGCTCCATGAGATCTATCATCCTCATGTTCATAGGCTCAGTCTCCATCAACTCAATCTAATAGGATAACTCCAATGCAATCAATTTAAGAGAAATGGGCAATTTGGCTTCCCTTCCATATACAAGGACATATGGATAATTTCTAATGACAACATTTGAAGTCACTTTATCAACCCATAAGGCTATCCTTAGCTTTGTATGCCACACTTTTTTATTCTCTTCCATGGTCCTCTTGATAATCCTTATCAATTCCTTGATTTTGGACTCTACTAGTCCATTACCTGGGGGGTAGTAATTGGAGGATGAACAAAGGTAGATGCATATATTAAGTGCCCATTCAGTTATCTTCATACCAATAAATGCTAAGGCATTATATGAAATTATAGTAGTTGGGACACCAAACTTGGTAACTATGATATCATAAAATTCCAATAATGTTATCTCATTGGCTTCTTTCAAGGCAATTTATTTCACCCACCTAGTGAAGTAGCTAGTTGCAGTGAGCACCCATTTATGCCCTATACTTGAAGGTGGATTTATCATCCCTATGAAGTCTAAACCTTATTGCACGAAGGGTTACTCCACCTGAATTGGGTTGAGTGGAAGAGTTGTTGATATTTGTCTACCTATAAATAGAGCACATTTTTGACATTTTCTAACCCATGCATAGGCATCCTTGAAGAGGTTGGGTGAATAATAACTAGTTCTCATTACCTTTGTTATTGTTCTTGGAGAAAAATGGCCTCCTACAGGTCCATCATGGAACTGCTATAATAGCTTTGTCACTTAATTATCATCAATGCACCTAAGTAGTGCTCTATTGAGATCTTTTATAAATAAAACCCTGTTAACTAATGCATAAAGTATGGACTAGAGTCTAAAATACCTTTTTTCACTTTGTCTAAACCCTAGGGACATTCACCTATTACCAATAAATGTGTCATATCTTGGAGCCAACTATTATGAAGTGAAGGTGCATGTTTATGAGTTATCTTATATCACCAAAACAACTTCTTTGTCTTCTTTAAGGTCATCAACCATATGCTCACATAATCCTTTGCCTCTTACCAGCTTAGTGACTTTGATCTCCATGTCATACTCCATGACCTTGGTAATCTAACCAACTCTTATTTTATTCAAATCCTTAATGAGTATAAAGTCCCTTACCCTAGTATGAGACACCATAAGTGTAGACACCAAAATCTAGCCACTGATAACCTCCAACCAGGCTTTCGACCAATTTCCTCCAAAATGCACAATTTGGTCTAAAAACACTAACATGCTAAATGATGTGAAATTGACATATTCAAGTGCCAATTTTGGCTAGGGTATAACTAAATGGGGTAATACAACTTATGGGCCATCTAACTTTGATCAGATCATTCTGAGTCAAAATGCATATTTTGCACCTGGGTGCTCTAAATTGTTGTTTCCTATCAAATATATTGCACAAGATACATGCCTTTGTTATTTTATATTGGTAACATCCTAATTGGGAATACATTTCTAATGCATCTGGCATTGCCTTTCAATTCCAATCTAGTCAAATTTTAGACTAATAATAAGGCATTCTGATCAATTTGAGTAATTTGTGCATAAAGTGCTTAAGCATGCTTAAGAGCTAATTAACCCAAATCAAGGCCTAATAAATAATTCCATGGAAAAAAATTCAAAATTTATTTTTGGAAATGGATATTGAATATCTACATCATCAAGTGACCTCATTTCTTAGGAAGACATCCCTAGGCCATAAATATCAGGATTCATGCCCTCCATGCCTCATCAATGCCTTTTATGATGCCTTCTATGCCTCTTAATTTCCCCTTCTAATTTCATGATAAGAATAATTATAAAATTAATTTCAAAAATTGAATTAATCCTCAACCACACATTTAAATCTCAAGATGGATGATTCAAATTGATTATAGACATTTGCAAAAATCTATAAATAGAGAGGCCATGAACATCATTTTAAGCTATTTTGGTACAAAGTTATAATTCACAAATATCTTAAAGAATCCATTGAATTAGTGTTACCATGTCAAATTGATTCCAATCCAAGCCATAAGCCAAAGGTTCCAAGCAGAGATGGAGGTAGCCAAGCTTCCATTACCAAGGACTTCATGAGCACAAGCCGAGAGAACCACTACAACAAGCATTTTGGAGCATCTAATAAAGGTAAAAGAATATTTATTTTGAATTTTAGTTTTGTGTTTTATTCATGTTTTTAAAATAAGCTCTCCCTAGTTTTTAGACCTAAAGATGTTATGCTAGTTAATGTATTTCTTTCATTTTGTTTTTATTTTAGAATTAACACTAGACTAACCATCCTCTCTTGATTCAAATTCCTAGATCATAATAAGATGAATCTTGTTATTAAAAATCCTTGGCCTAAACTTCTTGAGGATTCCCAAAGCTTTAAGAACCTATTTTTCTATAAAATTATACCTTACCTCATATCGCTCTATCCCTTGACTAAAAAATGCAATTTGTTACTCAAGTCCTTCACCATTATTCTGCATCAACATAGTTAATATGTTGTCAACATTGGAAAAAGTGTACAATATAAAATCATTTGATAAATTAGGATTCATGAGTGAGGGTGCTTGGGTAATGGCTTACTTGATGGCCTCAAATGTTACTTTACCTTGATTTGACCAAGCAAACACTTGGTTATTCATTAGCATAGTGGTGATAGGTTTGACTAGGTTTTCAAAACCAAGTATAAACCTTCTCACAAAGTTAATCTTTTTTAGAAAGCTTTGGAATCCTTTCTTGTGCTTGGGTAAAGATAAGTCCAATATGACACTTATTCTTTCAAGTTCAATGGTTAATCCTTCCTTTAAAATAATGTGACCCAAAATTTTTCCTTCATGAATATTAAACACACATTTATTGGGACTTAAAGAGATCCCATACTCTCTACATCTTTGGAAGATCAACCTTGTATGATCTAAGTGTTCACTATCTTTCTTGGAGAAAATTGTGATGTCATCCAAGTAAACTAGCACCATCTAATTTAACAACCCTTATAAATCCATGTCCATGGCTCTTTGGAAAGAGGCCCCAACCTTTGACAATCCAAAAGGCATCTTTTGGTAAGCATATGTGCACCACTTAGTGGTGAAGGCAACCTTATACTAATCTTCTTCTCTTACTAGCACCTAGTTATAACTTAAATACCCATCCAAAATGGATAAGTATTCTAAACCAATAAATATCTAAAAAAATTGTTCCATGGATGGAAAAGGATAGTGGTCCTTTAAAGAGACCCTTTTTAGGTGTCTAAAGTCAACACACATTCTGATCTCCCTATTCTTCTTCCTCATAGGTACCAAATTAGCTACCCATGAGGAGTGCTTAATGAGAAAGATGATCTTAGATTCAATTAGTTTAATCAATTATTTCTTCATAATATCTTCATTTTGGGGTTTATATGCCTCTTGTTCTATTTTATAGGCTTGACATTAACCTCTAGTTCTATAGTGTGTTGGGCCAACTTGGGATCATTAATTCTTACCTTTCCAAGCTTGAGGAGCTTGTCTTTGAAGATAAGGACTCTTTCATAGTTCTCTTCACTTGTTGACATCACTGCCTTGTCTTTTCTCATATGATATCCCTCATGTAAAATATCTTTAAGGGTGACAAGCCCTTTAGGAAGATTGTTAGATATCTATTGAATAATTTTTTCCTCATACTGATATTGAAAATTTTCCTAGATTATGGAGGAGAACTCTGCTTCCTACTAGAAGAAATAGGAAATTTGCCTATCATTCTCAAAGACCTGCTAATGAGCTTCAACATATGGCACTGATGGTCTCACCACCACTTTGACATGTGGCTATATCTTGGTCTTTTTCAACTCATTTAGGATATCAAATTGAGCTCCCATATCTACCAACCTATCAGCATGTCCATTTTGGTTCTTTGGCACTACTTAGATGTTAAAGGCCTTAAAATATTCAATTAGGTCCCACACCCTATGTTTTTAATACTTCACCAAGGGATTCTTGGTGATATTCTTACCTCTAACCTAGTTCACTATCAGCTCACTATCCCTATAAACTTGTAATTATTTGATTCCTATTTTATTAGCCCATTGAAGACCATGGATAAAGCCCTCATACTCTACTACATTGTAAGAGCAACTAAATTAGAACCTGTAAAAGATAAATACTTGTAATTGGAGGGGGATACTAGCATTACACCTACACCCACTCCATATTTGCTCCTTCAACCATCAAAGAACAATTTCCATAAGACACTAGGATCATCTTAAGGTCTAATGAGGGATGGTATGGATTGATTCTCTCATGTAAGCAGTAGACACCCATGTCCCTCTCTTCAACTCCTTCCAAGGGATCAACCAAATGATTTTCATTCCATAGTTCATCTAAGAATCTGTCTGGTATATCCTCATGGTGAATATTTAATTCTTAACCAACCATATGTTCATCCTCATCAAGAATGGTGCAATTGATGTCTATATTATTTAGACCATAAGGATCTATGTGTAATTTTGCAATGTGCTTGGCCTTAATATATACCTTGGTTCCATATCTTGTTTTAAATTCCATGTATGACCAATTTACTATAAGATAAATTCCAATCTTTATATTGAATTCCATGGATAGGCATAGGGTAAAATAAGGAGGTACATTTAGGATTAGAGCCACTAAGACACTAAGACAAGCATGAAGGGTCAAGTTGAGATCTCTAATGATGCCAAATAGCTTGGTGGAAGATCCATCTAGTTGTAACACTCCTTTATATTGGGGCTCATACTTTAAACCAAGTTGGTCTGCTATAGACTTTAGAATTATAGAGGTGGTAGCCCCATTATCTACCAAGAAATTACACACTAAAGAGTCACCAATGATTAATAAAATGTATAAAGGAGGAGGTTTGACCACCTTACCTGATTGTTTTTCATTTGGTCCTTTGGTTACATTGGTGAGAACCACATTCTCCTTGACTGGTGGTTTCTTAGAAACATTGATTCTTAATAAAACTTCTTATAATATGTCTACCTAACCAGGCATGGAAAGCATATCCCACATTGGCATACTCAAATTTGACCTTTTCATTTGTTCCACAATGTTGATGGGTGAACCACCAACCTTTGGTTGTACTTTAGGAGCCATAAATACACCTTGAGTTTGTGAGTTTTGAGAGACAAAGACATTCCCCTAATTTTGATTCCTTGGAGCTATTGGAAACTTTGTAATAGTATTAAGTCCATTTGGCTTTGATATTGAAGGAGTAATGGTATGAAGTTCTTTGATTGATTCCTAGTTACCATCCATGTTCCTTCTTTTTAACTTGTTGGATCAACATACCCCGACTTTCTTGATTTTATAAATGGGGAACCCTTATGAATTTTCAATAACATTTTAACCTTAAAATCTTGCTCGAAGGAGTTAATTATTTAGAATTTGAAGATCATCCACTTGAAAGTGATATGATTTATACAGACTTAATGATAATTATATGTTTTTAAACTAACTCTACTAATGTTTTTTATCTTTGAGGATTGAATTATAGGTTACATAAAAGAGGTTAGGTTTCCTTTATAGAAAGCCCTAATATTTGAATTCAAAATTTGGTAGAAAGATTAATGAGAAAATGGACCTTCAAGGTTTCTTTAAGTGTCCCTTAAAAAAAATGCTTGGGACACTTTGGCATAAAGTAACCTTTTAGAAAAGGATCCCATAGTTGACAAGGCTTATTTTACATGCATCTTCATACATCCAATGATCCATGCTTCATCATAGATTTAATTTGATGATGCAAAATAGCTAATGGATTTCATCTTAATCAAAGTTTTAGTATCCAATCAAAAGGGATTCAAGGGACCCCATAGCCTGAAGATTTGGTCACATGGCCTGAAGAGCGTATTTTTAGTTTAAATAATAATGTGTTTTTCAACACAACAAGATTACAAGGCCTAAGCTTAGGCCCTCTGAGTACCTTGTATGATCTTAAATTTGATAGCCTCACACTTGTCATTTGATGTCTGTGAGGAAATTGTTGACATTCATGAGGATGTCAAATTTAAGATGCTCTAAGTACCTTAGATGATCTTAAATTTGATAGCATTTCACCCATCATTTGAAATTTTTGAGGACATTTTTGACGTTCATGAGGATGTAAAATTTAAGATACTCTGAGTACCTTAGATGAGCTTAAATTTTTCAACCTCGTGCCCATCATTTGACATCTAAAAGGAAATTTTTGATGTTTATGATGATGTCAAATTTAAGATAGTCTAAACTTGTAGACCTAGCAAAGGGATGTATCTCTTTACCCTCAAAAGGATCCTTTCACATTTTTTTTCAACATAGGAGCTTAGTATGATGGATTTAACCTAAGTTTTTATCAAAGCTTGGGACTTATTTCATGTGCATCTTCATAGATCTAGTAGTTTATGATTCATTGTAGGATTTGATCTAACAGTGTGACATGGCCAAAGACTTTTCAATGAGGATAGATCATAATGAAGGTAACTAATTAGAAAATACTTCATAGATTAGGATCAATAGGCCATGCTTGCTCATGGATCTAATCTAATGATGTAAAATATAAGAAATTTTCAAAGACTAATAGCTAGTTTCTGAAAAGACTTTCATGGGAGTAACACAAGTGAATTTATGAATTCATCACATTCACCATTAAAGTAGGAAAATCCCTAGATCACCAACATAAAACCCTATTCCTTATTCAATTGAGCCATAATTGCATTCAAAAAAGTTAATAATTGCCTTAAGAAGAGCCAAAAGACTTAGCCAAATCATATAGTTGAAAAATAATCAAGCTAATTGAGGAATTATGGCTGCAGCAAGACAATAATGGCAAGATGAGGTATAATTTTACTTATCAATTGACAATGAAGGAAGACATTACAAAGATACAAAACTAGATTTGGAAGCTTTAAATAATGGTTTAAAGAATTGGTCTAAAATCTTCTTTGTGGTTGATCTTCTACAACCATTGGCTCTCAGTGAGTAAAACATTATTATAGTTAAAATGAAACATGAAGATCTCATGTCAATCCAAATGTCTGGACTCCACCTCGTAACTACCAAACTTGAGGTAGTCCATTATGCCAATATCTTAGCTCCTATGTTTGTTAATTGTAGAATAGATGAAGACAAAAAAATTAGAGAATTTACATCAAAGAAGGTTACCTATAAAGCTCCAATAGATTTTAAGGATACTATAAGCTTCTCAAGGCTCACATAGACCTCCCTACAATCAATTAATATACCACTAAGAATGACTTAGATAATATCTTAAGACTATGGCTAAATAAAGGGACTCATGTAATGAGAAACCATAATGGTAGAATCCTAATTATGCAGTTAAAGGAAGGGATTAGGGTCATCATTACTTTGTTTAATAAAGCTTTTGGAGTATCAATCGCATCTTATGTTGACCCTAGGTGGGTCTCCTATATCTATTTCATCATAGAAGAGAAGTTGACTCCGCCTATTAGAGAAATGATAAGTATCTACTTGGGAAGGAAATTTAATGGAATTAAAAGGAAAACAAGTCAAATTTTCACTATGATGTCTTACTTATTGGATGCCTTCATGGCTTTTACCTTCTTCCCTACCATCAAGAATTGGTCCTCTCTTAGCAAGATCACCATTTCTCACCATTACTCTAAACTACACATATTCAAATATAAAGACCACATGGAATTCATTTGTGATTGTTTATATCCCACTCTAGTTGGGATAATTATTGGAATCCCAATTCCAAATGTTACCCATCCCATTAGGTAGTTTTTAAATCCCAACAGTGACATATGGCTCTATCCTAATTTTACAATCATCAAGATTAAAGCAATCCAAACCCATCCCTTTAGATTACCAATACATGTCCCAATCAAACTAGCTGAGAGTGAAATTACTCATCAAATCCTTCATGGTATAGACCATGTATGCAAGTAAAATAATAAAGGCATCCTATGGCTCTTCCCATATCTGATTAAGAAGATAATGATTCATGGATGAAAGTAATTAGAGATCTTAGCAAGGAATAGAGAGACATTTTTCTTCCAATTAGATGACCTCAAGACATGGGATCTAAAAGGCAATGTTATCTCCCATCTAAAATCCAAATAGCTACATAAGATCCCTTATGAACACCAATTTGGTCCATATGACCACTTATACACAAAGGCAACCAACTTTGAGGAAGTGTTAGCTAGATTTAAAGGGCATGGATTCAAATTGTAACATAGATTATAGAGGGATGAAAAACCATCAAGATAAATGTGTCAAATTAATCCCTTGCAATAGCACCTCTTACCTTACACTTTAGGTCCACCACAAGCACCTCAGGGTCCACCTTAGCAATAATAGCTACCTCACTAGTAAGTGCCCAAAAGTGAGGGACCTAGTGAACAAACAATAGAATATAGGCCAAGAGAGGGACCCTCTACCTCAAATCTTCTTCAAAGACCCCATTCCCATATGGAATACATTTATATGGTTTCCTTAGAGCCTTATGAAATAGTGTATGAGTTAATGAGCTTAAATATACATATGGTTCAGACAAGGAAGATAATGATAAAAAATCCATGGCTAAGGTGGCCCTAATTGAGGTTCCTTTGGTTGAATAAATAGATAAAGGCAAGGATGTTGCATTAGACTTAGTCCCTATGACCAAAATAAAAAAGGAGATAGATATGGATTTGGTACCTAGAACCTCTAAGAAGCCCAAATAGATTCACCCAACAAGTGAGGTGAACTTGTTTAGTGATGAATTTTCCATGCATGGACATGTCATCCCTGACTACTTCATCTATGGTAAGTTCCAAAAGATACCCTCTCAGATGCATTCATGGATTTGACCAACACTACCAATGTTGAATTCAATGATGAGATCTATCCCTAGATCTTAGAGCTTATGAAGGAGCAAGAAGAGAGGAGAATGATTAAGGTTGGTAGGGAAAGTAGAAAGAGAATGGAAGAACCAGGGAAATCATTAGGGGCTATTCTAAAAACACCAAAGGTTTTAAAGCTTTCAAAAGTAGAGCCCAAGGTACAATTAAACCTTGATACAGTTACACTTGAGAAGGTTACCACGAAGAAGGTAACCATTGGAACTAAAGAAATCACTCTCCAAAGAGTGGAACTATTTGTGGGACTCACTCTAATCCAAGGCGAGGTAGTAAGAGAGCACCCCATTAATAAATAATATATTGAAATTATGGTGTAAGCCTAGTCAGTAATGGTTGTGGTGGGAATTCAAGGAATGAAGCAAAGAATCTTGAACTTGGAGAAGGAGAAGGACTTGGAGGCATAAGTCTCATTATCAGTTCCAAAAGACCTACTGAGCATGTTAAATAAGTACCTCTTTGATACCTTTGAGTGATTAAATGCTATAAAAATAAAAATAAATACCTTATAAATTCAATCCAAGAGGGCCCAAACATTGATACAATAGTGGCAAGAAACTAAAGACCAGGTAACAGAGTTGATCAGAGTGCACATCATTAAGTAGCCCCTAGATTTCAAAATCATTAAAGAAAGGCAATTAGATAAAATTCAAGGGATCCTAGTAGATCAAATACAATAATTAAGATCATGGTACAATAGGACCAATGACTTTACAAAGGAAGATAAGGACATGGTGTGCAGAATTGAGAAGTTGTTAGGAGCCCTATTGATAACCCCTTCTCAACCTACTACCACTGGCATAATGCATGATATGGAGTTCCAACATAGAGTCCAAGACTTCATCTAAGAAATCAAGGATGAAAATGGGGACAATACAATATATAAAATTCAAAATTCCTTAATATCATCCTTAGAATAGGGGAATAGATTACAGAGGCAAGGTGCTTGCAAGAGATCACTATCAAAAGTGATAAAAAGAATATAATACATTGGTTGAACAATAAGAAGAGAGTACACTAAATCTCGTAGTGGATTTTGAGCTAAGAAAATAATAATACACCAAGGTTAAAGACTTTATTTAGCCTAAGTGATCAAAGGGGGGTGACCCACCAGCCCAAGACTAAGGATAGGATTATTCTTTTGTAAATTGTATATGCTAGTTTGTTAGCATATATTAATATTTTGATCTAGTAGGTACCTTAAGGCCATATGTAATATATAATTCTTTGTAAAAGGATATCTATCCTTACCTCTTATAATTTTTTTAAGGAAAGATGACCAGTGTACTATGTATACCCTTTATAAATAGGTCGTTGTTACCATTTGTAAAAGAGAGAGGATTTTGATCAATTTTATACTAGAGCAATTAATGTAATTTGAATTATAAAAATATTGTCTAGGTTGGGTTATATTGTTTTTTATTTATCTCAATTTTAAGTGGATGTCTTAGATTTGAATAGTTCTTTGATAGATGAGTTATATTTCATGTTCATGAGGTTTCTAGTTTGTGATTTGCTAGACTATTTGAAGGATTCTAAGTTTACTTCATTTTATTTGCTCTGCATTTGAATGTTCTTATGAAATTTAGATTAACATAGAAAAATCTTTAAGTAATCTTGAATATTACTCATGATTCATATATTTTCCTTTGAATCTTGCCTAAATTTTTATAAAGCTTGGGCTTATGCTATGTTGCATCACTAATTGGATAAATATATACTCAAATTTGAATATGACTCTATCATTATGTTTGAGATTAATGCTTGTAATCATGTTTCTTCTTTGCCTTTCCATACCTTTTTCTTTTTTTATCAATACTCACTTTAGCTTAAGATCATTGTAAATATTCACTTAGATAAGCTTAAATCTAGAAACCTTGATTAGGAAGACTAAAATACTATAAATAATTTAGACCCTAGTGACTCCCAACCACCACATCAAAAAAAATTTATGGCCAGTTCTCATAATTTGTTGACTATTCCACCATAGACATACTATTTATCACAAACTACAACTCATGCCCTAGATTCTTATAATCCTAAAATGAGAAGTGTTCACTAACACTAAGGAGTACTCTATGGAGCAATTGGAAGCATCAACAAGAGGTGGTCCCCATTGGTGATAGAAGGAGGGTCTCATATTGTAAGTATCATTGTTTTCTTGGTTAAGATTAGAGGATATTTAAATCCTTTATAAATATCCTTGCTATGTCATTGTTTTCTTGCTCATCTTTGTGCTTAACAAGGCAAAGATCCTTATTCTTTATGAAATTTAGTTCAAAATCTGGTAAGTATAAGTTTAAAATTAAGAATTATTGATGATTAAGATTAGAATAGTTTATTTTGGTTAAATATTGATGTTATCTTATGAACTTTGAGTCCAATTCTTCAAAATGATACAAAGGATGGCCCTCTTTGCATGATCATACATATCTTTGAGATAATTTAGTCAAAGTCAATGTCCTTACTTATTTCATAAGTGATTCTTTATAAAATAGTCTTCATGTGCATGTTATTTGTTGTTATTCTTGGGAATTAACATGTTACATCATATTTCAAGGTAGGATTCTTAATTTTCAAGCTATAATTGCCCAAAATCAAGAGTATATGTCATTCAAAAACTAGGGAACCTATGCTTAAACTTAAGACACATCGATAGACTAGAAAGGATAAAGGAATGCGTAGATGTTCAAAATCTTTGCCATCTTTGCCCCTATAGGGAGTCCTTGCATCCAACCTTTGACTAGATATGTCTTGGCTTGGAAGTTCTCCTATCAATGTTCCAAGCATAGTTCATGATTTACCATGAAATCTTGAGAAATATTTGCCTATTTTTAGTCCAAATGGTATGGTCACTGCTAAGGAACATGTCAAGTCCTTTAAAGCTTAACTCAAGCTCTTAAATGTCATTGATGAAGATGTAACTTATAGTTTATTCCCTTTTACCTTCAAATATGCTACTTATGAATGGTTCTTAAACCTGTCAAACAATTGTATCACTTCTTAGAATAATTTTGATTCCATCTTTATTGATCAATTTGGGAAGATCATTAACCCTTGTGTTATATATAATCAGTTTACTACCGTCAAGAGAGATCCAAGTGAGCTTATTAGGTCTTTTAATGCTATATTTCAAAATATGTTCAATAGAACCATAGATCCTTATAATCCTAATGAACCTTTGGCCTTAGATATCTACAAAGATGTTGTGGATCCCATGACTTCTATATTTCTTAAGAGAACTATCCCATCTATTACCATATTAGCTCAAGCTTATTCAAAAGTAGTGGTCATTAGTGACCAAATTTAGCCTTAAGGGAAATTGGCTTACTCAATTCCAAATTTCAACCCACAAATGCTAGACTTGAATCTTTTCCTAGCTAATAACTAGAATGTTCCATCTCTAAATCAAATACCAGCTCTAATTCTCTTACCTACTAGTCATACTTCTCCTAATCAAAATTTAGGTTTCTTAAGTCAACAAACTACTAATAGATCTCAATCCAATGGTCAAAAATCCCTAATACTATTCAACACTACTAACAATGGTCAAACTTAAACTTTTGATGTTCTAAAGAATGAAAGTGAGTCTCTATTCAAGATGGTCTAGAAGCTTAGCATAGATTTCTTACAATTACAAAATCAAGTTGCAAATGCTAATGATAGCTCTGGAAGAAACTTTACCTTCCAAAATTTTAAAAAACTTGGGAATCAATTCCAAAATGATAGATTCTTTAACAACAACCAAACCAATGATCCTTCTTTGTCTATCAAGAAGACTATGGACATCAATCTCATAGATATTGCTTTACCTAATTATTTTAGGGTGCATTCCACTTCTAAGCATGATGAGATAGACTATATTAAATTTTTTAAATCTTTTGAAGCCTTCTAAGAAGAGCTTGGCACCTTTGAGGATATCCCAAATAAGGACAATATATCTATTAATTTTGGATCTAAAGCATAGGATCAACTACACCTGGTGGAGACATTTCAATTTTCCTTTTAGGAAGATAATGAACCTAATAATATTCTTGAAGAAATACAAGAATTTCAACAATTCCTAAAGACTTACCCTCTAAGGAATAGGGAGAAAAGATAGCCTTTGACTACTTCTACTCCCCCTAATAATTATGGGACTCCCCTAGATACATCTTCAAATAATGATCCTAAACCACCCAAAGGTAGTTCTTTTCAGCCTTTGGCTAAACCTTTGAATAAGATTGGATACAATATTATTAAGGACATGAATAAAATCAAGTAAAATATCACTCTACATGAATTAATATAGATAACTAAGTAAAGAGACCTATGTTATCTATGTTAAAGAATGATACTGCTAATGTAACTATGCAAGTGACAAAAGTAGAATGTCCGCCTTTTTTGCTCATAGTTAGAGTGTTTGATAAGAATTTCCATAATTATCTATTAGATTTAGGAACTTCAACTAATATTATGCCAGCTAGAATTTGTGTGCAACTGGGATTAAACCCAATCAAGTCAAACTAAGTGGTCACATAATTAGATAAATCAAAATTAAAAGTCATTAGAGAATTTCTTAATGTGCATATTCAATTGGCAAGAGAACCTATAGTTTAACAGTTTATTGACATTCAAGTAGTAGATATCCCTAATTCTTATGGGTTACTTATAAGTATGGAATGGACCAAAGCTTTGAATAGGTACATGTACATTGATTGTTCTCATCTATGGTTTCCATGGAAAGGTGTTCCTAATTAGATAAGAGTTGATAGAGAGCTAAGGATGAAGCATACAATAACTAAGTATAATGTAATTAATGAGAGGGTAAACTTCCTTGATTTTGATCTTGTAATCTTCACTTTATAAATTTTACAAAAGATAGATTCTAAAATTCCCCCTATAACACCTAGACTATGAAAATTACATGTTGATGGAGCTAGATGAAAATCAAGGTCAGGAGCACCATTGTGTTAGTAGACCCTACAGACAAGCACTACCATGCTTCTTATAGATTACAATTTTATTTCACTAATAACTTAGTTGAGTATGAATCTCTCATCCTAGTAATATAGCTTGCCATCAAGCACAAAGTCAAGGAACTTTTGGTCTATGGGGACTTTGAACTTTTGGTCAAATAAGTGAGGAGTAAGTATCAGTGCAAGTTGTCATACTTGAAGAAATACAAGTTCAAGGTATTAGATTTAATTGAGTCTTTTGATGCTTTCAACATCTTAGCTATTCTAAGGGAAGAAAACAAGACTACTGATGAGCTTGCTTCTATTGAAACTGACCTCATGTCAAATCAAGATTCTCATGACTTTAGCATTGAGTTGGTATCTTACCCATCAGTCCCTGATAATGTTAATCACTTCCAAGTTTTCAATGATGATCAATAGATCATCAATTTCTTGACTAACTTTAGGGTCTTTGAGGCCAATATCATTGATGAAGTAGATGAAGGTTCTCTTGAAAAAGATCATAATGGGAAGATCATCCAACTTAGTGGAAATCAAATACCTAAAGGGATGATCTCTTTATAGAGGTTGTTTGATCATGATAAGCTTATAGAGATACCTTAGGTACCTAAAGTGAGTGGAAAAGATTACTATTCAGTAGATCTTGGTCCACAAGACCAACCTCAACTAGTAAACATATGGAAAGCATGCATTGAAATAGAAAATAAGAAATTAAGAGAATTACTCACAAAGTAAAAAGATGTCATTACTTGGTCTTATGAATACATAAATATATTTTATCTAAGAGTCATAACTCATACAATACTTCTCAGAGAAAACTGCAAGCCTTTTAGGCAAAAACAAAGGCCAGTTAATCCTATTTTAGAACCTATGATCTATAAGGAGGTAAGGAAACTATTAGATGTAAGGATTGTCTTTCCTATCAGACACTCCACTTGGGTTCCCAATTTGGTTTTGATAAGAAATAAAAATTGGTATATTAGATTATGCATTGACTTTAGGAACTTGAACAAATCTTCTAAAAAGGATAACTATCCTCTACCTTCTTTAGACCAAGTCATACAATTTATCTCAAGATCAGCTATGATGTCCTTCTTATATGGATTCTTAGGGTATAACCAAGTGATATTTGACAAATAATATAAGATGAAAATATCTTTCATGACCAAATGGGGAACTTATGCCTATAAGAGGATGCCCTTTGGGCTTATCAATGCAGGAGCAACATTTCAAAAGGCCATGGACCATGCCTTCCAAGGTTTGGTAGGCAAATGCATCATCATCTATATGGGTGATTTGATAGTTTTCTCCAAGAATATATAATATCACTTCATTCAATTACAATAGGTGTTTGAAATATTCAAAAGGTATGGCATTTCCCTCAAACCAAAAAAGAGTATATTTTGTGTCACAGAAGGGAAACTACTAGGCCATGTTATCACCAAGCAAGGAATATCCATATATATTGATAGAGGGGAGGCTATCTCCAAAATTTAGTTACCTAATATTATAAAAGATCTTAAATCATTCTTTAGTAAAATTAACTTTGTACAAAAATTCATCTTAGGCTTTTTTGAAATTGTCAAGCCTTTAAATGACATGCTGAAGAAGGATGCCAAGATCTCTTGGAATGAATAATATAATAAAGCCTTTGTTTACATTAAAAATTTATATTACTGAAGATCCAATCCTCATAATTCTTGACATCTCAAAAAAAATCTATCTATACTCATTCGCCTCTGAACATACTATGGCTACAATACTAACTCAAAATATTGATGGGAATGATTATCCCATAGCTTTCATGAGTACCAATTTCAAGAATGTTGAAGGGAACTATTCTATGATTGATAAATAATATTATGCATTGGTTAAATCAATCAATAAATTTAAGCATTATATCCTTAGGAACAAAGTTCATGCCATCTTACCAGACCTTGCTACGAAGCTTATGCTGAGTCAAAATGAGCTTGGAGAAAGAAGAGGAAAATGGATGTTAGTTCTAAAACAATATGACATTGAAATGAATATTTCTATGTTTTTAAGGTTTGAAATATTATTTCAAATGATTTCCAATATAAACCCTAAGCTTTATGTCATGCAAGTCAACCAAAAAAACTTCTAACCTAATGAGTGGTATGACCCTATCATCCACTTACTTATTAATGGTATTTGTCACCTAAGACTTACAAGAGAGCAAAAGATATCCTTGAGGCTCAAATTAGCTCATTAACTCATCAATAATGGATTCTTATATAGAATGAAATTTGAGGGAGTTTACTTAATATGTGTATCCAAAGAAGAAGTAGCTTAAGTCATGACTACCTTCCATGAGAAGCTAGGAAATGAACACCCTTCAATAAGAACCACAGCTCATAATATCCTTAGAGCTAGGTACTATTGGCCTACCCTCTTCAAATATGCTCACAAGAATGTGAGGGAGTGCCATGCATGCCAAATATTCAACACAAAAGAGCCAAAGGTAGCCATGTCTTTGCAACATGTGATAGTTGACAAACCCTTTTCACAATGGGGGTTAGACTTTATAGGGGTGATCAACCCCAACTCTTTTGAAGGACATAATTTTGTCCTTAATAATACTAACTATTGTATAAGATGGAGTGAATCTATTTCCACCAAACATTATAGGGTAGAAGAGGTAATTAACTTCATGAAAGAAAATATTTGCACAAGATTTGAAACCCCACTCTATTTGGTCTGTGTTAATAGATCTACCTTCTATTCTATTGAGATGACTAAATGGGCATATGATAATGGAATCATTATAAAATTTACATCCAATCATTATCCACAAGGGAATGGAATCTCTGAATATATAAATAAGAATTTGATGAAGGCAATCAAGAAGTTTGTGGAAGACAAATCAAAAACATGGCACAAGCTCTTGAAGTATGCACTATGGGTAGATAGGATAAGAATCAAATATGCTCTCAAGGCTTCACCATTCTTATTGGTGTATGGCCATGAACCTATATTCCCCATAACCCTCAAGTTTCCTACATTTACCTTTGTATAATATTACATGGAAGAAATCCAAGACCCTATTACCTCAAGGTTGTTAGATATTATTCAGATGGAAGATGTCAGGAACAAATCATTTGTTGACTTTAGAAAACATCAAGCAATAGTGAAAAGGTGGTTTGATAAAGGATCTAAAATCAAACTATTCAAGTATGGAGACTTAGTCCTCTTCTGGGACAAAGCATCAGAGCCAAAAGGGAAGCATGGTAAATTCACACCTTTGTGGATTGGGCCATATCAAATTGTAAAGACATTGGGAAATAACACCTTTAAACTGAAAGACCTCCAAGGATCAGAGTTCATCTTTCCCACCAATGGGAAATACCTAAAACATTACTTTGTTATTTCCCCACCAAGAGTCTTCATGGATTAAAAGTTATAAGATAGTTATATTAGAGTAGGTAGACTAGTTAGTTTCTCTTCTTGATTTCCCATCTTAATTTACTTACACATATTTGTTTACTTCCTACTTGTTTCTTTATGTCATTTGTTTGCTTTTACTTGGTTATGATCTTTTATTTCCAATAAGTCTTGTGGACAGCTTTGCTCATGTTTTCATGAGATTTCTTAAAATTCTATTGATTTGAAGTAGGGATATGAATCTTGCAATGATGAACATAGGTTGTCACAAAGCACCATGATGCAACTCAATGGCAATGGTGTAAATTGATATAGAAGTTAATTATCATGACAAGTCTTAAGCATAATCTTAAATCAAGGTTTAGTTGAAATAAGAATCATTTGTGTTAGAATAAAACTTAGGATGTTGAGGCACATTTCATGATAGCACTTAAAACACATCCTTGTCTAGGATAGAGGTTACAACTAAAAGTGATTACCCCAAGAGTCAAACACATGACCAAATCCTTAAAACTAGACTATATTGGTCCCCAACCTTTGCAAAAATACCTAGAAAAGAAGGGAAGAAACTTATTACAAAATCTATGGAAATAAAAGAAAAGTTGATTCTGGTAACCTCCATCAAGGCTATGGATGCCTAGATGGTAGTGGATCAAGGCCTTGAGTGAGACCAAAGGTACCTCTATCAAGGCTATGGATTCCTAGCTGGTAGTAATGCAATGCCCAAGCCTCCCCTAAACTAAGAGAAATTATTCTCAATAGATATCCAAAATGTGTAAAGTCAAGTGTTATGACCAAAGGTATGGCTTGGATGTTACCTTCCAAAGTTTGATGACAAATAGTAAGTGGAATCAAAGCACAAAATGCATGTCTGCATTTCAATATTTTGATTTTAAACTTTACACATGTGAGGTTTATTCTAACTAAGGTTGGAGTTAGACAATGTTATAGACCCAATGGATGAAAGAATTAGGAATTGATCTAAACTAGAGACTTAGGTTCTAACATATTACTATATTTCCCCTATGATTCACCATTTTTTGGATCAACACACCCCCACTTTCTCAATTTTGCAAATGGGGGACCCTTATGAATGTTCAATAACATATGAACCTTGAAAGCTTGCTTGAAGGAGTTATTTCTTTAGAATTTGAAGATCATCCAATTGAAAGCGATCTCTACTAATGTTTTTTGTCTTTGAGGATTGAATTATAGGTTTGCTTAAAAGAGGCTAGGTTTACTTTGTAAAAAATCCTAACATTTGAATTCAAAATTTGGTGAAAATATTAATGAGGAAATGGACCTTTGGGGTTTCTTGAAGTATCCCTTTGAAAAAATTGTCTTAGGACACTTTGGCATAAAGTAACCTTTCAAAAAAGGAGCCCATAGTTGATTATGTGAAATAATCAAGGGATTTCATCTTAATCAAAGTTTAAGTGTCCAATCAAAAGGGATTCAAGGGACCCCATAGCCCAAAGATTTGGTCACATGGCCCGAAGAGCATATTTTCAGTTTAAATAATAATGTGTTTTTCAACACAACATGATCACAAAGCCTAAGTTTAGGCCCTCTGAGTGCTTTGGATGATCTTAAATTTGACATCCATGTGCCCATCATTTGACATCTATGAGGACATTTTTGTCATTTGTGAGGATGTCAAATTTAAGATATTTTATTAGTACCTTGGATTATCTTAAATTTGATAGCCTCACACCCATCATTTGACATATGTGAAGACATTTTTGATGTTTACAAGGATGTCAAATTTAAGATACTCTGAGTACCTTAGATGAGCTTAAATTTGACAATCTTGTGCGTATCTTTTGACATCTGTGAGGATGTTTTTGACATTTTTGAGGACGTCAAATTTAATATAGTCTAAACTTTCAAACCTAACAAAGAGATTTATCTATTAAACCTCAAAAGGACCCTTTCATTTTTTTTCAACATAAGAGCTTAGTATAATGGCTTTAACCTAAGTTTTTATCAAAACTTTGGACTTATTTCATGTTCATCTTCATAGATCCAGTGGTCCATGCTTCATCATAGGATTTGATCTAATAGTGTGACATAGTTGAAGAGTTTTCAATGAGGATAGAACATAATGAAGGTGACCAATCAGAAATGACTTCACGGATCAAGATCAATGGGCCACACTCACTCATGGATCCAATTTAGTGATACAAAATAGAGGAAATTTTCAAAGACTAATAGCTAGCTTCTAAAAAGACTTTCACAAGAGTAACACAAGTGAATTTATGAATTCTCCACCTTTACCATTAAAGCAAGAAAATCCCTAACTCACCAACATAAAACCCTATTGCTTATTCAATTGAACCACAATTACATTTAGAAAAGCTAAAAATCACCTTAAGAAGAGCCAAAAGACTTAGTAAAATCATACAGTTGAAAAATAATAAAGCCAATTGAGGAATTATGGCTGTAGCAAGAAAACATTGGCAAGAGGAGGTAGAAGTTTACTTATCAGCTAACAATGAAGGAAGATGCTACAAGGATATAGAACTAGACATGGAAGCTTTGAATAATGGTTTAAATAATTGGTCTAAAATATTCTTTGCAATCAATCTACTATAACCATTGGCTCCCAGTGAGAAATGAATTGCTACAGTTTGGAGGAAACATGAAGATCTCATGGCAATCCAAATGTCTAGACTCCACCTCATAATTTCCAAACTCGAGGTACTCCATTGTTTCAATATCCTAGCTCCTATGTTTATTGATTGTATAATAGATGGAGACTAGATAATTAGAGAGGGTACATCAAAAAAGGTTGCCTATATAGCTCTAATAGATTTTAAAGGCTATTATAAGCTTCTCAAGGCTCACATAGACCTCCCTGTAATCAAGGAATAGACCACTAAGAATGATTTAATGTCTTAAGAGAATGGCTGAATAGAGGGACTCATGTAATGAGAAACCATAATGGTAGAATCCCAATTATGTAGTTCAGGTAAGGGATTGGGATCATCACGACTTTGTTGAATAGAGCTTCTGGAGTATAAATCACATCCTATATCAACCCTAGGTGGGTCTCCTATATCTATTTTATGATAGAAGTGAAGCTAACTCCACCTATTAGAGAAATGATAAGTATCCACTTGGGAAGGCAATTTAATGGAATTAAAAGGAAAATAAGTCAAATTTTCACTATGATGTCTTATTTATTAGATGCCTTCATGGCTTCTACCTTCTTCCCTACCATCAAGAATTGGTCCCCTCATAAGAAGATCACTATTTATCACCATTACTCTAAACTATACATATTCAAATATAGGGACCACATGCAATTCATTTATGATTGCATATATCCCACTCTAGTTGGGATAACTACTGGAAGCCTAATACCCAGGGTTCCCCCTCTCATTAGGAAATTTATAGAGCCCATCAATGACATATGGCTCTATCCTAATTATACAGTCATCAAGATTGAAGGAATCCAAACCTAGCCCTTAAAATTAACATTTCATATCCCAATCAAACTAGTTGAGAATGATATTGCTCATCAAATCCTTCATGGTATAGATCATGTATGTAGGGAAAAGAAGAAAGGCATCCTACATCTCTTCTCATATTTTATTGGGAAGACAATGGATCATGGATGAAAGTAATTAGAGATCTTAGCAAGGAATAGAGAGACATTCTACTTTCAATTAGATGACTTCAAGACATGGGATCCAAAATTCAATGTGCTCTCCCATCTACAATCCAAATAGATGCATAAGATCCCTTATGAACACAAATTAGGTCCATATGACCACTTATACACAAAGGTAACCAACTTTGAGGAAGTGTTGGCTAGATTTAAAGGGTATGGATTCAAATTGGAACATAGATTATAGAGGGAAGAAAAGCCATCAAGATAAATGTGGCAAATGAATCCCTTACAATACCACTTCTTAATAACCTTCCACTTTAGGTCCACCATAAGCACCTCAGGGTCCATATCAGCAATAGCATCTACCTCAGTATCAAGTGCCCAAAAGTGAGGGACCTAGTAAATAAATAATAGAACATAGGCTAAGAGAGGGACCCTATACCTTAGATCCACCTCAAAGACCCCCTTCCCCTAAGGAATACATTGATATGGTTGCCTTAGAACCTTATGAAATAGTGGATGAGTTATTTAAGGAGCTTGTAAATACATATGGGTCAGACAAGGAAGATAATGATGAAAAAGCCATAACTAAGGTGACACTAATTCAGGGTCCTCAGCTTTAATAAATAGACAAAGGCAAGGAGGTTGCCTTAGATTTAGTCCCTATGACCAAAATAAAAAGGGAGATAGATATGGCTTTGGTGGCTAGAACCTCCAAGAATCCCAAGTGAATTCACCCAACAAGTGAGGTGAACTTATTTAGTGATGAATTTCCCATACATAGACCCATCATCCCTAACTGGCTCATCTATGAGAAGTTCCAAAAGATACCCTCTTAGATGCATTCATAGGCTTTGACCAACACTACTAATGTTGAAGTCAATGATGGGATCTAGCCCTAGATCTTAGAGCTTATAAAGGAGTAAGAAGAGAAGAGAATGATTGAGGTTGGTAGGGAAAGTAGCAAGAGAATGGAAGAACTAGAGAAATTAATAAGGGCCAATCTCAAACCACCATAGGTTTCAAAGATTTATAAAGTATATCCCAAGGTGTAATTCAACCCTGATATAGTTACACTTGAGAAGGTTACCATGAAGAAGGCAACTATTAGAACTAAATAAATCACTCTCTAAAGAGTGGAACCATTTTTGGAACTCACTCCAATCCAAGGCTAGGTAGTAGGAGAACACCCCATCATCAATAATATATTACAATTAATGTGTGATCCTAGTTAGTAATGGCTATGGTGGGAATTTAGGGAATGAAGTAAAGGATCGTGAACTTGGAAAAGGAGAAGGACTTGGAGGCACAAGTATTATTAACAGTTTTAGAAGACCTACTAAGCATGTCAAATAAGTACCTCCTTCATACCTTTTATTGATTAAAGGCTATAAAACCTAGGCTAAATACCTTGTAAATTCAATTTGGGTGGGGCAAAACATTGATACAATAGTGGTAACAAACTAAAGACTAGGTAATAGAGTTGATCAGAGTGCACATCATTAAGCAGCCCCTAGATTTCAAAATCATTAAATAAAGGCAATTGGATGCCATTCAAGGGATCCTCATGGATAAAATACAAGAATTAATATCATGGTACAATAGGACTAATGAATTTATGGAGGAAGATAAGGACATGGTGTGTAGAATTGAGAAGTTGCTAGGAGCCCTATTGATAACCCCTTCTCAACCTACTACCACTGGCATAATGCATGTTATGGAGTTCCAACATAGAGTCCAAGCCTTAATCAAAGAAATAAAGGATCAAAACTAGGGCCAATATAATATATATATAGTTCAAAATTCCTTAATATCATCCTCAAAATAGGGGAGTATATTATAGAGGCAAGCTGTTTGTAAGAGGTCACTATCAAAAGTGACAAAGAATATGATACATTGGTTGAACAACAAGAAGAGAGTCTAATGAATCTTGTATTGGATTTAAAGACAATCAAATAAAAATATACCAAGGTGAAATAATTTATTTATCCTAATTGATCAAAGGGGGGTGGCCCACCAGCCCAAGACCAAAGATAGGATTATTCTTTTGTAAATTATATATGCTAGTTTGTTAGCATATATTAATATTTTGATCTAGTAAGTGCATGAAGGCCATATGTAATATAGAATTATTTTTAAAAGGATATCTATCCTTACCTCTTGTAAAGGTTTTAAGGAAAGATGACTAGTGCACTACCTATACCCTCTATAAATAGGTGGGTGTTACCATTTGTAAAAGAGAGGATTTTGAGCAATTTTATACTAGAGAAATTTATACAATTTGAATTCTAAAAAGATTATCTAGGTTGGGTTATATTTTTTTTATTTATCTCAATTACATGTGGATGTCTTAGATTTGAATAGTTCTTATATAGATGAGTTATATTTCATGTTCATGAGGTTTCTAGTTTGTGATTTGCTAGACTAGTTGAAGGATTATAGGTTTACTTCATTTTATTTTCTTTGCATTTGAATGTTCTTATGAAATTTATATTAACCTAGAAAAATATTTAAGTAGTCTTGAATCTTAATCATGATTCATATATTTTCCTTTTAATCTTAAATGTTTTTTTATGAATCTTGGGCTTAAGCTATGTTGCATCACTAATTGGTTAAATATATACTCAAAATTGAATAGGACTCTATCATTATGTTTGAGATTAATGCTTATAATCATGTTTCTTCTCTGCCTTACCCTACCTTTTGCTTCTTTTTATCAATACTCACTTTAGCTTAAGATCATTGTAAATATTCACTTAGATTAGCTTAGAACTAGAAACATTGATTAAGAAGACTACAAAACTACAAAGAATTTAGATCGTAGTGATTCCCAACCACCACATCAAACAAATCTTGTGGGAAATTATCATACTTTGTCGACTATTCCACCAAAAACATACTATTTGTCACAAACTAAAACTCATGCCATATATTCTTGTAATCCTAAAATGAGAAGTGTTCATTAACACTAAGGAGCACTCTATGGAGCAATTGGAAGCATCAGCATAACCTTGTATTTACTATCATTGGAATGTATGCTTGGTTAGAATTAGCTAGCTGATTGAGTGCATAACACTCTTATTTCTCATAATTCACCATTGTAGTACCCAGCAAGCTTGGTTCTTGATCAGGACTTTGACCTTGTTGAGGTTCTTCTAGTTTTGTGATCATGGGTACCTCTATGTTCTAATCTATAAGTGCTTGATTGTACCCATAATTATCAGCTTGTTACCATTGATCATTGAAAATTTGAGTGAAATTAGTAGTTATAATGATGGATTTCCCAAGAGAATAATTCCAAGGTATGGTACCCTTAGCTTCTTAAGCAACATTATTTTTTATGGGGACCAAAGTGTTGTAAGTCTTTGTAACATTTGGATTATAGTTGTTTTGCCTAACATAGTTAGGTTACCCTTGTCCTTGGTTTTGACCTTGGCCTTGGCCTTGGAAGTTTCCTTTGTAGGGTGGCCTATTTTCTTGATAATTTTACTATTGAGGTTGATATGAGGCTTGGTAAGGCATATTGAAAGCTTGCTAGATCTTAACATTCACCAATTCATTTCCCAAAGATTGAAACATTCTCTTAAGCTCTTGAAATTTTTTATGTTCTTAGGAATATCCAATTGGCTTGTGGAAGCCTTCTCTTTCTTGGGTGAGCATACAATAGAAATTTTAGGCACAAGAGGAATGACATCAGGTAAAAGAATAGAAATAGGGGTGGTCTGATCTCAGGGAACAAAGGTGTTGGTGGTCTAGGTGTAAGCTTGCCAGCTTGCACCAAATAGTTTTCTACTTTGATTTCCACCTCATATGCATTTAGAAATGTGTTTCCTCCCATAGATTGGATCATTACTACAATGTCACTGTTAAGGACCTTCAAATAGTAAAGAAATGCAAAGTTAGGGGTAGGCCTAATAGAGACTGGGATTCTGTCCCAATTATTTTGTAACCTTCTATTGAAGTATTGCATAACTTCATGAAAGGCTCTTTGAATTGTGTTTAATTTATTTATAAGTGAAAAATGGTCAATTTTATCCTCAAATCTCTTACACAATGCATCTCCTAATTGATCCCATTATGTAATAGAATTAATAACAAGGATTCTATACCAATTTAGGGATTTACCTTTGAAAGAGATGGCTAATAACCTAATTACCACATTTTCCTCATTGATATCATGAATATTATAGAAGTTGTCTATATCCATGAGGTGTTCAGAAGGGGTTGTAGTTTGGTCTCCAATAAAATAAGGGACACTTTTAAGAGATGTTACTATAATAATATCATACTGAGGGAGGTCTAGAGGACTTTGGCCATTAAAATCCACAAGGGAAAAGCTATAAGGGCTACCATGGTGATGAAAGGGTTTAACAAAGATCTTCTTGTAAGGGTAGGCCTTAAAATTGACTTAGGAACAAATTTTCCTTTATAAGGGTGTGTATTAGTAAATATTAATATTTTTACTAAGTTTAAATCCAATTCAATGAATTCAAAGGGAATATCTCTAGAATTTGACCTTGCAGTCACCTTTGGTATGAGATGTAGTCACTGCTCTGCTATCAGAATGTTGGATCTTATTTTGGAGTCACCAGATGATGTTGCTTGGAATCTATAACTACTAAAATTTGATCAAACCAGCATGAAACTTTGACCAATATTCTTTAAACTATGAGGTCTCACCAAAAATTCCAAAAACTATTTTAGCATCAATTTTCACCCTTGGAGAGGGTTTTTAGGCTCTCTCCAATTGAGCTACATTATATGTAAAATCCCAGGCTATGGGTCACCTATAGTGGGGTTGGACCTCTAGAGAAGGTCAGCTTCCTCTTGATTAATCACATATACTAATGTTTGTACTAGGAAAAGGGTTAGATAAGGGTTAAAGGGTCACTAAGAAGGATAAAAGAGTTATGCCCCAAATTTAATGAGAACTCACATAAGCATGAATTAAACATTGAGGAAGCATAAGATAATACTAGCTCACACAATCTCACAAAACTTAGTTAGTTGCATAATTGTTTCCTAAACTAGGTTCAAGAAGCAATGAATGAAGGTAAAGAGGAGTTCTAAGACTCACTAAAATCTTGCATCAATGATAGAAAAAACATTAACTTAGACGTGTAACTAACTATAAGACACCTTAGAAATGAGAAATAAAGAAATAAAATGGGCATGGAATATTATCCTTCATAATTCCATCATGCACAAGATTTTCTACACATAATTCAGAGGGGAGAGATAGGTAAAGAAAGTCTTTATTTCTTTAACAGGTCTTATTGACCAAATTTGACATTTAGGTCAAATTAGGGCACCCTTAGGTAAAAAATTTATATTTATATGTTTTATGGGATCTAAAATTATGTCACAAGGTGTTTTATAGGTTAATTAATTTCATTTAATGTTTTACTAGCCTTGGTCCTTAGTCATTTTAGTCTTTTTAGCCATTTTGAGGTCAAAAAGGTGCATTTAATGAGTTGTATGGATTTATTTGGAAGTGTGAAGGTTAAAAAATATGATTTAACACCCCATGTGTTCTAATAGGTCTTATTCAACTAACATAATTTAAATGTGGTAAGTTCTTCAAAAGAAAGGGTAGTTTTCTTGAGGAAAAAGGTGAGTTTGGCACTTGTATAGCTCATGGGGAAGTGTGACACATGGGAGTAGGAATTAATATGAATATTTATATTCCATAAATAAATATTATTTATTTACATGTTTTTTGAGTAAAATTTTTTTCCCAAAACCATTATGCTCCCTATTCACCCTTCTCGGTAAGCAAAAGCAGTCTTCAGGTTTATACTTGGTATGGCCAACAAAGGAGCTTTAAAATCAAAATATTTGGGGAGGTTGTATTAAAATAATATATATTAATTTCCATATAAATATTTTGATCAATTGTGTCTTTTGATTCATGAACCATCCTCATGAAGTTGACTATACTTTTCTACTAGCTATTTCATGCACCCTGTGGGTTTTGCTCCATTTTGGATAGGTCTATATGAACCAGTTGGTGATGTTAAATATATAATATTTTGTATACCTTATAAAATTCCATCCATTATTATTTTAAATTTTCATGGTGTTTTGGTGAGCAAACCATCTCAAGTTGGTAGATTAGTCTTATTTGGGATGACAAGTAGTTTTTCACCATGTTCAAGATTTCATGATTTAACAATGGCTCCAAGGGGTTGTGATAAGTAAAATATAATGTTTAAAATGTAATTTTTTACCTCATTTCATCTCAATTTATATCTCTAAATCAATATCCATGAAATTATAGTTTTTGAGTGCCATACAGTCATGTGATAGGAACTTACACCTACAGGGGCTTTATTGGAGGTTTCTCAACATTGAAAGGGAGGTGTAATATCTTGTATTTAGTTTTAATCATCATAAAGTTTCATTAAAACACCATTAATGGGAAATTTATTTATTATTTTAGGCATTTCCTTCAATTCATGGACTATCTCATGTTCCTTACCTGTATACAGTTCACCATGCACCTCAAGCCTTCATTGATGATGCCATGCTATGATGGGAGCCTTGGCAATGGTTTAAAGCTCTTATAGGTAATAAATGATTAATTTTATGTTATTTAAGTGGATATAAAACTCAATATAGGTCTAAATAATACATATTGTCCATTTTTTCCACTTTATTGCTTGTGTATGTTGATGTCCACCTCCAAGTGGTACCATAAAAAGTTGAGTTATCAATGGAATTTGGAATTAGTTGAATTTTTAATTTAATCCTTGATGTGTTTATAAATTAATTAAAGGCTCATTTATGGTGATATTTTTTAAAATAGGAATGAAGAACAAGGTTTAAAAGTAAATGACTATTTCAGACCCTTTATCCCTAAGTTGGCCAAACAGAGACCCTGGGAGTTTTGTAGAAACTTTCCAACAAGGTTGTAGTAAGATTTGATGAATACTATTATGTAAATATTATATCCCTATCATATGAAAATGACCTTGAAAATATGGATGGTATAGGAGTAAGGGAAGATATTATTTAAGCTCTTCAAAGTTGTTAATCTATGACTATTTCCAGTCAATGTCATCTACAAAATTTTGGGTGTGAGAAAATTTTGTTTGAAAATTGATAATCTAGACCACATATTCACACTTTAAATATTAAAAAAATTTGACATGAGACCTTTATGACCTAATTATCACTAATATATTATTATCTATTATGTTTTGGAAAACTAAGGTAACCTGTAGGCTTGTCTTAGTTCCCAAAATGTCCACCTACAGTGAGGAATGCAGATAGTGGTTTAAGCATGATAGCCTTGTGATGTTTTTAGTATATTAAAGATGTATAAAAACATGATAATATACTCTATGATTTCAAGGTTTCAATAAATTCCTCTACACATTATGACGAAATCCAAATAAAGGCTTACACACCTATAAGAATCAATATGTAGGGTTTCATAGTCAATATAGGGAATGCTCAATTTGATAAGTTCAAAGTGCATGTAGAGAGGATAAAGTGAATTTAACATGATTAAATATAATATTAAAACCTTAATAAAATATATTATGGCCTATATTAACCCTTATGAATTCAATTTAAGCTTACATATACCTCTTAAGGCCCTAACACACACATATAGCCCTATGTTTGACTATGTTGGCAGTCAGCATAAAGGAGTAGGTATATGTGATGATAAAGAATTCAAGATGGATAAAATTACTTTAAAAAAGTTTAAAATGAGTTTATGAGGTTATAAATAATATTTTTACATTGTCTTTGATATAAAACCATGCAAGTAACCTATAGTTGGACCCCTGTTTTGTAGGGACACAGTGAAGAGTGGAAACTCAGTTTGATTAAGGGGTATTAAGGGAACGTGGTAAGTTAATATGGTAATAAAGTTTAAAACATATCTAAAATTATTTTTATACATTTAAAATTATCTATCCAATTAATATGGAGAAAATAAGTGTTTCACACAAGCAAAACATAGTCCACTCTTGAAAAATCTTGCACAGTCTATCAATTTGGAGTCTATTTTGGTTTTAGAAGACATTTGAGGGTAAAATGGATAGACCAGAGGTTGAATTTTTTTGTAGGGGATTATTTCCACTTTTATAATTCCATATAATATTAACATTTTTATGAGGAGGTAGGGGAGTGCCCTATATTTTGTCTCAGACAGAGGGCACTCCCTTTGTGCATGAAACCTACAATTTGGGGAAGAATAGTGAAATGGGTGAACATGGAGATGCTTATACATTTTAGGAGGATTTTTAAAGTTTTATATAATTCAAAAAAACATTAAAAACAAAACACAAAGGGAGTAAATTCAAAAAATTGGTTTGGGTGGTTAGAGTTGCATGCAGGCCTAAAGGCAAGGTTTTGGCCTAGAAACCAAACAAAAGATCACATTCATTTCTAGCCTTAAGTATGATTCCCAATATATTTTATAATGTTTTTTTTAACCATATAAAAAAAATTCAAGTATATATTTTTTAATGGAATCCATGAGGATCCGTTTTGGACTACAAGGACAACTCAGGCCTACTAAGCATAACTAGGCCTAAAGTCCAAATGAGGGGCCAACTTCCTTTCTAACCTTAGAAAATATTTCAAATGAATTTTATCATGTTATAATGGTCTTAATATAGTTATTATATCTTTTTTAAGTCAAATAAACCATCAAAAATATTAAGAATTAAAAATTTTAAACCAACTTTAATATGACCATAAATTAGATCTAAATTATACAATAGCATGCATCACAAAAACATTCCTCAAATCATAGATATTATGAAAACATAAATTGAGATAAAAATATAAAAATCACACATAACTACCGTGGTTCACCCAATGTGGGCTACATCTACCAAGAAAGTCCTTAAATAAAATGGTAACCTAAAAAACAAGATTACAATGAACTCTCATAGAGATAAAATTCTCCTATAGAAAATGTTGCACAAATAAATGATGAACTTTCACCTACACAATACTGTATCTCACAATCCTCTATACCACACCCTACAATAAACATCTACACTTTGACTCTGATCCTCAAAGCCACACCCTACAAATAAACCATCAACCTCTAAAGGCCACACCAACCTATATATACAGCAAATGAAGGAAAATCCACAAAATGAGGAGAAACTCACCATTATTATCCAAGATAAGAATCATCCACTAAAATACACCTCAATTCCACCTCATCAATATCATCCAAAATCCCAACTAAAGAGGAACATACCAAGTTTGTCTCTCCACCTTTAAAGGCACATTTTCCAACAACATGTGATCACAACCAACTCCTTGAAACAAGGAAGGCATACATTTTTCCAATGAAGAACCAACTCCCTCAAATCAAAGAATTCAACATGTAAAATAGGCATCTAACAACCAACTCCATAAAACATGGAAACATATAAACTAGATAAAATAAAGAATATTCCACTCACATGTGGAGTAAGGTTCCATAAAAGGTGGAGTAAGGAAAACTATGTTCCCCAAATTTGTGGATATCTCTAGGCCCAAAAAATATAATCCTAAGGTCATGTGATAGACCCAAAGGGATCCACACTCAAAAATATCCCACTTCGAGACTGTTTCTCCTGAATAAAATCTATCACTACTCCATGACCACTAAGGCCAACCAAATCTAAACATAGTCTCAACTTGTCTAATGTGGCCACCTTGGTCATAATATCCACAAGATTCATGCTAGTATGAATCTTCTCCAACTTTACCAAGTTCTCCTCCAAATCTATCTTGATGAAGTGACAATTTAACTGAATGTGTTTCATCCTCGAGTGGAAAGTGGAGTTCTTTTCCAAATGAATAACTCTTTGACTATCACTGTGTAGTCTCATAAATTCCTACTCATGTCCTAACTCTCAAAAAAACTTGTGTAACCAAATCATCTCCTTATTAGCCTCTATGGGAGAAACATACTCTACCTATGTGGTTGACAAAGCCATAACCTTCTGTATCCTATAAACCCAACTAATTGTTTTATCTCTAATAGTAAATATATAATATGTCATACTCCTCCTGCTATCACTACCCCCTACAATAGCTGAGTCCTTATAACCATGCAAAGTGGTATATGATCCACCATAACATAATGCAAAATCCATGGTTCCTCTCAAATATCTAAGAATCCATTTCACTACCTACCAATGCTCATAACTTGGATCACTCATATACCTGCTCACAAATCCCACTACTTGGGAAATATCTAGACTAATACAAACCATGACATACATCAAGCTACCAAATGTTGATGAGTAAGGTACCTTGGATATATTAAGCTTTTTATCTTCCATATTTAGATACTACTCCTTTTATAATCTAAAGTGCCTACCAAAATAGTACCAATAGATTTAGCATCCAACATGCTAAACCTTTCCAAGACCTTCTTCACATACTTTGATTGGGATAAGATCAGTGTTTTCTCCTTCCTATCACAAGAAATCCTCATATCAAGGATTTGATTTGCAGCACCCAAATCCTTCATATAAAATGAGTCACTAACCTATTTCTTGAGCATATGAATATGATGTATGTTCTTTCTTATATCCATCATATCATTGACATACAAACATAATATAATAAAGGAACCATCATCAAAATGTTTGATGTACACATAATGGTCAAAATGACACCTTTGATATTCTTGTTCCAACATAAAATAATAAAATGTGTTATACCATTGCTATGGAGCTTGTTTCAAGCCATACATTATCTTCTTTAGTCTACACACATATTTATCATTCCCTTTGACCTCATATCCCTGTGGTTGTTTCATATACAACTCTTCATCCAAATCACCATGAAGAAAAGAATTTTCACATCTAACTATTCTAAGTGCAAATCCTCAACTACAACTAAACCAAGAATAGTCATAATAGAATTCATGTTTATTACAAGAGATAAAATCTCATCAAAATCAATACCTAATTTTTGTGCAAACCCCTTGGTCACCATCCTAGCCTTATACCTTTTTTTCCCTACATCCTCTTCTTTTATTTTGAAGATCCACTTCTTTGGCAATGCAATCTTGCCCTTGTGTAGCCTTACCTAATCCCACATTTGGTTATCCATGAAAGATATATGCTTCTCATCCATAGCTTGTTCCCATTTCATCTTGGCATCTACCTACATTGCTTCCTCATAACACTCTAGTTTTTCATTGTCAGTGAGTAACAAATAAGTCAAAGGAGAAAAATGTTTAGGTGCTCTTCTTACCCTAAAATACATTCTTACCATAGGATTTTGGGTTCCTTGTTTAGAAGGTTCCTAAACTAAATCATTAGATACTTTACCATCTACATTGTTATCTAATATTGTATACTCTTTCTGTTCATATTCCTATTCTTGAAACTAATCCTTATACATGACTTTTTCATTAAAGACTACATCTCTAGACCAAAATATTTTCTTATATTTAATTATCTATAAATAGAAACCAAATTCATCCTCACCATAACCAAAAAATGTGCATTTTTTTAATTTAGCCTCTAACTTGGTCGTATCCTCTTTCTTAATGAGAGAAAAAGCCTCACATCCAAAGACTCTAAGAAAATAATAATCAACATTCTTACTAGACCAAGCTTGTTCAAGAATGTCTCCATCCAAAGACACAAAAGGTCCTTTGTTAATCAGATATACTACCATGCTAACTGCTTTTACCCAAAACTATAAAGACAACCTTGCATGGAACCTCATGCTCTTAGCATGTTCCCTTATTGTTTTTTTCATCCTTTTAGATACCCCATTCTACTATGGATTTCTTATAACTATCCTTTGCTTATGAATTCCATTATTAGAATAATAATCAAATAAATCATTACTATAATACTCACCTCTATTATGTGATCTAAATCATTTAAAATTGAGACCTATTTCATTTTCAACCAAGGATTTCTACTTCTTAAAATTATAAAATACATCAGATTTATTTTTAATGCAATAAACCCAAATTTTCATAGTTACATCATCAATAAAAGTAACAAAATAATTGGATCCACCAATAAAAGATACCTGAGTTGGCCACCATACATCTAAGTGTACCAATTCTAACTTGTGCTCTTTCTTTGTGGGTCCAACCTTCAATAACATAATCCATTTTTTTTTCTCATACACATAATTCTCACAAAAGTTTACGTCTATGTCTTTTAATCTAGGTAACTTATCTTTTAATATCTGTCAGGATCTTGCTCCACCAATTAGAGCACATATGATTACCTCTTGTATTTAGCAACTAAACATGAAATTTAACTAGAATGAATAAGTAACTAGAAATATGAAACAACATAGGAATATGAGAGACAATACATAATTGTATTAATAATCACTTAGAAGAAAATACAATAAAGAAGATGCCACTTCTTCTTCCACCTCAAAGGCTCACCACACCTCAAGACCTTCTTCCCTCTCTCTCTTGGTCCCAACAATCAACTCCAATGTAGAATTGATGTTCACCTCCACCAGTCAAAAACAACGCTACCAGTACACCAAGCACACAACCATATTCCAAGTAGATCTCCCACTCTCTATTGCTACCTGCAAATCACCAGACCTTACTCACCATTGTAGATCTCCAAAAAAAGCCATGTACACTACTGACCAAGATCATACATATATGAAGAACCCTTCTGATTCTCCAAACCAGCACCCACACTTGGTACTGTGGCACTAGGAGGAACACACCATTACTCTCCTCTCTCTGAAGGAGCTTATTTGCTCTCTTACTCTCTAGCACTAATTTACAATACAGCCCATGAGTCTATATATAGATCTCATGCTTATAATAATTAGACTATCTTAATTACAATAATTAGATGTACAACTCAAGACTACAGCTAACCTTTAACATGCAAACTAACAGTCCAAAAATAGACTCTTTGGAATCAACATGCAAACTACATGTTCACGTACAGGCTGCCAACATCGACACCTCCCTAACTTATGTCAGCCGACTGGTAACCGATGTCGGTTGCTCCTTCACTGCTATCTGATCGACGTCGGTTGATCAGACCGACGTTGGTTGCCCTACAACTCATTCTGAAACTCTCTGCAACCTCCATAACTTTCGTAACTCCTCTTGTTTACATCCTAGTGAAGCTTTTAGCTCCACAACCTAACAATCTCCCACTTGGAGATAAATAGCTACACCTGTACCTATACCTGTACACCATCTAAATTATTCCCTAGCTTGTATCCCTCTTTAAGCTCAACCTTGAAGACTAACCACCACACAACCTGTGATGTTACACTTGTCATCCAAGTAACCTGCCACATCTAAACCTACAACCCATGTAGTGAAGACCTTGACCCTGCATAACATGTTAACCTGCTGCTAGTCCCTCTCAAATACCTGAGAATCCACTGAACTGCCCTCTAGTACTTCTTCCCTGAATTGGCTCCATACTTTCTAACAACTCCCACTACTTGGGAAAACTCAGGTCTACACTAGACCTCATGTGATTTCAAACCCTATTCTAAGCTAAGCTTGAACTATCCATCCCTTGGTGTGCTTTCTGATTCTGCATCTTGTATCTTGAACCCCACCAACACCATCTTCACATTAGCTCCCACTGGAGATCAACTCTCCATGTCTCTTATGCCAAATAATTTTGTTGCTCCCAATTCCTCATGACATACCTCTGAACTAACCTTACCTTTAACTCAGCAAAACCCTGTATGTACAAACCTGATAGCAAATCACCCACATACAGTAACAAAATAATGTTGCAATCATTATCCACTTGGTAAGTCAAATATAATTGTTACACTGACATTAACTGAAGCCCTGCTTTGTCATCCACCTATCAAAACATTTACCACTATCCTGTAGCTTCCTCAAGACCATATACCTTGGCCTTCCGTCTCACGTGTCCATCCACTCTCTTCTTTAACTTGGGAATCCATCCCTCATCCAGTGCTTTCTTCCAGCTGACAACTCCACCAACAAATACCTATTTTGTTCTTCTCTAAGGACTCACACTCCTCATCCATGCCAAGCTCCCACTGTATCTAGATTCTACCTGCATTGCCTTTTCACATCTTCCTAGTTCTTGACCATCAATAAGCAATATAAAGAGGGTGAACAATGAATATGAGGTCCACTTACCCTTTCTGACCTCCATATGGGCATTTGAGACTTATTGATAGCTTGCTATCCACCCACCATCCGTTCCAGTGATCAATCTCGGCCATCTCCCAGTCTGCATCTGACCGATGTCGATTCCCTGCACTGACCCTGACTGCTGACATCATTTCCCTGGCCGATGCCGGTATCCATTCTACCAACATCATTTCCTGTATGACCAACGTCAGTCTTCCTATTACCGACGTTGATTACTATTTGACCGACACCGGTACCTATGTTCACCTGTGAGTGATAACTTTTTACTCGCAAGCTCCTTTTGGGTCAAAACCCTATTCAAATCAACATAGCCCTACTCAAAATAATTCAGTCTCCTCCATTGATCTCTATCTACCATCTCCTCCATGAACACTAAGGCTTTCCAGTTCTTAAGTTTATCAAAAACATCTATCTTCCACTTAAGAACATGCATTCCCCTCCTACATATGTGACCAAGCCTACAAAGCCGCATCTCTACAACAAAAGGTGAATCAGTAATATAAGTAGATAGATAAAGGATACCTACTTTCTTACCACCATCTAATTCAAGTGCATCCACTATGAGAGTTACAATGCATCTCCTATCACCCAACTTTCCTGAAGAAGTTAGACTAATCTCCAAGACTGGTACCTGCAGGACCTCCTTCAACACTTGTGTGTTATCCATCTGCAATTTCAGCTTCACTTCCCCTTTGCCAATAATCTGACAAGCCTCACCAACCCCTAAATAAATCTCTCCAAAGTCTCCAAAGACGTACCCATGAAAAGATGCTCTATTTTGGGCTGCATGGAAAGAGGCAAAAGAATCTGTAAACAAAGATTCTACTTTATCCAGAGCAACCTGTGCAATGACCCCTACAACATCTGCTTCTACACGTTGATCTTCTACCAACCAACAAGCTCCTTTTCCTTGATCTTTCTTTCCATCAATCAGACCATTTGTGTTATTCAATTTCTCCACTCGTAGCTTAGTTTCTTCTACCATTGATATACTCCCACTCAATCTAAAACCCCTAAGAGTGACCTGTAATCAACAAACACTACCAGATCTGAACCACCTGTTAGTCAACCCAACCAAAATCTCTGATACCACTTGTCAGGATCTTGCTCCACCAATTAGAGCACATATGATTACCTCTTTTATTAGCAACTAAACATGGAATTTAACTAGAATGAATAAGTAACTAGAAATATGAAATAACACAGGAATATGAGAGACAATACACAATTGTATTAATAATCACTCAGAAGAAAATACAATAAAGAAGATGCCACTTCTTCTTCCACCTCAAAGGCTCGCCACACCTCAAGACCTTATTCCCTCTCTCTCTCGGTCCCAACAATCAACTCCAATGTAGAATTGATGTTCACCTCCACCAGTCAGAAACAACGCTGCCAGTACACCAAGCACACAATCATACTCCAAGTAGATCTCCCGCTCTCTACTGCTACCTGCAAATCACTAGACCTTACTCACCATTGTAGATCTCCAAAAAAATCCATGCACACCTGCTGACCAAGATCATACATATACAAAGAACCCTTCTGATTCTCCAAACTAGCACCCACACTTGGTACTATGGCACTAGGAGGAACACACCATTACTCTCCTCTCTCTGAAGGAGCTTATTTTCTCTCTTACTCTCTAGCACTATTTTACAATACAGCCCATGAGTCTATATATAGATCTCATGCTTATAATAATTAGACTATCTTAATTACAATAATTAGACGCGTAACTCAAGACTACATCTAGCCTTTAACATGCAAACTAACAGTCCAAAAATAAACTCTCTAGAATCAACATGCAAATTGCATGTTCATGTATAGGCTGTTGATGTCGGCACCTCCCTGACTGATGTCATCCGACTGGTAACCAACATCAGTTGCTCCTTCACTGCTATCTGACCGATGTCGGTTGCCCTACAACTCTCTGTAACCTCCATAACTTCCGTAACTCCTCCTGTTTGCATCCTAGTGAAGCTTTTAGCTCCACAACCTAACAATATCTCCATGCCCTTATGGCTCATATGATTGAGCTTATAGTGCCACATAGTTATATTTCCATCTACAGCAGCTAAATCAAGAGAATTAATGCTACTAGTCAAATATAAAGTACCAACTTTCTTACCTCTTGAAATAAAAAGATCACCTTTGTTAACTTTCCAAGAATCTAAAGTAAATAATATTGAACATCCCTCATTACCCAATTTCTCCACTGAAACCAAATTCTATCTCAACATAGGCATGTGTCTTACATTATTAAGGATCCATGTGTTCCCATTATAGATTTTAACCTAAACATAACCTTTACCTACTATTTCACATGGTTCATCATCACCAATATAAACATGTCTTAGATTCTCTTGAACATAATCAATAAAATAATGCATATGTGGGGTAGCATGAAAACAAGCCCCTGAATCTAATACCCAAGACTCTAAAAAACTATCCATAGAAAGAATTAAGGCATCCTAACATGATTTACCTAATGTCACATTTACCTCATTCATTTCTTCCTTATTAGAAATCTTACCCTGAAGTTACCAATAATCCTTCTTTGAGTGTCCACTCTTCCAATAATGCCTACATATCATCTTGGATCTAGATCTAAATTTAGATCTACCTTTTGACTTTCCATGATTGCCTTTTCTCTTATCCTTTTACCTCCCTCTAGTATCAATAGATAAAGAATTACCTAAATATTATTCACTAGTTCTTTTCCTTCACATCTCCTCACTAAGAATCACAATGAAAACATCCTCAAAATTCAAGCTTCCCTTGGCAGGGACTGCATTACTCATAGCCATAACCAAACTATCTCAACTATCAAGTAAGGAACATAAAATTAGAAAAGTTCTAACTTCATCATCAAACATGATTCTAATTTAAGTGAGCATACTTAAAACCATATTAAAATCATTAAGATGATAATAAATTGAACCATTCTTAGATATTTTCATGCTAAACAATATTTTCATAAGAAAATTTTTATTAGAAGCAGAGGGTTTCTCATATAAATTTCCAAGTTTATCCATGAGATATTTTGTGGTTTTTTCATCAAAAATATTAAATGCAACAAAAAATATAAAGCATAATTAAATGGATCTTAATTCCTTCCTATCAAGTAATGACCAATCCACATCAATCATACTTATAGGTTGTTCTATTTTTCCCTCCAAAGGGAGATGTAGCTCCTTCTGATATAGGTAATCTTCCATCTGCATTTTCCACAAACCAAAATGCTTACCATCAAACTTCTCAACTCTAAATCTGATCTCTTCTCCCATATCTCCCACTCAAGATAGTAACCTTTCCTATGATTTACCACTTCAACAAAACACACCAAAGCTCTGATAACAATTATTAGGAATTAAAAACTTTAAACCAGATTTAATATGACTATAAATCAGATCTAAATTATGCACTAGCATGTATCATAGTAACATTCCTCAAATCATATATATTATCAAATAATAAATGGAGAGAACAAGATAATAATCACATATAACATAGATCTATTATGGTTCACCTAATGTGGGTATATCCACCAGAAAGTCCTTAAATAAAACTATAATAAAAAAACAAGATTACAATGAACTCTCACAGAGATAGAAAAATCTCTTGTAGAAAATGTTGCACAAATAAATGTTTCACTTTCACTTGCACCTACACAATATTGTATCTTAAAATTTTCAATACCACACCCTAATATAAACACTTACACTTTTAAAAAACATCTACACTTTAACTCTGATCCTCAAAGCCATACCCTGTAAATAAACCATTAACCTCCAAAGGCCACACCACACCTATATATATATCAAATTAGGAAAAATACACAAAATTAGGATAAACTCACCATGATTATCCAAGATAATAATCATACACTAAAATACACCTTAGTTCCACCTCATCAAGCTCATCCAAAAGCCCGTCCAAATAGTAACATGCCAAGTTTGTCTCTCCACCTTTAAAGGCACATTTTCCAATAACATGTGATCACAACCAACTCTATGAAACAATGAAGGCATCCCTTTTTCCTTTGAAAAAAAAATCCTTAAAATCAAGGAAGTCAACATGGAAAATAGGCATCTAAAAGCCAACTCCATAAAACATGGAAACATAGAAATTAGATAAAACAATGAATATTCTACTCACATGTGGAGCAAGGTTCCACAAAAGGTGGTGTAGGTAAAATTATTCTCCCCACATTTTTGGAGATCTCTAGGCCCAAAAAATATACTCATAAGGTCATGCAATATCCCCAAAGGGCTCCACACTCAATAAGGAATCCCCTTTTGAACTCAAAACTCTTTTAGGCATGTAGGAAAAGAGGAAAATAGGCTCGATAGGAGAGTCTAAAATTCTCATATCTTTCATGAGGAATTTAATGGAAGCCAAATGAGTTTTGGGAGGTTATTATGGATCTTTAAAGATAATGTTAGTGTAATTTTTTTTCAACTTGAATGTCAAGTTTTTATGAATAATTTTTAAGAGTCAAAACTTCTCAAAACCCTTGCAAACCCTTCCTAGTGACCAATTTGGAGAAATGGAGTTGGATAGATGATATAATTATCCATTTTGACCAAGATGGTTATTTAAAATTTCAAAATAATCCATCAATATACTCCTCATACTTTTTATTTGTATGGACTTGTATAGATAGGGTACAAAACAACCTTTTCTTAATAGTTATATGCATTATGTAGGATACAAGAGGATTTTGAATATGAAATAAATTTTGGAGGGAATATTAGTAATTTTAATAATTATATATGGTCATTTAATTACTTTAATAAACATTTAAGTTTTCTATAAAAAACTCTCATTTTAGCTAGTCAAAACTGGCAAGTGGACAAGCTAGTGAGAAGGATGGAAAACTCCAAGTTAGATGATTTTAAGGTATGATAAATGATTTTAAGTCTATGTATGGTATTTAAAATTTTAATCCACTCCCTCCCATGTATTTTCATATGAAAATGAAGCCAAATTTAAGGCCAAGTGTGCAAGGTGCATTAATGAGGAGTTTTTTGGACTATAGATGATGATAGCTCATTTTGGGAAAGTTCTAGATGATTAGCCCTAAAAAAAATGCATGGAGAAGAATTTTTAATATCCTTACCCTTAATTAAAATCATTTTACCTATCCCTAATCATTTTTTTGACGTTCAAATAGGTCCAAATCATGAAGGCAGTTTTTTGAGCCATAATGAGGAGTTTCATGCCATTTTACAAGAGTTTGATGACTTGGATGGACACTTGGGATTTATAACCTCGAATAGTTCATCCCATATCCTCTTATCATGCATAATTAACTTATTTTATCATATATACAAGTTTAATTGTGACCCTTTAACTTTTATCTTATTCTCTCTCTCTCTCTCAAGTTCTATAAGAACTAGCCATTTTGTCCATTGTATCTTATGTTCCACCTGAGTATAGTGAATCCCTAATCAAATGCATACCCTTGGATTAATAATACTACTTATTTTTACCTCTTACATGACTATTCATATTTTTTTAAATTTTATTATGAATCTTTCTTTGTGAAAACTATGGATTCCTTAGCATGTTGTTTCATTCTTTCACCTATTTACAGCTTCTTTTTGTAGGGCATGTGAAGTGTTCTAGGAGATTTCCAGTTTTGAGTGAGTTATTATATCCACTAGTTCCATTCAAGGCATATTTTTTAGTCCACATATCCTAAGGCATTCATCCATAACCTCATAATGTAACATTGATGTGAGAAGACATAGATTGGAGAAGTGTATGTTCAATTTGTCCCTTGATTTTATGTGTAACATGCAACTGGTTGGAAGTCATCTTATTATTTGGTGTATCACCCCCCTATGATAGTTTTATTTTATTTATCTCTCTCCTTTTTCACCCCTAAATTAAATTTTAGTTTCAATCCAAAGTGGTACATCAAGGGAGCTAGCCCTATCTAGAGATTCATCTCATTCTTAGGCTAACCACAATCCTAGAGGTGTTTCCATTGTGAAACTTAGATGAGGAGAGCTTAGGATTATCCTCAAAGGGTGAAAACCCAAGTTAAAATAGGTTTTCATAAAAAATTTGATAGGGTCTAGCCTTATTTAATGATATTCTCTGCTATTCCTAAATTAATAGAGAATTTCTTATCAAAAGTGAGAGAGCCTTTTACAAATGGAAAATAATAAGAGATATAGGAGAAAGGTAAGATATGAGAATCACACCATCCAAGATCATTAATTTAAATACCACCTTTCTTAAATTTTGAACCATATTTGATCCAATTAGGACTATCCCTTCATAAATAAGTTAACTTATATTTGCTTTAATCAATCTTCAAGTTCTTCTCATTGTTTGAGCAATACTTAAGAGGATAAGAGTTTTTTTTGTAGATGATGAGTCATGATTATTTTAAGTAAGAAAGATCCTTAAGATTTAAATAGCATTAAATGCTCCAAATAATTCTCTAACCATCATATCTCTTTGCTTTTATCTTCCACTTGACCTTCCACTTGATTTCAATTATAATGATAGAGTCCTCATACTTTGAATCCAAATAGAGCCATGCCATGTCTACTTTGAGCAGCGATAAGTACCTACTTGTCAAATATGTGGCCATGTCAAATATGAGAAACTTGTTCATAACCATTTATATCTACCCCTACTTTAATATCTAAGCATAGGTCTTACTTTATATTAAAAACCAATCTAATTTATTAGTTTTCATATAGTCATTATACATGAAGAGCTTAGAGACTACATAACATCATTCTTGAACTATATTAGGTCTAAACAAACCTATTCTTCCTTTGAACCTTGTGGAAATTGAGAAACCACTAAAAACAAGGATTTCTTTCTATGAAATTACATTTAAACCATAAGAAAACTAAGTCTACATGTATTATATCCTCCAATAGAGGTCTCAACTAAGCTTCAATGGCATCCTTTGAAATATTTGCCCTGGTTTGATCTTAGGTTGTATTTTTTCTCTATTTAAGTCTCCTAGCTTTGATTTTTAATGTCATACATTGATCTTAAATCTACATGGTCTAACATGCTCTAATGGATATATGGGATCCACTAAATTTTTGACCTTACTTTCACCATTGATATTTCTTTATATGAATGAACACGCACCATCAATCTACTTGACCCACTAGCTTTGTCACTCATAACACATCATTAGATCTTCTCTAAGTTTCCATGATTGAGACACTTATCATCTCCATGTTCACTCTTTTAAATCTAAACATATATTTAACAAGGCCTAAAATTGATATCCCTATGCATGTCTTACTTTTTAAGGATTATTAAATCCAAACAATTAATTATTGTAGCTTTAACTTGACATCCCCATGCACATTTCAATATGCTTGTTCAACTTTGAGGACTTAGGTCTTGAGATAGACAACTCATCAAGACATGAAATTTGCAAATAATGTTCAAGGAATGAAAAACACCATGTCCATGTAACTCTTGGACCATAGTTTAATTTTCAATTGCATTTATCAAATGTGTAATTATACTGATTTGTTTGTCCTACATGATGTGCTATGATGGCCTAGTCCTTGTAGACTTTCTCATGTCATATTTTGATCTATCAAAGCTTTGAAGAAATTTTGAAGCTTCATAACAACCTACGATATTCACTTTTAATTTCATGAACACTTATGGAAACTTGTTATATTTTTTTCCCTTGCAAACTTTAGACTTGATTCAAGACTTGCTTCTCAAAGATCAATAAAACACAATTTAAGCTTGCTTAAAGTGTTTCAAAAACTTTGTAAGTTAAATTTTGATCTTCTTCATTATTTGGTCACCCACTCAATCAATAACTCTATTCATCTTATCACTCCATCATAAAACTTCCATAAATTGATCTATCTAGGTAAATTTTTATATGTGGGCCAAAATTGGCCAACAGTAACCTTCTTAGAAATCACCATGGGCATGAAGAACAAGTCACCAAAAATACAAGAAACAAGGGATTTCGTATAGCTTCCACTCACTCTTATGATATACCAATACCACTTGGAGGTACTTGGGAGATTCATATACATACTTCAATCATCTAACTAGGTCATCTAATCATTCTAAGCCATTTCCATCAACATCTTCCATATCAAATCACTATGAGGGTCTTAGGACGGTTTCAAACTAGTTTCCAATATTAACATTTGTTTATAAATATATACTTGTTAAACCAACTCCTAATTCTTGGAAAACATTTCTTGAACCCTTTTCTATCTCTACCTAATAGCTTATCTTCCCATACAATAACCACACATGTCAACAAGTATGATAAAATCTTTCTCAGGTCTTCATCTCTTCATTCTACACACACAAGAGACCTTCAAACTTATTTTCATGTTTTATACTTCAACTAAGGACCTAAAACTACACAAAAATACTTTAAACAACATGTCAAACCTCAATCCATGCTCACATGAGCTCATAACCCTCCAAACTTGATCATGGTACCTCATTCTACCACCTAGGGTCTTAAGACTAGGTATATGAGAAGACCACTAAAGAAAAACTTACCCCTTTATCTCACTCTAAGAGTCATGTGACTAAATAAGCACATTTATCACATGATATAACATTTCATTTTATAACTTCAAGCTCACACACATCCATATCACCACCATCATGCCTCTATAAACTATATCCACCCTTAAGCACTAGTCTATCAAATAAACCTATTGAGCAGGATACCACTTTGAGATATTAAAGACACCTTATAAAGATTATTAATCACCTTTATACATATAAGATATGATACACAACATCTCCCATCATTCTCCTTTGATTAATACTCCTTATACCATATAAGTCACTACCTAAGACTAAACTAAACTTCTTGAACATTCAAGACATGAAGATAATCTCTTTCTCTGAACTCATGAATCTTTGAGTATCTTCACCAAATACATGAAACTTACACTACTTAAAAAAACTCCACATATATTTAATCACGCATTTTACCATACCTCACTATGCTTCACAAGACACTCCATTGGATCACTCAAAGTCACACTAGCAAGCTCAAATAATCAAACTCATACTAATGACCATAGACAACTTCTTGTGAACCAACACTTGACCTAAAAATTCCTTTTACATCAATGACCTTAGGTATATGAAATCAAATACAACTCTCACCTTACATATCCTTCTTGACATTAATGATAATACACAAATACATGACATTAATGACAACTTTAAACAAACTATATTCCACACATGGATTTTACTACTACATAACCACATGCTATAAATCAAGAGACACCTACAACTCCACCAGCTATTTCCATTACACAATTCAATAACTTTACTTTACCTTTCATAATATATTACCTTTAAAATGTGGGTTATATAGGTCAAAGACTTGGCAAACATGAACAAGGAATTCTAAATCTCATTGAAGCATATGATCAATAGGGCAAGTCAGGACTTGGATATAGAAATGATACATCTTATGTTAGATATTCTCATAATGCCTCTCAATACATCATATTTTGTTCACCTATCCATTGAGTAATTGATATAGTGAATCATGTTTATAAACTTTTAGTCATATACCCCAACCTCATCAATGACATAGATTCACCATATCTACCAGTTCTCAATGAGTTTGATAATGATGAAGTTCTCTTAAAAAATTTGGGTGATTATGAAGATCTCCTTTCCTTCTATCATAAGAATAGGTTTCTTCATTCTATAAGCACTTAGGCATACTTTGGTGAACATTCAAATGATTTGTATCATATCTTACCTAATACATATGATAAAATCCCCATAGCACCATATAATTTAGATCAATCTTCATTGCTCAACAAAGAAATAATTGAATTTAATTATGGTAATGAGACTAATCCTTGCATCATACTCTTAGATACCATATTACATAAATTAGAAGATGAAAACATTCATCAAATTTTAATTGACCTTCCTAAATTATTTACATGGGCCTATTCTGATATGCCTAACATTAATCCATTAATTTTTGTACACATAATCACCTTATATCTAGATGAAAAACCAATAATGCAAAAGATTCAAAAAATGCACCCTTAAGTGGCTCTCCTTGTTAAAGATGAAATCCAATGGTTGCTAGATGTTGATTTCATTCGACCAATTTCCCATCCATAATGGATTTTAAATATAGTTCTAGTTGTAAAACCTAATGGACAAATCCACTATTATTATGAATCCAGAGACCTCAACAAGTCATGTCCTAATGATGATTTCTTTTTTCCAAACATTGATATGATAGTAGACTCCACATCCAGCTATGAGATGATCTCATTTATGGATGGTTTTATAGAGTATAATAAAATCAAGATAGCCAAATAATATAAAGAAAAGACTTATTTTATGATACCAAGTGGCACCCTTTGCTATATAATAATACCATTTAGATTAGAGAACGTTGGTGCAACTTACCAATGCACTATGACACACATCTTTCATGACTTTATTCACAAGATAGTGGAAGATTATGTTGATGATTTGTTATCCAAGTCAAAATAATGATAATATCATTCTATCAATTTATGATAGATCTTTGAAATACTAAGATAATATAACATTTGATTAAACCCTAAGAAATGTGTCTTTGGAGTTTCCTCAAGAAAAAATTTTGGTTTCTTTATATCTCAACATGGCATAGAAGTTGACCCCAATAAGGTCAAATAAATTATGGATATGCCTCCCCCTACCAATTTGAAATATCTTTGGTCTTTCTAGGGTAAAATCCAAGAAATTAATTGATTCATGGCACAACTCACTAATAGAACCCAATCATTCACTCAACAACTTAAGAAGTATGTATAATTTGAATGGCATATTACATGTCAAGAGAGTTTCAATACATTAAACAATACTTGCTCAACCCTCCTATCTTTATTCCTAAACCACTCATACTTTACCTTTCTATGATATATTATACACTAGTGTCACTCCTTACACAACATAATGATGAGGATAAAGAAAGAGCAATCTACTACATTAGTAATATTCTAGTTGACTATGAGTAAAATTATCTAGTAATAGAAAATCTTTGCTAAGCACTAGTTTTCACTACACAAAATCTTCATCACTACATGATTAAAAATGAAACACAAATCATTACCAAGGTAGAACCCTTGAAATTCCTAATGTCAAAATTGCATCTCTTGGGTCATATTACCAAATGGGCTATGTTACTCACTGATTTTGATCATAAAATCATATTTAAAATATATATGAAAGGACAAATCATCATAGACAAACTAGCAATAGCCCCATTACTAGATACACATCCTATTAATGATGATTTCACATCATACAATATTACTCTAGATACATGGACATTATTTTTTTATGTCTCTTAATGTACATTAGGTGTTGGCACTAGAATTATTTTCATCGATCCTTTAGGACACATAGTACCTCTTGTATATTGACTCAGTTTCTCATACACAAACAATATTTCCAAATACATAGCTCTCATTTTAGGCCTTCAAGTAGCTTAGGCTCTCAAAATAAAATCAATTAGAGTTTATGAGGATTCTAAATTAATTGTTAACCAAGTCATAGATGTTTACCAAATAAAATAAAAACACATGATCCCTTACAAGGACATGGTTTAGTGTCTACATGCTCATTTGACAATTTCTCTATTGATAACATCCCACGCAAATACAAACATCATTCCAACATAATGGAAAGTTTTTCCTCATTAATCCCTATCGAGATGGATTCAGAACAAGTTATATTCACAATTAAATAATTATAATCTTTGTTAGTGTCTCATGTGTACCTTATCACTCTAATATTACTCATCACCACACATAGTTCAATACCATTTGAGTGGCTTTCTAATATATACATCTTTTTAAACAAATTTATCACACCAAATACCTTTATAAAGAATGAAAAGTGTAAATTACAATGAAACTCTCTATGATATGTCATCATTGGTGGTGGTTTGTTTAAAATATCTTTCAATAGACACTTAATTAGATGTTTAATAGTAGAATAAGTTAAATTGGCTATTCAACAGACACACAATAGTGAATGTGGTGGTCATCTTAGTGGGAAAGCAATGTCACACAGGGTTACTAGTAGTCAACTATAGAGCAAGAATGTCAAGAATATGAATTATGTGACAAATGTAAACTTCATGGTAACTTACACCATGTCCCTTCACATTATCTTCAACTTATTGTATCATCATGGTCATTCATATTATGGGGATTTAATCTCATTGATAAAATCAATCCAGAATCAATAGATAGCCACATATTCATTATCATAGCAACAAAATATTTTATAAAGTGGGTAGAAGCAATACCATTATAGTCAACAAAAGCGGAGGACATTTATCATTTTATCATGACCAATATTATATCCTAATTTAGTCTCTTAATATCAATGATAATAGATAATGGAACTTATTTCAAGGATAAAATAATGAAAATTTTATGTGCCAAATACAAAATCTAATATACATTCTCCACACCAAACTACCCATAGGGTAATGCTCAGGTAGAGGCAAAAAATAAGATAATCAATAAAATTCTTAACAAAATTGTCACCATGTTTGGTGATGACTAACATAATCAACTCATATATGCACTTTACAATTACCACACCAGTATATGTATACCAATAGGACCTACTCCTTTTTCACTTATTTATGGCACATAATCCATTATTCCCATTGAATCAGAAATCCTATCTTTATGTGTATCTTTAAAATGACTCATCATAGATGACCAGTACAGAGAATAACATCTCCATAAACTAGAAAAATTGGATCATACACATAACCAAGCCACAAAGCATCTTAGAGCTTATCAAAAGTCTATCTAATGGACCTATAATAACAAAGTTCATAACTGGTAATTTGAAATCAATGATCTAGTATTAAAATAAAATCTCATAAATGTCAATGCCAAAGATTAAAACAAAGGAAAATTTAAACCTAGTTGGTTTGGACCATACATTATAACCAAAAATCTTAGCCTGAATGTTTATCATCTAACTTCACTTGACAAAAAGGTAATTAAAAACCTACTAAACATTATGCATCTAAGGAAATTCTACATATAAAAAGATGAACTTTTCAATTTCAATTGAATTTTACATACTTCCTTCTCTCTCTCACTCCTCATACATAGTTAATTTTCATATGCTTGTACATATTTTATACTCAAAAAACATAAAAATAATATAATGTGTTAAATTACAAAAACATTCAAAAAAATTATAGATTGTATGCATTACTTTGTTTACATTTCTACTACTTTCCAAATATTACATATTGATATTTATCCTAGTGTAGTTAGTTTTATCATACACATATGCTTCACTTTTTCTTGTCAAGTTTTTATATATTCCAGATAGGACTTTAGTCCACTACATAGATATAGACTAGAGATCATCTACCCATTTGGGACATTTACACTGATCTAGGTCTATATATTGCTACATCTACCCACTTAGGGGCATATCTTACATAGTTGATGTGACCAGGTTTTATCTTTATAGATTATACATTGATTTATCATGATATTGATCATTGTTATTAATTTATCATATTTTTTATTTAGTATCACCAGTTGGCTTTAGTATATATTCACCCTACCATCAACATAGATTTATATTGCAAATTCATACATGCTTTCATTTATAGTTCCTAGATTAGAATTGATTATGTTACTATGCTTATTACATCTTCAAGGGAATTTGAATATGCCATTTTTATTTGGCTTCTATGCCACTTCTCTATTTGTATTCCATGGACATGTTTCCATGTCCCTTGTATGTGCTCTTTCATGATTCTATATGCAGACATTTGAACATGTCCTCTGTGGCTCTATGACATATTGCTTATTGTTTGTATATGTGGACATTTTAACATGTCTTTGTATGTTTTCATTATCATATTTAGTGACATGTGCCCATGTCCCTTTTATTGTGTCCTCTTGGCCTACTATTTTCATGCCTAATGTGCTTGTATGTTTTCTTATTTGTATGCTTTTACACCATGACACTTGTATTTGCTTGTTACACACACACCATTTTTTGATGTCATGAGGGATCTCATGCATCTACCTATCCTACTTGGGAGCCTTGATGGACATCATGCCCCATCACCATAAGTAGTTACTTAGATTTTAATTTTTTTATACATTGCTCACATCTATCTTGACACCCTTGTCTAATGATAGATTATAACATACATCTTACATTTCTTACTATTTGCTCAGATACATTTACATTTTAATGTTATTTTTTTAAATTATATTGGAATATCATGCTTCAGCTAACACATTTTATAGATCTACTTATTTATAGGGTAGTATTCCACATATTTCATAACTACCCTCAAAATAGGAGCCATTTATAGGGTTTTTTATAATGATCAAGTTCCTATTTTTATTTTCATAGATAGATTTCAAAACATATGCATAGTTACAGAGATTAGACTCAGGGTAGACACAAAATAGAATAGAGGTTTAATAATCAATTCAAAACACATAGAGATCAAACCAAGTAGACATTATCACCTAGATTGGGACACTAGCACCACAAGACACTATTGTATAGTATCCCTAGTTTTAGGATAGTCTGGATAATTCAAACTAGTACACTAGGTATAGTACATATTTGCATATATACAATCACAAGTTTGGTATTTATGTTTAGATTTAGCTTAGATTTAGTCATTTAAATCTATATTTATACTTTTTATTCATATTTGGGAGCATCATACATGGCATGATCACTCATACATTTATATGAATACATAGATTCATCTATTACATACTTGATTCATATTTAGTATACTTAGATACCAGAATGGGGGCATATTCATGACACATAGTTTCCATATACTCAATTTTAGATAGGTTGATCAGATGGAATGGATACCTCCATGTCATTTTCTACATTATATATAATTGATATCATATTATAAGTTTTCACCAGATTCATGACTTACTCCATCTATAGTGGTTGTCATTCTCAAGTGGCGTAGAGCTTCCTAATATACATGATTGTATATGGAGTTGAATACATAGTTATATTACTTAGATACTTTTATCACTTTATGTAATACAATTATAGATTCATCTACTTGACATATAAGGTAATGATGGAGTTATGGCCTACTTGAGTTTTTTAGCTACCTACATGAGAGGGTTTGACACATATACAATCTTATCCAAGCTATTCATAGAGATCATGATCCACCAAGTATGGGTGAGAAATGATGGAGTCAAAACTAGATTGAGTTCTAGAGCCACCCATATGAGGATTGAGTAAGTTTTATGTTCAGTTCAAGTTATTCAATGATATGATCACTATTCACTTTCACACACATAGGTTATCACTAGGTTCATGTATTAGTTTGCATACCCAATGAGTTGTATTCATTCCTTTCCTTTCTCTTTACTTAGTCATTTCATTTTAGCATAGTCTTTTACTTTTGATTATCTCATTATTAAGGACTGATTTTTGCATTTTTCATTATAGGACATTACTTTGGATCATGTTTCACATATGTAGGCCTAGATTCACATATTCAAACTTAGCTACATAAGATTCACATCCAAGTTAAGTCTAGGTATGATTATTTTTCATTTATACTAGTCATTTTGCTTTGTTTCATTACTAACATAAATGGGGCACAAATGTAATCACCTAAAAGTGGTATTTGGATGCTAAAAGTATCGCTTGAGTTACCCTATCCCTAGGCTTGCCATCAACCTATTTTAGAGACTTAAACTTACATTTCCAACCATTTAATAGGAATTATTCACTTACAACAAGTCAATACATATTCCCTAAACTTTCACCTCTAGCTCCAATCCAATCTTCCCATAATTCTACCAAAAGGACATTTGGGACACTACAACCACATGGCACTAGTGTCCCCAACTAGGAGCTATGGTCCTTAGCCGTAACTCTTCCCAATGGATAATTTATCAAATGTGTACCACTCCTAATCTCATTTTATTATCCACACAATAAATATAATTCTAATCCACCTTTATACACTAGATGGAAAATAGATGCAAAAATTATTCAAACCTAAGATAAAGTTGTGTAAAATCAAGGTACATTATCCCTATCTAACCTAATTTTTGTATACTACCATATACAACAATTCCAAGTCATTTTTTAAATAATTAAAAGGCTCAATAACATTAAAGGCATCCAAGGCCACTCTCATTCTAGCTTTCACTTGCACATACATCAAACATTAGGTGAGAGAACTACATCAGACTTAATCCCTCTTTGGATTATTGGTATGTAGGTAACTCTCTACATAACAAGGTGTTGAAGATATCCATTCCATCTTACTAACACACTCAAATATTTTTAATATCACACTTGCAAAGATAACTAGGTTTTACACATGAAATCAGGTTTTCTAGGTATAATACATAGCTACAAGTTTTAGCCTTAAAGGAATAAGACACACATACACAGGCATAAGTGATCCCTAAAAATAGGAATAGTCTCAAAAATATGACATTATCTCCACATTTTGAACACTACACATGGATGAAACTATTTTTCAAACTAGGTGCTACTGTCTAGTGAATAGATGAATATCAAAAACTTGCTTGTGGCACTCATAGTTTCTCAAATCTCCAATTCCAAAACCTAGATCATCTACGACAGTCTATTTTTAGATAAGTCTATATTTTTCCATATTTATTTATATTATTAAAAATTAAATAAAGGACAAATTCATTTACAAATAATTAGGTTAATTATTGTAATTTATGTAACTAATTTATACATCTCAACCCCTTAACCAAACATAAGAACTACTTATGTAAAACCCTAAAATGTTAAATCACTTACAAATGAAATTTTTTTTATTTTAAACAAATTAAATCAATCATAAAAATGGTAAACCCTAATATAAATTAGGTTTGCATAAAAACACATAGAGGTTAGGTTCACCAAATATTTAATCCTAAATTGATGATACAAGGGTAAACCAGGTTGAGAATATATAACTTATTAAACATAAGGGTGATAAAAAAATTCAATACTAGGTCGATTAATTTTCAAACTTAGATAAATATTATTCTAAATTTAAATACTAAGAAATGCCAAAAATAAAAAGTGCAGTTATTGATTGATAGTGCAATAAATTAAAAACAAGAATAATCAATGGTTTACTATGTGCATGTGGATTTGGGCTGAAATAGGCTAGAATTGGATTGGATTAGGATCCTATAATAGTCATTATATCCTATAAGATTACCTTTTGTGACCTTGTATTCTTGAATTAGATCTTGATAGTTGTGTTTACATAAGTTTCTAATATGGATGTAGGTGTCTTGTATAGAATACTATCTAGATCTAGATGTGACCAACTGTAGCCTTTTGGGTTTTTTATAACCTTTCTTCTAATGTATAAAAATTTATCACATAGGTTATTTCTCTATATCAAATAATAAAACCCTAACTTCTTTACCCTTAGAATGGCTATGGAAAAATGGGTTACTGGGCCCATGGTGTCAATCTTCCCCATGGACCTTTTATCAATGGGTGTTGGACACATATCCAATAGTCTAAAGAGGGCCTTAGAAATATGTATTTCTCTCATACATGTTGGCTTATGTGTGAAAAATGAATCAATATGTGATAAACAAGTACATATAATAACCTACCTTATAACTTGTAAAATATGGCTCATGGGCTTCTCCTTTAATACTTTAGACCTATATATAGAATACTCCTATGATTAATATGTAAATAGGAATGAATAGGGTAGATTTACTCACTTGAATGCTCGATTGATAGTTATTTTATTGCTTTGTATGTGAGAGGTATGAAATTTTTGATTGAGTTATGAATAAGGACAGATCTTGTATATATACCAATCCCTTATTAAAATATCTCTCACAAAAACATGTAGTTAACCATAAGTACATGCTACATTTTTAAGATGGATTACTTTTGGGCACTAGAGACTTAGTTGTGAAATGGAAAGTTGTGTCTACATAGGCATCTAGCTAGGATATAAGTGTTTTATAAGCTAGAATATAGGTATAAGTCCAAAACTAGTTGAGATGGATAATGATCAAGTTTAGAGAATTTTGTGTAAGATAGAATCCTTGTTCATCATAATAACATATGGTCTGACTAAGAGATAATTAATTTGGCACATAGAGATGGTAGACATGAGCCTTTAAATAATGGTAAGGCCTTAGATATGAAGGGTATAGCCATGATAGGTATTTGCCAAGTATATAATATTGAGTTGTTATATAATTGATATTCAGTATCTAAAATAGGTTTTTCATGGAGCAATATAAATATTCAATTCATACCTCAAGACACTAAATGTGGTTATTCTCAGGTATAAAATTTCTTACTTTATCATTTTAATCTATAACTTTCACTAATATACTAAAATGGGGGAATTTTTAGACAAATAATTTTGGTATTAGACACTTGAAAATATTAGTTTTAAGATAACCTTAACAAACATGACTTGTGCATACATGTATGACTCTTCCACACTTTTTTCCTTATCCATTTGCCTATCTATGGACTTGTCATTCCCAATTTGTCATCATTGATATACATGATGTCCCTAATATGTGATAGAACAAGTTATTATCTTATGCACACTATCACCATATTCTAGATTCTTATTTCATCCATCCTAGACAATATCAATAATAGTCAGACATTCTTAGTAACTTATAGTTCTTCCTTTCTTGGTATTGTTTTAGGTTCCACAAACATATATTTTTAAAATTAAAATATTTCCATTGAGTCAAATCACATGTCTCACATATCAATTATACGGGGAAATTACCCAAAGAGTCATTTATATATACATTACAAGCCTAAGTTGAATCCTAACTAGATATCATTTGGTCACTACTTATTAAAAAAAACTTGTACTTTGAGATATCTATTTACACATCTTTAATCCATTATCCTAGAACATCTAAATCTAAAAACCCCTCAAAAACACTTATTAAGCCAAGTTTGAATACCTAAATTAAGGTCATTTTAGTGGATCATTATTGATTAATACATAGGTGGGAGAATTACATGAAATAAGATCCCTCTTTAAAGTATTTGGATGTAGGAAATGCTCAACCACTTAGCAAGATATGGTTGGGGTTTTCCATCCCATATTTCTAACCAATTTTTATAGGCCAAAAATGTGTTGAAAGTGGAGCTAGAATTTTAAAGCCAAGGAGAACAAAATCAAAATCTATGAAAAGGACTAGAGGAAATAAATTGTACAAGAAACATCTTGATAGGTAGGTGTAATGAATTATAGTAGAACATACTATAAAAATATATAGAGATAGTTTTGATAGATAGTGGACACATCAAATCATTGTAAGTTTTTATGCCTGACCAGTAACATCTTGATAGATTTTGATAGTCAATCTCTTGAGTTGAGAGATCACATATCCATTACATAATGTTATCATGAATTTGTATGCAAACTGAGTAGAATAAATTTAAGTAACCTATCCTCTTTTCATTTAGATAAATAGTAAGGTCAATATAAATGTACATTTTACATTTATATCTCCCTAGTAAATGATAAATATTGTGTAATCTAAATATTCAATAGTTTAGATTATTTAGATCACTAAATAAAAAATAATATAAAGCATAAGGATTGATTACACTTGATAAATATAGAAATTACTAATGAAGAATTCACATGGTTGATATACTATTTTTATTTGTTCATTACCTATATACAGACATCTAAAATCTTTTATGTAAGCTTGATGACTATTCGATTTAAGGAATTGACTGTTAGAATTTACCATGATGTTTTTAGAGAATGATCAAACACATGCATCAACTATATCTATCCATTATCTATTAGAACTATCCCTGTATTATTTTTTATTATGTTTTAGCAAAAATTACTACACCTAATTGTCTATATGTTTTTAGTATAATTTATTTCCCTTGGGCTTAGGCGTAGGTCTTAATTTTGTTTTATTTTACCTTGAAACCCTATCTCCAATTTCAACACTTCCTTGACCTATAAAAATGGGTTATAAATATGGGTTAAATAGCTTCAACCATGCCTCTTTTAGTAGTTAAACATTACATACATTCTAATAACTTAAAGAGGACTCAAAATGCACATATTTATCTAATCTATGTATGTTTTCTGAATAGTGTTACACAAGAATGTAATGTAAATTTGAGCTTTCAACACTTGACAACATGCAAATTTAACTTTGCATTAGTGTTCATACTTGGTTTTTGGACTAGTATTTTAAATAAATTTTATATTTTTATGCTTCAAATAATGCCTCAAGGATGTGCCAATGAATTTTTCAATGTGCAAGTGTTTTTAAATGTAATTTCCATGTAGTGACCAAGTCAATAATATTTAAGCTTGTTTTGTATCTATATATCAATATTTGGAATTACCTCCAAAACCAACATGTTAAACATGAAAATGTAACCCAAAGGAGAGATTTGAATAATAAAAATAGCCATTGGAATCTCCAAGACACTACTAGGAAAGGTGGATGCTACGAATAATCGCTAGCATTTTATTATTGTCAACATTATCCAAAGATGGAAGAATAGAGATTTGGAATATGGAGAAGGTTTACTTAGGATTATAAATCATTAAAAAATATAATATAGAGATCCTACCTATTAATTATTATATATTATTTTGACCAATTTGATGAATATGCAAATGGATGGGGAAAATGGTGTGAAAAAATCATGTGTACATATTAGTCATGTATGTCAAATATTGATCAAGAGTGATGTTTCCAAGTGTCTAATCCAAAATGTAAGTATCTATTATAACTATGAGATCTAACATTATTAAGTTGTGTGGTGAATTTTTATTGGATTTTGTGATAAGGACTAATACTCATGATTACAAATAGATAAATTAAATCCAACCCTATTTTTGCGTATGAATATGCATATAACCTGATATGTAAGCAACCCAAATAGTGGGCATGGGCATTGAAGACTGACATGTAAGGTTTTTAATTTAATGTTAACCATGATTTTGACCCTTAATCCAATCCTTATAAACCATCAATAATGGTTTTAACCCTAATAAGGGTATTAATATGTCATTGTTATTTTTGGTGTGTGATAAGGGGATCATGGGTAACTTTTTATAGGTAGGTTATGCTTTATAAAACATATTGGACTAGGTATATTGTCAAATTATATATTAATAGTGGATGTATCATTTAAGCTTTATGTATGTGCACTAGGATGAAAGATAAAAACTACATCAAACCTTGATTCCATGCATAAATGTGTAGGTATCTCACTAGGTTAAACACAAGTAAATGGATTTATGTCTTTAAGGCTTGTTATCCAATTATCCTCTTGTAATTTCTAAAGTTCACATCATAATTAGGGTTGTCTTGAGAACCTTTAAAACAAATTATATTATTTTCATTGATAAGCCTTGGATGTTCGTAGCATGTTCATTTGAAAATGGCTTGTTGTAAATGGATTTGGTAAGCGATACTCTATTAATGTATATCAATTTCTTATGTCATATGTTTATCTTCCCAAATGGATATTTATAATTATTTTTAAGATATTTCCTTTATTTATTGATTACATTAAGACATTTATGGGTGTCACAAATTATGCTAATTATAGTTATAAATAGTTGAATGGGTTTTTTGAAGTTCAAGAAATTATGTAATTAGTTTTAAAGGTTGGGTAAAAATGTTTGTAATTTTTTACTCCACTGTGACTCGTCTATATGTTATATTTTTAAAAAAATGTATTATTTTTTATTCGTTTTGGGTGAAAAATTATGGGCATGACAAGATGGAATTAAAATTTGAGTGCAAGTCCTTGAGATCATAAATAAATATTTGTAAAGTGTTCTTAGACTTGAGTATCCATATGATGAGTAAATATAATTCCTTGATACTTCTTATTAAAATACCCTTAGATAATTTGTATATATAGAATTCTCAAGTTCAAATTAAATACCTATCAGTGCACAAATTGAAAAAATAAAAATCAAAGGGACATATATGGATCCAAACATTGAAAGACTTAAGAAAGGGGTAAATGTGCCACAAAATACAAAAGATAGATTTGGTGGGTTTATCTAATCGACTTAGGGTAGATTCAATGAGTTCACTGAATCCACTTCGAGCAATTTTGGTGAGACTAGTGAATTTGTTCCAAAAGATGATATAATAGGAGACAAAGGTGGATTAGTTAAATATACCTATAGGCACAAAATAAATAAAACAAAATTAGAGAATATTGTGGGATCACATATAGAAAAGGGAAGAGACAAAATACACAAATAAGTGATAATAAGACTTTAATTTGAATTGTTGATCCATATGCATAAAAAATATTAAAAACATTGTAATAATAGTATTTATACCAAAATTAGGTGTGTATATAGACAAAGGGTGATAAAACACATGGAAATAATGTCTAATCTAGACCAATAACTGACAAACACACATATACCCTACAAATACAATTTTACAAATAATAAATGCATAGGATCCATTTTTAGGTGTCTACTAGTTAATTCTCATCTACATTAATAGATGTAAAAATAAATGTAAAGATCACAAGAATGAAGTAATTTACCTAATGGGATTCATTCAAACTAAAAAGGTCACAAAATAACTAGTTCATTCCATAACATTTGAGTTTGGAATGGAAATGTTGTTTGTGCAAAACTATTACTCATGTTAATATGCATATGTTAATATATGTTTTATAGTATGGTTTTTTTTTCAAAGGTTAATAATGAATAATATTATTCTAGATTAATTTATGTCAAAATGTTTTTTTAAGATTTAGGTTAGAGAATGCTTTGTATTCTATTATAAAAATTTGAAGTTAAAGCTTTGTGTTAACATAAAATTTAAAACCTAGTTACATGTATTTATATAATTCAAGATGACTTTTGTTAGAGCTAATGTAGCATAGAGGTTAGTATTTTATGTTATTACTCAATTAATATGTGCATTCATTATAGTTTAATTAGGTACATTCATCCATATACATAATACATGGTATATATATTTCTTAAACTAACTCTCTTTTTCATATATTAAATCATAAAGCATCCATAACATTATGTAGATCTCTTTATTTTATACCTTCATACTCTCTCTCACTACACTCTTTCTATTCTCTCTATGTCTATAATTATCCAACTCATTTACAATATTGTGGTATAAATACTAATAATATACCTATATAATTTAAATGATAATGTATTTGTCAGACATGCCTCTTCTTCACATGGTGTTTCTATTACTATTACAAGGTACCAAATGTTACCATGTTGCCTAGGATAGTATAAGTCTCTATCCCATTAGCTTTGAGAAGATTTATGCTACTATGGTAAAGTTGGATTCTCTATGGATATTGCTTGTGACTATATATTTTATTGAATAATCATGCCAACATTTGACTAGATATTAAAATCTTGTCTTGTCCTTGAGATAAACTCTAAATTATCCTTTCAAGATTAATTAAATATAATTCACTCTCTATAGTGTGAAAAACTTGAACCAGCTTAGGGTAACATGATAAAAAACTATAAACTTAAGATGTTTGGCATAAGAAACCAAATTATTCTTGTTCGACTTACTTGGATGGATTTATAGGGTAGTGTTACCATTTATTCTAAAATTATGGGACCTCCTCCTAACTGATCACCCCTACTTGGGTAGATAATTTATATACTTATTTTCCATTTCCTTGTAAAAAATTTCCTAGTTCAATAATATAACCTTAGCATCCAAAATATTATAATATATTATTATGTTCTCCTTAATCACTTTGACAACATCTCTCTGAGTTGGTGAAACCTCCAAAGTTTTTAAATAAGCCTCATGCTCTGTTATTATGGTTTCTATTTTTTTCTTCTGGTTACTTGATAATGTTCTATAGTCCTCTATTTCATTAAATATAAATATTGTCTAAGCTTGCTTTTCTTTATACTCACCTTACATAGTGAGTCATTTATTTTGCTCTTATTTTGAAGGGACTATGTTGGTGTCATATCTAGTAGAAGATATGATGAGTTATTTCACCAACTTTTCTAATTCACTCTATTTATCTTAGGTCTACAAGGAACAACTAATATAGTATGCAAATTATGTTTCTATGTCCCCCATGGTTTTTTGTATTTTTTAGATTTTCTTCTTATATTCCTTTTTTCTTGTTTTGTTTTCCCCAAGAGAGGTCTTAATAGTTTTGCCTCATATTCCTCTATTGTTTCTACCTTTATGATGTTTAGGTCAACTATGGATCTAACATGGCCAATGAAATTATCCATTATTTCTTCCAATTTTTTATCAATCATAAATTTGGAGTATAGGTCATATTTGGGTCTAGAATTAGTTAAGGTTGTGAGAAACCTTTTTATCCCTTCTTCTAAGTTTACACGCCTCATCATCTAATACACCCTTACACTCTAAATCAAAGTTTTTCAAATGGTTTCATTATCTATTGGTGTAAACTTCTATAGTGATAGCAAAATATATCTTCTAGGTGTAGGTTTTAATAGGTTGGATAGTGTATGCATGAGTTAAGATGACCTAAAACTATCCTCTTTCTCTCAATAGATTAGGAATTGAATAAGGTCAATCGAACAGATTGTGTATATTTAGATGACTAGGTAATGACCAATGAATTCCATAGATCTAAAGCCTAATACTATGACACAAGGATGTAGCTCTTAATAGACCTCAAAAAAATTAAATATTTTAACTATGATTATAAATATGTAAGTAAAGTAAATGGTTGAAATTGAGTACAAATTAAATAAAAGGATGGGTTATAATGGTTTTAAATAGGTGAGGTATAATGGTCAACCAAATGGGGTATATCAAACATAAAATGATTTATGGTAAGTCTAAGAAATCATATTGCTACTCTAGATTATTTTGTATAGAGAAATCATAAACAAGGACACACATACATTCATTCACAAAGTAACAAGTAAAGTAATATCTAATCCACTAAGTAAATAAATAAAAGAGTATAGGTTTAGATATACTTACTTTGAGGTGGACACTTCGATGCTTCAATCTTCCCCTTAACTCAAGTGAATAGTTGAAATAGATGTTATAGGTTGAAAACCTCAAATGGTTGGATGAAGACCTATATATCCTTAGTCAGTAACTCTCAATGACCTCAAGTTTCAATGATACCAAAAGACAAGAATCGTCAAGATAAGGCTATAAGTCACTGAATTTCCTACTACTCCCTTAAGGTAAAAATGCAAGTGAAATCAAAGTGAATAGATGTGATATGATATGATATGACTAGAATGTAACCCCTATATATATATATATATATATATATATATATATATATATATATATATATATATATATATATATATATATATAATTTTAATACCTTAAACTCTCAACCAACAATATCACTCGGTTGATATAGTTAGAAGCTACTAGTTGACATAGTACAGTATTGACCAAGTTGATACACTATAAATTTTATAAAATAGACTCATAACTATATCAAGTTGGATGATATATTAGATGAAAGATAAAGACTTAAAATAAATAGTATCAACTAGGCCAATATCATGGGATATTGGGAAACTAGTGGATATAGATAGGAATTGTATAGAATGGATAAATGGTTAGACACTTAAAGGAGGTCAAATGATAGTAGTAATGGTTTGACCAAGATATAATAGAAACGTCTCTCACAATTTGTCATAATCCTTTCCCACCGAATTCTATGTGCTCCCTTTAAATTATAAACTTAGGGATATTGATTTTTTGATAATCTAATACAATAAAAAGTGTCAATAAATGATAAAGTGAAAAATATTATGTGTATATATATGCCCCACCCAAAGCTCATCACATCTCATAATAATGTAATGTGGTTGGTGCTTTGGGAAAGAAACATAGCAACACTAAATAGCATAATTGAAAAGAAATGCTAGAAGAATTCAAAGTAAAAATAATGAAAATGCATACCTTCACTTACCTTGATAATTGTTTGTGTATGTCATACATGGTGGAAGGTGCCCAAAGTGAATAATGAGAGACAGACTTGAAAAATAAGATGAAATTTCAAAATTTTACAAAAAAATGTGTTAGCACTTAAAAATTATATATCTCAATAGGATTCTAAGGCTTCTTTCATTTCATAAAAATGACCTACAAAAACAAAGATATGGGTACAAATAAATTATAAAGATAAATAACTAAATCTACAAAATTTAAATATGTGATGTATATATTATTCTTTTCTAGAAAGTGTGAGAAAATGCATGGTCAAAAATAAAAAATAAAACTAAAATGATAAAAATGGCTAAATTAAGATTAAAAATGAATGTAAAACATGCCAAATTGTATGATAAAGCATGTAAAACATTGTAAATAAAATTAAAAATATCCAATATAATAAAATATAAAAGATAATCAAATAAGGATATGCCTAAAAAATGATGTTTCCCATTTAAGCAAGTCTTATCATATAGATTTGCACCTATCTTGATTTTGTAGCTTGTTGTGAAATTACCTAATGATACAATGGGAAAACCTCCAAGCTATGTGACTTTGATAAATTAAGGTTAACCTCCGGACAAATCCATCTTCCTTTCACTAAATCTGATGCAACTGATAAGATATTAGTTCTTATTGAAATTTTGCTCAATTTTAGTGTTCTTTTCTCGTAAACTAAATTTTGAATGGTAATAGAGTTAAGAATGAAATTTTGTGAAAATTGAAATGGTGATTACACTAAATATTTTAGTGGGTCTTAATGCTTACTTTATAAACACAATATAATAGGAAATCAATTGAAATGTTTTTGAGCACATACTCATGCAAATGAGAAATCAAAGGAAATATTTGTTATTTTCATAGAAGGGAAATGATTCACTTATTTTCATCAAACAATATTTCAAAAGGGTAAAATACCACAAAATAATTTCTTGTGACTAAAAATAAGAATTGTAATATCCACAAATACATGAATAACTTTACATACACAAGGATCTCTCAAATAAGAAAGGAAGATATTTAATTTATTTTCATTCTCAAGGTTATAGCTTATAGAAAATACATTCAAAATGCAAAAATATATCACTAACGATAAAAAGATAGCTTGGGCCATGGGGTCTACCCATCTTTATACAAAAATATCTCATAGATGAGATGTAGTTATCAATAATAAAACACCTAGTAGAGAGAACCATGTAGATTTATAACTCCATGAAAAAATAGGTGATGTCTTCTATCTCAACTGAAGGTTTTGTGGAAATAGTGGAAGTTAAAGAGGTGGAGGCAATGGAAACAATTATGTCTATTGGGCAAGTGGAAGATGGAATAAACATAAGGATTGTGAATTTGGGAACAGGTGGGAGGGTGAAAGCCAAAGCATTGAATGAGTCAATCAATAAAATGTGTGGGACCACTTAGGGTTCATGATGTAAGGAAAGTGAGTGGGAATGAGAATAAAATAGTACTTACCCCAATAGTTAGGATGGCCTATGAGACTGAAGTTAAGATGACTGAGTCCATGGCAATGTATTATTGGGTGGTCTTGTAAATCAATGGTGATGGAATGGAAGGAATTATAAATGGAATGTAAATAGGGAGTGGAATGAAAGGGGAAGTGAAATTGGAGGAAGGTAAAGTGGAGTGGAATATTGAGAATCCACTGATGAGGGACCCTGAGTGTTTACTTGAATTGATTATATTGGTTGTACTTAGCTTATTATGGTAGGAATGATAGGTAGAGTGGAAACTAAAGATGCAAAGGAGTGGAAACCTAAGGTGGAGGTGTTGGATCTTGAAATGATGGATGAGTGGAAATAGGAGGTGGAGGTGTTGGAGCTTCTAGAATGATATACATAGGAGGAGGGAGAACAGTGGAAATCAAAGTTGTCACTATGATAGATATGGGAATAGAAGTTGTAAAATCTACCACTACTATTATGTTTTTAGATGATATGTCAATTTTTTGTTTTATATCTTCCCCATCATTGCTTGATTTCCCTTTTTTAGCTTTAGTCTTCTTCTTCTTCTTCTTCTTCTTCTCTAGTTCCTCTGATGATTCACTTGTTCCACTTGGACCCTCTTTTGATAGAGAAATAGCTTATGATTTAAGCTTTAAAATTTTCTCTCTAACTCTTATTATTTCTCTTATTACTTGTACCCCCTTGATCCTCATCCAATTATTTATTTTTTCAATCACACCTACTATTATATCAAATAGATAAAAGGATTTTGTATTTAACCACCTTACTAGTGGTACGGGTTGAGTGATGATCTATGTATAATAAATTAAGTCCTCTTTGGACTCATCATAAACCAAGTCATCTGGGACTAGTACCAAATCATAATCCTTGATCTATTCTAGGTTAATTATATAATGATCCCTCATTCTAACCCTCTCCTTAACCTCATAGTTCTCTAAATAATCTTAATAATATGGAACATGAGCATATGTTCCAAGTGCCAGTCTGCTGGCAATCTTCCCATAGACATCAAAAAATGGCCTAGACTCTAAGGTCTTTAAGGTCATTTGGCACATTTTAGCTTTAGTACATTTGTCTTTTAGGTAGATATGGGCATGTGTATCTACCAATATTTATTGGGAAATGAATTCCTACCTTGTGCCTGGTAGCAAGGAGCTTATAGGTCTCTACAAGTTGCCTAACCAACTCCATCAGTTCCTATTTATCGCTAACATATTTGGGAAGGGTAAATGGAAGGCAAATAAAATTAGATGCTTTGATATAGGAATAGGTGGGGAACTAAATGAAGTATGAGCCCCATTTGCTAATCTCTTCAACTATTATTGGTGAGAACCTTGTTCTCCCTAGTTCTTTATCAAACATGATAATGATGTAATAGATGAAACATCATTTACTCTCCTAAAATTTTATCTTCTAGCCTCTAATGTGAGGTTATGATAGTAGTTGTATACTCTATTTATTTCTCTAGGGATTATGTTGAGGCTAGGGAAAGATCTCCCTTCATCCAAAATGTAGACAAGGTAAGAAGTCATACAAAACTTTCCAATTTTTTTCATCTCCAAAAATTACTTGTGGAGGGAATCACTTATTAGTTGAGCCCAATGAATGTATTGGGTATTTTTTTAGATGACCTAGATATATTGGTACATACATTCTTGGAAGCTCTTGGAATCAAGACTATCAGTGATTTTATGCAATAATATAATAATATCTCCCACCTCATCAATGAAATCAGGCCTATATAAGGTCTTCAGTAGTCTAGTGGAGAACCCTTGAGGGACTTAAGCCATTGTCTATTGATCATCTTCCAATACCCATCTATTTTGTCTTTGAAGAATTGTATGGATTTATATGGAGATATATCAAGATAATTCTCAAATGTTGGGATTATAAATATTGAATCAATGAAGTCAAGGTCTAGATTCATAATACTTTCCCCTCATTCATTCAAGACTTCTCTTTTGTCATTATCATAGTGTTAGGATAGTGTGAGCACCAACTTGGGGATTTGGACTGATAACAAAAAAAATTATCTTGTGGTAAGCCATAGTCATAAATACTCTAGATCCAATCATTCTTAAACTCTACACTTATTATGGTTCAAAATATTCCTAGGTCAATGTGACCTAAATTAGTATCTATTATCTCAATTATATTGGAATCTAAACTAAGAGTTATTCCATGGCCTTTAGATTTAAGCTTCATCTCTTTTGAAGACATAAAAACTAGATTTATTGTTTGTGAGAAACCAATTGTGAGAGATAGTAGGGCTTATAGGTGTTTCAAGAAAATAGAATCTCTAGTGTAAATAGGAGGTGTTTTGTGTAGATATAATTTACGGTGGAAGTAACTAAGAGGTACTTGAATCAAGTGACAAATCCATGTATCTAGGAAGTGTTCTAGCTAGGTTGGATCTTTGACAGAAGGGGAAGGTGTCAAAAGCAATTTGGATTCTTATGGGGATGGGAAGTGTTTGGAACATATTTAATGTCTATAGGGACTTGGAAATTTGTAGGGATATCAGGTGCTTGAAACAGTGGCAAAACCCACAAAAATTTAAAGTGTTCTAGATAAGTCCAATGTCCATAAGGACTTAGAGGATCTAGTAAGGAATATTCACTTGATTTGAATGGGGGAATATACTATGAATATTCACCTAGCTTGATGAAACCCTTTATTCTAATTTTGAAATTAGGAGGGAAAAACTCAAGGTTTTTTATGATGAATGCTTTGGGGAAAATCTAAGGCCCTCATGATGAAACTCTTAAAAAATGAAACCCTAGAAAACCCTAAATCTCTGACTGCAACTTCAAAAATAATGAAAACATCATTAATATAAAACTAAAACTAATATCACCTAAACAACACAAAGAAACCCTAAAATATGATGCCCAAAGAAGCAACCATAATCAAAAGAACTTGAAACTTTTCAAAGGAATAAATTTAAATATCTTGAAAAAACTTTAAATTTTCAAGAATAATGGTGGAAAATACAAGTAAAATATCGTGTAAGGATGAAAATGATGTGGAAGTTGGTTTGTAGGCATGGCTTGAACTTTTAAGTACTTTCTTGGAATGTGGCTTGAGGATTAGATACATGGCAAAGATCATGAGAGCTCAAAAATTGATTAGCAATTTCAATAATGAATTAAAAAATCCCTAACTCAGATGTTAAATAGATACCCCTTGTAATTAATACAGTCTAATGGTAATTGGTGGTGGAGCTAGGAGGTGTTTAGAACAAGTCCCATGTCTACTAGGTTGGGGTTTTTTATTTGTTTAAATGGTGGAAGGTGGAACCCATGATGTATTTTGTAATTTTTACAACTTGAAAATTACACCCAGAGTTTCAGATCCTATAGCTTGGGTGGTTAGTAGGAGGTGGAACTAAGGATGCAATTTTCACATTTTTAAATTGTGTTTTGAGTTATGGATTGCATAAGAAAGGGGTGTTTTGTCTTCATGGGATTTGGATCTTGGCATACATTTTATAATTTTTGTAAATTGTAAAATATGTGTGGAGTTTTGGATTCTATTAATTAGAAGGTTCATGGGATCCAGAGCTCGACATGCATTTTACAATTTTCAAAAATTTCAAAATGCATGCCAAGTTTTAGATTCTATTGATTTGGAAGGCTAGTTGCTTTGTGGGATCTGGAACCCATGAAGCAATTTGTAAGTTTAAAATTACATCCAAAGTTCTAAATTCCACAATGTAAAGGAGGGAAATGGGTTTTTTATGGTTTTAATGGATTTTTAAAAAATTAAGGGGGTCTTCCTTATGGTATCAGATGTTATGATATTTTTGGGACAAAAATATCAACATTTTTAGTGACCTCTATAGGATTATTTCCTTCTAATAAATTTATATCTAGTAGCCTTCTAGAACATTGGGCATGGAGTTAATTTGGCTTAACAAACTTTAACCTAGAAACAACAAATTGGGATTTTCTTAGATGTAACAAAATAGGAAAATATAAACAAATAAAACAAGGAAAAACAACACAACCTAAGGAAATAAAACTCCTAATGAGTTAACCTGTGTAGAATCACTTATTTAAAAACACAACTAACCCTACTATATATAAAATTTTAATTTTTAGAATGAATTCATATCTCAAAAGAAAGATTTGAGGTATATCACATTGACTGGGATAGGTAGTTTGATCCATCAAGCTTGGAGGGCTAAAATGCATTAGATCCTTTGTACTAAGTAATAATATATGGACTGCTCCATATTGCATCAAATTTGGTGTGCTTGTTTGGTTTAGCTTTGTCTGTATCCCATTTAATATTCATATCTCCTTCATTAAAGCTCCTTTTAGATGCTCTTTTGTCAAAATTCTTCTTCATTTACTCTTAATTAGATTCTAAGACCTTCATTGATTGGTTTCTAATTTCTTTGAGTTTTATGAGTTCAATCAATCTTACTATCATTGCATCATTATCGATCAAATCCAATTGGTGATTGAGCTCTAGAGATGGTAGCTCAATTAATATTGGGACTTAAGCTTCTATTCCATATACAAAAATGAAAGGGGAGTTACCAATTACTCTCTTAAGAATGATCCTATCATCCCATAGTGTTGATTTCAATTTTATGTGCCAAGTCCTCTGATTATCCTCCATTATTCTTTTGATAATTCTGATAAGGTTCTTATTGGTTGACTTAGCCAAGCTATTACCTTAAGGGTAGTAATTATAATAAGTGCTCAAATACACATTATACTTGACATCCCATTCATTCACCTGAGTGCCCATGAATGTTTTAGTGTTATCAGAGATAATGGTGTGAGGTACACCAAATCTTGACACTATAATGTCCATGAAATATAGAATAGACTCTTCTATGGCATCTTTTAGTGTAATTGCTTTGATCCATTATGTGAAATATTTTTTACTTTGAGGACCCACTTGTTTTCTTCACTTTATTTTGGATTGATCATACCAATGAAATCCAATCCCCATTGAGAAAATGGTTGATCTACTTAAATGGGCCTGAGAGGAAAATTTGCTAACTTTTGCTTGTGGATGAAGTAAGCACACTTTTCATAGTTCCTTACCCATTGGTGGGCATATTTGAATAATTCAATCCAATAATAACCTCCTCTCATTATCTTGATGGTCATGGTCCTTGTAGAGAAATTTCCTCCTAATAGGCCATCATGAAATTATTTGAGTACCTTAAGAACTTGATCATGTTCAATACATCTTAACATAACTCCATTCATATCCTTTATAAATAGTACTCCATTAATAATGACATAAGGAATGTAATGGAGTCTATAATACCTTTTATTATATTTTTAAATATCATATGGGTACTTGCCTATCTATAAGAAGTTGGTTGTCTTGGATCCAGCTATTGAAAATAGGTGGGTTGGTTGGTTGAGATGCATTTTGAGCATATACTACTTCAGATGTTGTTTTAGTAGTTATAATATCATAACCCAACTATTCACACAAACCTTTTCCTCTTAATAACTTGGTTACTTTGATGTCTATGTCATATTCCATGACCATGGTGATCCATCCTCTTCCTTTTTCATTTAAATCCTAGCTAAATAGAAACTCTTTAACACTTGGGTGACTTATCATCAAATGAATCTTATTATTAGAGAGTATATGCCTAAATTTCTTGAGAAACTTAATTATAGAACATACTTGATTCTCCACAATACTATAATTTTCCTAATATCCTTTTAAATATTTACTAAAGAAATATATTGGCTGATGTAATTGTTATTCATTTCATTGGGTTAGAATAGTTGAGATGTTGCCTTCCCCTCCAAAAGCATAAATAATAAAATCTTTATTATCGTTGGGGTTGACTAGGGTGGGAGCCTAAGAAATAGCTTATTTGATGGCCTAAATTTTGTCTCTTCCATCTTGTGTCTAGCTGAAAATGGTACCCTTCTTAAGCATTACAATGAGGGGTTTTACCAGAGAGGCAAAATTTGGGATAAATATTCTCATAAAATTAATCTTTCCAAGGAAACTCTATAGTCATTTTTTATGGCTTGGTAGTGCTAATGCAAATATATAACTAACTATTTCTAGGTCCATTAAAATACCTTCTTTTGACACTATATGACCCAATAGTTTCCCTTCATGGACAATGAAAACACACTTCTTTGGATTGAGGGAAACCCTAAATTCTCTACACCCTTCAAAAATCTTTTGAAGGTGATCCAAATGTGCATCAACATGTTTTGAATAGATAGTAATATCATCTAGATATATTGGGATCATTTCATTGATCATACCTCTAAAGGCCATATCCATGGCTCTTTTAAATGTTGTACTAGCATTTGTCAGAGAAAATGGAATCTTTTTGTATGCATACATGCCCCATTTGGTGGTGAAGGTAGTCTTGTATTGATCTGATTCCTGTACCAGGATTTGGTTATAGCCAAAATAACCATCTAGAAGAGACAAAATTTCAAATCCTCATACTATTTTTAGAATTTATTCCATTGGGGGGAGAGGATAATGATCCTTCAAAGATGCTTTATTTAGGTTCCTAAAATCCACACACAACTTGATTTCACCATTTTTATTTCTGGAAAGGACCAAATTAGAAACCCAAAATGATTACCTGACAGGGAAAATTATATTATCCTTCATCAATTTAGAGAGCTCACTTTTCATTAGGGGTACTATTTTTGGATTAATGGACCTCTACTTCTATTTGATGGGCTTAGTGTTTGGATCTAACTCTATTGTATGATAGGCTAAACTAGGTTTGAACCCTCTTAGATCATGATAACTCCAAGTAAATTTATCATCAAATTCTTGGAATAATTCAATAAAATTTTGCTTCTCAAATTCATTACATACCTTTCCTATCTTTATATTTTTGCCTTCTAAAATGACCACTGACTCGTAGTCTTTATCATTGGCTAAAATGTTCTTATCACCTTTCAGTTGGTCATCTAAATTGAAGATATTTTCTAGTGTAATAAGACCCATATATTTATTTTTTTGTCTTTAAACTGGATGATTTGATCCCCATATTGATTTTAGAGCTTTTTTTGGTTCCTATCTGAGAATTCATCTTCTTCTCTCAAGAATTTTATAATTTTTTGATCATTATCAAAGACTTGCCAATTAGTTACATTATCAAGAATAGATGGTCTTACTACCAATTTTATGTGTTGGCTATTTTATTTGTTTATTTCTTTAGGGAAGTTATATTGGGAACCCATTGAGTCCATATGATTAGCATCTTTGTTCTATGATATTGGCACCACTTGAATATTTAGAGTAGTGAAATCATCAAATAGGTACCAAACCATCAGCTATCTTTTTGGGCATAACATAACTACTAGCCCCTGAATCTACCATGAAATTATGAACTAGATGCTTCCCTACTATTAGTGAGAGAAATAAAGGGGGAAGCTTACTAATTTTTCCAACTTTGATTTAGTTTGTGGTTAACATAGATTAATTACATTATTAGGCCCCTTGGCTAGAGCCTTGTCTTCTATTTGGAAATTCTTCAAAGCCTCTTGTATCAAATATCTTTGTGCTAGTATAGACAATGCCTACCACACAGTAACATTCAGATTTTTCTTCTTCATTTACTCCACTATATTGAAAGGTATATTCCTAACTTTTATCAATGTTTTTAAGGGTGTTATATCCTCTTTGATAAGATTTTGAGTCAGCACTTTCATTTTGGGCTAGCTAGTGGGTACAAAGGGTGACTTTTGTAATAGGTTATTCTTTATAGGTTCTAGTACAACTTTAGAAGTTATAGCTTGTTCCATATTGGGAGGCTAATCATTCTCAATTGATATTTTATTTGATCATGTATTGGCTACCACTAGACCTCCACCATTAAAAAATGCCTCCTCTTGATTTACCCCATAAAAGTCCTCCTCTTTCCAGTTTAGAAGAGTAGCCTCTCCTTGAGCAATTTTTTGTGTGTATGCTTGTTAAGAAGTGGATTCTTATTGCTGTCCCTATGTACTTGTCATGATTTTTACCATCAAATCTTGATGGATGATGCCACTAAGACAAGTATTCTAATTATGTGGTTGAACAAGGATAACACCACTCATAATCTTGAACCAAGTTATTTTGAACAGGTACAATGGCTTTAGAAGTATTAGGTGTAGGTAAGGCATGGACATTTAGGGGTTTTAGTTGCATTTTTTGACCTTGTAACTATTGATTACCTTGGTATTATTGCCTATCTCCCTGATATGGATACCTATTGGGCTCATATGTTAGGTTAGCCTACTAGTAAGGCTTATAATTCTGAGATTATTGCCTCTTTATTGTTACTAACTCATTGGCAAAAATATTTAGTGACTTTACCTCATATAGTTCATCTATAGGATTAAGGGCCAAAGCTAGTGCCTTACTCATAGTGGTAATTAGAGCAATTATAGGTGATATAGGAGCTATTTCTAGAAATAGAGGCCTTGGTGGTCTTGGGGTAATTTTTTTGGCTTTGATTAAACCATTATCTTCCCTTATCATAATTTCATAAGTGTCATGAAGTATGGTGCCACCCATAGACTGAATCATAATAGATAGATCACTATTTAGGGCTTTCAAGTAATATAGGAAAGCATCATTTATATTTGGCTTGACTAGTGTCAGAATTCTATTCCATGCCTTCTAGAAATGGACATTAAAATGAGTCATGATCTCATGAGGATCCTTTTGAATGGTGGTCAACTATTCAACCAAGGAAAGGTGGTCAGTCTTATCTTCAAATTGAGCACATAGTACAGTGCATAAATAATCCCAAACTAAGATTGAAATGGGAACAAGACCTCTATACCATTGTAAATTTTTACACTTAAAAGAGGAGACTATGAGTTGGATTAAAACATTGTCTTATACCACATTGTGGACTAGACATAGATTAGTGATATATTTTATGTGTTTTATAGGAGTGGTGGAATTTTCACTAGTATAATATGATAGGATTTTCAAAGCAGAATTAGGTATATCATCATATTAGGCCAATTAGAGTGAGTTGCCTCTATTGAAAGTGACAAAACTTTTAGCTATCGTGGTGGGTATGAAATGATAGGAGTTACTGAAGGAGATGTAAAAATAATTATAAGATATACTTTTGGTTGAGGGGTGGCTACTTTTGATCTCTTTTTAGATGGAAATGATAATTCTAGAAAATTAGCCCTCTTACCTTTAGTAGATTATCTTGTCTATTTGAGTGAAATATGTGAACCTTAGAATTTTGAGTCCATATTCCAATGGAGTCACCAGATGATTTTGATATCTACATAAATATAATATAATGCACATTGAGAATAACACCAATCTCTTTGTAATTTATGGGTCCCACTAGGTGTACCAAAAACTGTTATCACATAGGTTTGCACTTGTCTTGATTATGTAGCTTTTGTAATTACCTAATGATACAATGGGAAAACCTCCAAACTATGGGACTTTTTCAAATTGAGGTTAACCTTCAGATAAGGCTGGCTTCCTTTCACTAAATCTAATACAACTGATAAGACATCATTTCTTATTGAATTTTTTCTTATTTTTAGTGTTTTTAATCTTAAACTAAATTTTAAATGGGAAAAGAGTTAAGAATGAAATTTTGTGAAACCTAAAATGGTGATTGCATATAATATTTTAGTGGGTCTTAATTCTTGCTTGATAAACATAATAGAAAAGGAAATCAATTGAAATTTATTTGAGCATAGACTCATGCAAATGAGAAATCAAAGGCAATATTTTTTATTTTCATAGAAGGGACAAGATTCACTTATTTTCATCAAACAATATTTTGAAAGGGTAAAAGACTAAAAAATAATTTCTTGTGACTAAAAATAAGAACTGTAATATCCATAAATATGTGAATGACTCTACATACACAAGGATCTCTCAAACAAAAAAGGTAGATCTTCAATTTATTTTCATTCTCAAGGTTACAGCTTGTAGATAATACATTGAAAATGCAAAAATATATCACTAATAGCAAAAGATAGATTAGACCATAGGGTGTGCTCATATTTATATAAAAATATCTCATATATGAGATGCACTTATCAAAACTTGAATGCCTAGTAGAGAGAAACATTTAGATCTAGAACTCTATGTAAAAAGAGGCAAGGTCTTCTATTTTTGGTGTCTTTGACTTGTAGAATGGTTTGGAAAATAGCATGAAAGATTTGGGCTTGATCTTTAGACTGGAATGGCATGGATGGAACTAGAATATCTCCATGTAATGCTCTTTCTTCATATAGCTAAAAATATCTCCTCATGCAAATGGGCAACAACTAAAATAGAACCTAAATTTCAAAAAGATAACTAAAGTTACCTTTGTAAAACCCTAACTTGAAAAACACAAGTGATACTTTAAAAACTTTTTAAGTCATATCACTTCGTCAAAATGGACTTAGCAATTTTCAATACATGTTTTACACTTTTGGTAATTGTAACATATCAAAATAGAAAATGTAATTTGTGATTGTGATTTTTACAACTTCCATATTATCAAAAATATAAAGTGTAAAATACATGTTTATCTTTCCCAAAAAGAGTTATAAAAGATGGTTTTACTTTTATAATATACAATTTTTCAATGTCTTTACAAATGAAATTACAATTCCTGGAAATATTTAAATAAAAAGAGATTAATCAATATCCAAACTTTTCTTAGTTTGCTTGTCTTTATTAGCCTTTGACTTTTCAACATATGCATCAAAGGCTTTGAAAATTTCTTGTATTCTATCTTCTTCTAGTTCATAGGAATATATGTGAGAAGCTATACAATGTACTTGAATATCAAACAATTCCTTCCTAAAAGTATTGATTCCCTACATTTCCATTCTTATCTTATCTATTATTCTTTCATACCTAATAAACCTATGGATAGAACTTAGGGTGAAGATTGTAGTCTTTGTAGATTATTTTTCAACCACATCCTTGAACTTATTCTATAATTCTTATACATGAAAGAGGTCATCTACATCATCTGTTGGTTGGCATGACATCATATTGATCATTCCTTCAATATCATACAACATATCAATAGCCTTTTCATGTGCCACCTTGGCCTTATGAGTAGATTCTATGAGTATTCTTATTTGAAACTAAACTACTTTATGTAATTTCCCATGCTAGGTATCATTCTGTAATATCTTCTCAACAATAAAGGTATCCATATCAATTAAAGTCATAGGTGTCAACTTGGGATAGTATAAATTTAGGGTTTGAATTTATCCTTCATAAATATTGACTTGTTCTCTCAGGATATTCTTTCTCTCTTTGATTATTTCATACTAGTCCATTATTATAGTAATAACCTTGTTTCCTTTAGAAATGATTTCTTTCAACCATTCTTTATTAGTCCTTCCCATATGATCAATCTCTCAAATTGAATCAATTATTTCTTGATCTGAAATTTGATTGACTACTTTTACTAATTATGGTCATTCTAATGATTCACTGGGATCTAAGAACTAGTTCAATGAAGCTGTAAGTTAATCTAATTTATTCTTCAATTCATCCATGGTTGCCTTATCATGATATATTATTTATAATAGGGAGTTAATACCAAATTTCACATCATTTTTTATCCCCTCTCTTTTTAGCCATCCAAGGTGGATCTTAGAAATCTAATAATTTCCCACCATGAGATTTTCTTTTGATTTATCTGGTGGGGGACTGCAATTTCAACATACCTTTCCCCTTTGTCATCACTGAATATCTTGGAAAAGGTCTTGGGAGTAGGTTTAGACTTATTTTTAACCTTTGATAGGATAAATTCCATTGTGTTGGGGTCAATAATTTATGTTCTCTTCTTCCCCACTGATTGTGCTAGCCAATTGAGGGTAGCATCTAGTTGTTTTGACATTGTCACCAAAGAATCAACAGTTGATGTTCCTACACTGGTAGACACCATGATAATTGTGGAGTCCTATGTAGATGTTGTCATTGATCACTTAGGATATGCCTATGAAATATCACCTCCATTAACAAATTACAAATCTATATTTACATCAAGAATCTGAGTCTCTCCAATCTCAGTTAAACGTATTGTGGAAATAGTGTAAGTGGAAGAGGTGGAGGTAATAGAAATAATTGTGTCTATTAGGGATGTTGAAGGTGGAATAGACATAGGGATTTTGAATTTTGTAATAGGTAGGAAGGTGGAATCCAATGTATTTAATGAATCAATAAAATGTGTGGGATCACTCAAGGTTAGTGATCTAAGAAAAGTGATTAGGGGTGAGAATGAAACAATACTTACCCCAAGAGTTGTGATTATCTATGGGACTAAAGTTAGGATGACTAAGTCCATAGCAATGTCCTATAGGGTGGTGTTTAAAATCAATGGTGATGTAATGGAAGAAATTATAAATGGAATGGAAAGAGGGAGTGGAATGAAATGGGAAGGTGAAAGTGTAGGAAGGGAAAGTGGAGTGGAATATTGAGAATCCATTAATGCAAACCCTAAGTGTCTACTTGAATTAATTTTATTGGTTACACTTGGCTTATTATGGTATGAATGATAGGTTAAGTGTAAACTACAGATGCAGGGGGAGAGGAAACCTAAGGTGGAGGTATTGGAGATTGAGTCTCTAAAGGAGTGGAAATGGGAGGTGGAAGTGTTGGAGCTTCTAGAATGATATACACAAGAGGAGGGAGAATAGTGTAAATTAGGGTTGTCACTATGATAGATATGGGAATATAATCCATAAAATTTCTTGATTTTTCTATGAGATGTCAATCAATTATTCTATAGCTACCCCATCCTTGCTTGATTTCCCTTTTTTAGCTTTAGTCTTCTTCTTCTTCTCTAGTTCCTTTGATGATTCACCTATTTTTCTACTTGGACCCTCTTCTGATATAAAATACCTTCTCTTTTAAGCTTCAAAATCTTCCATCTAACTCATATTGTTTCTCTTGTTACTTGTACCCCCTTGATCCCCAACCAATTAATTACTCTATTGATCACACTTGTTGTTCTATCAAATAGAGAAAAGGATTTTGGAATTGGCCACCTTATTGGTGGCAGGGGATGAATGATGATCTATGTATAATAAATTGGGTCAACTATGGACTCATCATCCACCAAGTCATCAGGAACTAGTTCCATATCATAATTCTTGATTTGTTGTAGGGTCATTATAAAATGATCCCTCATTTTGACCCTCTCCTCATCTTCAAAGTCCTCCTAATAATATTCATAATATGGAATGTGATCATATGTTTCAAATGTCAGTATGTTGGCAATCTTCCCATAGACATCGAAAAATGGCCTAGACTCTAAGGTCTTTAATGTCATTTGGTACATTTCAATTTCAGCACATTTGGATTTTAGGAGGGAGGGGAACATGTATCTATCAATACTGATTAAGAATTGAATTCCCAACTTGTTCCTATTGGAAAGGAGCTTATGAGTCTCTACAAGTTGCCTGATCAGCTCTATCAGTGCCCATTTGTCTCTAACATATCTAGGAAGGGTATATGGGTAGCCACTAAAAATAGCTACTCTAATATAAGAATAGGTGGGAAACTGAATTAAGTGAGCCCCATTTTCTAATCTCTTTAACTACTTCTAGTGAGAACCTTGTTTTCCCTACTTATTTATCAAACATGATAATGATGCAATAGATGAAAGCATCATTTACTTTCCTAAAATGTTATCTACTCACCTCCAATCTGAGGTTAAGATAGTAGTCGTATACTCTATTTATTTCTCTAGGGATTGTGTTGAGGCTTGGTAAATATCTCCCTTTGGCCAAAATGTAGACAAGGTAAGAAGTCATATAAAACTTGTTAATTATTTACACCTCCAATATTTCTTATGGAGGGAATCACTTATTAGTTGAGCCCAGTAAATGTATTCAACATTTTTTTAGATGACCTAGATATATTAGTACATCCATTCTTGAAATCTCTTAGAATCAGGATTGCCAATCATTTTTTGCAACAATATATTAATATCTCCCACATCATCAATGAAATCAGGCCTCTACAAGGTCTTTGATAGTCTAGTGGAGGAAGCCTTGAGGGACTCAATCCATTATCTATTGATCATAATATGACACAAATCTCTCTTGTCTTCAAATATTTTTGTGGATGTTTATGGAGTTATATCAAGATATCTCTCAAATAATAGGATTGAAAATATTGATTCAATGAAGTCAAGATCTAGATTTAAAATCCTTTCCCCTCATTCATTTAAGACTTCTCTTTTGTCAAGATCCTAGTGCTGGATAGTGTGAGCACCAACTTGGAGATTTGGATTGATAATGGAAATGCTACAGCTTATGGTAAGCCAAAGTCATAAATACTTTGGATCTAATCATTCTTAAACTCTACACTTATTTTGATCCAAAAGTCTCCTAGGTCAATGTGACCTAAATCAACATTTATTATCTTTGTTATATTTGACTCTAAACTAAGAGTTACTCCAGGGCCTTTGGATTTGAACTTCATCTCTTTATAGACATGGGATCTATATTTATTGCTTTTGAGAAAGTAACTATGAGAGCTAGTGAAGTTTATAGGTGTTCCAAGAAAATAGATTCTTTGGTGGAGATGGGAGGTGTTTTGTGAAGATAAAAGTTTCAGTGGAACTAGGAGGTGCTTGAAGTAGGTGAAAACTCCATGGATCTAAGAAGTGTTCTAAGTAGGTTGGATATCTTGCAAAAGTGGAAGGTGTCAAAATTAATGTGGATTCTTACAGGGATGGGAAGTGTTTAGAATAGGTAGAATGTTTATAGGGACTTAGAAATTTGTAGGGATCTCAGGTGATTGAAATAATGGAAAAACCCATGTGAATTAAAAGTGTTATGGACAATTCCAATTTCCTCAAGGATGTAAAGGATTTAGTAAGGAATATTCACTTAGTTTGAATGGGGTATAGTAGGAATATTCACTTGGCTTGATGAAACCCTTGATTCTGACTACAAAATTAGGAGGGAAAAACTAAAGGTTCTTTATGATAAATGCTTTGGGGAAAATCTAAGGCCCTCATGATGAAACTCTTAAAACCTAAAACCATAAAAAACCATAAATCTTTGACTACAACCTTATAGATGATGGTAACACCATGAAACTGAAACTACTATTGCCTAAACAACACAAAGAAACCCTAAAATATGATTCCCAAACAAATAACCCTAATCAAAAGAACTTGAAATTTTTCATAGGAAGAAATGGAAAAATCTTGAAAAAGCTTCAAATTTGCAAGAATAATGGTAGAAAATATAAGTAAAATACCATGCAAGGATGAAAATGATGTGGAAGTCAATTTGCATTTATGGCTTGAACTTGTAGGTACTTACTTAGCACATGGATCAAGGATTGGATTCATGGTAAATATTATTAGATCTCAAAAATTGATTATTAATTTTAATAATGAATTAAAAAATTCCTAACTCAGACGTTTAAATAGAAATGCCTTATAATTAATTTAGTCTAATGATAGTTGGTGTTAGATCTAAGAGGTGCTTGGAGTAAGTCCCATGTCTATTGTGTTGGGGTTTTTTATTTATTTTAATGGTATAATGTGTAACCCATGATGTATTTTATAAGTTTTTTAACTTGAAAATTGCACCTGGAGTTTTAGATCCCATGGCTTGGGTGGTTGGCAGGAGGTAGAACCCGAGATGTAATTTGTATGTTTTCAAATTACATTTTGAGTTTTAGATCCTACTATAAAGGGGTTTTTTGTCTTCATAGGATCCATAATTGGCATGATTTTGTATTTTTTTCAAATTGAAAAATGCATTTCAAGCAATTAGAAGGTTCGTAGGATCAGAGCTCAGCATGCATTTTACAATTTCATCATCTTCAAAATTATGAAGTTTAGCATCTTCAAACTTAGAATCTTTAAAATAATAAATTTAGCATCTTAAAAATCATAAATTTCATTCTCACCATCTTATTCATTTCTTTTATTCATTACAATCTTATTTTCCATAGTTTTTAGTCTATAAAACTATAAGCCTACAGTGAACTAGGTCGACTAGATTGATATTGTAATATATCTTGTTTTCTTTTCTAGGAAACTTAGTTGACTTGTTTAATTGTGTTTCTCTAGCTCTTGATTTAATAGATAAAATCAACCTATTTATTTTTAATCTATATTTTTTTCATACTTGGTCATCTGAACTGACCCTGTACTCTTTAAGCAAAAAAATTAACTCATATTGCTAGTAATTAACTCATCTTTTATTTTGTTGCTTATTTTCTTACAGTAGCACACATAGAATAAATAGGAAGTTTTAATTTATCAATTTAGTCACACTATTTTTATTTTATTCACACACTTCCAAACCACATAATATCAAAAATCATAAAACAAATTCTACCCAAGGTCTACCGACTTGGACTTCATCACCAAAGGGTAAGCTAACTCAATTTTTTGGTTAATATAAATACGTGGTTGATGGTATATATTATAAAAGAGCCCAACACCCTTATCACTATGGGATTGTGAAATGAGGGGGTAGGCCCAGATACCAAGCCAATATCATCACCAATATAGATCCCTTTCAGCCATAACTACCTAAAACCATCCTTAGATTATCTTTCTAGTTCTTTTTTACAGCCAACTCTTTATCATATTTATTTCTAAAAATTATAATTTGAAACATTTATGAATAACCACATAGATTAGAATTTTTATTTTTTCTACTTTCTCTTTAATAAGTATGATGTATTTTAAAACTTGTATCAACTAGCATTAATACAAATATTATGTTATGTGTCGTAACTATATCAACTAGTTCGACCCAGTTGCTTGTGTGTTTATTTCAAATATTCTAAAAAATAAAACTAGATCATCTAGAATCATAACTATCAAAACCTATCTTTACCTTTAGAACATAGTTGATATGCTTGATTGTGTCTCTTATAGTCTCTATTTTCCCACATAACATAGTCACTTTATTTGACCCAGTCTCTTAAAAACTACTTATTATGTTTGCATTCAACACATAATCTACCTATCTAACTATGTGTCTTTCAGACTCCCTCAATTTCAACTTCTATAGAATATAATCAACTAGTTTGACTTTGTCTTTTATATCCTATCATGTCTACTATCTTACAAGATAGTGTCAACTGGTTCAACCCAATATCCTACCGACTGACCCTAATTTTTACCAATTTTTTTAACTTCCCTCCTTCATCATTAATTTAGTATTTTATAATAATATAGAATTAAATCAAACAAACATGATGAGTTTCACTAATCCCAATAGGGTTACTAAGGCGCATCTTTTGGCACCTATTATGTATCAAAGAAATGTCCATATTGCCACCAACACTACCAACTATGGGACTTTTCCCCATTCTTCCCTGGAAATTAACCCCTTATTTTCATTATAATATGAGTGTGACCTTGTAGACAATTTAAATGATCTTTTTCATCAACAAAAACCCTCAATAAAGAGGAGAATATCCTAAACCATATATAAACTCATGATGGGACCTCATATAGGAGAACCCCATTCACCTTCCCCTAGCTTTTCCCAAGTATTTGGGGTAAGCCCTTTATTTTTATCCTAAAATTTCCCCTTTATTGTGTCTCCTTCCCACACCATGATTTCATCCTCTATGTCTTCTTCTACCTCCATGCTAAGTATTTCTACAAACATGGTAGGTTCAACTTCTAGTGGGGCTCTTTAAAATACCCACATTTATAACCATGCTACTATTTCATCTCATGATACTAATGTATCTCATTCTAATAATGATTTTTTTGCTACCAATTCCATTCATTCCACTAGTGCATTGCATGTTACTACCTCATCCCAAACTCATAGTGAATCTCAATATCTTAATACCTCACATTATACTAATGCATCACATGTTACATCTACTAGCCAAAATGTTTCTCAAACCATTTAAATTCTATAAAAAACACTTAAATATATGCATATATTTTGAACTAATAATGAAAATAAAATTATGTAAATGTAAAATCACCTCGTACATCTCTAAAATTAACCCCACCATGCTCAGTGGGGAGTGAAAAATCTTAATGCCCCCTTACCCCCCTTACGGATTCACATGGTAACCTTATAACACAACCTCCATTTATCAACAAAAATATCAAACATTTACAAAATGAACTTCTATTACCTCAAATTACCAACATTGACATAGGAGGTATCACTCAAACCATCACTTATAAGATATATATGGATCCTACCTTGAATCTAAAAACATTTGGAAACCTTTACAAAGATTGAGTTAAGCTTAATATAGTCATTGCCATTAAATTGTTAGCTAAAATGCTTTTAGGAGATGTTTTAGGTTGGTACAATCCATTTAAAACCCACTTTATTACTAGCCTAGAATACTTGGTCAACTCATTGGTCTAATAATTCCAAACTGGTAATCTTATCAAAAATAGCTTTGTTCATTTTATAAATTTTAAACAACTCTAAACTGAAATGGTACAAGTCTTCATCAAATAATGGAAAATGTTGTCTAATAAATCTAAGCATAATATGGAAGATGACAACCTATTCCACTTATTTACTAATATTCTCCATCCTAAATTATAGTATCACATTCAGACCCTTTCTCCAAAAACTTTGGAAGAAGCTCTTGACCAAGACAAACAACAAGACTCCCTCATGCTTCAATTTGAGCCATCTCAACCTACAATGAGAACTCGCATGCTTACCAAAAATAAAAAACATCATGTAACTAATGATGGTGTTACTAACATTCATGACACCTTACACACCATTCAATTTATTTCTCCAAATAACACCATAGAGCATGTTCCTCCCAATAAAAAAATTCTAATCATAATCCCACATTTTCTCAAAACAATCATACTAATGTGCACAAACTATTATTCTTAGCATAAATTGAAAAACATCTTCCAAACCTCTACCACAATATCTTGACCCCACGCATCCTATTAAATCATGGTATGATCCAAATAAATTTGTTGGTTTCAAGTAAGTTGGGGCCATTCTCATGAGACTTTTATATAATTAATAAATCTTGCTATGGATTTTCTTCTTGGTCCTAACTTTGACCATAAATCCATTATATGAAAATTTCAAAAAGCTTATGACATAGCACTTAAAGCTCATGAGACTCAAAATAAAAATCAAGCCTTAAACTAAGCTAATGTTCTTTTATCTATCTACAAGTATCCCCTTTCTAACCACCAAGACAACATTGAACAACCTACCCCTACTACTAACAACATTGACAGTCTATATACCTTAACACCAATGATAAAAATGTGTTTAATATGACTAATATGAGAAGATTAGTTTCTTATATTTATTAAAACCCAACACTTACACATCACACCTCTTCAACATTTTTCATTATTCAAGATACTTACCCATCTTATCTCATTTAATTAGGACATGAAGACCCAATACCCATACAAGCATCACCTCTAATAACACAAATTTACCATACATATCATATCATTGATATACTCCTCTAATTTTTATACCTCATTAAAACATACCTCAAACTTATAACCATATTTCATCTACCCAACCAAAATAAATACCTTAAAAAACCATCACATCACCTAAAGTCACTCAACCCACTTGAAACAAACTTAAACCTACCATAACTTATCAACATAAGTTTAATTACACATTCAAACCCCATTATAAGGAGCTCTTGAAACACTATGCTCCTATATCTAACAATCCTCTCATGGGTTATGATGAATGGGATCATATTACATAAATTTCCCATCTCCCATCTTAAATCTTCTTCTTAGAGATGATGAGAACTTATCCCTACCATTCTAACTTCCTAATGCAATTATTGTTTAAAATGAAAATCCCTTGTCTTCCTCCTATAGGGAAAGAGTCTACCTTATCTGGATCTAAAGATAGCATATTTCAACAATGTGAAGAGATTTCCATCCATGTTGATGAAATAGTGGCCACTTCCCTCTCACTTAAATTCCCTATCTCTTCTATGATTCTCAATGAGATATTGATTCATGTTTATGATCATTTTTTATTCATTAGCATCTAAATAAGTGGTATCCAAGGTAAGCATGCTTTAATTGATGAAGGTAAGCACTTATGTTGCCTCCCTTAAATTTATTAAAACACTTGGATACTAGGAATGTAACCTTAAATCCACATGTAGTAGATTCCAAGGCTATTACAGAAGAAAAATTCCTCCTCTAAGTTATGTATGGCTTCCCATTAACACTCCTCTCATTACCATCCATGTGAAATTCATGATATTTATCTTTCCACTTTCATACAATATCTTACTTAGTCGACCTTGGACTCATCATATGAGATAATTGATTCATTTGCATGCCAATATGTCAAATTCCCTCATAATGGTGTTATCTACAAGATTCAAGGGGACACTAATCCTTATAATTTTGCCTAATTCCAAGAATAAGGTGTATTTAAAATACCCACCCTTTAATCCTTACCTAGTATTTCATTTTGATAATCCCAACACTTTAACTATCCCATTAACTTCACTAGGGGTTATAATGGTCATACAAAATTAATTAGAAATATTCCACCTAACCTCTTAAACTCTGATGATGATGAATTATATGAGATAAAAGTAAATATCAAAACTTGAAATCTTTCCCCTCACATCATCACTCAACTTCCTCCTTCTCTTTAACCTTGATCCTATTAGCAACCTTCTAATGACATATTGGTTACTTTAACAAAAATTAGGCATTCTATTCACCATGCTTCCTCGACTGATAAAATAGCTCATATATGCATTATCTACTTACATACACCTAATTATGATGACAATTTTGCTTAGATGACCCATTTTTAGTTGGATTCATTCAAGCTAGAAACGTCAAAGTTCTTGTATATCATTCTTCTTTATTTCAATCTTTTCCTTCTTCTATCCTTCCTTCTCTTACCATGCCTAATATTAGTTTTTCCACTACTATTCACAGGTTAGAGATAAAACACTCACAAATTGTGCCTCTAGTCATAGTAGTTCCTCTTAAAATTATGCTCATGTATCATTCCATGAAAGGACTTATAATTTTTCTAGTTATCATGAACCTTCCAGTATGCTTCCTCCATAGATGTTAGCCACTTTGATTAGACCTATTGCACATCCAACCTTACCTATAGATAAGACTAGTCTAGTTTATACTCCAACTTCTCCCTTACTTAGTAATGGTATTATTTCATTACCTCAACTTGATCCTTTACTTGCATAATGGGAATATCATCTTTATTATGATATTCATAGAGTTATTGGTCATTGGACCAAATATTAGCATCTATATCAGCAGTCTTAGGCTTCTTCTTTTACCCCTTTGGATAATAAACCCCCATAGTCTACTAATATAAATATTTTTTTCTTATATGGAATAAATACCATTATTATGTCCACTACCAAAAACTTAGGTAGTACATTGACACTTTGAAACCAGTCATTACCTAGCCCAAAGACAAGATTATCCCACCTCCCAAGCTACTTCCAGAATACATCCCTAAATATGTGGAAGTCTATTATCTTTGGCATCAGTATTCTCCCTTCATATTGACCGATGTCATGTGATTTAGTAGCATCTCTATATTTCCCATAGTCTACACCAGCAACATTTATTCCTTCTCCTATAGGTTGCCTGTGAACAAAGGTTCTTCTTTCTCCACTGGATTCACCTCCTCCTAGCTCCATAGATGCCATTCACATCAAGATACCTATTCCTCACATTGAGTATCCCACACAAGAGATACCACATGAGAATTAATCTTCTTCTTTTGCACCTACATTTTCATTTTAAATGCTATGGAAGGATGTCTTTTCACAACTTTCCATGACAATTGATTAGACTTTGACTAATGTCATAATTCACCTACATAGGGATGTTCTAAATGTTATGGATAAAATTTATGGTTATATCTATTAGTATTTATGAACATGGCATGGTATTCTCTAACATTATTCTATTATATGATTTGGATTGGATTTGTGATCCTTTTTTTACTATTTATCAAACATGATTTCACTTATCTCTTTTGCATGAACCATTATATTATGATTTATGTGTTTTACATGGTTTTAATATATTTTGTTATATCTTATGGATTATTCTCATTATTTTCATGAATGTAAAATTATGCTTATGATTTAATTTCTTTCATGGATTCCTTTATTTTATATGTAATGATTGTTTGTTATCTTTTGCACTCAAATAAAGATAATTATTATTGTGAGTTATTTATACAACACTTATTTCCTTAGTATTTTATCTTTACCATATGATTAGTTAAGAAACAAGACTTATCATTGTACTAATTATATACACCAATAATTTTTATCTCCCTTTTCCCTTATTTCCCTTCCATATACTAAGCATACATGCAGTTAAAACTTGAGATTACATATTGGTTCATAGGTAAGCCTAAATTATCTAGTTAGTCATATCTTTGGTTACTTAGTCTCCTTTAACCAAATTCTAAATATAATTCATTTTTATTATTTTTATCACTCATGTTGGTTATTCTAAATTCATATGGATGAATCATAAAATCGATAAAAAAGTTAAAATATAAATTATTTAAACACAAGGCAATGATCCAAAAAGAAAACATAAAATTTAAAAGTATAATCACACCAAAAGACATGATTTACTATCCTTAACACATCTCCTATTTCTAATCAAATCTCAAACTCCACATTTGGCCTCATGATAGAGTTGAGGTCCATTGGGGTGTAGTAGGCCATTAGATTGGGATAGGAGAATAAAAAATATATATAGTGCTACCTACTTTCTCACACAAGTACCCAATCTTCATAGTAGACTGACAACTTTCTAAGAGGTCTTGAGGAATGGAGAACATGTTATGGGAAGGTAGGTCCATTTTAATTTCATTGATCATATAACCTTCATGATTTGATATTATTATTATACCTATTTTCCTATACATCTTTGTGCTTATTGTGATCATGTGTCCTTTTTATTTTGATGGTCACTAGACTCTTAGTGTATTTCCTTCCTAACTAATATACCTCATGTTACTTAAGGTTTTCTCTTAAACACATATGTCATGATTTTTAAATTCCCTATTTCATTAAAATAATCCTAATATTAAACCTTGGTGATTTTTTTTTTTTAATTGATCATAACCCCTAGGGTTTTTCTTTGTGAGTTACATTATAAGAACTTGGATAAGACAAGGCATTCCTTATAAAACATTTCCTTATTTTTTCCCTCATTACCATTTACCTCATTGGTGTTCACCTTATGAGTTATAGTATAATAAAATGGATATGACTAGGATTTCCTCACAAATTACCACATTAAATATCTTTAAATTATTATAACATTTGTCTCCACTTCATTGGTGTTCCCTTTGTGAGTTGTAATGCAAGACCTTGGATAGGACCAGGCTCTCCTTAAATAATATTCAAATAAAAAGTTCATATTATAAATAAAATCATAATAAAATTACATGCTTTAAATATAAGATAGTTTGTATTACATTATAATTTATATATCATTTACATACTTTCCATCTTGATTTAGAATGTTTTATGCTTACTTCATAAACACATCACTTTTATCTTCTTATTTTCCAATTACATGTATGTTTCAACCATTTTATTAAATTTATCATACTTCCCATATTGATCTAGTATTATTAATTTGTTTTATACTTACATTTTGTTTTTCTTTTCATACTTTCCATCTTGATTTAGTATGATTTAGTATGTTTTTCTTCTACCCCAAAATTACCATACCATATAAATCATACATGAGTTACACCCAAATGATATAATTTAGATCATACAATGAACCCTATTCTAAGATGGACTGATATAAAGCTACTGCATATAGTGATACCTTCCCATCCATCTTGTGACATAGCACATGTGATATCACAACTCCTATCATATCCTTATAAATATCTAAAATGGTTGATATATATATATATATATATATATATATATATATATATATATATATATATATATATATATATATATATATATATATATATATATATATATATATATATATATATATATATATATATATATATATATATATTAAATAGGCTAACCTATAGCCTTAGGTAAATCCTCTCTAAACATATCATCCAATAGGATGGGCTTGTCTTTCATCCTCTACTTCGATTACATCACATATGACAAGAGTCCTGACAATGTGAATTCCAAGTAAGGCATGGACATCCTCCAAGGTGATGCCCACCTCTATGGTATGCCACTCCACCTCCCATCAAAAGCTCCCATGTTCCTAGGAATATAATGATTAGATTAGCATTGTTCATGATCATATTTATCTCCATAATGCCTCCAAATCCTAGGGAAACCAGTCGAGCTTGATACATATCTAATAGTTACTCTAGAAAATTTGGTAGCCATGATGCATCAACCAAGTTCCAAAATCTATGTCATTTCTATAAAATATAAAATAAAAGAGACTGTATTAGTTATCGATGTAATAATAATTCTTAAAAATTCTTTAAATACTAAAAAATATCTATTACATTAGCCTATTTTTTCCTATTTATTACCCTTTCCCATACTTTTCATACTATATCGACCCTTTTCCATACATTCAGCCTCATTTAATAGACTGTATTGTCCCCTATTACATACTACATTAGCTAGAATGTACTATGTCAACCATGTCTATCTTTATAATTGAGTCAATCATTTACTATGCAATTGACCACCCCCAGTAGTATTAAGTCAGCCTTATGCTATGCAGTTGGATGCCTTGACTCTTATCACATTTTCCAACTGAGTTGGTAGGACCAACTCTATTCAAAATTTATAATGAATTTTAAACCATTTACCATAAATGCCTTAAGAATTGATTTATTTGACTCTTTCCTACCCAATATCCCCTTTTACCCCTAGTTTACCTAAAAAATTCTTAGGGTCATTTTTTGTATCTATATTTTACCCAATATCTACTTTTCTATATCTAACTTAATTTCAATTAAAATTATTAACAAAATGAAAGCATTGCACCACTTGCCTGAGTTGTACTAATTGGGGCCACTAGGCATCCTCTATATACAAAGGGAAATAAAATTGATCTATTAAACAATCCTAGCTTAGAGAATATAAATCCTACTTATACTTATGATTGTTGATACATTAGATATCTGAGGTCATGAATAAGATGTATTCGTTAGACCTAACCAAGATATCTCTTACCACAATAACATCACTAGAGAGGGTTCCAAATCCTATAGTCAAGAAACACCATGCAATAAGCCTAGATAGGTCAGTGTTTTCATATTCACAAAGTAAATGACAAGGAAAGTAAAGTATAATATAGTGCTCACCAAATATTGTGGCACAAAGTGTGGGTAATAAACATAAAAAAAGGTTAAAAAAAGGTTTTAGGCTTAGGAAGGGGATAATGAAGTAAATGCTTGGAAGAGTGTGTAAGAGAGGAGATAAGGCTTAGGTAAATGTGTAGTATAAGGTTTTGTAGATATCAAATGGTGGCATAGGGAATAACAATTCTATGAATCACCAATGGTCTACCCACCCCTTTCCTGTTGCACCTTTTAAGGTGTGTACTCAGAGATATTTTCAATAGGCTGCTACAAGAGAGAAAGCATAAATAATTGAAAAAGTTTACAAATATTATGTTTATACATATGCCCCACTTAAAAATCATCACATGTCACATAGGTGTAATAGGGGATGGTGCTTCTTGAAAAGAACATAGCAACACACAATGTTGAAGCTAAATAAATTATAGTCAAAAGCAAGATGAATGAAAGGATAGAATTGAAAAATACATACCTTTAATTAACTTAGTGTTGTAGATAATAAATGAGGTGAAAAAAAATTGAAGGTGTCTAATGTAAGTAACATTAGGTGAACCTATATAAATTAGCAAAAAATCAAAAAAAAAATTAAAATGTACATTTAATATGTGAAAAGATTATCAACAATGTCAAGATTCTAGAACATCTTATGTTTCAAAAAAAGAGCTAGTAGAAACAAATATATGATCAAAAAATTAAATTTGGTGATAAATATTTGATAATTAAATAATTTTGAATAATAAATATAAATAGGATAAAAATAATTGATTTTTTATTTTTACTATTTTAAAAAAAAATAGAGATCTAAAAGACCCAGTTCAAGACTAGAGAACCATCATGGTGAGGAAATGATAGTTGATATGGGGAGGATGCCTAGCAGTCACAGTGAGTGAAACACAAGTAAGCATTCATGAATTTCAATTTTTTTGAGTAATTTTATTTGAAATTGAGATAAATATATAAAATTAACTAGTAGGCAAAATCTAAACATTAAAACTAACCCTAGGAAATTTTTACATATTCTAGGGGTAGAATAGGATACTAGGTAGGAAGAAGTCAGACCAATAAATTCCTAAGACATTTATGGTAAATGGTCAAAAATTCACCACAATGAAAGAATAGAATTGACTTATAGTCAACTCAGTTCATAATGTGAGCAAAAATTAGGGGGCCAACTATATAGTAGTGGGTTAACATAGTATTATTAAAGGTGGCTGACTACATAGTAATAGGCCGATATAGTCTAAAGGGAAGAGATGGCTAACTGTGTACCAAAGGGTTGATTCAGTTGTTAAGAAGTAACTAATATAGTTTGTTAAAAGGGGGTTGACCATGTACCACAGGGTTGATGTAGTATGCTAGAGGAAGGGAAAGGGTTGATTTAGTATCAAATGGGTCAATTGTGTAGAAAAATCAAAAAACATAGGAAACTAAATCAAACCAATTGATGTAGTTAATTTTTAAATGTTTAAGAAAGCATTTTAATTATTTATGACATGGATATCTAATACATCCTTTATTGTTTGGTATTTTTTAGAGATGTTGAAGATATTGGCACCTAGTAGATGCATCATGGTTACCATATTTTTTGGATCATTTTGAGTGGTGTGGATGGAACTTAATTGGTCGTCTTGGGCTTTAGTGGCATCATGTATATGAGATAGATCCCTTTGAGTGTTGATCTCATTATCATGTTCTTAGGATCATGGGAATGGTTGACCAATAATTTTTTATGGGAGGTGGATGGGGATACCATTAAGGTGAGTATCACTATGGAGGGCATCCATATATTTCTTGGACTTATGATAAGTAAGACACCATAGATTACATGCTCAGATAAGATTCACCTTAGTTTGAGGGTAAGCTTATTTTATGTTTATATTATAGCCATTTTTAAATTACATAAGGTGGTGATAGGAATTATGAGATCATGAGTATTGTGTAACAAGTTAAATGGTAAGGTACTACTATATGTGATATCCTTATGCCAGTCCATATTAGATTAAGGAATACTATATGATTTTGGGGTTGTCATCTAGGTCCAGATCATGCATGATATATACAAGATGTTTTCTGGAGGGTAGAAGACCATAGGACATATGGTTTTACTGAGTGTATGGATATATGATAGGTTTCCCATGTATTAGCTAGCTAGGTTACCCCATGTGGTTGATGATAAGTTACTTCAGGCCTTGAGATGGAGACAAGACCATGTATCATGGGTTGTGCCCCATGTGCCTGTATTATAAATGATCATACAAGGAGATATTATGTGGACCCTCTAGTAGTGCTTAATTATTTGGCATGACATGTTAGAGATCCAAGAGGGAGGGGAGGTAGAGGGGTGCCTATGGAGATACCAATGATCAAGCCTCAGTATACTAGACCATGGAGTGGTTGAGCACTATAGTAGGCAACAAAAAAGCTATTAGGGTGAAAGGTGATAGATGTGGATGTAGGGGCATAAAATGAACCATAGTAGAGGTAGTATAAACCACTACGTATTCATCATAGATAGAGGCGCCATTGGTATGAGGAGATGTAGGCAAAAGCTAATACATAGGGGGACCCATCAGCTACTTCAAGACATAGTTTATCCATAGAGGCACCCTTGAGGAGAGGATAATAATATGCTCAAGTGGTTACTCATAGGTTTGCATTAGTGTATAGGTGGTTGATAGAAGAGGTAATTGACAAGTGAGAAGATAGAGAGATTATGATTGGTAACACTAGAACTGGTGAGAAATGTTTTAATTTTTTGATATATGATACTAGTTACATTATAATTATAGTAGATAGATGATATTTTAGATATATATGTGATCTAATACATATCTAGTTTTGGTTTTATAAATCTTGTGATAGAGGACATTAGATGGGGATACCTTGTTATGTTTGTGCACCATGACATTTTGGATGGGGCGTTGGTTCCATATGACCCCACCACATTAGATGACTATGGTTCCATCTTTCTTAGACTAGGTGGGTTGGTTTAGGCTAGTGGGAGAGGTTGTAAGGTAGTTGTAGGCATGTGGTGATGGGTTAAATCCATTGACATGGGTTGAAGAAAGAGAGTCATAGGATTGGTAGGCCTTGGCATATGGAGAGTGAAACACATGAAAACTACCATCCAAATTAGATAGGTCCAAGCCTAGGTGGCCAATTTATAGGGATAGGTTCTTGTATTGATATCCCATTTTGCCTCATTATAGTGCACTATTAAGAGGGGACAATCATTGGGATCTATGGGTAGCATGTCTAGGCCATAAGATAGACATGATAGAGCCCAGCTTGAGCTGGAGAAATTGTATTTTGTATTTTGTATTTTGTATAAAAACACATGAGATATATATATATATATATATATATATATATATATATATATATATATATTGATTTTGACATTTTGATCTCATGAGTTTTATTTAGATGTGGATGTGGATGCATTGATATATTTCTTTCTAGAACATGTATTTAGCTATTATTGTATATGTTATGGGAAATATATGATGAGCATTTTATTTATTAGCATTATGTGATACACATGCATGGTTAAGAAGAAAAAGGCAAAAATGATTTGTAAAAGTATAAGTAATCAAAAACAAATGTGATACATACTATATCACAATGGGAAATGTGTAAGAACACAATATGAGTAAATATAATAAACCAAAGATAGTAAAAAGGGAGAACAAATGTTTTTAAACCATGTAAATAGATTTGCACCAAAATTAAAACAAATAAAAATCACACTATATCATGTTGGGAAGTATGAAAATATTATAATAAAATAGAAGGCACAAGAAACTAATGGTATAAAAATAAAATAATTAAGTCAATCAATCATACTAAATCATATTGGGAAATATAAAAAGAAAGACAAAACTAGAAAATGAAATTAGATTAATCACACTAATTCAAGCTAGGAAGTATGAAAAAATTAATAAAATGGTTGTAAGCATAAATTAAATTGAAAAGTTATAAAATAAGAGTGAAATATTAATGAATCAAGCATAAATCATACAAAATCAATATGTGAAACATGTCAAATACATGTAACTCATAATCAAACACTACTTATCTCAAATTTGATGCATGTAATTTTATTATGACTAAGGTATTGGAATGTTTTATGAGGGCCTAATCCTATCCATGGTCTTATATTGTAACTCACAAAGGTAACACCAATGAGTTGGAAACAATTATGGAAATGCTTTCAAAATATGGTGATAATGTAGCAATTTGTGAGGAAGGCCTGGTCTTATCCATGGTGTTACACTGCAACTCATAAAGAGAAACCCTAAGGAGAATGATCAGTTAACAAAATAATATTTCTCAAGGAGAAATATTAGGAATGTTTTAAATGAAAGAGGTAATGTAAAAAACATGGCATAGGTGTCTATTGTAATATCTTAGGAAACATGAGGCATACTAGGTACACAAGAAAGACACTAATAGACTAGTGACCATCAAAATACAAAGGATATATGTTCATAATAAGCACAAAGTTATATAGGAAAATAGGTGAGATACTAAGACTGAGTCATGTTGGTTATATGAACAAGAAAATTAAAATGGACCTACCATCCCACAACATGTTCCCCATTCCTTACAGAGTCATCGATCTACTATGAAGATTGGATACTTGTGTGAGAAAGTAGGTAGTACTAAAATATTTTTTTATCCTCTTTTCCTAATTTGTTGGCCTACCACACCCAAATTGAACTTGACTCTATCATGAGGACAAATATGGAGTTTTAACTTTGATTATAAAAAGTATATGTGTTATGAATCACATCTTTTAGTGGGATTTAATTTTTGAAATTTATGTGTTGCCTTTTATATCATTGCCTTTTATTTAAATGATTTGGATTTTAAAATTCTTCATCCATATGGATTTGGAATAACCAACATGAGTGATAGAAGTGATAAACACTAATGATATTTAGACTTTGATTAAAATAAGTTAAATATCTAAAGATATGACTGACCAAACATTTAGGCTTGCCTATAAACTAGTATGGTATATCAGGTTTCAACCATGTGTATGATTAGTATGTGAAAGGAGATAAAATAATAAATGGATATCCAAAGTGTATTGGCAAAATATGATTACAATGAGATGTCTTGTTTGCTAATTGATCACATGGTAAAGAAGGATTACTAAGGGGAGCCAGGTTTGTATAACTGAGTCACAATAATAATTATCTGATATTTTTGAAATAAGGTAGGAAATAATCATGACAAAATGAAAAAACATATATGAAAAGAAATTAACTCATAAATATAAGCATGAAATCATAGAAAGAAATGAAAATAAGAAATAAGAGAAGATGAAAGAGAATGAAACAATATATAACACATAATGTATAATATAAATATCCATGTGAAATAGATAATTAAAACTAAATTTGACACATATTAAAATGGTATAATATATATAAAATTGGATCACAAGTCTAATCCAAAAGTCATAATGAATAATAAATATAAATAACACCATGTTGTGTTCACAAATACTGATAAATTTGTCTACAAATATTATCCATAACATTTAAAATATCCCTATGAAGTTGGATCCTAATAGTATCTAGAGTCTCATATATCCTCAGGGAAATATATGACAATACCTCTCACCAACTATCCTTAATATAAAATGTAAGTGTAGATAAAGGATCATGTGTATGAGGGATCTCATGCATAGAATACCCAAGGAGGGGAATAGATGCCAAAATAGGAATGGTATCTTTGGGACAAGAAGGTGAGACCACTAGTGGAGAAGAATCTAAAAGTGGGGAAGAATTCATAGGTGAATAAAGAACCATAGGGGAAGAAGGAAGAACCATCTTATGTGGGTGACCTGTGGTGGGAAGAATAGTGGGTACAAGAATCGTCATAAGGTGATCATGGAGATGCTACTATAAAATGTAGAAATGATCAGTATGATGGGTGTCACACTGGTGACAAAGATAATATACCTCCCCATATTTTGGGATGTATTTAGGTAAAAATTTATGAGGAGGTATATCTTTGTCTTTGGGCTAGGGAAGGGTAGGATGAAATGTGTCAATATATTTTTGAATCTTTTGATAATGGGTGTAATAATGATTATTTGTGCCATAGAAGCAATGAAAACAATTTTTAGTAGACTTTGGGGATCTAATAATGGAAGAGGTATAAGCAAAAGCTAGGGAAGGTTGACATAATTAGCAATCTTTGATCTAATGACTGATAACTTTGTGAATATCATAATAAGGTTTATCAGCCCATTAGGTAAGTAGAGGATCAAGCTATACTAAAGGAAGGAGGCCATCACCAAGGGAAGGCATGGCTAGCATAGATAATGTAATAGGCTTATCTGAAGGTAAATTAGAATAAGAGATAGGATAAGGGTCAGCTAAAGATAAAGCAAGAGTAGTACCTAGACTAGGCTCAGTTGAAGGTGAAGTAAGACATGTGCAAGGCTTAAGAGGAGTGGCTAGCATCTTTGTGGTAGGTAAACTAGAAAAATTATAGTATTTAGAAAAATGATAAGGATCGATCATAACATGATCCATGAGCATGATTTTAAGGGTTTCTATTGAAACTAGAGGTGTACCATGTAATCACTCCATCTCTACTCTAAAATAAATAAGAAGAATACCAAAATTAGGCCCTAGGAAAGAAGGAACACAATATGATGAATGGAAGGACTAAAATAAGCATGATAGTGAAGAATCTCAGCATCTCTATACTAGACATGGCTTCCTATAAATGGATTGTCCAAAGTATAACCATAATCATAATTAGGTGTATAATATTTGATGGTACAAGTAGGTATGATCTTTTCATCAAAATTCACATGATGAATATAATGTCTAGTCTTAGGTACGACCATAGGTCTATCACCGATAGGAGGCTAACGGGAGTGTGGCTTCAAGGATAGAAAATTCTAGGTGATGAAATGAGGGATAGATCAAAAAAATTTATCTTGAGGGTGATCTCATCCAACCCATCATCATCAGAATCAAGAAGGTTAGGTGGTATGTTCCTAATGATTTTTAGGTGAGCATGATAACCTTGGATAGAGTTGACACGATAATTGAAACATTAAGACTCTTGAAATGGGATACTAAGAAAGGGTTCAAGGTTGGAATTTTAAAGACACCACATTCTTGGAATTATTCAAAATTTCAAGGTTTTGTGTCTCCTTTAATCTTGTAAATAGCACCATTATGGGTAAATTTGACTAAGTGGTAGGCAAATGACGTGAAAACCCTCATGCAATGAGTCCAAGGTCTACTAAGTAAGATGTTATAAGAAAGGGGAAAGTTAAATATCATAAATTTTATGTGGATGGTAATAGGAAGGGTGGTAATAGGAAGCCACATGCAACCTAAAAGAGGCAATTGCCTTATATCATAACCTTGACATGTACTTCATGTGGATTTGAGATTGCACATAGAATATCCAAGAGTTTTAATGAAATTGAGGGAAGTGATATAAGTACCTAAACCCTCATAAATCAAATCATATTTAATTTGGATATCACTAATTTAGATGCTAATAAATAGTGATGGATCATCTGCATGAAGTAGAATCTCATCTGGAATCATGGAAGTGATAGGAAACTTAAAGGAAAGATAAGTTTCAATTATTTCATCAACATGTATGGGCATCTTTTCACATTTTTTTAGTATACTATATTTAGACCCAAACAAGGTAGCTTCATGTCTTACTAGGGGAGGATGAGGGATGCCCATTTTAAATAATAATTGCATCAAATGTTATGATTATGGGGGGGGAGGGGGGGCGGAGTTTGCATGAGTTCAATAAAATGTATTTAAGATGGGATGTGATAATTTATGTTATGGGGTCCCATTCATCATAACCCATGGGGGGATTTCTAGAGAGAGGCATGTAATGTTGTAGGATCTCTTAGGAAGGAGGATTAGAAGTGCATTCAAACTTGTGTTGGTAAGATGTAGTTGGTTTAGTTTGAGGACAAATAGGTTGGTTGTATTTAAATGGTGGGATAGTTGATTTAGGTATTTCTTGAGATTGAGTTGAAAAAATAATATTATAAGGTTAGGGAATATTATCGATGTGTGAAGATGTTTGAGGAATGGTATAGATAGTGTGAGAGGTATTATCTAGTTGAGATGTTGGAAGTGGTTCTTAAAAATATATAAATTCCTCTTTCCCTAACTCTGTGAGATGAGATGGGGAAGAATCTTGAATGATGTAGAATGTTTGGGAGGTTTGGTTCATGTGTGTTAGAGTAGGAAAAATAAAAGCAACTACCCTTCACATATTAGTCATATTTACCACATTTTCTTTAATAGTGAGGTTTATAAGAATTTCAACATTATTTGTATCAGGAGTAGGCTTTTCATTCTTATTGTTGACCATTTTGGTCCTGCAGGCCAAAATTGGTCCCCCCTTTTTTTCCCCTACTATTATGAGCCAGTATAATTTTGGTTGCACAAGTCTTTTGGCAGATGAAGAACTAGTTCAAAGAGTGCAAGGTTTTACAAAGCTTCTTTGGACTCTTGTCTGAAGAAATTCAAAAGGAAAGAGAGCTAAAATGGTTCAAGACACTTTTCCTTAAGGTTGGAAAAGTGGTTCAATGTCACGGTTCAACGACATGATCTTTCCAAGAGTTAGAAATTTTGAACCATTGAACCATTGAACCAGTTCAATCGATTGGTTCATCACTTTGGTTCAACACTTTGTTTAAACATTTTGGTTCAACGCTTTATTTCAAAGGCTTGGTTCATTGCTTTGGTTCAATCGATTGGTTCATCGCTTTGGTTCAAAGGCATGGTTCATCGCTTTGGTTCAACATTTTGGTTCAACACTTTGGTTCAAAGGTTAATTTCATAACTTTGGTTCAACAGCAAAGTTCATCGGCAAATTTCAATGGTGAGGTTCAATCAAATAGTTAATCAACTTGGTTCAAACACTTGGTTCAATTGGTTTGGTTCAATGACTTGGTTCAACATTTGGTTCAAAAGAATAGTTCAATTAGAAGGTTCAAGAGAGTCTCCCAAAGGATAAGTGCCCTTATAGAGGGAAGTCAAGCATAAAAGGGACCATTCTAGTGCCCTTGTAGAGGGCAGTTCTAGACCTAAGTGCCCTTGTGGAGGGCAGGGAACACTTGCAAAGAGAAGGCTAAAAGGGTAAGTTTTCTTTGGAAATTTGTTTAAGGCAAAGGATGAGAATTTCTTCGGACAAAATTTTTGAAGGAATTCCTTCAGACATTTTGTCTGAAGAAATCCTTTAGAATAAAATCTCGTGAAATAAAAAAGGGGACAAGGCAAAGGCAAGAAATCATTTCTTTCAAAATTTTGTTTGAAGGAATTCCTTTGGATAAAAAGTCTGAAGAAATTTGGAAAAAGAGCCGCAAGAGAAAAACTCAAAGAAATTCTGATGATCAAAGGAAATTGATCGAGATAATTCTTGCAGACATTTTGTCTACGAGAAAATGGCCAAAAAACAAAAGCCCGATCGAAGAGAAAAGACCCAAGGAAATAAGTGAAAAAACAAAGGAAGAAATCCTTCAAACATTTTATAAGGATTTCAGGACCAAGGAGCCCAGGTAGGTACCCTTGTGGGGGACTCAAAACCAAAAAATGAAGGGACACTTCTCCAAATCCAGAGGTACACTTCCCCTTTGGGAAGGATCAAGCAAGAAATCCAGCAAAAGACAAAGCTAGGAAGAGACAAAAGAGCCAAGTGCAAAAATAAACAAAATAGTCTAAGTGGAAAAGTAAGGCATCGACTCAAGGAGTTACTCCAATAGTTGGAACAGTGCCTGCCAAGTGGTCTTCAAGGGGTGTGAACAGTGAATAGTGCAACCCATTTTTCTCCATTTTGCATTAATGAGTAGATAAACCATGTGAATGCCTTCAAGGAGAGGTCTTGTTTGTAGACAAATGGTGTGGCCTATGTTTTTTAAATACATGAATTCAAAATCAGAGCTAACACAACATCATATTTCAATGGCCCCCTCTTCCCAATGCTCTCAATGCACATGGGCCAACTTGTAAAAAGGCGCTAAAGTCTTTTCCAAAAGGGAGCACTTTCATCTCCCTCTTCTCTATATATATTGTAACTTCTCATTTGAGAAAATGATCTCTTGGCTTGTAAGGTGGAGCTCTGACAGATTTTACCTTGAATCAAGACATAGCATTTTTACCTCTATTTGAGCTTGCACTTTCATATATGTATATGTTTTTGTTTTGTGTTAAGTCATTTTCCTTATGCTTTCACAGAATGATTCCATCATATCTAGTGTATTGTGAGTTCTTCTTTTGCAGGTTAACCAGAAGTGTCCATAACAGGAATATAGGTGCATGTGAATAGGCTGCCAAAGTGTGTCTTAGAATGCCTCTGGTAGTTCTTCCTCCCTGTATCTCCATCAGACCCCTAGCTCACTGATGCAGAAGAATTTCCCATATCAAATGAAGTGTATACCAGCTTGTTCTTGGTGGAAAGTGTAGACTCAAGCTAAGTAGATAAACTTATTTGGTGTATCACCCTCTTAGATTAGGTTTTATTTTCCCATAATCCTTATCCCTTTTCAACCCCCCCCATTACATATATATATGTATTAGCAACTTATTGCAATAACTCATATGCATCAAAGGGAGCTAGCCCTTATCTAGAGACTCTCCCCCCAGTTTTTCCAAGCCCATAGGCAAGAGGGGAGTTTCCATTGTTGCACATGGAGGGTAGGAGCTCAGCCTCCTATCAAGGTGTAATCTGCCTGTGTCAACAATTTTTGGCATGCCTGGTGGGACCATGTTTTTATAGTCAGTAAAGTTCTAGGATTGGTGATGGTCTTGTTACAATAAAAAGAACCACTAATACAGCATCTGACTTCTAATCAAGTGATTGTGGAACAAGTTTTATCCGAAGAGTTGAAGAATTTTTGGTGTGTCCTTCAACCTGTAGACACCAAAATTGTGTCTACTCCTTGGTCGACTCACCCTTGGCCCCCTTGGTCCACTTATAAACATTCCTAACCCACACACTTATTAATTTAAAATAAAATACCTATTTTAAATTAATAACATCACCCTTGACACACCACCCTTGACACCTCACCCTTGGATTCCTCACCCTTGGATACCCTCATTTATCACCCTATGACTAATCATTCCAACTCTCTCACTAATCCTCATGCCTATTAAACTTACCTTCAACCATTTAACCATGACCACTAAACTTGGTAGATGGAGGAATGGGCAAAAGGCTAAAAATAGACTTTTTACCCATCTTCTAACTGCTGACGTCAGTTACCCATCGATCGATGCTGGCGGGATCACTGACATCAGTTGCTTAAAACCAACTTGCAAGCCAAATGAAAAAGGGATCATAGACCTGAATACAAATTCTCTTGAACTTGGAATTCAACCTCTCTCTCTCTCTCTCATGGATGCACACCAAGCATCACAGGCTACAGGCACTCTACAAAAATAGCTCTAGACTTTGGGTTAAAAACATTGCAGGAAGTCTTCTACATCAGCCGCATCAGCAACAAGTCTTCTACACTCCTTCATCAGCAAGCAAGAGCTAAGTATTCTTCTTTTATTTCATTTTGGTAACTTAGAATGTATTTGTAATCAGTCTCCATTTGCTACTTCTAAGTACTATAGACCAGACCAAACCTGACTTTCTTCTCGAAGAGGCTGAGAGGCCTTCCCCATATCCTTACTCCTTTTGACAACCTGTCCTCTACCCCTTGTCCCTCTTAAGACTCTATTAACTTCCTTGTAATCTTGCACAGACCTTCAAACTCCTACAGACCTCCCAAAATTCTTTATCACCCATAAACCCATCCAAAACCCGTCTAAGGCCATTGCCCTGACCGACATCGACCATTGCCTAATACACTAGTTTCTATGGAAACCAATACACATGGAAACTATCGACCACACAATTTATGTCAAGCATAAACCATTACTTACTGAAGCATAAATAAACTCATTTCCTTTTTAGTATACACCATCACCAATACAGAAAATTGCTAGGGATGAAAGACCACATAGTTAATGTTACAGAATACACCATCACATAATATGGAAAAGGCTATAACATCATCATACCCTCATCATTTATAACCTGACCAAACCAACCTATCAACCAGTCTAAACTACATTAGTCTAAGGCCCTTCAAATAGGGGCTATGTATGAAACACTTAGCTAACATGACATCTTCTAGGGTTAGCTCGGCCACATCCGTTTATTCATCTATCTGATGGACACACCATTCAACCTTTAACCATGACTTAACCTAGTCAAACCCACATCCATAACTGACCCTCTTCCTCCCTTTTAGGGAGAACTACATTGGCCTGAGGCCCTTCCAACAAAGGCTATGTAGGTAGCACTCAATTGACATGGGGTCCTCTGAGGTTAACTCGGCCATTCCTTCATCCATCCATCTAATGGACCAACTATCTATCTAAGCCCAGAATCTTGACCAATGACCTTAGAGATCACGACTATCTCCTCAGACCATAACCACTTTTGAGACAACCCTGCCTTAGTTGTTTTGATTGCATATATGCTACCTCACAAATAGTTAGAAAAATTGTCTGGAACCCACATTATGACCCTCACAATCATTAGATCGCAAGCAAGTTGATCCCCACTACTTGTGACATTTTCGTGTTTTCCAAGAGCACTTCCTAGGCCCAGGATACTTGGAACACGATGACCAATTGAAGCTATAGCTTGGATCAAATAACCTAATCAACTATGACTAAATGCTAAGGACCGGTTATTTTGATTTTAGCACTCCTCAACCCTTGACTTGCAACAATTTGACCTGACCATCACGTGAAGTGGTATATGCGCAATCTCAACTTTTGCAATGTTCACACTCAAACTTCACCATATCCATCCACTCTCTATCAAATCAGCACCTGATATCAGGTTACCTTCTCTTGACTCCCACTTTGAGGGGAAATAACTCATCCCATACTTGGGGCAACTTACTCCTATTTTTGTCTTGCAGTTTGTCAAAATAACCAACAAGACAAAAAGGGGCAAATGTAAACACCAAAATTGTGTCTACTCGTTGGTCGACTCCCCCTTGGCCCCCTTGGTCCACTTCTAAACATTCCTAACCCACACACTTATTAATTTAAAATAAAATGCCTATTTTAAATTAATAACATCACCCTTGACACACCACCCTTGACACCTCACCCTTGGATACCCTCATTTATCACCCTATGACTAATCATTCCAACTCTCTCACTAATCCTCACGCCTATTAAACCTGCCTTTGACTGTTTAACCATGACCACTGAACTCGGTAGACAGAGGAATGGGAAAAAGGCTAAAAATAGCCTTTTTACCCATCTTTTAGTTGCTGACATCGGTTACATCGATCGACGCCAGTGGGATTGCTGACGTCAGTTGCTTAAAACCAACTTGTAGGCCAAACAAAAAAGGGATCATAAACCCAAATACAAATTCTCTTGCACCCAAAATTCAACCTCTCTCTCTCTCTCTCTCGGATGCACACCAAGCATCACAAGCTACAGGCACTCTACAGAAATAGCTCCAGACTTTGGGTTAAAAACATTGCAAGAAGTCTTCTACATTAGCCACATCAGCAACAAGTCTTCTACACTCCTTCATCAACAAGCAAGAGCTAAGTATTCTTCTTTTATTTCATTCTGGTAACTTAGAATGTATTTGTAATTAGTCTTTGTTTGCTACTTCTAAGTACTATAGACCAGACCAAACCTGACTTTCTTCTCAAAGAGGCTGAGAGGCCTTCCCCATATCCTTACTCCTTTTGACAACCTGTCCTCTACCCCTTGTCCCTCTTAAGACTCTATTGACTTCCCTACAATCTTACACGGACCTTCAAACTCCTACAAACCTCCCAGACTTCTCTATTGCCCATAAACCCATCCAAAACCCATCCAAGGCCATTGCCCTGACCGACATCAACCATTGCCCCTACTGACGTTGATAGAATAACTGACGTTGACAACTTGAAAAACTGATGCTGGTAGAATAATCGACGTCAGTGACTGTGGAAGACTGACAACAAAATACAGGTACGCATTGTCTCTATTTCTTTTGCTTAGTCTTTCATTATTTATCTTTATCTAACATTCTTTTTATCAACAAGTGGACTGTCATCCCTTAAGGAAGTCTTTCAACTTTTGGGACCGAGCTTCGCTTGGCAGTCCACCTCATATCTATCTAACATTTTTCTATTTAAGTCTTATTTTGTCTACAGGTGTCATCCTCCACAACCAAAGAGGAGCTCCTTCAATCATCTGGATATGGGGCACAAACTTCATCTAGGTACGTACAAACCCCTGACCATTATCTTAGTTTCCTTCTTTCTTTTGAATGTGAAAAGTGAAAAATAGTTAGAAACACAACCAACTAGCCTTTAGAGGCCTTTTCATCAATAGTGGTGACTCTGATTAAATCAGTTGGTTAAGCAGTCTTATGCCATCAAGAAATCACAATTTTTGTAAGTATAATATCGTTACTTAGAATAATGGGTCTTTTATTCCTTCATATAGCCTGAGCTTGATCAAATCTATATAAAGGAAAATAAGGTCCATAGTTCTAAGCAATGGGATTAGACATACCAAAATATGTTTTCAATTGAAGCAGCTCTTCCTGTGCATGAGTGGACCCTTCCTAGTCTTCTTCAACTTCCTCTAGTGTCTCAACATGATGTCAAGATCCTGAGTTGGAAGTAAATAGTGGAATCATGGGGTAAGAAGGAGGAGGAGAAACGTTTTGCTCAAATCCTCAAAGAAGATGAAGCTACTCATACTCATCATGATGATTCGTGTGACCTCTAAGAAAGGCTCTTTTAAGAAAATCTAGCCAAGAGAATTGTAGATTTAGAGTCCAAAGCAAGATTCCTCAGCCAATGTGTGATGGACATAATAGTTTCCATGTCTGAATACACCCCATCTACACACCTCAAAGAGAGCTATCAGGCCACACCTGATATAGATGAATTGTTAACCCAATGGAAAGAGGAAAATCATTTAGTTCTAGCTCAAGGACTACCTCCTCTTCTACATGGTTTTAATTATCAGCCTTCCACTTCATCCCTTCTCAAGGAGGAACCTATTTTATAGGAGGTGAGTGAGGAAGAAAAGATCCAATTTGTAGCTATCTAAGAGGCTATCATGAGTGAAAATGAAGAGGAAATCATCACGGATGCTCCTTCTAAGGACATCATCAATAATGGAGAAGACGCAGGTCATGCATACATGTAAATGTTTCATCAATACAAAGAGGAATGTAAGCATGGTGAGCTCTCTCCTCCCTTGTTTGATGAACTTCCTTATTGCTTTGATGAGGAGGATGACCATGCCATGAAGCCTAAGTTAGAAGAGGATCAGATAGATGTCTTTGAACAACTAGAAACTCTGGTCCTTGAGCAAGAAAAGGAGAGGCTTGTCCATCTTGAGGAAAGCCTCAAAGAAGAGAGCTTAGAATAAAAAGGTGATGTTTTATGGGATGAGAAATTAATTTGTGATTCCATTTCAGACATCACAATAGTCACCCTTCTTCAAGGAATCCATAATCAAGCAGAGGATGAGTTTGATAGGGTCTTCAATGAAGTAAAAGGGAATGGGTCAAACCATGGTGCACTGCAAAGGGACTGTGCATATCAAAGGGCTTATGGTGATGAGCCAATATCCTTTGATTTCTTGATAAAACATGCTAGCATGAAGGACTAGCATTCAACAAGCTTCTAAGAATAAGAAGAGTACATATATGTCAGGAGCATGTTTGACTCTGATCCACTTAGATGTAAGCTAATCGAGGTGGCAGGCAAGAGGAGTAGGTCACCAAATCTCCATTCCATTCAGCCATTTGTCTGGCATCATAAGTTTTTTTACCAGGAAGAGACATAAGAAATTTTACCTTCAATCCAAGAGGGAGGCAAATATACCTAGTTAGCTGTATATAGTAGTTTGCTTTTAGTTTTCCTTCCCTATTTTTCCTAAGTACTATTTGCACAAGTAGTGTTTTTTAGCCTTGTGTGTGTTTGCCTTTGTGTTTGGAGTACAAGCTTCATGATTGATTCTTGGATCTATCAGGGCTATTGCTAAATTTTTCAAGCTACGTTCTGACTCCATGCCTAATGGATTTTAAGGCAACTAGTTTCTAAGCATAGTAGGCATGTTTCCCCTGGAAGTCACCAATTTGTTGACCATTTGGGTCCTGTAAGCCAAAATCGGTCCCCCCTTTTTTTCCCCTACTATTTTGAGCTGGTACAATTTTGGTTGCACAAGTCTTTTGATAGATGAAGAACTAGTTTAAAGAGTGCAAGGTTCTACAAAGCTTCTTCAGACTCTTGTCTAAAGAAATTCACAAGGAAAGAGAGTTAAAATGGTTCAAGACACTTTTCCTTAAGGCTGGAAAAGTGGTTCAATGTCAGGGTTCAACGACATGATCTTTCCAAGAGTTAGCAATTTTGAATCATTAAACCATTGAACCAGTTCAATTGATTGGTTCATCACTTTGGTTCATCACTTTGGTTCAATGCTTTGTTTAAATCTTTTGGTTCAATGCTTTGGTTCAAAGGCTTGGTTCATCGCTTTGGTTCAATGCTTTGTTTAAATCTTTTGGTTTAATGCTTTGGTTCAAAGGCTTGGTTCATCACTTTGGTTTAATCGATTGGTTCATCGCTTTGGTTTAAAGGCATGGTTCATCACTTTAGTTCAACATTTTAGTTCAACACTTTAGTTCAGAGGTTAAGTTCATCACTTTGGTTCAATGGAAAAGTTCATCAACAAAGTTTAATGGCGAGGTTCAATCAAATAGTTCATCGACTTGGTTCAAAGTCTTGGTTTAATTGGTTTGGTTCAATGACTTGGTTCAACATTTAGTTCAAAGGAACGGTTCAATCATAAGGTTCAAGAGATTCTCTTGAAGGACAAGTGCCTTTGCGGATGGCAGTCAAGCATAAAAGGGACCTTTTCAGTGCCCTTGTGGAGGGTAGTTCCAGACCCAAGTGCCCTTGTGGAGGGCAGGGAACACTTGCAAAGAGAAGGCTGAAAGGGTAAGTTTTCTTCAGAAATTTTTTTAACGCAAAGGATGAGAATTTCTTTAGAAAAAATGTCTGAAGGAATTCCTTCAAACATTTTGTCCAAAGAAATCCTTTAGAAGAAAATCTCGTGAAATAAAAAAGGGGACAAGGCAAAGGGAAAAAATGATTTCTTTCAGACTTTTGTCTGAAGGAATTCTTTCAGACAAAAAGTTCAAAGAAATTTAGAAAAAGAGCCACGGGAGAAAAACTTGAATAAATTCTGATGATCAAAGGAAATTGATCGAGATAATTCTTGTGGACATTTTGTCCATGGGAAAATGGCCAAAAAACAAAATCTCAACCGAAGAGAAAAGACCCAAGGAAATAAGTGAAAAAATAAAGGAAGAAATCCTTCAAACATTTTGTCCAAAGGATTTCGGGACCGAAGGACCCTGAATGGTAGGTACCCTTGTAGGGGACTCTTAGCCAAAAAATTAAGGGACACTTCTCCAAAGCTGAAGGGACACTTCCCCTTTGGGAAGGATCAAGCAAGAAAGCCAGCAAAAGACAAAGCCAGGAAGAGACAAAAGAGCCAAGTGTAAAAATGGACAAAATAGTCCAAGTGGCAAAGGAAGGTGTTGACTCAAGGAGTTACTCCAGTGGTTGGAATAGTGCCTACCAAGTGGTCATCAAGGGGTGTGAATAGTGAATGGTGTGACCCATTTTTCTCCATTTTGCATTAATGAGCAGACAAACTACATGAATGCCTTCAAGGAGCAATCTTGTTTGTAGACAAATGGCACGGCCTTTTTTTTTTTAAACACTTGAAGTCAAAATCAGAGCTAACACAGCATTATATTTTAGTGTCCCCCTCTTCTCAATGCTCTCAATGCAGATGGGCCAACTTGTAAAAAGGTGCCAAAGTCTTTTCCAAAAGGGAGCACTTTTGTTTCCCTCTTCTCTATATATATTTTAACTTCTCATTTGAGAAATGGATCTCTTGGCTTGTAAGGTGGAGCTCTACTAGATATTACCTTGAATCAAGACATAGCATTTTTACCTCTATTTGAGCTTGCACTTTTGTATATGTCTATGTTTTTGTTTTGTGTTAAGTCATTTTCCTTATGCTTTCACAGAATGATTCCAGCATATCTAGTGTACTATGAGTTCTTATTTTCTAGGTTAGCCAGAACTGTCCACAACAGGAATATAGGCGCATGTGAATAGGCTACCAAAGTGTGTCTTAGAATGCCTCTGGTAGTTCTTCCTCCCTGTATCTCCAACGGACCCCTAGCTCACTGATGCAGAAGAATTTCCCATATCAAATGAAGTGTATACCAGCTTGTTCTTGGTGGAAAGTGTAGACTCAAGCTAAGTAGATCAACTTATTTGGTACATCACCCTCTTAGATTAGGTTCTATTTTCCTGTAATCCTTCTCCCTTTTCAATGCCCCCCCATTACATATATATGTATTAGCAACTTACTAGAATAACTCAGATGCATCAAAGGGAGCTAGCCCTTATCTAGAGACTCTCCCCCTAGTTTTGCCAAGCCCATAAGCAAGAGGGGAGTTTCCATTGTTGTGCATGGAAGGCAGGATCTCAGCCTCTTATCAAGGATGTAATCCGCCTACGTCAACACTTATCTTTATGATTAGGAAGAGGATCTTTATATATAGAAAGATAAGCATTAGCTCGGTTTAAATCTTGATTTTTGTTTTATGTTTTGTGAGATTTAAAGGCTATGTCATATGTTTTTTTGTGATTGAAAATGAGCGATTTTTGATCAAATTTTGGGCCAAGAATAAAATCTAAAGCTAGATTACGTAATTGTCTACATGTCTCATGAGAGTGGCCCCAACTTGCATGCAACCAACAAAAAAAATTTGGATCATACCATGATTTCATAGGATGAGTGGGATCAAGATATCATGGTATAGGCCTTGGATGACACTTTTGAAGCTTAGATAAGGATAATTATTTATGGACATTATTTTTCATTGAATCTATACATTATATTGTAGTGCATATGGGCATGAACCATTATCATGCCTTTTGAATTTTGAAAAATGTATATTTATGCATGACTTATTAGAACAATAATATTTATTGGGCTACATTATGGCCCACATTCTTTCATAATATTAAAAATACATATATTTATTATTTACACATGGCCAAATATTATAAAAATTAGTTGTAAAAGAAACAAATTATTATGGTCAATTTAGAGAGGTGGATCAGTTGGTTACAACTATCCATAACCCTTATAAGGTGTTTTAACCTTTGGTGAAATATCAATTTTGATTATTACAACATTGTGATTTATGATAATGTTGGTCTCTAAATTTTTTGTGAAGAATTGTGAAGGAATTCACTGAGTCTGTAACTGTGTCTTTTCTTTTGTTTCCTATATTATTTCATTATTATTACAAGTTATATAATTAATTAGTTTATTTATTTATCAGTCATTCGTATTAAACAAATATTAGGTTTATTTCATTGGTTATTTTGACATGGTATTAGATTCATAATTTAATTAACTTGTTTGTAGGTAATCTAAATTCCTCTTAAAAAATATTACAATAAAGTTGTACGAACAAAATATTATAATTGTTTTAGAATTATTTTGCTAGAGATCTTGTGATAGAATTTATAATTGTAAATATGTGAATTATAAATATCATTTAAAAATATATATTTATGACTAAAAATATAATAATAATAATAATTTTATAAGCACATGCATTACACTTATTACACACATTACACACACACACACACACACACATTTGTGTTATTTTATTTATTACACACACATGACACACACAATACCACTAAGTGTGTTATGAACATTATTAAATCTTTATTTGCTTTTATAAACACTACCTTAAATATTTACTATAGTAATGTTTTATTTACTGTATTAAGATAAGTTAAAGTCTAAAAAGCAAGTATTGATTTATAGTAAACACTAGTCCCATAACCCTAAATATTTATTATAGTAATTTTATTTTCCTATGTTAAGATAAGTTAAAGAGAAAGAGAAAGTATTCTTTATAGAATTTATTATTTACCCTAAATATTTATTATAGTAATGTTATTTTATTATGTTAATAAAAATTAAGTTAAAAAATAAGTTTTCTTTTTTTAGTATTTTTTTCCTATTGTAGGTTAAACACTTGTACGAGCATTTTTTATTAGCCTTAAAATATTTAACTATTATATGGTAAATATTTTTATGAGCAATTTTGTAGTGAATGTTTAGTTTTTGTTTTTTAGATTTATTTATTTTTTATATATAAATATTATAGTTATACCATAATATTTGAATAGTGGCATAATTTGATAAAATATTCAAAGAATGAGTTACTATTATGGCAATTATATTAAGAGTTTTGTGTTTCAAAAGATGTATTTAGTTAAGTAAAATTTTAAATAATTTAAGTATTAATAATAATGTCAATCCTCAAGTATAAAAAAAAAATGTATTTAGTGGAATTTATAGTTTTATTTTTCAAATAGCTATCCTTCAACAAATTTTGATTTGATAGGTTTGGTTAAATTTAAAATTTTAGTCATGACCAAGGAGTAAATTTGTTTTTTTCATTATTGATCCTCAAATAAGGAAAGTGGGATGATATTTTTTAGATAGCACCCTTCCCTCCTAAAGCTTACAACATGTGCATTTTAATTCAATTTGTTATTTACAAGTGATAGTGGATGTTTGATTAAATATGAAGTATTCATGTTAATATGCTTAATCACGAAGTATACTTTAAATAAAATTAAACATTTTTTCTTTTCTGGTTAATCTTTATTAATCATATAGTTAAACATATATTTATTTTATTGTACAAGCATAGACATATATGCATTGGCCATTTTATCACTATTGGTTAGACATAAAAAGGTATGTAAAATTTTATGTACATTTTTTTTATTTTAAAAATTTGTTGTAAAATATTATAGTTGTAACAAAATGGGCTCCCAAAGTTTCAATATGGATAAGGCACAAATTTTAAATGGTACTAACTATAACATTTGGAAGATCTATATTAAATCTGAATTTATAGTTAGAAATTTATGGAGTGTTATTAACGGGTCTGAGAAACCTCCATTTGGGAGACATGCAACAATCTAAAATATAAATGCTTATCAACATAAATATCATGAAGCTATGTTTATCATCATAAGGATTGTTAATAATGAATTCCTAATGCATTTCATCATTCAAGAATCTCCTAGTGAAGCTTGGAAACTTCTTGAATCAATGCATTAATGTATATGATTTTCTAAAATTATTAAACTTATTCTTTAACTCATGACAACCCCCATGAAGGTGATGAAAAAGTTATTAATTTTCATACTAAAATTAAAAACATCAAATCTGAGTTAGATGGATGTAATTTTAATTTTAATCAAGATCAACTCCTCTATTTTATTATTCAATTAAATATTCATGAAAAAAATTTAAAAATTATTTTCATTCTTAACTCTAAATATCAAACAAATCAAGACATCCCTAACCTCACTACCTTTTTGGCTCTTCTCATTCAAGAAGATGTCACAAACCATCCTTGTAGCCCCTTTGGATACTCAACTATAGCCTACTTTAACAAGTTTTGATAGTACTTTAACTATTGATTGTTGATGTTCATTTTAATTTTAGACAGTTGTGATACAGGTAGCTTAGATAGCTAATGTGATATGTTATGTCATGATTGATGCTCACATTGGATTCAATATATCCTGATATGCATACTACTTATCCTGGAATCATTTTATCTTATTTTATGTATATGCTACTTTAGCTTAGTTACTTTATTATTTGATATTGCTTTACCATGTCTCACTGATGTGGATTGACATTGATCATTTTTGTAGTTGTTGATTGTGCTCCCTAGGACATACTCATGGTCATGGTTAGTAGAACTAACTCTAGTTCCTTTTTTAGCTATTCATGACTATGCTTTAATTAATAATTCATGTTGATGATTAGTTTTGATTAATTATTGATATATCAACATTATTTAGGTATTATTGATGTCTTATTGTTGGATGTACGCACTAGGCTGTGAGCTAGGCTCGATGTTGGGTTTAGACATCTCAGGGAAATATGTGGGTAATTGAGTAGTCAGAATGTCACTCCAATAGGTATAGCATGTACTATGTGATTTTAAACCACCATCATTTACATTCTATTGTGTTTTTACTTCTTGTCCTTTTTTGGTCTTGCCCTCTCTATGCATGTATGGGTCTATTCTATTCCTTGAATTAGTATCAAGTTTTGGCATGTTGTTTTTCTTACTTACCCTTGTGTACTTGTATCCATAACTTCTTGTTGGTTATCCTTCCTAGGTGTCATGAACACTGGATGTTTAATTTGTAAGGAAGTGTTATTCTTGAGCCTATTATACTCTTGGTTTGACAAGACCACATTGGGATTCTTGACCTTAGTAAATGCATAAGAAACTTATCCCTTTGTGGATGTTGGCTATCAAGAGCCTTAATCATCTTAGGGATTGGCTGACTAATATTATTGTTGACTCTTTTATATTTTTAGGTCGACCTTATAACTATTAATTATTGGTTTTTATATTTGGATCAATTTTAAGTTTTTTGATGATTATTATTATTTTAACAAATTTATTATTTATTACTAATAAGTGATTTTTTGTTCATTATTATTATGATATTGGCTTAACATTATTTACTAAATTCTTATTTAATGACTATTATTCTTATTATTCTCATTGATTTTATAGAGTTGATTATTTTTTTATTTTTATAACTTGTTGATTTCTATTAATTATTTTTAAAAGTTGATGTTATTGTTATTATGTATTTAATGATTTTTTATCTTGTAATGACTTTAATATCAATTTATTTTATATTATTCCTTAGCATGTGAAGAAGGTCTAGAGGATTATTAATTCCTCATATACTTTATTTTATATTTATTACCTACGTTGCCTTTCTAGAAAAGTCTTCATTTTAGGTGTGATCCATGCCAAGTATGGCTAAAGGCGTGGTTTTTGGGATTGTGTTTTGTCTTGGGAATATCCCTATTTTTAATGAATATTATTTTGTATAGACATTAATTTATTTATCTTGTCTCCTTGTGGCATCTTTGGGAAGTTATGGAAATGTTTTATTATTTTATTTTATTACTAAATTTTGGATGAATATTATTCTATATAATATATATGTTATTTTATTTTTTTATTTTCCCTAGTTTGTTATACATGAATTGGCAGCATTGATTCACTGAGGATAAAGGAAGGAGAATGGGACACCAAGTTTTGTATAGTATGTAGGATAAGAAAGAGAGTATGACATTAGTATGGGAGTATGGCATGGACAAGGAGAGAGCATACAGGAAGGAAATAAAATAAAATATGGCTAGGGTTGTAGGGACAAGGGATGGCATAGGAGGCAAGATAGTGGAGTATGGTGGAGAAATAAAATAAAACATAGAGATGGGAGGTAGTAAGGAGTTGCATGGGTAAAATAAAGGGAAGGAAAGGAAATTGGTGATGGGGTTTTGTGTGGTATTGACCAAATATGTATGGAGGGGTCAATACCCCTAGGAGACAAGCAGTCAGCACTATTGGGCCTTTCCAAGGAGTCGTGGAAGAGCAAAAATGAAGTGGGTTATGGCTATTCTCTTCCACTCTCAAATGCATCCTCACAGTCTATGAAAATCCTAAGTAATAAAGTTATTACTATTCTCATTTGGACTGAGCTATGGCTTTTTCTAAATATAATGACCTAGGGTTTATTCTTCCCCATTCTGGCATAAAAATACAATAGATAACCTGTTGCACCTTATTTCTAGTTTAATAACTTAGTCTATGTATTAATCAAGATGTCATATCTAGATATCCCTATGTATGTTGTGTGAATGAGGGTGTGATTAAATCAGTTGGAAATGTTTCACTTCTTATTCTAGTAGAAAATATTAAAAATACTCTGCACCTTGATCTCCTAGCTAAGACAAATTTTTGTGCTCTTTTAGAGACTCTTTAAACCCTGTGTATATGATGACAGATACCATCCCTAACTATGAGCAGTTACATGTATAATAGAGTCAATTTATGACTATAATGCAGGAACTAACTTTTATTATAAATAATTTTTTTTGGTAAATTATTCTTATGTCATTATAATTATTAGATTTAAAAAAATGCAACTTGGTTCTCTAAAATCCCAAGGGTAGAATCCTATTATTGATTTCTATTTATATATTCCCTTAATACAAGGAATCAACTTAGGAGTATCCTAATATTTTAAGATAAAATTGATCAGTTGTTAGTATCTATTTAAATCAATCACAGAATAGGGTAAAAATAACTTTGTATAATTAAGAACATATATACATATATTTGGAAACTTGAATATCTTTCTAATTCGAGATTCTATCTAGGCTTTAGAATCCCTTAGCTACCACTTGACACCTTATCCTCTATCATGCATATATATTATTATAATTTAAGACCAATTTATAATAGAATTAATTATCCATGCTATTGGCTAGACCTCTATTTTACACCTGATGTTGGAAGAGGTTGTTTCTCAACCTATCCAGTTAAAATTTCTAGTCGTAGACTATTGATTATGTTATTTGTTTTTGATTGAATGAGGTCACATTATTACTTGGTTTTGGATTGATGAATTAATCAAAGGATAAATTTTGGGTTGTACTTGGTCATTTCTAAACCAACTTGAGTTCATCTTTTGTTAAATAATTTTATGCCTTCCCCTTTTGA